>OU443148.1:6002463-7292597 GCA_911622165.2 Bombus sylvestris
TTCGACGTTTAAACGCTGATTTTACTGCATTTTACACGCCGAATGTAACGAACGCCACTTTTGGCATCGAAACAAGCCCAGCGACGCGCAAAACGCAGCCATTTGTCGATTTCAACGGTAATTTCCTTCCTGCTTGAGATATTTCGACGTTTAAACGCTGATTTTACTGCATTTTACACGCCGAATGTAACGGGCGCCCCTTTTGGCATAGAAACAAGCCCAGCGACGCGCAAAACGCAGCCGTTTGTCGATTTCGACGGTAATATCCTTCCTGTTTGAGATATTTCGGCGTTTAAACGCTGATTTTACTGCATTTTACACGCCGAATGTGACGAACGCCACTTTTCGCTTCGAAACAAGCCCAGCGACGCGCAAAACGCAGCCGTTTGTCGATTTCGACGGTAATTTCCTTCCTGTTTGAGATATTTCGACGTTTAAACGCTGATTTTACTGCATTTTACACGCCGAATGTAACGAACGCCACTTTTGGCATCGAAACAAGCCCAGCGACGCGCAAAACGCAGCCATTTGTCGATTTCAACGGTAATTTCCTTCCTGCTTGAGGTATTTCGACGTTTAAACGCTGATGTTACTGCATTTTACACGCCGAATGTAACGAACGCCACTTTTGGCATCGAAACAAGCCCAGCGACGCGCAAAACGCAGCCATTTGTCGATTTCAACGGTAATTTCCTTCCTGCATGAGATATTTCGACGTTTAAACGCTGATTTTACTGCATTTTACACGCCGAATGTAACGGGCGCCTCTTTTGGCATAGAAACAAGCCCAGCGACGCGCAAAACGCAGCCGTTTGTCGATTTCGTGGGTAATTTCCTTCCTGTTTGAGATATTTCGACGTTTAAACGCTGATTTTACTGCATTTTACACGCCGAATGTAACGAACGCCACTTTTGGCATCGAAACAAGCCCAGCGACGCGCAAAACGCAGCCATTTGTCGATTTCAACGGTAATTTCTTTCCTGTTTGAGATATTTCGACGTTTAAACGCTGATTTTACTGGCTTTTACACGCCGAATGTAACGGGCGCCTCTTTTGGCATAGAAACAAGCCCAGCGACGCCCAAAACGCAGCCGTTTGACGATTTCGACGGTAATTTCTTTCCTGTTTGATATATTTCGACGTTTAAACGCTGATTTTACTGCATTTTACACGCCGAATGTAACGGGCGCCTCTTTTGGCATCGAAACAAGCCCAGCGACGCCCAAAACGCAGTCGTTTGTCTTTTTCGACGGTAATTTCCTTCCTGTTTGAGATATTTCGACGTTTATACGCTGATTTTACTGCATTTTACACGCCGAATGTGACGAACGCCACTTTTCGTTTCGAAACAAGCCCAGCGACGCGCAAAACGCAGCCGTTTGTCGATTTCGTCGGTAATTTCCTTCCTGTTTGAGATATTTCGATGTTTAAACGCTGAATTTACTCCATTTTACATGCCGAATGTAACGCACACTCCTATTAACACCGAAACAAGCCCAGCGACTCGCAAAGCGTAGCCTTTCGTCGATTTCGACGGTAATTTCTTTCCTGCTTGATATATTTCGACGTTTAATCGCTGTTTTAACTCAATTTTACACAACGAGTGTAACGCACGCCACTGTTAGCTCCGAAACAAGCGCAGCGACCTGCAGAACGCAGCCTTTCGTGGATTTCGACGGCAATTTCTTCCGTGTTTGAGATATTTCGACGTTTACACGCTGTTTCTACTCCATTTCACACAACGAATAACGCACGCCGCTTTTAGCATCGAAGCAAGCGCAGCGACTCGCAAAACGCAGCCTTTTGTTGATTTTGTCAGTAATTTCTTTGCTGGAAGAGACATTTCGACTTTTAAAGTCTGTTTTTACTCGATTTCACGCGCCGAGTGTAATGAGCGCCCCTATTAGCACAGAAACAAGCCCAGCGACCAGCAAAACGTAGCCTTTCGTCGATTTCGACGGAAATTTCATTCCTGTTGGATATATATCGTCGTTTAGATGCTGAACTCAGTCCATTTTAAGCGCCAAATGTAACGCACACTCCTATTAACACGGAAACAAGCCCAACGACTCGCAAAGCGTAGCCTTTCGTCAATTTCTACGGTAATTTCTTTCCGGCTTGATATATTCCGCCGTTTAATCGCTGTTTTTACTCCTTTTCACACAAGGAATGTAACGCACGTCACCTTTAGCTTCAACAAAGCCCCACCGGTTCGCAAAACGCTGCCATTCGTCGATTTCGACCGTGATTTATTTCCTGTTGGAGATATTTCGACGTTTGAACTTCTTCGTCACTACGTTTCACACAGTGAATGTGACGCACGTCACTTTTAGCTGCGAAACAAGCTCACCGGTACTCAAAACGCTGCCTATCGACGTTTTCGACCGTAATTTCTTTCTTGATGAAGATATCTCCACGTCTAAACGCTGTTTTTACTTCAATTCACACGCCTTATGTAATGCACGCCACGATTAGCTTCGAAACAAGCCCACCGGTTCGCAAAATGCTGCCTTTCGGCGTTTTCGACCGTAATTTCTTTCTCGTTGAAGATATCCCGACGTCTAAACGCTGTTTTTACATCAATTCACACGCCGAATGTAACGGACGCTACGTTAAGCTTCGAAACATGCGCAGCGACGCGCAAAACGCAGCCTTTCGTCGGTTTAGACGGTGATTTCATTCCTGTTGGATATATTTCGACGTTTAAACGCTGTTTCTACTCCATTTCACACAACGAATAACGCACGCCGCTTTTAGCTTCAAAACAGGCCCACCGGTTCGCAAAACGCTGCAAATCGTCGATTTCTACGGTAATTTCTTTCCTGTTGGGGATATTGTCACGTCCCGCGCTCCACAGGTCGCGTAACGGAGACTAGCGAGAACTGTAGCATGCGAATAGCGCACATACGGTATGACCAAAATAAAATAAAATTTTAATAAGCTAGCAAAATATAGCTGCATACGATTGTTCATAAGGTATAGAAAAATGATGTTAATAGCCATATCGGCGGCCATTTAAGAATGCGTACCTATCATTAAATCTGGAATTGATTCTCATCAAAATTCCTAACTTATGATTTAACTTTTGGTAGTAAATTATAATACTTGGTATGTTGTCTATGATTTACGAAAACGTTTAGGGAAATTCTGATCTTCATTTAATTTGTACTGTGATATTATGTTAACTTGAATCGTTATTACTTTTAATTGTTAAACTTTAATTAAATAACTCCTTATACTTTGCTACGAACAGAAAAGGGAAAAATAAGGCACTTCTATCTTTTCTAAAGACATTCTCTTGATATCGAAAAATAGAAATTTTAGTTTGATTCTTGCTCCTTTTTCTTGGCAAAGTGGATCCGTTAGGTGTGATGCGTTCTACGTCCTCTTAGGCATCGTGGCTATTCGATGCAGTAGTAATTAATGACAATAAAAACAAATTGTATATATATTTGTGTACATAGAGATCACATTCATCGACGACATCGTTCATTAACGTTTTAGGCAAAATGTGTAAATTTGAAATCACAATTCATTCGACGCTGATGAATAGTCATAACGATAGCAATATTTGCATGTCGTGGCACAGGAATTGAGTAATTAAGACACTTTAATAAGGAACTAACAAGATATAGACTCATACGAATAAAAAGGAAAATACTATAATAACGATTGATGGACCAACCAGAGAGGCAGCAGTGGTCAATATTCGGATTATAAAATCACATACCTTCGTCACTGACGAGGACGTCTCCGTGTGCATGGTTGAGGAGCGCATGTCAAAGAAGCAATGTACTATAACCAGCGAGTGTACTTCGCACCGCTTTTCAGAAAACCACTAAACAAAACACACAACAAACACATAAATGTTCGGTGGAGGAAGACCTTATTGAGAAGCGCGAAGCAACACGTGCTACACGATCAAGAGCCGGCGGAACAATGGGACAGCCACTGGCGTGCACCGCTCTGTACGCGCAACCGCTCCAGTACGACATTCGGTGCGACGATCAGGCGACGTCTTCTCACACAGTGTCAGTGAGAAAACTAAGAGATCAAGGACGCATACCCGAGGTATCTCGAACGTTCCCACTAGCATCAGCATGGAAGGCTCCGGAAACATCACAGACGAAACTTCAGCAAGAATACACATACCTGAGCTATTTCGAGCGTTCCCACTAGCATCAGCACGAAAGACTCTAAAAACATCGTAGAAGAAACTTCAGCAGAAGACAAACGATTACAATATCCAGATTTTGTCACGTACGACCGATGGGAAACTTGGACAGAAACATTGCGCTTCTCACGGGAGCAACCCATCACGTGACACTCACTCCATGGTAGACTTAGATATAAATACGCATAGCATCCTAAGCCAAGTTTCAGTATAATCCAGTTGTCAATAAGTCATTATTCGTCACCGCGCCGTCGGGCTATTGTCCAGTTTCTAACATTGCGAAAAAAGATCAACAAGAATCTAACTCCTAAAGTTATAATATGTTAACCGAAAGGTTCCATACTTCAATCCGTTAATCAATCGTTAACTATCAATCGACTAGTAGTCATAATTAAAATCGAATTAGTCCGAGGGTATAAATCTCATTGCGCTATTAGTTAAATAAATACGAGTTGTAAAGTGCGACCGACCGACAAGCTGTACATCGGGAAGCGATCGACCTCATACGTACACCTAAGGTGAGAATTTCAATTTTGTATACTTTCTTCTCCGTTAATTTCGAGGCTGTATAATATTCGGCATCGAAATAAAATTATTCTTCGACAGTCACAATCGACGATCGAAATTATCAAATATATAATTAATACGAAAGATACCCAAGATTTTCAATATAGAACGACCGTTCGCTGTATTAACTAGTGATCTGACGCAGCCGTAGACGTTGCGCTGATTACGGTTCTTTTCAATCATTGAAAACACTTACGGGATTTCGTTATTCTCTTCCCAATGCTAACAAGTATTGCTCATCCTTGGGCGAGACCTACGAAACCACGCTAGTTATCCACAGAGAACACCGTCGTCGATCGACATATTCTTTCTTGCTTATGATTTCATTAAGTAATTTCAAATTAAACAATCGTTACCCGATTTCCTAATTACTGATAATTAAAGCGATTAATCGCTGAGTTAACCTGTGATTACGACGCAGTCGAAGATGTTGCGCAGGATTACGGTGTCTTCAATCATTGAAGACACGGATTCTCGCATTCCTCCTCCCATTGCTGGCAAATTACCGCTCATCTCTGAGCAAGGTTTGCGAAGTCACGCATGTCTCACACAGAGAGGAACATTAAATTCAATTTTTCCATTCTTAGATGCTAAAAGCAAGAAAGAATCGTAGAGGAAAGGGTCACCACAGTAAAAAGCCAGCAGAACGTTGGTACGAACGACTGTTAGCCGCCGAAATCAAAAGAGAAGAAAAGAAGCGTAGAGATAAATTTGTATTTAACGGCGAAAGTTTAAAATCTATTGAATTCATCAATGCGAAAAATTGTATGCCCTATTGTCTCTAACATTATTATATATGTCGGAGACGAAAAGACATCCGGCCTCCCCGTTATAATTATTAATGACGCATAACGTTATATAGTATTACGTTATAACGTATAACGTTATATAGTATTACGTTATAACGTATAATGTTATACAGTATGACGATAGAACATTATATAGTATTACGTTATTACGTATAACGTTATGTAGTGTTACGATATAACATATAACGTTATATAGCATATCAGTATAACGTATAACGTTACGTAGGATTACGTTATAAGGCATGACGTTATATAGCATTACGTTGTATCGTAGAATGTTATATAATAATACGATAGAACGTGTAACGTTATATAGTATTATGTTATAACGTGTAAAGTTAAGTAGTATTACGTTACAACACATTACGTTAAATGGTATTAGGTTATAACGTATAACGCCATATAGCTTATCAGTAAAACGAATATCGTTATATAGGATTATGTTACAACATATAGCGTTACATTGAATTACGATATAACATATAACGTTATATAGCATATCAGTATAACGTATGACGTTATATAGCATTACGTTATAACGTATAACGGGATATAGTATTACGTTATTACGTACAACGTTATATAGTATTACGCTATAATGTATAACGTAATATAGTTATACGATATAACATATAACGTTATATAACATATCAGTATAATGTATAACGTTACATAGCATTACGTTATAACGTGTAACGTTATGTAGCATTACGCTAAAACGTGTAACGTTATATAGTATTACCTTATAACATGTAACGTTATATAGTATTACGTTATAACACATAACGTTATATAGTTTTGCGTTATAACGTGTAACGTTATATAGCATTACGTTATAACACATAACGTTAAAATATAATGTTATGATGAATAACTTTATATAACGTATCAGAATAACGTATAACGTATCAGAATAACGTATAACGTTACATAGCATGTCGTTGTATCGTACAACGTTATATAGTAATACGTTATAACGTGTAACGTTATATAGTATTACGTTATAGCGTATAACGTTATGTAGTACATCAGTATAACGTATAACATTATATAGTATAACGCTATAACGTGTAAGGTTATATAGTATTACGTTATAACGCATAACGTTATATAGTATTACCTTATAACATGTAACGTTATATAGTATTACGTTATAACACATAACGTTATATAGTTTTGCGTTATAACGTGTAACGTTATATAGCATTACGTTATAACACATAACGTTAAAATATAATGTTATGATGAATAACTTTATATAACGTATCAGAATAACGTATAACGTTACATAGCATGTCGTTGTATCGTACAACGTTATATAGTAATACGTTATAACGCATAACGTTATATAGTTTTGCGTTATAACGTGTAACGTTCTGTAGCATTACGTTATAACGTGTAACGTTATATAGCATTACGTTATAACACATAACGTTACATAATATTATGTTATGATGTATAACTTTATATAACGTATCAGAATAACGTATAACGTTACATAGCATGTCGTTGTATCGTACAACGTTATATAGTAATACGTTATAACGTGTAACGTTATATAGTATTAGGTTATAACGTTATAACGTGTAACGTCATGTAGTATTACGTTATAACACATAACATTATACAATATTACGTTATGACGTGCAACTTTATATAGCATACCAGAATAACGTATAACGTTACATAGCGTTACGTTGTATCGTATTACATTAGATAGTAGTACGCTGTATCGTATAACATTATATAGTAATACGTTATAGCGTGTAACGTTATAAAGTATCACGTTGTATCGTGTAACGTTATATAGTATTACGTTATAACGTGTAACGTCATATTGTATTACGTTATAACACATAACGTTATATAATATTATGTTATGATGTATAACTTTATATAACGTATCAGAATAACGTATAACGTTACACATCATGTCGTTGTATCGTATAACGTTATATAGTAATACGTTATAACGTATAACGTTATGTAGCATTACGTTATAACGTGCTACGTTATGTAGCATTACGTTATAATGTGCAACGTTATATGGTATTACGTTATAACCTGTAGCGTTATAAAGCATTATGCTATATCGTGTAACGTTGTTTAGTATTACGTTATAACGTGTAACGTTGTGAAGTATTACGTTACAACACATAACGTTATATAGTCTTGCGTTATAACGTGTAACGTTATATAGAAATACGATGAAACGTGTAACGTTATATAGTATCACGTTATAACGTATACCGTTATACAGTACTACGTTCTAACGTGTAACGTTATATAGTATTACCTTATAACGTATAACGTTCTATAGTATTACGTTATAACATGTAAGGTTATATAGTATTACGTTATAACACATAACGTTATATAGTATTACGTTATAACACATAACGTTATATAGTATTACGTTATAACGTTATAACGTGTAACGTTATATAGTATTAAGTTATAACACATAACATTATACAATATTACGTTATGACCTGTAACTTCATATAGCACACCAGAATAACGTATAACGTTACATAGCGTTACGTTGTATCGTATTACGTTAGATAGTAGTACGCTGTATCGTATAACATTATATAGTATTACGTTAGAACGTGTAACGTTATATATTATTACGTTATAACGTATAACGTTATATAGTATTACGTCGTAACGTGTAACGTTATGTTGCATTACGTTATAACGTGTAGCGTTATAAAGTATTACGCTGTATCGTGTAACGTTATTTAGTATTACGTTATGACGTGTAACGTTATAAAGTATTGCGCCATAACGTGTAACGTTATGTAGCACTACGTTATAACGTGTAACGTTATGTAGCACTACGTTATAATGTGTAACGTTATGTAGCATTACGTCATAACGTGTAACGTTATGTTGCATTACGTTATAACGTGTAGCGTTATAAAGTATTACCCTATAACGTGTAACGTTATGTAGCATTACGTTATAACGTGTAACGTTATGTAGCATTACGTTATAACGTATAACGTTATATAGTATTACGTCGCAACGTGTAACGTTATGTTGCATTACGTTATAACGTGTAACGTTATATAGTATTACGTTAGAACGTATAACGTTATGTGGTACATCAGTATAACGTATAACATTATATAGTATTTCGTTACAACGTGTAACGTTATGTAGTATTACGTTATAACGTATAACGTTATATAGTAATACGCCATAACGTGTAACGTTATGTTGCATTACGTTATAACGTGTAGCGTTATAAAGTATTACGCTGTATCGTGTAACGTTATTTAGTATTACGTTATGACGTGTAACGTTATAAAGTATTGCGCCATAACGTGTAACGTTATGTAGCACTACGCTATAACGTGTAACGTTATGTAGCACTACGTTATAACGTGTAACGTTATGTAGCATTACGTCATAACGTGTAACGTTATGTTGCATTACGTTATAACGTGTAGCGTTATAAAGTATTACCCTATAACGTGTAACGTTATGTAGCATTACGTTATAACGTGTAACGTTATGTAGCATTACGTTATAATGCGCAACGTTATATAGTATTACGTTATAACGTGTAACGTTATATATTATTACGTTATAACGTGTAACGTTATAAAGTATTACGCTGTATCGTGTAACGTTATATAGTATTACGTCGTAACGTGTAACGTTATGTTGCATTACGTTATAACGTGTAACGTTATATAGTATTACGTTAGAACGTATAACGTTATGTGGTACATCAGTATAACGTATAACATTATATAGTATTTCGTTACAACGTGTAACGTTATGTAGTATTACGTTATAACGTATAACGTTATATAGTAATACGCCATAACGTGTAACGTTATGTTGCATTACGTTATAACGTGTAGCGTTATAAAGTATTACCCTATAACGTGTAACGTTATGTAGCATTACGTTATAACGTGTATCGTTATGTAGCATTACGTTATAATGCGCAACGTTATATAGTATTACGTTATAACGTGTAACGTTATATATTATTACGTTATAACGTATAACGTTATAAAGTATTACGCTGTATCGTGTAACGTTATTTAGAATTACGTTATGACGTGTAACGTTATAAAGTATTGCGCCATAACGTGTAACGTTATGTAGCACTACGTTATAACGTGTAACGTTATGTAGCATTACGTCATAACGTGTAACGTTATATAGTATTACGTTATGCCGTGTAACGTTATATAGCATTACGTCATAACGTGTAACGTTATGTAGCATTACGTCATAACGTGTAACGTTATGTAGCATTACGTTATAATGTGCAGCGTTATGTAGCATTACGTTATAATATGCAGCGTCATGTAGTATTACGTTATAACGTGTAACGTTATATATTATTACGATATAACGTATAACGTTATATAGTATTTCGTTACAACGTGTAACGTTATGTAGTATTACGTTATAACGTATAACGTTATATAGTAATACGCCATAACGTGTAACGTTATGTTGCATTACGTTATAACGTGTAGCGTTATAAAGTATTACCCTATAACGTGTAACGTTATGTAGCATTACGTTATAACGTGTAACGTTATGTAGCATTACGTTATAATGCGCAACGTTATATAGTATTACGTTATAACGTGTAACGTTATATATTATTACGTTATAACGTGTAACGTTATAAAGTATTACGCTGTATCGTGTAACCTTATATAGTATTACGTCGTAACGTGTAACGTTATGTTGCATTACGTTATAACGTGTAACGTTATATAGTATTACGTTAGAACGTATAACGTTATGTGGTACATCAGTATAACGTATAACATTATATAGTACTTCGTTACAACGTGTAACGTTATGTAGTATTACGTTATAACGTATAACGTTATATAGTAATACGCCATAACGTGTAACGTTATGTTGCATTACGTTATAACGTGAGGCGTTATAAAGTATTACCCTATAACGTGTAACGTTATGTAGCATTACGTTATAACGTGTAACGTTATGTAGCATTACGTTATAATGCGCAACGTTATATAGTATTACGTTATAACGTGTAACGTTATATATTATTACGTTATAACGTATAACGTTATAAAGTATTGCGCTGTATCGTGTAACGTTATTTAGAATTACGTTATGACGTGTAACGTTATAAAGTATTGCGCCATAACGTGTAACGTTATGTAGCACTACGTTATAACGTGTAACGTTATATAGTATTATTTTATAACACATAACGTTATATAGCATTACGTCATAACGTGTAACGTTATGTAGCATTACGTCATAACGTGTAACGTTATGTAGCATTACGTTATAATGTGCAGCGTTATGTAGCATTACGTTATAATATGCAGCGTCATGTAGTATTACGTTATAACGTGTAACGTTATATATTATTACGCTATAACGTATAACGTTATATAGTATTTCGTTACAACGTGTAACGTTATGTAGTATTACGTTATAACGTATAACGTTATATAGTTATACGCCATAACGTGTAACGTTATGTTGCGTTACGTTATAACGTGTAGCGTTATAAAGTATTACCCTATAACGTGTAACGTTATGTAGCATTACGTTATAACGTGTAACGTTATGTAGCATTACGTTATAATGCGCAACGTTATATAGTATTACGTTATAACGTGTAACGTTATATATTATTACGTTATAACGTATAACGTTATAAAGTATTACGCTGTATCGTGTAACGTTATTTAGAATTACGTTATGACGTGTAACGTTATAAAGTATTGCGCCATAACGTGTAACGTTATGTAGCACTACGTTATAATGTGTAACGTTATGTAGCATTACGTCATAACGTGTAACGTTATATAGTATTACGTTATGCCGTGTAACGTTATGTAGCATTAGGTTATAATGCGCAACGTTATATAGTATTACGTTATAACTTGTAACGTTACATAGTATTACGTTATAACGTGTAACGTTATAAAGTATTACGCTGTATCGTGTAACGTTATTTAGTACTACGTTATGACGTGTAACGTTATAAAGTATTGCGCCATAACGTGTAACGTTATGTAGCACTACGTTATAACGTGTAACGTTATGTAGCACTACGTTATAACGTGTAACGTTATGTAGCATTACGTCATAACGTGTAACGTTATATAGTATTACGTTATATCGTGTAACGTCATGTAGCATTACGTTATAACGTGTAACGTTATGTAGCATTACGTTATAATGCGCAACGTTATATAGTATTACGTCATAACGTGTAACGTTATTTTGCATTACGTTATAACGTGTAACGTTATGAAGTATTACGTTATAACGTGTAACGTTATGTAGCACTACGTTATAACGTGTAACGCTTTGTTGCATTACGTTATAACGTATAACGTTATGAAGCACTACGTTATAACGTGTAACGTTATATAGTATTACGTTATAATATGCAGCGTCATGTAGTATTACGTTATAACGTGTAACGTTATATATTATTACGCTATAACGTATAACGTTATATAGTATTTCGTTACAACGTGTAACGTTATGTAGTATTACGTTATAACGTATAACGTTATATAGTAATACGCCATAACGTGTAACGTTATGTTGCATTACGTTATAACGTGTAACGTTATGTAGCATTACGTTATAATGCGCAACGTTATATAGTATTACGTTATAACGTGTAACGTTATATATTATTACGTTATAACGTGTAACGTTATAAAGTATTACGCTGTATCGTGTAACGTTATATAGTATTACGTCGTAACGTGTAACGTTATGTTGCATTACGTTATAACGTGTAACGTTATATAGTATTACGTTAGAACGTATAACGTTATGTGGTACATCAGTATAACGTATAACATTATATAGTATTTCGTTACAACGTGTAACGTTATGTAGTATTACGTTATAACGTATAACGTTATATAGTAATACGCCATAACGTGTAACGTTATGTTGCATTACGTTATAACGTGTAGCGTTATAAAGTATTACCCTATAACGTGTAACGTTATGTAGCATTACGTTATAACGTGTAACGTTATGTAGCATTACGTTATAATGCGCAACGTTATATAGTATTACGTTATAACGTGTAACGTTATATATTATTACGTTATAACGTATAACGTTATAAAGTATTACGCTGTATCGTGTAACGTTATTTAGAATTACGTTATGACGTGTAACGTTATAAAGTATTGCGCCATAACGTGTAACGTTATGTAGCACTACGTTATAATGTGTAACGTTATGTAGCATTACGTCATAACGTGTAACGTTATATAGTATTACGTTATGCCGTGTAACGTTATGTAGCATTACGTTATAATGCGCAACGTTATATAGTATTACGTTATAACTTGTAACGTTACATAGTATTACGTTATAACGTGTAACGATATAAAGTATTACGCTGTATCGTGTAACGTTATTTAGTATTACGTTATGACGTGTAACGTTATAAAGTATTGCGCCATAACGTGTAACGTTATGTAGCACTACGTTATAACGTGTAACGTTATGTAGCACTACGTTATAACGTGTAACGTTATGTAGCATTACGTCATAACGTGTAACGTTATATAGTATTACGTTATATCGTGTAACGTCATGTAGCATTACGTTATAACGTGTAACGTTATGTAGCATTACGTTATAATGCGCAACGTTATATAGTATTACGTCATAACGTGTAACGTTATTTTGCATTACCTTATAACGTGTAACGTTATGAAGTATTACGTTATAACGTGTAACGTTATGTAGCACTACGTTATAACGTGTAACGCTTTGTTGCATTACGTTATAACGTATAACGTTATGAAGCACTACGTTATAACGTGTAACGTTATGAAGTATTACGTTATAACACATAACGTTATATAATATTATGTTATGATGTATAATTTTATATAACGTATCAGAATAACGTATAACGTTACACATTATGTCGTTGTATCGTATAACGTTATATATTAATACGTTATAACGTATAACGTTATATAGTATTACGTTAAAACGTGTAACGTTATATATTATTACGTTATAACGTATAACGTTATATAGTATTACGTCATAACGTGTAACGTTATGTTGCATTACGTTATAACGTGTAACGTTATGAAGTATTACGTTATAACGTGTAACGTTATATAGTATTACGTTAGAACGTATAACGTTATGTGGTACATCAGTATAACGTATAACATTATATAGTATTTCGTTACAACGTGTAACGTTATGTAGTATTACGTTATAACGTATAACGTTATATAGTAATACGCCATAACGTGTAACGTTATGTTGCATTACGTTATAACGTGTAGCGTTATAAAGTATTACGCTATAACACATAACGTTATATTATATTATGTTATGATGTATAATTTTATATAACGTATCAGAATAACGTATAACGTTACACATTATGTCGTTGTATCGTATAACGTTATATAGTAATACGTTATAACGTATAACGTTATATAGTATTACGTTAAAACGTGTAACGTTATATATTATTACGTTATAACGTATAACGTTATATAGTATTACGTCATAATGTGTAACGTTATGTTGCATTACGTTATAACGTGTAACGTTATGAAGTATTACGTTATAACGTGTAACGTTATATAGTATTACGTTAGAACGTATAACGTTATGTGGTACATCAGTATAACGTATAACATTATATAATATTTCGTTACAACGTGTAACGTTATGTAGTATTACGTTATAACGTATAACGTTATATAGTAATACGCCATAACGTGTAACGTTATGTTGCATTACGTTATAACGTGTAGCGTTATAAAGTATTACGCTATAACGTGTAACGTTATGTAGCATTACGTTATAACGTGTAACGTTATGTAGCATTACGTTATAATGCGCAACGTTATATAGTATTACGTTATAACGTGTAACGTTATATATTATTACGTTATAACGTATAACGTTATAAAGTATTACGCTGTATCGTGTAACGTTATTTAGTATTACGTTATGACGTGTAACGTTATAAAGTATAACGCTATAACGTGTAACGTTATATAGTATTACGTTATAACGTGTAACGTTATGTAGCATTACGTTATAACGTGTAACATTATGTAGCATTACGTTTTAACGTGTAACGTTCTATAGTATTACGTTATAACATGTAACGTTATATAGTATTATTTTATAACACATAACGTTATATAGTATTATTTTATAACACATAACGTTATATAGCATTACGTCATAACGTGTAACGTTATGTAGCATTACGTTATAATGCGCAACGTTATATAGTATTACGTCATAACGTGTAACGTTATTTTGCATTACGTTATAACGTGTAACGTTATGAAGTATTACGTTATAACGTGTAACGTTATGTAGCACTACGTTATAACGTGTAACGCTTTGTTGCATTACGTTATAACGTATAACGTTATGAAGCACTACGTTATAACGTGTAACGTTATATAGTATTACGTTATAACACGTAACGTTATGTACTATTACGTTATAACGTGAAACGTTATACAGAATTACGTTATAACGTATAACGTTCTATAGTATTACGTTATAACATGTAAGGTTATATAGTATTATGTTATAACACATAACGTTATATAGTATTACGTTATAACACATAACGTTATATAGTATTACGTTATAACGTATAACGTTATATAGTATTACGTCGTAACGTGTAACGTTATGTTGCATTACGTTATAACGTGTAGCGTTATAAAGTATTACGCTATAACGTGTAACGTTATGTAGCATTACGTTATAACGTGTAACGTTATGTTGCATTACGTTATAACGTGTAACGTTATGAAGTATTACGTTATAACACATAACGTTATATAATATTATGTTATGATGTATAATTTTATATAACGTATCAGAATAACGTATAACGTTACACATTATGTCGTTGTATCGTATAACGTTATATAGTAATACGTTATAACGTATAACGTTATATAGTATTACGTTAAAACGTGTAACGTTATATATTATTACGTTATAACGTATAACGTTATATAGTATTACGTCATAATGTGTAACGTTATGTTGCATTACGTTATAACGTGTAACGTTATGAAGTATTACGTTATAACGTGTAACGTTATATAGTATTACGTTAGAACGTATAACGTTATGTGGTACATCAGTATAACGTATAACATTATATAATATTTCGTTACAACGTGTAACGTTATGTAGTATTACGTTATAACGTATAACGTTATATAGTAATACGCCATAACGTGTAACGTTATGTTGCATTACGTTATAACGTGTAGCGTTATAAAGTATTACGCTATAACGTGTAACGTTATGTAGCATTACGTTATAACGTGTAACGTTATGTAGCATTACGTTATAATGCGCAACGTTATATAGTATTACGTTATAACGTGTAACGTTATATATTATTACGTTATAACGTATAACGTTATAAAGTATTACGCTGTATCGTGTAACGTTATTTAGTATTACGTTATGACGTGTAACGTTATAAAGTATAACGCTATAACGTGTAACGTTATATAGTATTACGTTATAACGTGTAACGTTATGTAGCATTACGTTATAACGTGTAACATTATGTAGCATTACGTTTTAACGTGTAACGTTCTATAGTATTACGTTATAACATATAACGTTATATAGTATTATTTTATAACACATAACGTTATATAGTATTATTTTATAACACATAACGTTATATAGCATTACGTCATAACGTGTAACGTTATGTAGCATTACGTTATAATGCGCAACGTTATATAGTATTACGTCATAACGTGTAACGTTATTTTGCATTACGTTATAACGTGTAACGTTATGAAGTATTACGTTATAACGTGTAACGTTATGTAGCACTACGTTATAACGTGTAACGCTTTGTTGCATTACGTTATAACGTATAACGTTATGAAGCACTACGTTATAACGTGTAACGTTATATAGTATTACGTTATAACACGTAACGTTATGTACTATTACGTTATAACGTGAAACGTTATACAGAATTACGTTATAACGTATAACGTTCTATAGTATTACGTTATAACATGTAAGGTTATATAGTATTATGTTATAACACATAACGTTATATAGTATTACGTTATAACACATAACGTTATATAGTATTACGTTATAACGTATAACGTTATATAGTATTACGTCGTAACGTGTAACGTTATGTTGCATTACGTTATAACGTGTAGCGTTATAAAGTATTACGCTATAACGTGTAACGTTATGTAGCATTACGTTATAACGTGTAACGTTATGTTGCATTACGTTATAACGTGTAACGTTATGAAGTATTACGTTATAACACATAACGTTATATAATATTATGTTATGATGTATAATTTTATATAACGTATCAGAATAACGTATAACGTTACACATTATGTCGTTGTATCGTATAACGTTATATATTAATACGTTATAACGTATAACGTTATATAGTATTACGTTAAAACGTGTAACGTTATATATTATTACGTCATAACGTATAACGTTATATAGTATTACGTCATAACGTGTAACGTTATGTTGCATTACGTTATAACGTGTAACGTTATGAAGTATTACGTTATAACGTGTAACGTTATATAGTATTACGTTAGAACGTATAACGTTATGTGGTACATCAGTATAACGTATAACATTATATAGTATTTCGTTACAACGTGTAACGTTATGTAGTATTACGTTATAACGTATAACGTTATATAGTAATACGCCATAACGTGTAACGTTATGTTGCATTACGTTATAACGTGTAGCGTTATAAAGTATTACGCTATAACACATAACGTTATATTATATTAGGTTATGATGTATAATTTTATATAACGTATCAGAATAACGTATAACGTTACACATTATGTCGTTGTATCGTATAACGTTATATAGTAATACGTTATAACGTATAACGTTATATAGTATTACGTTAAAACGTGTAACGTTATATATTATTACGTTATAACGTATAACGTTATATAGTATTACGTCATAATGTGTAACGTTATGTTGCATTACGTTATAACGTGTAACGTTATGAAGTATTACGTTATAACGTGTAACGTTATATAGTATTACGTTAGAACGTATAACGTTATGTGGTACATCAGTATAACGTATAACATTATATAATATTTCGTTACAACGTGTAACGTTATGTAGTATTACGTTATAACGTATAACGTTATATAGTAATACGCCATAACGTGTAACGTTATGTTGCATTACGTTATAACGTGTAGCGTTATAAAGTATTACGCTATAACGTGTAACGTTATGTAGCATTACGTTATAACGTGTAACGTTATGTAGCATTACGTTATAATGCGCAACGTTATATAGTATTACGTTATAACGTGTAACGTTATATATTATTACGTTATAACGTATAACGTTATAAAGTATTACGCTGTATCGTGTAACGTTATTTAGTATTACGTTATGACGTGTAACGTTATAAAGTATAACGCTATAACGTGTAACGTTATATAGTATTACGTTATAACGTGTAACGTTATGTAGCATTACGTTATAACGTGTAACATTATGTAGCATTACGTTTTAACGTGTAACGTTCTATAGTATTACGTTATAACATGTAACGTTATATAGTATTATTTTATAACACATAACGTTATATAGCATTACGTCATAACGTGTAACGTTATGTAGCATTACGTCATAACGTGTAACGTTATGTAGCATTACGTTATAATGTGCAGCGTTATGTAGCATTACGTTATAATATGCAGCGTCATGTAGTATTACGTTATAACGTGTAACGTTATATATTATTACGCTATAACGTATAACGTTATATAGTATTTCGTTACAACGTGTAACGTTATGTAGTATTACGTTATAACGTATAACGTTATATAGTAATACGCCATAACGTGTAACGTTATGTTGCGTTACGTTATAACGTGTAGCGTTATAAAGTATTACCCTATAACGTGTAACGTTATGTAGCATTACGTTATAACGTGTAACGTTATGTAGCATTACGTTACAATGCGCAACATTATATAGTATTACGTTATAACGTGTAACGTTATATATTATTACGTTATAACGTATAACGTTATAAAGTATTACGCTGTATCGTGTAACGTTATTTAGAATTACGTTATGACGTGTAACGTTATAAAGTATTGCGCCATAACGTGTAACGTTATGTAGCACTACGTTATAATGTGTAACGTTATGTAGCATTACGTCATAACGTGTAACGTTATATAGTATTACGTTATGCCGTGTAACGTTATGTAGCATTACGTTATAATGCGCAACGTTATATAGTATTACGTTATAACTTGTAACGTTACATAGTATTACGTTATAACGTGTAACGTTATAAAGTATTACGCTGTATCGTGTAACGTTATTTAGTATTACGTTATGACGTGTAACGTTATAAATTATTGCGCCATAACGTGTAACGTTATGTAGCACTACGTTATAACGTGTAACGTTATGTAGCACTACGTTATAACGTGTAACGTTATGTAGCATTACGTCATAACGTGTAACGTTATATAGTATTACGTTATATCGTGTAACGTCATGTAGCATTACGTTATAACGTGTAACGTTATGTAGCATTACGTTATAATGCGCAACGTAATATAGTATTACGTCATAACGTGTAACGTTATTTTGCATTACGTTATAACGTGTAACGTTATGAAGTATTACGTTATAACGTGTAACGTTATGTAGCACTACGTTATAACGTGTAACGCTTTGTTGCATTACGTTATAACGTATAACGTTATGAAGCACTACGTTATAACGTGTAACGTTATATAGTATTACGTTATAATATGCAGCGTCATGTAGTATTACGTTATAACGTGTAACGTTATATATTATTACGCTATAACGTATAACGTTATATAGTATTTCGTTACAACGTGTAACGTTATGTAGTATTACGTTATAACGTATAACGTTATATAGTAATACGCCATAACGTGTAACGTTATGTTGCATTACGTTATAACGTGTAACGTTATGTAGCATTACGTTATAATGCGCAACGTTATATAGTATTACGTTATAACGTGTAACGTTATATATTATTACGTTATAACGTGTAACGTTATAAAGTATTACGCTGTATCGTGTAACGTTATATAGTATTACGTCGTAACGTGTAACGTTATGTTGCATTACGTTATAACGTGTAACGTTATATAGTATTACGTTAGAACGTATAACGTTATGTGGTACATCAGTATAACGTATAACATTATATAGTATTTCGTTACAACGTGTAACGTTATGTAGTATTACGTTATAACGTATAACGTTATATAGTAATACGCCATAACGTGTAACGTTATGTTGCATTACGTTATAACGTGTAGCGTTATAAAGTATTACCCTATAACGTGTAACGTTATGTAGCATTACGTTATAACGTGTAACGTTATGTAGCATTACGTTATAATGCGCAACGTTATATAGTATTACGTTATAACGTGTAACGTTATATATTATTACGTTATAACGTATAACGTTATAAAGTATTACGCTGTATCGTGTAACGTTATTTAGAATTACGTTATGACGTGTAACGTTATAAAGTATTGCGCCATAACGTGTAACGTTATGTAGCACTACGTTATAATGTGTAACGTTATGTAGCATTACGTCATAACGTGTAACGTTATATAGTATTACGTTATGCCGTGTAACGTTATGTAGCATTACGTTATAATGCGCAACGTTATATAGTATTACGTTATAACTTGTAACGTTACATAGTATTACGTTATAACGTGTAACGATATAAAGTATTACGCTGTATCGTGTAACGTTATTTAGTATTACGTTATGACGTGTAACGTTATAAAGTATTGCGCCATAACGTGTAACGTTATGTAGCACTACGTTATAACGTGTAACGTTATGTAGCACTACGTTATAACGTGTAACGTTATGTAGCATTACGTCATAACGTGTAACGTTATATAGTATTACGTTATATCGTGTAACGTCATGTAGCATTACGTTATAACGTGTAACGTTATGTAGCATTACGTTATAATGCGCAACGTTATATAGTATTACGTCATAACGTGTAACGTTATTTTGCATTACCTTATAACGTGTAACGTTATGAAGTATTACGTTATAACGTGTAACGTTATGTAGCACTACGTTATAACGTGTAACGCTTTGTTGCATTACGTTATAACGTATAACGTTATGAAGCACTACGTTATAACGTGTAACGTTATATAGTATTACGTTATAACACGTAACGTTATGTACTATTACGTTATAACGTGAAACGTTATACAGAATTACGTTATAACGTATAACGTTCTATAGTATTACGTTATAACATGTAAGGTTATATAGTATTATGTTATAACACATAACGTTATATAGTATTACGTTATAACACATAACGTTATATAGTATTACGTTATAACGTATAACGTTATATAGTATTACGTCGTAACGTGTAACGTTATGTTGCATTACGTTATAACGTGTAGCGTTATAAAGTATTACGCTATAACGTGTAACGTTATGTAGCATTACGTTATAACGTGTAACGTTATGTTGCATTACGTTATAACGTGTAACGTTATGAAGTATTACGTTATAACACATAACGTTATATAATATTATGTTATGATGTATAATTTTATATAACGTATCAGAATAACGTATAACGTTACACATTATGTCGTTGTATCGTATAACGTTATATATTAATACGTTATAACGTATAACGTTATATAGTATTACGTTAAAACGTGTAACGTTATATATTATTACGTTATAACGTATAACGTTATATAGTATTACGTCATAACGTGTAACGTTATGTTGCATTACGTTATAACGTGTAACGTTATGAAGTATTACGTTATAACGTGTAACGTTATATAGTATTACGTTAGAACGTATAACGTTATGTGGTACATCAGTATAACGTATAACATTATATAGTATTTCGTTACAACGTGTAACGTTATGTAGTATTACGTTATAACGTATAACGTTATATAGTAATACGCCATAACGTGTAACGTTATGTTGCATTACGTTATAACGTGTAGCGTTATAAAGTATTACGCTATAACACATAACGTTATATTATATTATGTTATGATGTATAATTTTATATAACGTATCAGAATAACGTATAACGTTACACATTATGTCGTTGTATCGTATAACGTTATATAGTAATACGTTATAACGTATAACGTTATATAGTATTACGTTAAAACGTGTAACGTTATATATTATTACGTTATAACGTATAACGTTATATAGTATTACGTCATAATGTGTAACGTTATGTTGCATTACGTTATAACGTGTAACGTTATGAAGTATTACGTTATAACGTGTAACGTTATATAGTATTACGTTAGAACGTATAACGTTATGTGGTACATCAGTATAACGTATAACATTATATAATATTTCGTTACAACGTGTAACGTTATGTAGTATTACGTTATAACGTATAACGTTATATAGTAATACGCCATAACGTGTAACGTTATGTTGCATTACGTTATTACGTGTAGCGTTATAAAGTATTACGCTATAACGTGTAACGTTATGTAGCACTACGTTATAACGTGTAACGTTATGTAGCATTACGTCATAACGTGTAACGTTATATAGTATTACGTTATATCGTGTAACGTCATGTAGCATTACGTTATAACGTGTAACGTTATGTAGCATTACGTTATAATGCGCAACGTTATATAGTATTACGTCATAACGTGTAACGTTATATAGTATTACGTTATATCGTGTAACGTCATGTAGCATTACGTTATAACGTGTAACGTTATGTAGCATTACGTTATAATGCGCAACGTTATATAGTATTACGTCATAACGTGTAACGTTATTTTGCATTACGTTATAACGTGTAACGTTATGAAGTATTACGTTATAACGTGTAACGTTATGTAGCACTACGTTATAACGTGTAACGCTTTGTTGCATTACGTTATAACGTATAACGTTATGAAGCACTACGTTATAACGTGTAACGTTATATAGTATTACGTTATAACACGTAACGTTATGTACTATTACGTTATAACGTGAAACGTTATACAGAATTACGTTATAACGTATAACGTTCTATAGTATTACGTTATAACATGTAAGGTTATATAGTATTATGTTATAACACATAACGTTATATAGTATTACGTTATAACACATAACGTTATATAGTATTACGTTATAACGTATAACGTTATATAGTATTACGTCGTAACGTGTAACGTTATGTTGCATTACGTTATAACGTGTAGCGTTATAAAGTATTACGCTATAACGTGTAACGTTATGTAGCATTACGTTATAACGTGTAACGTTATGTTGCATTACGTTATAACGTGTAACGTTATGAAGTATTACGTTATAACACATAACGTTATATAATATTATGTTATGATGTATAATTTTATATAACGTATCAGAATAATGTATAACGTTACACATTATGTCGTTGTATCGTATAACGTTATATATTAATACGTTATAACGTATAACGTTATATAGTATTACGTTAAAACGTGTAACGTTATATATTATTATGTTATAACGTATAACGTTATATAGTATTACGTCATAACGTGTAACGTTATGTTGCATTACGTTATAACGTGTAACGTTATGAAGTATTACGTTATAACGTGTAACGTTATATAGTATTACGTTAGAACGTATAACGTTATGTGGTACATCAGTATAACGTATAACATTATATAGTATTTCGTTACAACGTGTAACGTTATGTAGTATTACGTTATAACGTATAACGTTATATAGTAATACGCCATAACGTGTAACGTTATGTTGCATTACGTTATAACGTGTAGCGTTATAAAGTATTACGCTATAACACATAACGTTATATTATATTATGTTATGATGTATAATTTTATATAACGTATCAGAATAACGTATAACGTTACACATTATGTCGTTGTATCGTATAACGTTATATAGTAATACGTTATAACGTATAACGTTATATAGTATTACGTTAAAACGTGTAACGTTATATATTATTACGTTATAACGTATAACGTTATATAGTATTACGTCATAATGTGTAACGTTATGTTGCATTACGTTATAACGTGTAACGTTATGAAGTATTACGTTATAACGTGTAACGTTATATAGTATTACGTTAGAACGTATAACGTTATGTGGTACATCAGTATAACGTATAACATTATATAATATTTCGTTACAACGTGTAACGTTATGTAGTATTACGTTATAACGTATAACGTTATATAGTAATACGCCATAACGTGTAACGTTATGTTGCATTACGTTATTACGTGTAGCGTTATAAAGTATTACGCTATAACGTGTAACGTTATGTAGCAATACGTTATAACGTGTAACGTTATGTAGCATTACGTCATAACGTGTAACGTTATATAGTATTACGTTATATCGTGTAACGTCATGTAGCATTACGTTATAACGTGTAACGTTATGTAGCATTACGTTATAATGCGCAACGTTATATAGTATTACGTCATAACGTGTAACGTTATTTTGCATTACGTTATAACGTGTAACGTTATGAAGTATTACGTTATAACGTGTAACGTTATGTAGCACTACGTTATAACGTGTAACGCTTTGTTGCATTACGTTATAACGTATAACGTTATGAAGCACTACGTTATAACGTGTAACGTTATATAGTATTACGTTATAACACGTAACGTTATGTACTATTACGTTATAACGTGAAACGTTATACAGAATTACGTTATAACGTATAACGTTCTATAGTATTACGTTATAACATGTAAGGTTATATAGTATTATGTTATAACACATAACGTTATATAGTATTACGTTATAACACATAACGTTATATAGTATTACGTTATAACGTATAACGTTATATAGTATTACGTCGTAACGTGTAACGTTATGTTGCATTACGTTATAACGTGTAGCGTTATAAAGTATTACGCTATAACGTGTAACGTTATTTTGCATTACGTTATAACGTGTAACGTTATGAAGTATTACGTTATAACGTGTAACGTTATGTAGCACTACGTTATAACGTGTAACGCTTTGTTGCATTACGTTATAACGTATAACGTTATGAAGCACTACGTTATAACGTGTAACGTTATATAGTATTACGTTATAACACGTAACGTTATGTACTATTACGTTATAACGTGAAACGTTATACAGAATTACGTTATAACGTATAACGTTCTATAGTATTACGTTATAACATGTAAGGTTATATAGTATTATGTTATAACACATAACGTTATATAGTATTACGTTATAACACATAACGTTATATAGTATTACGTTATAACGTATAACGTTATATAGTATTACGTCGTAACGTGTAACGTTATGTTGCATTACGTTATAACGTGTAGCGTTATAAAGTATTACGCTATAACGTGTAACGTTATGTAGCATTACGTTATAACGTGTAACGTTATGTTGCATTACGTTATAACGTGTAACGTTATGAAGTATTACGTTATAACACATAACGTTATATAATATTATGTTATGATGTATAATTTTATATAACGTATCAGAATAACGTATAACGTTACACATTATGCCGTTGTATCGTATAACGTTATATAGTATTACGTTATAACGTATAACGTTATATAGTATTACGTCGTAACGTGTAACGTTATGTTGCATTACGTTATAACGTGTAGCGTTATAAAGTATTACGCTATAACGTGTAACGTTATTTTGCATTACGTTATAACGTGTAACGTTATGAAGTATTACGTTATAACGTGTAACGTTATGTAGCACTACGTTATAACGTGTAACGCTTTGTTGCATTACGTTATAACGTATAACGTTATGAAGCACTACGTTATAACGTGTAACGTTATATAGTATTACGTTATAACACGTAACGTTATGTACTATTACGTTATAACGTGAAACGTTATACAGAATTACGTTATAACGTATAACGTTCTATAGTATTACGTTATAACATGTAAGGTTATATAGTATTATGTTATAACACATAACGTTATATAGTATTACGTTATAACACATAACGTTATATAGTATTACGTTATAACGTATAACGTTATATAGTATTACGTCGTAACGTGTAACGTTATGTTGCATTACGTTATAACGTGTAGCGTTATAAAGTATTACGCTATAACGTGTAACGTTATGTAGCATTACGTTATAACGTGTAACGTTATGTTGCATTACGTTATAACGTGTAACGTTATGAAGTATTACGTTATAACACATAACGTTATATAATATTATGTTATGATGTATAATTTTATATAACGTATCAGAATAACGTATAACGTTACACATTATGCCGTTGTATCGTATAACGTTATATATTAATACGTTATAACGTATAACGTTATATAGTATTACGTTAAAACGTGTAACGTTATATATTATTACATTATAACGTATAACGTTATATAGTATTACGTCATAACGTGTAACGTTATGTTGCATTACGTTATAACGTGTAACGTTATGAAGTATTACGTTATAACGTGTAACGTTATATAGTATTACGTTAGAACGTATAACGTTATGTGGTACATCAGTATAACGTATAACATTATATAGTATTTCGTTACAACGTGTAACGTTATGTAGTATTACGTTATAACGTAATACGTTATATAGTAATACGCCATAACGTGTAACGTTATGTTGCATTACGTTATAACGTGTAGCGTTATATATTATTACGTTATAACGTATAACGTTATATAGTATTACGTTATAACGTGTAACGTTATGTAGCATTACGTTATAATGCGCAACGTTATATAGTATTACGTTATAACGTGTAACGTTATATATTATTACGTTATAACGTATAACGTTATAAAGTATTACGCTGTATCGTGTAACGTTATTTAGTATTACGTTATGACGTGTAACGTTATAAAGTATAACGCTATAACATGTAACGTTATATAGTATTATTTTATAACACATAACGTTATATAGCAATACGTCATAACGTGTAACGTTATGTAGCATTACGTCATAACGTGTAACGTTATGTATCATTACGTTATAATGTGCAGCGTTATGTAGCATTACGTTATAATATGCAGCGTCATGTAGTATTACGTTATAACGTGTAACGTTATATATTATTACGCTATAACGTATAACGTTATATAGTATTACGTTATAACGTGTAACGTTATGTAGCATTACGTTATAACGTATAACGTTATGTAGCATTACGTTATAACGTGTAACGCTATATAGAATTACGTTATAACGTATAACGTTATATAGTATTACGTTATAAAGTGTAACGTTATATAGTATCACGTTATATCGTGTAACGTTATGTAGCGTTACATTATAACGTATAGCGTTATATAGTATTACGTTATAACGTGTAACGTTATATAGTATTACGTTACAACGTGTAACGTAATATAATATTACGTTTTAACGTGTAACGTTCTATAGTATTACGTTATAACATGTAACGTTATATAGTATTACGTCATAACGTGTAACGTTCTATAGTATTACGTTATAACATGTAACGTTATATAGTATTACGTCATAACGTGTAACGTTATGTTGCATTACGTTATAACGTGTAACGTTATAAAGTATTACGCTATAACGTGTAACGTTATATAGTGCTACGTTATAACGTGTAACGTTATGTAGCATTATGTTATAACGTGTAATGTTATGTAGCATTACGTTATAATGTGCCACGTTATATAGTATTACGTCATAACGGGTAACGTTATGTTGCATTACGATATAACGTGTAATGTTATGAACTATTACGTTATAACGTGTAACGTTATATAGTATTACGTTAGAACGTATAACGTTATGTGGTACATCAGTATAACGTATAACATTATACAGTATTTCGTTACAAGGTGTAACGTTGTGTAGTATTACGTTATAACGTATAACGTTATGTAGCATTACGTTATAACGTGCAACGTTATGTAGCATTGCGTTATAATGTGCAACGTTATATAGTATTACGTTAAAACGTGTAACGTTATATTTTATTACGTTATAACGTATAACGTTATATAGTATTACGTTATAACACATAACGTTATAGTATTACGTTATAACACATAACGTTATATAATATTATGTTATGGCGTATAAATTTATATAACGTATCAGAATAACGTAACACGTTACATAGCATTTCGCTGTATCGTATAACGTTATATAGTAATACATTATAATGTGTAACGTTATATAGTATTACGTTTTAACGTGTAACGTTATGTAGCATTACGTTATAACGTGTAACGTTATGTAGCATTACGTTATAATGTGCAACGTTATATAGTATAACGTTAAAACGTGTAACGTTATATATTATTACGTTATAACGTATAACGTTATATAGTATTACGTCATAACGTGTAACGTTATGTTGCATTACGATATAACGTGTAACGTTATGAAGTATTACGTTATAACGTGTAACGTTATATAGTATTACGTTAGAACGTATAACGTTATGTGGTACATCAGTAAAACGTATAACATTATATAGTATTTCGTTACAATGTGTAACGTTATGTAGTATTACGTTATAACGTATAACGTTATATAGTAATACGCCATAACGTGTAACGTTATGTTGCATTACGTTATGACGTGTAACGTTATAAAGTATTACGCTATAACGTGTAACGTTATGTAGCATTACGTTAGAACGTGTATCGTTATGTAGCATTACGTTATCATGTGCAACGTTATATAGTATTACGTTATAACGTGTAACGATATGTAGCATTACGTTATAACGTGTAACGTTATGTAGCATTACGTTATAACGTGTAACGCTATATAGAATTACGTTATAACGTATAACGTTCTATAGTATTACGTTATAACGTGTAACGTTATATAGTATTTCGTTATATCGTGTAAAGTTATGTAGCATTACGTTAAAACGTGTAACGTTATATATTATTACATTATAACGTATAACGTTATATAGTATTACGTCATAACGTGTAACGTTATGTGGTACATCAGTATAACGTATAACATTATACAGTATTTCGTTACAAGGTGTAACGTTGTGTAGTATTACGTTATAACGTATAACGTTATGTAGCATTACGTTATAACGTGCAACGTTATGTAGCATTACGTTATAATGTGCAACGTTATATAGTATTACGTTAAAACGTGTAACGTTATATTTCATTACGTTATAACGTATAACGTTATATAGTATTACGTCATAACGTGTAACGTTATGTTGCATTACGATATAACGTGTAACGTTATATAGTATTACGTTAGAACGTATAACGTTATGTGGTACATCAGTAAAACGTATAACATTATATAGTATTTCGTTACAATGTGTAACGTTATGTAGTATTACGATATAACGTATAACGTTATATAGTAATACGCCATAACGTGTAGCGTTATGTTGCATTACGTTATGACGTGTAACGTCATAAAGTATTACGCTATAACGTGTAACGTTATGTAACATTACGTTATAACGTGTAACGTTATGTAGCATTACGTTATAACGTGTAACGCTATATAGAATTACGTCATAACGTGTAACGTTATGTTGCATTACGTTATTACGTGTAACGTTATGTAGCACAACGTTATAACGTGTAACGTTATGTTGCATTACGTTATAACGTGTAACGTTATATAGTATTACGTTATAACGCGTAACGATATGTAGCATTACGTTATAACGTGTAACGTTATGTAGCATTACGTTATAACGTGTAACGCTATATAGAATTACGTTATAACGTATAACGTTCTATAGTATTACGTTATAACGTGTAACGTTATATAGTATTTCGTTATATCGTGTAAAGTTATGTAGCATTACGTTAAAACGTGTAACGTTATATACTATTGCATTATAACGTATAACGTTATATAGTATTACGTCATAACGTGTAACGTTATGTGGTACATCAGTATAACGTATAACATTATGCAGTATTTCGTTACAAGGTGTAACGTTGTGTAGTATTACGTTATAACGTATAACGTTATGTGGTACATCAGTAAAACGTATAACATTATATAGTATTTCGTTACAATGTGTAACGTTATGTAGTATTACGATATAACGTATAACGTTATATAGTAATACGCCATAACGTGTAACGTTATGCTGCATTACGTTATGACGTGTAACGTTATAAAGTATTACGCTATAACGTGTATCGTTATGTAGCATTACGTTATAACGTGTAACGTTATATATTATTACGTTATAACGTATAACGTTATATAGTATTACGTCATAACGTGTAACGTTATATAGTATTACGTTATAACGTGTAACGTTATGTAGCATTACGTTATAACGTGTAACGTTATGTAGCATTACGTTATAACGTGTAACGTTATGTATTATTACGTTATAACGTATAACGTTATATAGTATTACGCTATAACGTATAACGTTATATAGTATTACGTTATAACGTGTAACGTTATATAGTATTACGTTATAACGTGTAACGTTATGTATTATTACGTTATAACGTATAACGTTATATAGTATTACGCTATAACGTATAACGTTATATAGTATTACGTCATAACGTGTAACGTGTAACGTTATGAAGTATTACGTTATAGCGTGTAACGTTATGTAGTATTACGTTATAACGTATAACGTTATACAGTATTACGTCATAACGTGTAACGTGTAACGTTATGAAGTATTACGTTATAGCGTGTAACGTTATGTAGCATTACGTTATAACGTGTAGCGTTATATAGTATTACGTTATAATGTGCAACGTTATATAGTATTACGTTTAAACGTGTAACGTTATATATTATTACGCTATAACGTATAACGTTATATAGTATTACGTCATAACGTGTAACATTATGTTGCATTACGTTATAACGTGTAACGTTATGAAGTATTACGTTATAGCGTGTAACGTTATGTAGCATTACGTTATAACGTGTAACGTTATATAGTATTACGTTATAATGTGCAACGTTATATAGTATTACGTTATAACGTGTAACGTTATATATGATTACGCTATAACGTATAACGTTATATAGTATTACGTCATAACGTGTAACGTTATGTTGCATTACGTTATAACGTGTAACGTTATGAAGTATTACGTTATAACGTGTAACGTTATAAAGTATTACGCTGTATCGTGTAACGTTATTTAGTATTATTTTATAACACATAACGTTATATAGTATTACGTTATAACGTGTAACGTAATATAATATTACGTTTTAACGTATAACGTTATGCAGCATTACGTTATAACGTGTAACGTTATATAGTATTACGTTATAACACGTAACGTTATGTACTATTACGTTATAACGTGTAACGTTATATAGTATTACGTTAGAACGTATAACGTTATGTGGTACATCAGTAAAACGTATAACATTATATAGTATTTCGTTACAACGTGTAACGTTATGTAGTATTACGTTATAACGTATAACGTCATATAGTAATACGCCATAACGTGTAACGTTATGTAGCATTACGTTATAACGTGAAACGTTATGTAGCATTACGTTATAACGTGTAACGTTATGTAGCATTACGTTATAATGCGCAACGTTATATAGTATTACGTTATAACGTGTAACGTTATATATTATTACGTTATAACACGTAACGTTATATAGTATTACGTTATAACACGTAACGTTATGTACTATTACGTTATAACGTATAACGTTCTATAGTATTAGGTCATAACGTGCAGCGTTATAAAGTATTACGTTATAACGTGTAACGTTATGTAGCATTACGTTATAATGTGCAGCGTTATATAGTATTACGTTATATCGTGTAACGTTATATATTATTAAGCTATAACGTATAACGTTATATAGTATTACGTCATAACGTGTAACGTTATAAAGTATTACGCTACAACGTGTAACGTTATATAGTATTACGTTATAACGTGTAACGTTATGTAGCATTACGTTATAACGTGTAACGTTATGTAGCATTACGTTATAACGTGTATCGTTATGTAGCATTACGTTATCATGTGTAACGTTATGTTGCACTACGTTATAACGTGTAACGTTATGTTGCATTACGTTATAACGTGTAACGTTATGTAGCACTACGTTATAACGTGTAACGTTATATAGTATTACGTTATAACACGTAACGTTATATAGTATTATGTTATAACACTTAACGTTATATAATATTATGTTATGACGTATAACTTTATATAACGTATCAGAATAACGTAACAGGTTACATAGTATTTCGTTGTATCGTATAACGTTATATAGTATTACGTTATAACGTGTAACGTTATGTAGCATTACGTTATAACGTGTAACATTATGTGGCATTACGTTTTAACGTGTAACTTTCAATAATATTACGTTATAACATGTAACGTTATATAGTATTATTTTATAACACATAACGTTATATAGTATTACGTTATAACGTGTAACGTAATATAATATTACGTTTTAACGTGTAACGTTCTATACTATTACGTTATAACATGTAACGTTATATAGTATTACGTTATAACACGTAACGTTATGTACTATTACGTTATAACGTATAACGTTCTATAGTATTACGTTATAACATGGAACGTTATATAGTATTACGTTATAACACATAACGTTATATAGTATTACGTTATAACACATAACGTTATATAATATTATGTTATGGCGTATAAATTTTTATAACGTATCAGAATAACGTAACACGTTACATAGCATTTCGTTGTATCGCATAACGTTATATATTATTACGCTATAACGTATAACGTTATATAGTATTACGTCATAACGTGTAACGTTATGTTGCATTACGTTATAACGTGTAACGTTATGAAGTATTACGTTATAGCGTGTAACGTTATGTAGCATTACGTTATAACGTGTAGCGTTATATAGTATTACGTTATAATGTGCAACGTTATATAGTATTACGTTATAACGTGCAACGTTATATATTATTACGCTATAACGTATAACGTTATATAGTATTACGTCATAACGTGTAACATTATGTTGCATTACGTTATAACGTGTAACGTTATATAGTATTACGTTATAACACGTAACGTTATGTACTATTACGTTATATCGTTTACCTTTATGTAGCATTACGTTATAACATGTAACGTTATATAGTATTACGTTATAACACATAACGTTATATAGTATTACGTTATAACACATAACGTTATATAATATTATGTTATGGCGTATAAATTTATATAACGTATCAGAATAACGTAACACGTTACATAGCATTTCGTTGTATCGTATAACGTTATATAGTAATACGTTATAATGTGTAACGTTATATAATATTACGTTTTAACGTGTTACGTTATATAGTATCACGTTATAACGTATAACGTTATATAGTATTACGTCATAACGTGTAACGATATGTAGCATTACGTTATAACGTGTAACGTTATGTAGCATTACGTTATAACGTGTATCGTTATGTAGCATTACGTTATCATGTGTAACGTTATGTTGCACTACGTTATAACGTGTAACGTTATGTTGCATTACGTTATAACGTGTAACGTTATGTAGCACTACGTTATAACGTGTAACGTTATATAGTATTACGTTATAACACGTAACGTTATATAGTATTATGTTATAACACTTAACGTTATATAATATTATGTTATGACGTATAACTTTATATAACGTATCAGAATAACGTAACACGTTACATAGTATTTCGTTGTATCGTATAACGTTATATAGTATTACGTTATAACGTGTGACGTTATGTAGCATTACGTTATAACGTGTAACATTATGTGGCATTACGTTTTAACGTGTAACGTTCAATAATATTACGTTATAACATGTAACGTTACATAGTATTATTTTATAACACATAACGTTATATAGTATTACGTTATAACGTGTAACGTAATATAATATTACGTTTTAACGTGTAACGTTCTATACTATTACGTTATAACATGTAACGTTATATAGTATTACGTTATAACACGTAACGTTATGTACTATTACGTTATAACGTATAACGTTCTATAGTATTACGTTATAACATGGAACGTTATATAGTATTACGTTATAACACATAACGTTATATAATATTATGTTATGGCGTATAAATTTTTATAACGTATCAGAATAACGTAACACGTTACATAGCATTTCGTTGTATCGCATAACGTTTTTTATATTATTACGCTATAACGTATAACGTTATATAGTATTACGTCATAACGTGTAACGTTATGTTGCATTACGTTATAACGTGTAACGTTATGAAGTATTACGCTATAGCGTGTAACGTTATGTAGCATTACGTTATAACGTGTAGCGTTATATAGTATTACGTTATAATGTGCAACGTTATATAGTATTACGTTATAACGTGTAACGTTATATATTATTACGCTATAACGTATAACGTTATATAGTATTACGTCATAACGTGTAACATTATGTTGCATTACGTTATAACGTGTAACGTTATATAGTATTACGTTATAACACGTAACGTTATGTACTATTACGTTATATCGTTTATCGTTATGTAGCATTACGTTATAACATGTAACGTTATATAGTATTACGTTATAACACATAACGTTATATAGTATTACGTTATAACACATAACGTTATATAATATTATGTTATGGCGTATAAATTTATATAACGTATCAGAATAACGTAACACGTTACATAGCATTTCTTTGTATCGTATAACGTTATATAGTAATACGTTATACTGTGTAACGTTATATAATATTACGTTTTAACGTGTTACGTTATATAGTATCACGTTATAACGTATAACGTTATATAGTATTACGTCATAACGTGTAACGATATGTTGCATTACGTTATAACGTGTAACGTTATGAAGTATTACGTTATAGCGTGTAACGTTATGTAGCATTACGTTATAACGTGTAACGTTACATAGTATTACGTTATAACGTGTAACGTTATAAAGTATTACGCTGTAACGTGCAACGTTATTTAGTATTACGTTATGACGTGTAACGTTATAAAGTATTACGCTACAACGTGTAACGTTATATAGTATTACGTTATAACGTGTAACGTTATGTAGCATTACGTTATAACGTGTAACGTTATGTAGCATTACGTTATAACGTGTAACCTTATGTTGCATTACGTTATAACGTGTAACGTTATGAAGTATTACGTTATAACGTGTAACGTTATGTAGCACTACGTTATAACGTGTAACGTTATATAGTATTACGTTATAACACGTAACGTTATATAGTATTACGTTATAACACGTAACGTTATATAGTATTACGTTATAACACTTAACGTTATATAATATTATGTTATGACGTATAACTTTATATAACGTATCAGAATAACGTAACACGTTACATAGTATTTCGTTGTATCGTATAACGTTATATAGTATTACGTTATAACGTGTAACGTAATATAATATTACGTTTTAACGTGTAACGTTCTATACTATTACGTTATAACATGTAACGTTATATAGTATTACGTTATAACACGTAACGTTATGTACTATTACGTTATAACGTATAACGTTCTATAGTATTACGTTATAGCGTATAACGTTATGTAGCATTACGTTATAACGAGTAACGTTATGCAGCATTACGTTATAACGTGTAACGTTATATAGTATTACGTCATAACACGTAACGTTATGTACTATTACGTTATAACGTGTAACGTTATATAGTATTACGTTAGAACGTATAACGTTATGTGGTACATCAGTAAAACGTATAACATTATATAGTATTTCGTTACAACGTGTAACGTTATGTAGTATTACGTTATAACGTATAACGTCATATAGTAATACGCCATAACGTGTAACGTTATGTAGCATTACGTTATAACGTGAAACGTTATGTAGCATTCCGTTATAACGTGTAACGTTATGTAGCATTACGTTATAATGCGCAACGTTATATAGTATTACGTTATAACGTGTAACGTTATATATTATTACGTTATAACACGTAACGTTATATAGTATTACGTTGTAACACGTAACGTTATGTACTATTACGTTATAACGTATAACGTTCTATAGTATTACGTCATAACGTGCAGCGTTATAAAGTATTACGGTATAACGTGTAACGTTATGTAGCAGTACGTTATAATGTGCAGCGTTATATAGTATTACGTTATATCGTGTAACGTTATATATTATTAAGCTATAACGTATAACGTTATATAGTATTACGTCATAACGTGTAACGTTATGTTGCATTACGTTATAACGTGTAACGTTATCAAGTATTACGTTATAGCGTGTAACGTTATGTAGCATTACGTTATAACGTGTAACGTTATGTAGCATTACGTTATAATGTGCAACGTTATATAGTATTACGTTATAACGTGTAACGTTATATATTATTACTCTATAACGTGTAACGTTATATAATATTACGTCATAACGTGTAACGTTATGTTGCATTGCGTTATAACGTGTAACGTTATGAAGTATTACGTTATAGCGTGTAACGTTATGTAGCATTACGTTATAACGTGTAACGTTATATAGTATTACGTTATAATGTGCAACGTTATATAGTATTACGTTATAACGTGTGGCGTAATATAATATTACGTTTTAACGTGTAACGATCTATACTATTATGTTGTAACATGTAACGTTATATAGTATTACGTCATAACGTGTAACGTTATGTAGCATTACGTTATAACGTGTAACGTTATGTAGCATTACGTTATAACGTGTAACATTATGTAGCATTACGTTATAACGTGTAACGATATGTTGCATTACGTTATAACGTGTAACGTTATGAAGTATTACGTTATAGCGTGTAACGTTATGTAGCATTACGCTGTATCGTGTAACGTTATTTAGTATTACGTTATGACGTGTAACGTTATAAAGTATTACGCTACAACGTGTAACGTTATATAGTATTACGTTATAACGTGTAACGTTATGTAGCATTACGTTATAACGTGTAACGTTATGTAGCATTACGTTATAACGTGTATCGTTATGTAGCATTACGTTATCATTTGTAACGTTATGTTGCACTACGTTATAACGTGTAACGTTATGTTGCATTACGTTATAACGTGTAACGTTATATAGTATTACGTTATAACACGTAACGTTATATAGTATTACGTTATAACACGTAACGTTATATAGTATTACGTTATAACACTTAACGTTATATAATATTATGTTATGACGTATAACTTTATATAACGTATCAGAATAACGTAACACGTTACATAGTATTTCGTTGTATCGTATAACGTTATATAGTATTACGTTATAACGTGTAACATTATGTAGCATTACGTTATAACGTGTAACATTATGTGGCATTACGTTTTAACGTGTAACGTTCAATAGTATTACGTTATAACATGTAACGTTATATAGTATTATTTTATAACACATAACGTTATATAGTATTACGTTATAACGTGTAACGTAATATAATATTACGTTTTAACGTGTAACGTTCTATACTATTACGTTATAACATGTAACGTTATATAGTATTACGTTATAACACGTAACGTTATGTACTATTACGTTATAACGTATAACGTTCTATAGTATTACGTTATAGCGTATAACGCTATGTAGCATTACGTTATAACGTGTAACGCTATATAGAATTACGTTATAACGTATAACGTTCTATAGTATTACGTTATAACGTGTAACGTTATATAGTATTACGTTATATCGTGTAGCATTATAAAGTATTACGCTGTATCGTGTAGCGTTATAAAGTATTACGCTGTATCGTGTAACGGTATTTAGTATTACGTTATGACGTGTAACGTCATAAAGTATTACGCTATAACGTGTAACGTTATATAGTATTACGTTATAACGAGTAACGTTATGCAGCATTACGTTATAACGTGTAACGTTATATAGTATTACGTCATAAGACGTAACGTTATGTACTATTACGTTATAACGTGTAACGTTATATAGTATTACGTTAGAACGTATAACGTTATGTGGTACATCAGTAAAACGTATAACATTATATAGTATTTCGTTACAACGTGTAACGTTATGAAGTATTACGTTATAATGTGCAACGTTATATAGTATTATTTTATAACACATAACGTTATATAGTATTACGTTGTAACGTGTAACGTAATATAATATTACGTTTTAACGTGTAACGGTCTATACTAATACGTTATATCGTGTATCGCTATGTATCATTACGTTATAACATGTAACGTTATATAGTACTACGTTATAACACATAACGTTATATAGTATTACGTTATAACACATAACGTTATATAATATTATGTTATGGCGTATAAATTTATATAACGTATCAGAATAACGTAACACGTTACATAGCATTTCGTTGTATCGTATAACGTTATATAGTATTACGTCATAACGTGTAACGTTATGTAGCATTACGTTATAACGTGTAACATTATGTGGCATTACGTTTTAACGTGTAACGTTCAATAGTATTACGTTATAACATGTAACGTTATATAGTATTATTTTATAACACATAACGTTATATAGTATTACGTTATAACGTGTAGCGTTATATAGTATTACGTTATAATGTGCAACGTTATATAGTATTACGTTATAACGTGTAACGTTATATATTATTACGCTATAACGTATAACGTTATATAGTATTACGTCATAACGTGTAACATTATGTTGCATTACGTTATAACGTGTAACGTTCTATGGTATTACGTTATAACATGTAACGTTATATAGTATTACGTTATAACACATAACGTTATATAGTATTACGTTATAACACATAACGTTATATAATATTATGTTATGGCGTATAAATTTATATAACGTATCAGAATAACGTAACACGTTACATAGCATTTCGTTGTATCGTATAACGTTATATAGTATTACGTCATAACGTGTAACGTTATGTAGCATTACGTTATAACGTGTAACGTTATGTTGCATTACGTTATAACGTGTAACGTTATGTTGCATTACGTTATAACGTGTAACGTTATGAAGTATTACGTTATAACGTGTAATGTTATGTAGCACTACGTTATAACGTGTAACGTTATATAGTATTACGTTATAACGAGTAACGTTATGCAGCATTACGTTATAACGTGTAACGTTATATAGTATTACGTCATAACACGTAACGTTATGTACTATTACGTTATAACGTGTAACGTTATATAGTATTACGTTAGAACGTATAACGTTATGTGGTACATCAGTAAAACGTATAACATTATATAGTATTTCGTTACAACGTGTAACGTTATGTAGTATTACGTTATAACGTATAACGTCATATAGTAATACGCCATAACGTGTAACGTTATGTAGCATTACGTTATAACGTGAAACGTTATGTAGCATTACGTTATAACGTGTAACGTTATGTAGCATTACGTTATAATGCGCAACGTTATATAGTATTACGTTATAACGTGTAACGTTATATATTATTACGTTATAACACGTAACGTTATATAGTATTACGTTGTAACACGTAACGTTATGTACTATTACGTTATAACGTATAACGTTCTATAGTATTACGTCATAACGTGCAGCGTTATAAAGTATTACGTTATAACGTGTAACGTTATGTAGCATTACGTTATAATGTGCAGCGTTATATAGTATTTCGTTGTATCGTATAACGTTATATAGTATTACGTTATAACGTGTAACGTTATGTAGCATTACGTTATAACGTGTAACATTATGTGGCATTACGTTTTAACGTGTAACGTTCAATAATATTACGTTATAACATGTAACGTTATATAGTATTATTTTATAACACATAACGTTATATAGTATTACGTTATAACGTGTAACGTAATATAATATTACGTTTTAACGTGTAACGTTCTATACTATTACGTTATAACATGTAACGTTATATAGTATTACGTTATAACACGTAACGTTATGTACTATTACGTTATAACGTATAACGTTCTATAGTATTACGTTATAACATGTAACGTTATATAGTATTACGTTATAACACATAACGTTATATAGTATTACGTTATAACACATAACGTTATATAATATTATGTTATGGCGTATAAATTTATATAACGTATCAGAATAACGTTACACGTTACATAGCATTTCGTTGTATCGCATAACGTTATATATTATTACGCTATAACGTATAACGTTATATAGTATTACGTCATAACGTGTAACGTTATGTAGTATTACGTTATAATGTGCAACGTTATATAGTATTACGTTATAACGTGTAACGTTATATATTATTACGCTATAACGTATAACGTTATATAGTATTACGTCATAACGTGTAACGTTATGTAGTATTACGTTATAATGTGCAACGTTATATAGTATTACGTTATAACGTGTAACGTTATATATTATTACGCTATAACGTATAACGTTATATAGTATTACGTCATAACGTGTAACATTATGTTGCATTACGTTATAACGTGTAACGTTATATATTATTACGCTATAACGTATAACGTTATATAGTATTACGTCATAACGTGTAACATTATGTTGCATTACGTTATAACGTGTAACGTTATATAGTATTACGTTATAACACATAACGTTATATAATATTATGTTATGGCGTATAAATTTATATAACGTATCAGAATAACGTAACACGTTACATAGCATTTCGTTGTATCGTATCGTTATATAGTAATACGTTATACTGTGTAACGTTATATAATATTACGTTTTAACGTGTTACGTTATATAGTATCACGTTATAACGTATAACGTTATATAGTATTACGTCATAACGTGTAACGATATGTTGCATTACGTTATAACGTGTAACGTTATGAAGTATTACGTTATAGCGTGTAACGTTATGTAGCATTACGTTATAACGTGTAACGTTACATAGTATTACGTTATAACGTGTAACGTTATAAAGTATTACGCTGTAACGTGCAACGTTATTTAGTATTACGTTATGACGTGTAACGTTATAAAGTATTACGCTACAACGTGTAACGTTATATAGTATTACGTTATAACGTGTAACGTTATGTAGCATTACGTTATAACGTGTAACGTTGTGTAGCATTACGTTATAACGTGTAACCTTATGTTGCATTACGTTATAACGTGTAACGTTATGAAGTATTACGTTATAGCGTGTAACGTTACGTAGCATTACGTTATAACGTGTAACGTTATATAGTATTACGTTGTAACGTGTAACGTAATATAATATTACGTTTTAACGTGTAACGGTCTATACTAATACGTTATATCGTGTATCGCTATGTATCATTACGTTATAACATGTAACGTTATATAGTACTACGTTATAACACATAACGTTATATAGTATTACGTTATAACACATAACGTTATATAATATTATGTTATGGCGTATAAATTTATATAACGTATCAGAATAACGTAACACGTTACATAGCATTTCGTTGTATCGTATAACGTTATATAGTATTACGTCATAACGTGTAACGTTATGTAGCATTACGTTATAACGTGTAACATTATGTGGCATTACGTTTTAACGTGTAACGTTCAATAGTATTACGTTATAACATGTAACGTTATATAGTATTATTTTATAACACATAACGTTATATAGTATTACGTTATAACGTGTAGCGTTATATAGTATTACGTTATAATGTGCAACGTTATATAGTATTACGTTATAACGTGTAACGTTATATAGTATTACGTTATAACGTGTAACGTTATATATTATTACGCTATAACGTATAACGTTATATAGTATTACGTTATAACACATAACGTTATATAGTATTACGTTATAACACATAACGTTATATAATATTATGTTATGGCGTATAAATTTATATAACGTATCAGAATAACGTAACACGTTACATAGCATTTCGTTGTATCGTATAACGTTATATAGTATTACGTCATAACGTGTAACGTTATGTAGCATTACGTTATAACGTGTAACGTTATGTTGCATTACGTTATAACGTGTAACGTTATGTTGCATTACGTTATAACGTGTAACGTTATGAAGTATTACGTTATAACGTGTAACGTTATGTAGCACTACGTTATAACGTGTAACGTTATATAGTATTACGTTATAACGAGTAACGTTATGTGGTACATCAGTAAAACGTATAACATTATATAGCATTTCGTTACAACGTGTAACGTTATGTAGTATTACGTTATAACGTATAACGTCATATAGTAATACGCCATAACGTGTAACGTTATGTAGCATTACGTTATAACGTGAAACGTTATGTAGCATTACGTTATAACGTGTAACGTTATGTAGCATTACGTTATAATGCGCAACGTTATATAGTATTACGTTATAACGTGTAACGTTATATATTATTACGTTATAACACGTAACGTTATATAGTATTACGTTATAACGTGCAACGTTATTTAGTATTACGTTATGACGTGTAACGTTATAAAGTATTACGCTACAACGTGTAACGTTATGAAGTATTACGTTATAACGTGTAACGTTATGTAGCATTACGTTATAACGTGAAACGTTATGTAGCATTACGTTATAACGTGTAACGTTATGTAGCATTACGTTATAATGCGCAACGTTATATAGTATTACGTTATAACGTGTAACGTTATATATTATTACGTTATAACACGTAACGTTATATAGTATTACGTTGTAACACGTAACGTTATGTACTATTACGTTATAACGTATAACGTTCTATAGTATTACGTCATAACGTGCAGCGTTATAAAGTATTACGTTATAACGTGTAACGTTATGTAGCATTACGTTATAATGTGCAGCGTTATATAGTATTACGTTATATCGTGTAACGTTATATATTATTAAGCTATAACGTATAACGTTATATAGTATTACGTCATAACGTGTAACGTTATGTTGCATTACGTTATAACGTGTAACGTTATCAAGTATTACGTTATAGCGTGTAACGTTATGTAGCATTACGTTATAACGTGTAACGTTATGTAGCATTACGTTATAATGTGCAACGTTATATAATATTACGTTATAACGTGTAACGTTATATATTATTACACTATAACGTGTAACGTTATGTAGCATTACGTTATAACGTGTAACGTTATGTAGCATTACGTTATAATGCGCAACGTTATATAGTATTACGTTATAACGTGTAACGTTATATATTATTACGTTATAACACGTAACGTTATATAGTATTACGTTGTAACACGTAACGTTATGTACTATTACGTTATAACGTATAACGTTCTATAGTATTACGTCATAACGTGCAGCGTTATAAAGTATTACGTTATAACGTGTAACGTTATGTAGCATTACGTTATAATGTGCAGCGTTATATAGTATTACGTTATATCGTGTAACGTTATATATTATTAAGCTATAACGTATAACGTTATATAGTATTACGTCATAACGTGTAACGTTATGTTGCATTACGTTATAACGTGTAACGTTATCAAGTATTACGTTATAGCGTGTAACGTTATGTAGCATTACGTTATAACGTGTAACGTTATGTAGCATTACGTTATAATGTGCAACGTTATATAATATTACGTTATAACGTGTAACGTTATATATTATTACACTATAACGTGTAACGTTATATAATATTACGTCATAACGTGTAACGTTATGTTGCATTGCGTTATAACGTGTAACGTTATGAAGTATTACGTTATAGCGTGTAACGTTATGTAGCATTACGTTATAACGTGTAACGTTATATAGTATTACGTTATAATGTGCAACGTTATATAGTATTACGTTATAACGTGTGGCGTAATATAATATTACGTTCTAACGTGTAACGATCTATACTATTATGTTGTAACATGTAACGTTATATAGTATTACGTCATAACGTGTAACGTTATGTAGCATTACGTTATAACGTGTAACGTTATGTAGCATTACGTTATAACGTGTAACATTATGTAGCATTACGTTATAACGTGTAACGATATGTTGCATTACGTTATAACGTGTAACGTTATGAAGTATTACGTTATAGCGTGTAACGTTATGTAGCATTACGTTATAACGTGTAACGTTACATAGTATTACGTCATAACGTGTAACGTTATAAAGTATTACGCTGTATCGTGTAACGTTATTTAGTATTACGTTATGACGTGTAACGTTATAAAGTATTACGCTACAACGTGTAACGTTATATAGTATTACGTTATAACGTGTAACGTTATGTAGCATTACGTTATAACGTGTAACGTTATGTAGCATTACGTTATAACGTGTATCGTTATGTAGCATTACGTTATCATTTGTAACGTTATGTTGCACTACGTTATAACGTGTAACGTTATGTTGCATTACGTTATAACGTGTAACGTTATGAAGTATTACGTTATAACGTGTAACGTTATGTAGCATTACGTTATAACGTAAAACGTTATGTAGCATTACGTTATAACGTGTAACGTTATGTAGCATTACGTTATAATGCGCAACGTTATATAGTATTACGTTATAACGTGTAACGTTATATAGTATTACGTTGTAACACGTAACGTTATGTACTATTACGTTATAACGTATAACGTTCTATAGTATTACGTCATAACGTGCAGCGTTATAAAGTATTACGTTATAACGTGTAACGTTATGTAGCATTACGTTATAATGTGCAGCGTTATATAGTATTACGTTATATCGTGTAACGTTATATATTATTAAGCTATAACGTATAACGTTATATAGTATTACGTCATAACGTGTAACGTTATGTTGCATTACGTTATAACGTGTAACGTTATCAAGTATTATGTTATAGCGTGTAACGTTATGTAGCATTACGTTATAACGTGTAACGTTATGTAGCATTACGTTATAATGTGCAACGTTATATAGTATTACGTTATAACGTGTAACGTTATATATTATTACACTATAACGTGTAACGTTATATAATATTACGTCATAACGTGTAACGTTATGTTGCATTGCGTTATAACGTGTAACGTTATGAAGTATTACGTTATAGCGTGTAACGTTATGTAGCATTACGTTATAACGTGTAACGTTATATAGTATTACGTTATAATGTGCAACGTTATATAGTATTACGTTATAACGTGTGGCGTAATATAATATTACGTTCTAACGTGTAACGATCTATACTATTATGTTGTAACATGTAACGTTATATAGTATTACGTCATAACGTGTAACGTTATGTAGCATTACGTTATAACGTGTAACGTTACATAGTATTACGTCATAACGTGTAACGTTATAAAGTATTACGCTGTATCGTGTAACGTTATTTAGTATTACGTTATGACGTGTAACGTTATAAAGTATTACGCTACAACGTGTAACGTTATATAGTATTACTTTATAACGTGTAACGTTATGTAGCATTACGTTATAACGTGTAACGTTATGTAGCATTACGTTATAACGTGTATCGTTATGTAGCATTACGTTATCATTTGTAACGTTATGTTGCACTACGTTATAACGTGTAACGTTATGTTGCATTACGTTATAACGTGTAACGTTATGAAGTATTACGTTATAACGTGTAACGTTATGTAGCACTACGTTATAACGTGTAACGTTATATAGTATTACGTTATAACACGTAACGTTATATAGTATTATGTTATAACACTTAACGTTATATAATATTATGTTATGACGTATAACTTTATATAACGTATCAGAATAACGTAACACGTTACATAGTATTTCGTTTTGTCGTATAACGTTATATAGTATTACGTTATAACGTGTAACGTTATGTAGCATTACGTTATAACGTGTAATATTATGTGGCATTACGTTTTAACGTGTAACGTTCAATAATATTACGTTATAACATGTAACGTTATATAGTATTATTTTATAACACATAACGTTATATAGTATTACGTTATAACGTGTAACGTAATATAATATTACGTTTTAACGTGTAACGTTCTATACTATTACGTTATAACATGTAACGTTATATAGTATTACGTTATAACACGTAACGTTATGTACTATTACGTTATAACGTATAACGTTCTATAGTATTACGTTATAATATGTAACGTTATATAGTATTACGTTATAACACATAACGTTATATAGTATTACGTTATAACACATAACGTTATATAATATTATGTTATGGCGTATAAATTTATATAACGTATCAGAATAACGTAACACGTTACATAGCATTTCGTTGTATCGTATAACGTTATATAGTAATACGTTATAATGTGTAACGTTATATAATATTACGTTTTAACGTGTAACGTTATATAGTATCACGTTATAACGTATAACGTTACATAGTATTACGTCATAACGTGTAACGATATGTTGCATTACGTTATAACGTGTAACGTTATGAAGTATTACGTTATAGCGTGTAACGTTATGTAGCATTACGTTATAACGTGTAACGTTATATAGTATTACGTTATAACACATAACGTTATATAATATTATGTTATGGCGTATAAATTTATATAACGTATCAGAATAACGTAACACGTTACATAGCATTTCGTTGTATCGTATAACATTATATATTATTACGCTATAACGTATAACGTTATATAGTATTACGTCATAACGTGTAACGTTATGTTGCATTACGTTATAACGTGTAACGTTATGAAGTATTACGTTATAATGTGCAACGTTATATAGTATTATTTTATAACACATAACGTTATATAGTATTACGTTGTAACGTGTAACGTAATATAATATTACGTTTTAACGTGTAACGGTCTATACTAATACGTTATATCGTGTATCGCTATGTATCATTACGTTATAACATGTAACGTTATATAGTATTACGTTATAACACATAACGTTATATAGTATTACGTTATAACACATAACGTTATATAATATTATGTTATGGCGTATAAATTTATATAACGTATCAGAATAACGTAACACGTTACATAGCATTTCGTTGTATCGTATAACGTTATATAGTATTACGTCATAACGTGTAACGTTATGTAGCATTACGTTATAACGTGTAACATTATGTGGCATTACGTTTTAACGTGTAACGTTCAATAGTATTACGTTATAACATGTAACGTTATATAGTATTATTTTATAACACATAACGTTATATAGTATTACGTTATAACGTGTAGCGTTATATAGTATTACGTTATAATGTGCAACGTTACATAGTATTACGTTATAACGTGTAACGTTATATATTATTACGCTATAACGTATAACGTTATATAGTATTACGTCATAACGTGTAACATTATGTTGCATTACGTTATAACGTGTAACGTTCTATAGTATTACGTTATAACATGTAACGTTATATAGTATTACGTTATAACACATAACGTTATATAGTATTACGTTATAACACATAACGTTATATAATATTATGTTATGGCGTATAAATTTATATAACGTATCAGAATAACGTAACACGTTACATAGCATTTCGTTGTATCGTATAACGTTATATAGTATTACGTCATAACGTGTAACGTTATGTAGCATTACGTTATAACGTGTAACGTTATGTTGCATTACGTTATAACGTGTAACGTTATGTTGCATTACGTTATAACGTGTAACGTTATGAAGTATTACGTTATAACGTGTAACGTTATGTAGCACTACGTTATAACGTGTAACGTTATATAGTATTACGTTATAACGAGTAACGTTATGCAGCATTACGTTATAACGTGTAACGTTATATAGTATTACGTCATAACACGTAACGTTATGTACTATTACGTTATAACGTGTAACGTTATATAGTATTACGTTAGAACGTATAACGTTATGTGGTACATCAGTAAAACGTATAACATTATATAGTATTTCGTTACAACATGTAACGTTATGTAGTATTACGTTATAACGTATAACGTCATATAGTAATACGCCATAACGTGTAACGTTATGTAGCATTACGTTATAACGTGAAACGTTATGTAGCATTACGTTATAACGTGTAACGTTATGTAGCATTACGTTATAATGCGCAACGTTATATAGTATTACGTTATAACGTGTAACGTTATATATTATTACGTTATAACACGTAACGTTATATAGTATTACGTTGTAACACGTAACGTTATGTACTATTACGTTATAACGTATAACGTTCTATAGTATTACGTCATAACGTGCAGCGTTATAAAGTATTACGTTATAACGTGTAACGTTATGTAGCATTACGTTATAATGTGCAGCGTTATATAGTATTACGTTATATCGTGTAACGTTATATATTATTAAGCTATAACGTATAACGTTATATAGTATTACGTCATAACGTGTAACGTTATGTTGCATTACGTTATAACGTGTAACGTTATCAAGTATTACGTTATAGCGTGTAACGTTATGTAGCATTACGTTATAACGTGTAACGTTATGTAGCATTACGTTATAATGTGCAACGTTATATAGTATTACGTTATAACGTGTAACGTTATATATTATTACACTATAACGTGTAACGTTATATAATATTACGTCATAACGTGTAACGTTATGTTGCATTGCGTTATAACGTGTAACGTTATGAAGTATTACGTTATAGCGTGTAACGTTATGTAGCATTGCGTTATAACGTGTAACGTTATAAAGTATTACGTTATAACGTGTAACGTTATGTAGCATTACGTTATAATGTGCAGCGTTATATAGTATTACGTTATATCGTGTAACGTTATATATTATTAAGCTATAACGTATAACGTTATATAGTATTACGTCATAACGTGTAACGTTATGTTGCATTACGTTATAACGTGTAACGTTATCAAGTATTACGTTATAGCGTGTAACGTTATGTAGCATTACGTTATAACGTGTAACGTTATGTAGCATTACGTTATAATGTGCAACGTTATATAGTATTACGTTATAACGTGTAACGTTATATATTATTACACTATAACGTGTAACGTTATATAATATTACGTCATAACGTGTAACGTTATATAGTATTACGTCATAACGTGTAACGTTATGTAGCATTACGTTATAACGTGTAACGTTATGTAGCATTACGTTATAACGTGTAACATTATGTAGCATTACGTTATAACGTGTAACGTTATATATTATTACGCTATAACGTATAACGTTATATAGTATTACGTCATAACGTGTAACGATATGTTGCATTACGTTATAACGTGTAACGTTATGAAGTATTACGTTATAGCGTGTAACGTTATGTAGCATTACGTTATAACGTGTAACGTTACATAGTATTACGTCATAACGTGTAACGTTATAAAGTATTACGCTGTATCGTGTAACGTTATTTAGTATTACGTTATGACGTGTAACGTTATAAAGTATTACGCTACAACGTGTAACGTTATATAGTATTACGTTATAACGTGTAACGTTATGTAGCATTACGTTATAACGTGTAACGTTATGTAGCATTACGTTATAACGTGTATCGTTATGTAGCATTACGTTATCATTTGTAACGTTATGTTGCACTACGTTATAACGTGTAACGTTATGTTGCATTACGTTATAACGTGTAACGTTATGAAGTATTACGTTATAACGTGTAACGTTATGTAGCACTACGTTATAACGTGTAACGTTATATAGTATTACGTTATAACACGTAACGTTATATAGTATTATGTTATAACACTTAACGTTATATAATATTATGTTATGACGTATAACTTTATATAACGTATCAGAATAACGTAACACGTTACATAGTATTTCGTTGTATCGTATAACGTTATATAGTATTACGTTATAACGTGTAACGTTATGTAGCATTACGTTATAACGTGTAACATTATGTGGCATTACGTTTTAACGTGTAACGTTCAATAATATTACGTTATAACATGTAACGTTATATAGTATTATTTTATAACACATAACGTTATATAGTATTACGTTATAACGTGTAACGTAATATAATATTACGTTTTAACGTGTAACGTTCTATACTATTACGTTATAACATGTAACGTTATATAGTATTACGTTATAACACGTAACGTTATGTACTATTACGTTATAACGTATAACGTTCTATAGTATTACGTTATAACATGTAACGTTATATAGTATTACGTTATAACACATAACGTTATATAGTATTACGTTATAACACATAACGTTATATAATATTATGTTATGGCGTATAAATTTATATAACGTATCAGAATAACGTTACACGTTACATAGCATTTCGTTGTATCGCATAACGTTATATATTATTACGCTATAACGTATAACGTTATATAGTATTAAGTCATAACGTGTAACGTTATGTTGCATTACGTTATAACGTGTAACGTTATGAAGTATTACGTTATAGCGTGTAACGTTATGTAGCATTACGTTATAACGTGTAGCGTTATATAGTATTACGTTATAATGTGCAACGTTATATGGTATTACGTTATAACGTGTAACGTTATATATTATTACGCTATAACGTAAAACGTTATATAGTATTACGTCATAACGTGTAACATTATGTTGCATTACGTTATAACGTGTAACGTTATATAGTATTACGTTATAACACGTAACGTTATGTACTATTACGTTATATCGTTTATCGTTATGTAGCATTACGTTATAACATGTAATGTTATATAGTATTACAATATAACACATAACGTTATATAGTATTACGTTATAACACATAACGTTATATAATATTATGTTATGGCGTATAAATTTATATAACGTATCAGAATAACGTAACACGTTACATAGCATTTCGTTGTATCGTATAACGTTATATAGTAATACGTTATAATGTGTAACGTTATATAATATTACGTTTTAACGTGTAACGTTATATAGTATCACGTTATAACGTATAACGTTATATAGTATTACGTCATAACGTGTAACGATATGTTGCATTACGTTATAACGTGTAACGTTATGAAGTATTACGTTATAACGTGTAACGTTATGTTGCATTACGTTATAACGTGTAACGTTATGAAGTATTACGTTATAACGTGTAAGGTTATGTAGCACTACGTTATAACGTGTAACGTTATATAGTATTACGTTATAACACGTAACGTTATATAGTATTTCGTTATAACACTTAACGTTATATAATATTATGTTATGACGTATAACTTTATATTACGTATCAGAATAACGTAACACGTTACATAGTATTTCGTTGTATCGTATAACGTTATATAGTATTACGTTATAACGTGTAACGTTATGTAGCATTACGTTATAACGTGTAACATTATGTGGCATTACGTTATAACGTGTAACGTTACATAGTATTACGTTATAACGTGTAACGTTATAACGTATTACGCTGTAACGTGTAACGTTATTTAGTATTACGTTATGACGTGTAACGTTATAAAGTATTACGCTACAACGTGTAACGTTATATAGTATTACGTTATAACGTGTAACGTTATGTAGCATTACGTTATAACGTGTAACGTTATGTAGCATTACGTTATAACGTGTAACGTTATGTTGCATTACGTTATAACGTGTAACGTTATGAAGTATTACGTTATAACGTGTAAGGTTATGTAGCACTACGTTATAACGTGTAACGTTATATAGTATTACGTTATAACACGTAACGTTATATAGTATTTCGTTATAACACTTAACGTTATATAATATTATGTTATGACGTATAACTTTATATAACGTATCAGAATAACGTAACACGTTACATAGTATTTCGTTGTATCGTATAACGTTATATAGTATTACGTTATAACGTGTAACGTTATGTAGCATTACGTTATAACGTGTAACATTATGTGGCATTACGTTTTAACGTGTAACGTTCAATAGTATTACGTTATAACATGTAACGTTATATAGTATTATTTTATAACACATAACGTTATATAGTATTACGTTATAACGTGTAGCGTTATATAGTATTACGTTATAATGTGCAACGTTATATAGTATTACGTTATAACGTGTGACGTTATATATTATTACGCTATAACGTATAACGTTATATAGTATTACGTCATAACGTGTAACATTATGTTGCATTACGTTATAACGTGTAACGTTCTATAGTATTACGTTATAACATGTAACGTTATATAGTATTACGTTATAACACATAACGTTATATAGTATTACGTTATAACACATAACGTTATATAATATTATGTTATGGCGTATAAATTTATATAACGTATCAGAATAACGTAACACGTTACATAGCATTTCGTTGTATCGTATAACATTATATATTATTACGCTATAACGTATAACGTTATATAGTATTACGTCATAACGTGTAACGTTATGTTGCATTACGTTATAACGTGTAACGTTATGAAGTATTACGTTATAATGTGCAACGTTATATAGTATTATTTTATAACACATAACGTTATATAGTATTACGTTGTAACGTGTAACGTAATATAATATTACGTTTTAACGTGTAACGGTCTATACTAATACGTTATATCGTGTATCGCTATGTATCATTACGTTATAACATGTAACGTTATATAGTACTACGTTATAACACATAACGTTATATAGTATTACGTTATAACACATAACGTTATATAATATTATGTTATGGCGTATAAATTTATATAACGTATCAGAATAACGTAACACGTTACATAGCATTTCGTTGTATCGTATAACGTTATATAGTATTACGTCATAACGTGTAACGTTATGTAGCATTACGTTATAACGTGTAACGTTATGTTGCATTACGTCATAACGTGTAACATTATGTTGCATTACGTTATAACGTGTGACGTTATATAGTATTACGTTATAACACGTAACGTTATGTACTATTACGTTATATCGTGTATCGTTATGTAGCATTACGTTATAACATGTAACGTTATATAGTATTACGTTATAACACATAACGTTATATAGTATTACGTTATAACACATAACGTTATATAATATTATGTTATGGCGTATAAATTTATATAACGTATCAGAATAACGTAACACGTTACATAGCATTTCGTTGTATCGCATAACGTGTAACGTTATGTTGCATTACGTTATAACGTGTAACGTTACGAAGTATTACGTTATAGCGTGTAACGTTATGTAGCATTACGTTATAACGTGTAACATTATGTAGCATTACGTTATAACGTGTAACGTTATATATTTTTACGCTATAACGTATAACGTTATATAGTATTACGTCATAACGTGTAACGATATGTTGCATTACGTTATAACGTGTAACGTTATGAAGTATTACGTTATAGCGTGTAACGTTATGTAGCATTACGTTATAACGTGTAACGTTACATAGTATTACGTCATAACGTGTAACGTTATAAAGTATTACGCTGTACCGTGTAACGTTATTTAGTATTACGTTATGACGTGTAACGTTATAAAGTATTACGCTACAACGTGTAACGTTATATAGTATTACGTTATAACGTGTAACGTTATGTAGCATTACGTTATAACGTGTATCGTTATGTAGCATTACGTTATCATTTGTAACGTTATGTTGCACTACGGTATAACGTGTAACGTTATGTTGCATTACGTTATATCGTGTAACGTTATGAAGTATTACGTTATAACGTGTAACGTTATGTAGCACTACGTTATAACGTGTAACGTTATATAGTATTACGTTATAACACGTAACGTTATATAGTATTATGTTATAACACTTAACGTTATATAATATTATGTTATGACGTATAACTTTATATAACGTATCAGAATAACGTAACACGTTACATAGTATTTCGTTGTATCGTATAACGTTATATAGTATTACGTTATAACGTGTAACGTTATGTAGCATTACGTTATAACGTGTAACATTATGTGGCATTACTTTTTAACGTGTAACGTTCAATAATATTACGTTATAACATGTAACGTTATATAGTATTATTTTATAACACATAACGTTATATAGTATTACGTTATAACGTGTAACGTAATATAATATTACGTTTTAACGTGTAACGTTCTATACTATTACGTTATAACATGTACCGTTATATAGTATTACGTTATAACACGTAACGTTATGTACTATTACGTTATAACGTATAACGTTCTATAGTATTACGTTATAACATGTAACGTTATATAGTATTACGTTATAACACATAACGTTATATAGTATTACGTTATAACACATAACGTTATATAATATTATGTTATGGCGTATAAATTTATATAACGTATCAGAATAACGTTACACGTTACATAGCATTTCGTTGTATCGCATAACGTTATATATTATTACGCTATAACGTATAACGTTATATAGTTTTACGTCATAACGTGTAACGTTATGTTGCATTACGTTATAACGTGTAACGTTATGAAGTATTACGTTATAGCGTGTAACGTTATGTAGCATTACGTTATAACGTGTAGCGTTATATAGTATTACGTTATAATGTGCAACGTTATATGGTATTACGTTATAACGTGTAACGTTATATATTATTACGCTATAACGTAAAACGTTATATAGTATTACGTCATAACGTGTAACATTATGTTGCATTACGTTATAACGTGTAACGTTATATAGTATTACGTAATAACACGTAACGTTATGTACTATTACGTTATATCGTTTATCGTTACGTAGCATTACGTTATAACATGTAATGTTATATAGTATTACGTTATAACACATAACGTTATATAGTATTACGTTATAACACATAACGTTATATAATATTATGTTATGGCGTATAAATTTATATAACGTATCAGAATAACGTAACACGTTACATAGCATTTCGTTGTATCGTATAACGTTATATAGTAATACGTTATAATGTGTAACGTTATATAATATTACGTTTTAACGTGTAACGTTATATAGTATCACGTTATAACGTATAACGATATATATTATTACGTCATAACGTGTAACGATATGTTGCATTACGTTATAACGTGTAACGTTATGAAGTATTACGTTATAGCGTGTAACGTTATGTAGCATTACGTTATACCGTGTAACGTTACATAGTATTACGTTATAACGTGTAACGTTATATAGTATTATTTTATAACACATAACGTTATATAGTATTACGTTATAACGTGTAACGTAATATAATATTACGTTTTAACGTGTAACGTTCTATACTATTACGTTATAACATGTAACGTTATATAGTATTACGTTATAACACGTAACGTTATGTACTATTACGTTATAACGTATAACGTTCTATAGTATTACGTTATAACATGTAACGTTATATAGTATTACGTTATAACGTGTAACGTTATATATTATTACGCTATAACGTAAAACGTTATATAGTATTACGTCATAACGTGTAACGATATGTTGCATTACGTTATAACGTGTAACGTTATATAGTATTACGTTATAACACGTAACGTTATGTACTATTACGTTATAACGTATAACGTTCTATAGTATTACGTTATAACATGTAACGTTATATAGTATTACGTTATAACACATAACGTTATATAATATTATGTTATGGCGTATAAATTTATATAACGTATCAGAATAACGTAACACGTTACATAGCATTTCGTTGTATCGTATAACGTTATATAGTAATACGTTATAATGTGTAACGTTATATAATATTACGTTTTAACGTGTAACGTTATATAGTATCACGTTATAACGTATAACGTTATATAGTATTACGTCATAACGTGTAACGATATGTTGCATTACGTTATAACGTGTAACGTTATGAAGTATTACGTTATAGCGTGTAACGTTATGTAGCATTACGTTATAACGTGTAACGTTACATAGTATTACGTTATAACGTGTAACGTTATAAAGTATTACGCTGTAACGTGTAACGTTATTTAGTATTACGTTATGACGTGTAACGTTATAAAGTATTACGCTACAACGTGTAACGTTATATAGTATTACGTTATAATGTGCAACGTTATATAGTATTATTTTATAACACATAACGTTATATAGTATTACGTTATAACGTGTAACGTTATAAAGTATTACGTCATAACGTGTAACGATATGTTGCATTACGTTATAACGTGTAACGTTATAAAGTATTACGCTACAACGTGTAACGTTATATAGTATTACGTTATAATGTGCAACGTTATATAGTATTACGTTATAACGTGTAACGTTATATATTATTACGCTATAACGTATAACGTTATATAGTATTACGTCATAACGTGTAACATTATGTTGCATTACGTTATAACGTGTAACGTTCTATAGTATTACGTTATAACATGTAACGTTATATATTATTACGCTATAACGTATAACGTTATATAGTATTACGTCATAACGTGTAACATTATGTTGCATTACGTTATAACGTGTAACGTTCTATAGTATTACGTTATAACATGTAGCGTTATATAGTATTACGTTATAATGTGCAACGTTATATAGTATTATTTTATAACACATAACGTTATATAATATTATGTTATGGCGTATAAATTTATATAACGTATCAGAATAACGTAACACGTTACATAGCATTTCGTTGTATCGTATAACGTTATATAGTATTACGTCATAACGTGTAACGTTATGTAGCATTACGTTATAACGTGTAACGTTATGTTGCATTACGTCATAACGTGTAACATTATGTTGCATTACGTTATAACGTGTAACGTTATATAGTATTACGTTATAACACGTAACGTTATGTACTATTACGTTATATCGTGTATCGTTATGTAGCATTACGTTATAACATGTAACGTTATATAGTATTACGTTATAACACATAACGTTATATAGTATTACGTTATAACACATAACGTTATATAATATTATGTTATGGCGTATAAATTTATATAACGTATCAGAATAACGTAACACGTTACATAGCATTTCGTTGTATCGCATAACGTGTAACGTTATGTTGCATTACGTTATAACGTGTAACGTTATGAAGTATTACGTTATAGCGTGTAACGTTATGTAGTATTACGTTATAACACGTAACGTTATGTACTATTACGTTATATCGTTTATCGTTATGTAGCATTACGTTATAACATGTAACGTTATATAGTATTACGTTATAACACATAACGTTATATAGTATTACGTTATAACACATAACGATATATAATATTATGTTATGGCGTATAAATTTATATAACGTATCAGAATAACGTAACACGTTACATAGCATTTCGTTGTATCGTATAACGTTATATAGTAATACGTTATAATGTGTAACGTTATATAATATTACGTTTTAACGTGTAACGTTATATAGTATCACGTTATAACGTGTAACGTTATGTTGCATTACGTTATAACGTGTAACGTCATGAAGTATTACGTTATAGCGTGTAACGTTATGTAGCATTACGTTATAACGTGTAGCGTTATATAGTATTACGTTATAATGTGCAACGTTATATAGTATTACGTTATAACGTGTAACGTTATATACTATTACGCTATAACGTATAACGTTATATAGTATTACGTCATAACGTGTAACATTATGTTGCATTACGTTATAACGTGTAACGTTCTATAGTATTACGTTATAACATGTAACGTTATATAGTATTACGTTATAATACATAACGTTATATAGTATTACGTTATAACACATAACGTTATATAATATTATGTTATGGCGTATAAATTTATATAACGTATCAGAATAACGTAACACGTTACATAGCATTTCGTTGTATCGTATAACATTATATATTATTACGCTATAACGTATAACGTTATATAGTATTACGTCATAACGTGTAACGTTATGTTGCATTACGTTATAACGTGTAACGTTATGAAGTATTACGTTATAGCGTGTAACGTTATGTAGCATTACGTTATAACGTGTAGCGTTATATAGTATTACGTTATAATGTGCAACGTCATATAGTATTACGTTATAACGTGTAACGTTATATATTATTACGCTATAACGTATAACGTTATATAGTATTACGTCATAACGTGTAACATTATGTTGCATTACGTTATAACGTGTAACGTTCTATAGTATTACGTTATAACATGTAACGTTATATAGTATTACGTTATAACACATAACGTTATATAGTATTACGTTATAACACATAACGTTATATAATATTATGTTATGGCGTATAAATTTATATAACGTATCAGAATAACATAACACGTTACATAGCATTTCGTTGTATCGTATAACGTTATATATTATTACGCTATAACGTATAACGTTATATAGTATTACGTCATAACGTGTAACGTTATGTTGCATTACGTTATAACGTGTAACGTTATGAAGTATTACGTTATAATGTGCAACGTTATATAGTATTACGTTATAACGTGTAACGTAATATAATATTACGTTTTAACGTGTAACGGTCTATACTATTACGTTATATCGTGTATCGCTATGTATCATTACGTTATAACATGTAACGTTATATAGTACTACGTTATAACACATAACGTTATATAGTATTACGTTATAACTCATAACGTTATATAATATTATGTTATGGCGTATAAATTTATATAACGTATCAGAATAACGTAACACGTTACATAGCATTTCGTTGTATCGTATAACGTTATATAGTATTACGTCATAACGTGTAACGTTATGTAGCATTACGTTATAACGTGTAACGTTATGTTGCATTACGTCATAACGTGTAACATTATGTTGCATTACGTTATAACGTGTAACGTTATATAGTATTACGTTATAACACGTAACGTTATGTACTATTACGTTATATCGTGTATCGTTATGTAGCATTACGTTATAACATGTAACGTTATATAGTATTACGTTATAACACATAACGTTATATAGTATTACGTTATAACACATAACGTTATATAATATTATGTTATGGCGTATAAATTTATATAACGTATCAGAATAACGTAACACGTTACATAGCATTTCGTTGTATCGTATAACGTTATATAGTATTACGTCATAACGTGTAACGTTATGTAGCATTACGTTATAACGTGTAACGTTATGTAGCATTACGTTATAACGTGTAACGTTATGTAGCATTACGTTATAACGTGTAACGTTATGTTGCATTACGTTATAACGTGTAACGTTATATATTATTACGCTATAACGTATAACGTTATATAGTATTACGTTATGACGTGTAACGTTATAAAGTATTGCGCCATAACGTGTAACGTTATGTAGCACTACGCTATAACGTGTAACGTTATGTTGCATTACGTTATAACGTGTAACGTTATATATTATTACGCTATAACGTATAACGTTATATAGTATTACGTCATAACGTGTAACGTTATATAGTATTACGTTATAACACATAACGTTATATAGTATTACGTTATAACACATAACGTTATATAATATTATGTTATGGCGTATAAATTTATATAACGTATCAGAATAACGTAACACGTTACATAGCATTTCGTTGTATCGTATAACGTTATATAGTATTACGTCATAACGTGTAACGTTATGTAGCATTACGTTATAACGTGTAACGTTATGTTGCATTACGTTATAACGTGTAACGTTATATAGTATTACGTTTTAACGTGTAACGTTATGTAGCATTACGTTATAATGCGCAACGTTATATAGTATTACGTTATAACGTGTAACGTTATATATTATTACGTTATAACGTATAACGTTATAAAGTATTACGCTGTATCGTGTAACGTTATTTATTATTACGTTATGACGTGTAACGGTATAAAGTATTGCGCCATAACGTGTAACGTTATGTAGCACTACGCTATAACGTGTAACGTTATGTAGCATTACGTCATAACGTGAAACGTTATATAGTATTACGTTATATCGTGTATCGTAATGTAGCATTACGTTATAACCTGTAACGTTATGTAGCATTACGTTATAGTGCGCAACGTTATATAGTATTACGTTATAACGTGTAACGTTACATAGTATTACGTTATAACGTGTAACCGTTATAAAGTATTACGCTGTACCGAGTAACGTTATTTAGTATTACGTTATGACGTGTAACGTCATAAAGTATTACGCTATAACGTGTAACGTTATATAGTATTACGTTATAACGTGTAACGTTATTTATTATTACGTTGTGACGTGTAACGTTATAAAGTATTACGCCATAACGTGTAACGTAATGTAGCACTACGTTGTAACGTGTAACGCTATATAGTATTACGTTATTTCGTGTATCGATATGTAGCATTACGTTATAACGTGTAACGATATATATTATTACGCTATAACGTATAACGTTATATAGTATTACGTTATAACGTGTAACGTTACATAGTATTACGTTATAACGTGTAACGTTATGAAGTATTACGCTGTGTCGTGCAACGTTATTTAGTATTACGTTATGACGTGTAACGTTATAAAGTATTACGCTACAACGTGTAACGTTATATAGTATTACGTTATAACGTGTAACGTTATGTAGCATTACGTTATAACGTGTAACGTTATGTAGCATTACGTTATAACGTGTATCGTTATGTAGCATTACGTTATAATGCGCAACGTTATATAGTATTACGTTATAACGTGTAACGTTACATAGTATTACGCTATAACGTGTAACCGTTATAAAGTATTACGCTGTACCGTGTAACGTTATTTAGTATTACGTTATGACGTGTAACGTCATAAAGTATTACGCTATAACGTGTAACGTTATATAGTATTACGTTATAACGTGTAACGTTATTTATTATTACGTTGTGACGTGTAACGTTATAAAGTATTACGCCATAACGTGTAACGTAATGTAGCACTACGTTGTAACGTGTAACGCTATATAGTATTACGTTATATCGTGTATCGTCATGTAGCATTAGGTTATAACAGGTAACGATATGTAGCATTACGTTATAACGTGTAACGTTACATAGTATTACGTTATAACGTGTAACGCTATGAAGTATTACGCTGTGTCGTGTAACGTTATTTAGTATTACGTTATGACGTGTACCGTTATAAAGTATTACGCTACAACGTGTAACGTTATATAGTATTACGTTATAACGTGTAAAGTTATGTAGCATTACGTTATAACGTGTAACGTTATGTAGCATTACGTTATAACGTGTATCGTTCTGTAGCGTTACGTTATCATGTGCAACGTTATATAGTATTACGTTATAACGTGTAACGTTACATAGTATTACGCTATAACGTGTAACCGTTATAAAGTATTACGCTGTACCGTGTAACGTTATTTAGTATTACGTTATGACGTGTAACGTCATAAAGTATTACGCTATAACGTGTAACGTTATATATTATTACGTTATAACGTATAACGTTATATAGTATTACGTCATAATGTGTAACGTTATGTTGCATTACGTTATAACGTGTAACGTTATGCAGCATTAGGTTATTACGTGTAACGTTATGTAGCATTACGTTATAACGTGTAACGTTATGTAGCATTACGTTATAACGTGTAACGTTATGTAGCATTACGTTATAACGTGTAACGATATGTAGCATTACGTTATAACGTGTAACGTTACATAGTATTACGTTATAACGTGTAACGTTATGAAGTATTACGCTGTGTCGTGTAACGTTATTTAGTATTACGTTATGACGTGTAACGTTATAAAGTATTACGCTACAACGAGTAACGTTATATAGTATTACGTTATAACGTGTAAAGTTATGTAGCATTACGTTATAACCTGTAACGTTATGTAGCATTACGTTATAACGTGTATCGTTCTGTAGCGTTACGTTATCATGTGCAACGTTATATGGCATTACGTTATAACGTGTAACGTTATATATTATTACGTTATAACGTATAACGTTATATAGTATTACGTCATAACGTGTAACGTTATGTTGCATTACGTTATTACGTTTAACGTTATGTAGCACTACGTTATAACGTGTAACGTTATGTTGCATTACGTTATAACGTGTAACGTTGTGAAGTATTACGCTATAACGTGTAACGTAATGTAGCACTACGTTGTAACTTGTAACGCTATATAGTATTACGTTATATGGTGTATCGTTATGTAGCATTACGTTATAACGTGTAACGATATGTAGCATTACGTTATAACGTGTAACGATATGTAGCATTACGTTATAACGTGTAACGTTACATAGTATTACGTTATAACGTGTAACGTTATGAAGTATTACGCTGTGTCGTGTAACGTTATTTAGTATTACGTTATGACGTGTAACGTTATAAAGTATTACGCTACAACGTGTAACGTTATATAGTATTACGTTATAACGTGTAACGTTATGTAGCATTACGTTATAACGTGTAACGATATGTAGCACTACCTTATAACGTGTAACGTTATGTAGCATTACGTTATTACGTGTAACCTTATGTAGCATTACGTTATTACGTGTAACGTTATGTAGCATTACGTTATAACGTGTAACGTTATGTAGCATTACGTTATAACGTATAACGTTATCGAGCATTACGTTATAACGTGTATCGTTCTGTAGCGTTACGTTATCATGTGCAACGTTATATGGCATTACGTTATAACGTGTAACGTTATATATTATTACGTTATAACGTATAACGTTATATAGTATTACGTCATAACGTGTAACGTTATGTTGCATTACGTTATAACGTATAACGTTATGTAGCATTACGTTATAACGTATAACTTTATATAACGTATCAGAATAACGTAACACGTTACATAGTATTTCGTTGTATCGTATAACGTTATATATTATTACGATATAACGTGTATCATTATATAGCATTACGTTTTAACGTGTAACGTTCAATAGTATTACGTTATAACATGTAACGTTATATAGTATTATTTTATAACACATAACGTTATATAGTATTACGTTATAACGTGTAACGTAATATAATATTACGTTTTAACGTGTAACGATCTATACTATTACGTTGTAACATGTAACGTTATATAGTATTACGTCATAACGTGTAACGTTATGTAGCATTACGTTATAACGTGTAACGTTATGTAGCATTACGTTATAATGTGCAGCGTTATATAGTATTACGTTATAACGTGTAACGTTATATATTATTACGTCATAACGTATAACGTTATATAGTATTACGTCATAACGTGTAACGTTATATTGCATTACGTTATAACGTGTAACTTTATGAAGTATTACGTTATAGCGTGTAACGTTATGTAGCATTACTTTATAACACGTAACGTTATGTACTATTACGTTATATCGTATAACGTTCTATAGTATTACGTTACAACATGTAACGTTATATAGTATTACGTTATAACACATAACGTTATATAGTATTACGTTATAACACATAACGTTATATAATATTATGTTATTTCGTATAAATTTATATAACGTGTCAGAATAATGTAACACGTTACATAGCATTTCGTTGTATCGTATAACGTTATATATTATTACGTTATAACGTGTAACATTATATAGCATTACGTTTTAACGTGTAACGTTCAATAGTATTACGTTATAACATGTAACGTTATATAGTATTATTTTATAACACATAACGTTATATAGTATTACGTTATAACGTGTAACGTAATATAATATTACGTTTTAACGTGTAACGATCTATAGTATTACGTTGTAACATGTAACGTTATATAGTATTACGTCATAACGTGTAACGTTATGTAGCATTACGTTATAACGTGTAACGTTATGTAGCATTACGTTATAATGTGCAGCGTTATATAGTATTACGTTATAACGTGTAACGTTATATATTATTACGTCATAACGTATAACGTTATATAGTATTACGTCATAACGTGTAACGTTATATTGCATTACGTTATAACGTGTAACGTTATGTAGCATTACGTTATAACGTGTAACGTTATGTAGCATTACGTTATAACGTATAACGTTATCGAGCATTACGTTATAACGTGTAACGTTATGTAGCATTACGTTATATCGTATAACGTTATGTAGCATTACGTTATAACGTGTAACGTTATGTAGCATTACGTTATAACGTATAACGTTATCGAGCATTACGTTATAACGTGTAACGTTATATATTATTACGTCATAACGTATAACGTTATATAGTATTACGTCATAACGTGTAACGTTATATTGCATTACGTTATAACGTGTAACGTTATGTAGCATTACGTTATAACGTGTAACGTTATGTAGCATTACGTCATAACGTATAACGTTATATAGTATTACGTCATAACGTGTAACGTTATATTGCATTACGTTATAACGTGTAACGTTATGTAGCATTACGTTATAACGTGTAACGTTATGTAGCATTACGTTATAACGTATAACGTTATCGAGCATTACGTTATAACGTGTAACGTTATGTAGCATTACGTTATAACGTATAACGTTATGTAGCATTACGTTATAACGTGTAACGTTATGTAGCATTACGTTATAACGTATAACGTTATCGAGCATTACGTTATAACGTGTAACGTTATGTAGCATTACGTTATAACGTATAACGTTATGTAGCATTACGTTATAACGTATAACTTTATATAACGTATCAGAATAACGTAACACGTTACATAGTATTTCGTTGTATCGTATAACGTTATATATTATTACGATATAACGTGTAACATTATATAGCATTACGTTTTAACGTGTAACGTTCAATAGTATTACGTTATAACATGTAACGTTATATAGTATTATTTTATAACGTATAACGTTATACTGTATTACGTTATAACATGTAACGTTATGTAGCATTACGTTATAATGTGCAGCATTATATAGTATTACGTTATAACGTGTAACGTTATATATTATTAAGCTATAACGTATAACGTTATATAGTATTACGTCATAACGTGTAACGTTATGAAGTATTACGTTATAGCGTGTAACGTTATGTAGCATTACGTTATAACACATAACGTTATATAGTATTACGTTATAACACATAACGTTATATAATATTATGTTATGGCGTATAAATTTATATAACGTGTCAGAATAACGTAACACGTTACATAGCATTTCGTTGTATCGTATAACGTTATATAGTAATACGTTATAATGTGTAACGTTATATAGTATTACGTTAAAACGTGTAACGTTATATATTATTACGTTATAACGTATAACGTTATAAAGTATTACGCTGTATCGTGTAACGTTATTTATTATTACGTTATGACGTGTAACGTTATAAAGTATTGCGCCATAACGTGTAACGTTATGTAGCACTACGTTATAACGTGTAACATTATGTAGCATTACGTCATAACGTGTAACGTTATATAGTATTACGTTATATCGTGTATCGTTATGTAGCATTACGTTATAACGTTTAACGTTATGCAGAATTACGTTATAACGCGTATCGTTATGTAGCATTACGTTATCATGTGCAACGTTATACAGTATTACGTTATAACGTGCAACGATATGTAGCATTACGTTATCATGTGCAACGATATATAGAATTACGTTATAACGTGTAACGGTATGTAGCATTACGTTATAACGTGTAACGTTATGTAGCATTACGTTATAACGTGTAACGTTATGTAGCATTACGTTATATCGTGTATCGTTATGTAGCATTACGTTATAACGTGTAACGTTATGTAGCATTACGTTATAACGTGTAACGTTACATAGTATTACGATATAACGTGTAACGTTATAAAGTATTACGCTGTATCGTGTAACGTTATTTAGTATTACGTTATGACGTGTAACGTTATAAAGTATTACGCTATGACGTGTAACGTTATATAGTATTACGTTATAACGTGTAACGTTATGTAGCACTACGTTATAACGTGGAACGTTATGTTGCATTAGGTTATAACGCGTAACGTTATGAAGTATTACGCTATAACGTGTAACGTTATGTAGCACTACGTTATAACGTGTAACGTTATATAGTATTACGTTATAACACTTAACGTTATATAATATTATGTTATGACGTATAACTTTATATAACGTATCAGAATAACGTAACACGTTACATAGTATTTCGTTGTATCGTATAACGTTATATAGTATTACGTTATAACGTGTAACGTTATGTAGCATTACGTTATAACATGTAACATTATGTAGCATTACGTTTTAACGTGTAACGTTCAATAGTATTACGTTATAACATGTAACGTTATATAGTATTATATTATAACACATAACGTTATAAAGTATTGCGCCATAACGTGTAACGTAATGTAGCACTACGTTATAACATGTAACGTCATATAGTATTACGTTATATCGTGTATCGTTATGTAGCATTACGTTATAACGTGTAACGTTATGTAGCATTACGTTATAACGTGTAACGTTATATAGTATTACGTTATATCGTGTATCGTTATGTAGCATTACGTTATAACGTGTAACGTTATGCAGCATTACGTTATAACGTTTAACGTTATATAGAATAACGTTATAACGTGTAACGTTATGTAGCATTACGTTATAACGTGTAACGTTATGTAGCATTACATTATAACGTGTAACGTTATGTAGCATTACGTTGTAACGTATAACGTTATGTAGCATTACGATATAACGTGTAACGTTATGTAGCATTACGTTATAACGTATAACGTTATGTAGCATTACGTTATAACGTGTAACGTTATATAGTATTACGTTATAACGAGTAACGTTATGTAGCATTACGTTATAACGTGTAACGTTATGCAGCATTACGTTATAACGTGTAACGTTATGTAGCATTACGTTATAACGTATAACGTTATGCAGAATTACGTTATAACGCGTATCGTTATGTAGCATTACGTTATCATGTGCAACGTTATATAGTATTACGTTATAACGTGCAACGATATGTAGCATTACGTTATCATGTGCAACGTTATATAGAATTACGTTATAACGTGTAACGGTATGTAGCATTACGTTATAACGTGTAACGTTATGTAGCATTACGTTATAACGTGTAACGTTATGTAGCATTACGTTATAACGTATAACGTTATGTAGCATTACGTTATAACGTGTAACGTTATGTAGCATTACGTTATAACGTGTAACGTTATGTAGCATTACGTCATAACGTGTATCGTTATGTAGCAATACGTTATCATGTGCAACGTTATATAGTATTACGTTATATCGTGTAACGTTATGTAGCATTACGTTATAACGTGAAACGTTATGTAGCATTACGTTATAACGTGTAACGTTATGTAGCATTACGTTATAATGCGCAACGTTATATAGTATTACGTTATAACGTGTAACGTTATATATTATTACGTTATAACGTTATACGTTATAACGTACTACGCTGTATCGTGTAACGTTATTTATTATTACGTTATGACGTGTAACGTTATAAAGTATTGCGCCATAACGTGTAACGTAATGTAGCACTACGTTATAACGTGTAACGTTATATAGTATTACGTTATATCGTGTATCGTTATGTAGCATTACGTTATAACGTGTAACGTTATGTAGCATTACGTTATAACGTGTAACGTTACATATTATTACGATATAACGTGTAACGTTATAAAGTATTACGCTGTATCGTGTAACGTTATTTAGTATTACGTTATGACGTGTAACGTTATAAAGTATTACGCTATGACGTGTAACGTTATATAGTATTACGTTATAACGTGTAACGTTATGTAGCACTACGTTATAACGTGGAACGTTATGTTGCATTAGGTTATAACGTGTAACGTTATGAAGTATTACGCTATAACGTGTAACGTTATGTAGCACTACGTTATAACGTGTAACGTTATATAGTATTACGTTATAACACTTAACGTTATATAATATTATGTTATGACGTATAACTTTATATAACGTATCAGAATAACGTAACACGTTACATAGTATTTCGTTGTATCGTATAACGTTATATAGTATTACGTTATAACGTGTAACGTTATGTAGCATTACGTTATAACATGTAACATTATGTAGCATTACGTTTTAACGTGTAACGTTCAATAGTGTTACGTTATAACATGTAACGTTATATAGTATTATTTTATAACACATAACGTTATAAAGTATTGCGCCATAACGTGTAACGTAATGTAGCACTACGTTATAACGTGTAACGTTATATAGTATTACGTTATATCGTGTATCGTTATGTAGCATTACGTTATAACGTGTAACGTTATGTAGCATTACGTTATAACGTGTAACGTTACATATTATTACGTTATAACGTGTAACGTTATAAAGTATTACGCTGTATCGTGTAACGTTATTTAGTATTACGTTATGACGTGTAACGTTATATAATATTGCGTTATAACGTGTAACGTTATGTAGCATTACGTTATAACATGTAACACTATGTAGCATTACGTTTTAACGTGTAACGTTCAATAGTAATACGTTATAACATGTAACGTTATATAGTATTATTTTATAACACATAACGTTATAAAGTATTGCGCCATAACGTGTAACGTAATGTAGCACTACGTTATAACGTGTAACGTTATATAGTAATACGTTATATCGTGTATCGTTATGTAGCATTACGTTATAACGTGTAACGTTATGTAGCATTACGTTATAACGTGTAACGTTATGTAGCGTTACGTTATAACGTGTAACGTTATGTAGCATTACGTTATAATGTGCAGCGTTATATAGTATTACGTTATAACACATAACGTTATATAGTATTACGTTATAACACATAACGTTATATAATATTACGTTATGGCGTATAAATTTATATAACGTATCAGAATAACGCATCACGTTTCATAGCATTTCGTTGTATCGTATAACGTTATATAGTAATACGTTATAATGTGTAACGTTATGTAGCATTACGTTATAACGTGTATCATTATGTAGCATTACGTTTTAACGTGTAACGTTCTATAGTATTACGTTATAACATGTAACGTTATATAGTATTATTTTATAACACATAACGTTATATAGTATTACGTTATAACGTGTAACGTAATATAATATTACGTTTTAACGTGTAACGATCTATACTATTCCGTTGTAACATGTAACGTTATATAGTATTACGTCATAACGTGTAACGTTATGTAGAATTACGTTATAACGTGTAACGTTATGTAGCATTACGCTACAACATGTAACGTTATATAGTATTACGTTATAACACATAACATTATATAGTATTACGTTATAACGTGTAACGATATGTAGCATTACGTTATAACGTGTAACGTTATGTAGCATTACGTTATAACGTGTAACGTTATGTAGCATTACGTTATAACGTGTAACGTTATGTAGCATTACGTTATAACGTGTAACGATATGTAGCATTACGTTATAACGTGTAACGTTATGTAGCATTACGTTATAACGTGTAACGTTATGTAGCATTACGTTATAACGTATAACGTTATGTAGCATTACGTTATAACGTGTAACGTTATGTAGCATTACGCTATAACGTGTAACGCTATGTACCATTACGTTATAACGTGTAACGTTATGTAGCATTACGTTATAACGTGTATCGTTATGTAGCATTACGTTATCATGTGTAACGTTATATAGTATTACGTTATATCGTGTAACGTTATGTAGCATTACGTTATAACGTAACACGTTACATAGTATTACGCTGTATCGTGTAACGTTATTTATTATTACGTTATAACGTGTAACGTTATGAAGTATTACGTTATAACGTGTAACGTTATGAAGTATTACGTTATAACGTGTAACGTTATGTAGCACTACGTTATAACGTGTAACGTTATATAGTATTACGTTATAACACTTAACGTTATATAATATTATGTTATGACATATAACTTTATATAACGTATCAGAATAACGTAACACGTTACATAGTATTTCGTTGTATCGTATAACGTTATATAGTATTATGTTATAACGTGTATCGTTATGTAGCATTACGTTATAACGTGTAACGTTATGTAGCACTACGTTATAACGTGTAACGTTATATAGTATTACGTTATAACACGTAACGTTATATAGTATTACGTTATAACACTTAACGTTATATAATATTATGTTATGACGTATGACTTTATATAACGTATCAGAATAACGTAACACGTTACATAGTATTTCGTTGTATCGTATAACGTTATATAGTATTATGTTATAACGTGTAACGTTATGTAGCATTACGTTATAACGTGTAACATTATGTAGCATTACGTTTTAACGTGTAACGTTCAATAGTATTACGTTATAACATGTAACGTTATATAGTATTACGTCATAACGTGTAACGTTATGTAGCATTACGTTATAACGTGTAACGTTATGTAGCGTTACGTTATAACGTGTAACGTTATGTAGCATTACGTTATAATGTGCAGCGTTATATAGTATTACGTTATAACGTGTATCGTTATGTAGCGTTACGTTGTAATGTGCAACGTTATATAGTATTACGTTATAACGTTTAACGTTATATATTATTACGTTATAACGTATAACGTTATATAGTATTACGTCATAACGTGTAACGTTATGTTGCATTACGTTATAACGTGTAACGTTATACAGTATTACGTTATAACGAGTAACGTTATATAATATTATGTTATGGCGTATAAATTTATATAACGTGTCAGAATAACGTAACACGTTACATAGCATTTCGTTGTATCGTATAACGTTATATAGTAATACGTTATAATGTGCAACGTTATATAGTATTACGTTATAACGTTTAACGTTATATATTATTACGTTATAACGTATAACGTTATATAGTATTACGTCATAACGTGTAACGTTATGTTGCATTACGTTATAACGTGTAACGTTATGTAGCACTACGTTATAACGTGTAACGTTATGTTGCACTACGTTATAACGTGTAACGTTATGAAGTATTACGTTATAACGTGTAACGTTATGTAGCACTACGTTATAACGTGTAACGTTATATAGTATTACGTTATAACACTTAACGTTATATAATATTATGTTATGACGTATAACTTTATATAACGTATCAGAATAACGTAACACGTTACATAGTATTTCGTTGTATCGTATAACGCTATATAGTATTACGTTATAACGTGTAACGTTCAATAGTATTACGTTATAACATGCAACGTTATATAGTATTATTTTATAACACATAACGTTATATAGTATTACGTTATAACGTGTAACGTAATATAATATTACGTTCTAACGTGTAACGATCTATACTATTACGTTGTAACATGTAACGTTATATAGTATTACGTCATAACGTGTAACGTTATGTAGCATTACGTTATAACGTGTAGCGTTATGTAGCATTACGTTATAACGTGTAACATTATGTAGCATTCCGTTTTAACGTGTAACGTTCAATGGTATTACGTTATAACATGTAACGTTATGTAGCATTACGTTATAATGTGCAGCGTTATATAGTATTACGTTATAACGTGTAACGTTATATATCATTAAGCTATAACGTATAACGTTATATAGTATTACGTCATAACGTGTAACGTTATGTTGCATTAGGTTATAACGTGTAACGTTATGAAGTATTACGTTATAGCGTGTAACGTTAAGTAGCATTACGTTATAACACATAACGTTATATAGTATTACGTTATAACACATAACGTTATATAATATTATGTTATGGCGTATAAATTTATATAACGTGTCAGAATAACGTAACACGTTACATAGCATTTCGTTGTATCGTATAACGTTATATAGTAATACGTTATAATGTGTAACGTTATATAGTATTACGTTTTAACGTGTAACGTTATGTAGCATTACGGTATAATGCGCAACGTTATATAGTATTACGTTATAACGTGTAACGTTATATATTATTACGTTATAACGTATAACGTTATAAAGTATTACGCTGTATCGTGTAACGTTATTAATTATTACGTTATGACGTGTAACGTTATAAAGTATTGCGCCATAACGTGTAACGTTATGTAGCACTACGTTATAACGTGTAACGTTATGTAGCATTACGTCATACCGTGTAACGTTATATAGTATTACGTTATATCGTGTATCGTTATGTAGCATTACGTTATAACGTGTAACGTTATGCAGCATTACGTTATAATGTTTAACGTTATGTAGAATTACGTTATAACGTGTAACGTTATGTAGCATTACGTTATAACGTGTAACGTTATGTAGCATTACGTTATAACGTGTAACGTTATGTAGCATTACGTTATAACGTATAACGTTATGTAGCATTACGATATAACGTGTAACGTTATGTAGCATTACGTTATAACGTATAACGTTATGCAGCATTACGTTTTAACGTGTAACGTTATATAGTATTACGTTATAACGAGTAACGTTATGCAGCATTACGTTATAACGTGTAACGTTATGTAGCATTACGTTATAACGTGTATCGTTATGTAGCATTACGTTATCATGTGCAACGTTATATAGTATTACGTTATAACGTGTAACGGTATGTAGCATTACGTTATAACGTGTAACGTTATGTAGCATTACGTTATAACGTGTAACGTTATGTAGTATTACGTTATAACGTGTAACGGTATGTAGCATTACGTTATAACGTGTAACGTTATGTAGCATTACGTTATAACGTGTAACGTTATGTAGCATTACGTTATAACGTATAACGTTATGTAGCATTACGTTATAACGTGTAACGTTATGTAGCATTACGTTATAACGTGTAACGTTATGTAGCATTACGTTATAACGTGTATCGTTATGTAGCATTACGTTATCATGTGCAACGTTATATAGTATTACGTTATATCGTGTAACGTTATGTAGCATTACGTTATAACGTGAAACGTTATGTAGCATTACGTTATAACGTGTAACGTTATGTAGCATTACGTTATAATGCGCAACGTTATATAGTATTACGTTATAACGTGTAACGTTATATATTATTACGTTATATCGTATAACGTTATAACGTTTTACGCTGTATCGTGTAACGTTATTTATTATTACGTTATAACGTGTAACGTTATGAAGTATTACGTTATAACGTGAAACGTTATGTAGCATTACGTTATAACGTGTAACGTTATGTAGCATTACGTTATAATGCGCAACGTTATATAGTATTACGTTATAACGTGTAACGTTATATATTATTACGTTATATCGTATAACGTTATAACGTATTACGCTGTATCGTGTAACGTTATAAAGTATTACGCTATGACGTGTAACGTTATATAGTATTACGTTATAACGTGTAACGTTATGTAGCACTACGTTATAACGTGGAACGTTATGTTGCATTACGTTATAACGTGTAACGTTATGAAGTATTACGCTATAACGTGTAACGTTATGTAGCACTACGTTATAACGTGTAACGCTTTATAGTATTACGTTATAACACTTAACGTTTTATAATATTATGTTATGACGTATAAATTTATATAACGTGTCAGAATAACGTAACACGTTACATAGTATTTCGTTGTATCGTATAACGTTATATAGTATTACGTTATAACGTGTAACGTTATGTAGCATTACGTTATAACATGTAACATTATGTAGCATTACGTTTTAACGTGTAACGTTCAATAGTATTACGTTATAACATGTAACGTTATATAGTATTATTTTATAACACATAACGTTATAAAGTATTGCGCCATAACGTGTAACGTAATGTAGCACTACGTTATAACGTGTAACGTTATATAGTATTACGTTATATTGTGTATCGTTATGTAGCATTACGTTATAACGTGTAACGTTATGTAGTATTACGTCATAACGTGTAACGTTATATAGTATTACGTTATAACGTGTAACGTTATGTTGCATTAGGTTATAACGTGTAACGTTATGAAGTATTACGTTATAGCGTGTAACGTTAAGTAGCATTACGTTATAATGTGCAACGTTATATAGTATTACGTTATAACGTGTAACGTTATATATTATTACGCTATAACGTATAACGTTATATAGTATTACGTCATAACGTGTAACGTTATGTTGCATTACGTTATAACATGTAACGTTATGAAGTATTACGTTATAGCGTGTAACGTTATATAGCATTACGTTATAACGTGTAACGTTATATATTATTAAGCTATAACGTATAACGTTATATAGTATTACGTCATAACGTGTAACGTTATGTTGCATTAGGTTATAACGTGTAACGTTATGAAGTATTACGTTATAGCGTGTAACGTTAAGTAGCATTACGTTATAACGTGTAACGTTATGAAGCATTACGTTATAATGTGCAACGTTATATAGTATTACGTTATAACGTGTAACATTATGTAGCATTACGTTTTAACGTGTAACGTTCTATAGTATTACGTTATAACATGTAACGTTATGATGTATTACGTTATAGCGTGTAACGTTATATAGCATTACGTTATAACGTGTAACGTTATATAGTATTACGTTATAATGTGCAACGTTATATAGTATTACGTTATAACGTATAACGTTATATAGTATTACGTTATAACGTGTAACGTTATGTAGCATTACGTTATAACGTGTAACATTATGTAGCATTACGTTTTAACGTGTAACGTTCTATAGTATTACGTTATAACATGTAACGTTATGTAGTATTATTTATAACACGTTACGTTATATAGTATTACGTTATAACACATAACGTTATATAGTATTACGTTATAACACATAACGTTATATAATATTACGTTATGGCGTATAAATTTATATAACGTATCAGAATAACCTGTCACGTTTCATAGCATTTCGTTGAATCGTATAACGTTATATAGTAATACGTTATAATGTGTAACGTTATGTAGCATTACGTTATAACGTGTAACGTTATGTAGCATTACGTTATAACGTGTAACGTTATGTAGCATTACGTTATAACGTGTAACGTTATGTAGCATTACGTTATAACGTGTAACGTTATATAGTATTACGTTATAACGAGTAACGTTATGTAGCATTACGTTATAACGTGTAACGTTATACAGTATTACGTTATAACGAGTAACGTTATGCAGCATTACGTTGTAACATGTAACGTTATATAGTATTACGTCATAACGTGTAACGTTATGTAGCATTACGTTATAACGTGTAGCGTTATGTAGCATTACGTTATAACGTGTAACATTATGTAGCATTCCGTTTTAACGTGTAACGTTCAATGGTATTACGTTATAACATGTAACGTTATGTAGCATTACGTTATAATGTGCAGCGTTATATAGTATTACGTTATAACGTGTAACGTTATATATCATTAAGCTATAACGTATAACGTTATATAGTATTACGTCATAACGTGTAACGTTATGTTGCATTAGGTTATAACGTGTAACGTTATGAAGTATTACGTTATAGCGTGTAACGTTAAGTAGCATTACGTTATAACACATAACGTTATATAGTATGACGTTATAACACATAACGTTATATAATATTATGTTATGGCGTATAAATTTATATAACGTGTCAGAATAACGTAACACGTTACATAGCATTTCGTTGTATCGTATAACGTTATATAGTAATACGTTATAATGTGTAACGTTATATAGTATTACGTTTTAACGTGTAACGTTATGTAGCATTACGGTATAATGCGCAACGTTATATAGTATTACGTTATAACGTGTAACGTTATATATTATTACGTTATAACGTATAACGTTATAAAGTATTACGCTGTATCGTGTAACGTTATTAATTATTACGTTATGACGTGTAACGTTATAAAGTATTGCGCCATAACGTGTAACGTTATGTAGCATTACGTTATAACGTGTATCGTTATGTAGCATTACGTTATCATGTGTAACGTTATATAGTATTACGTTATATCGTGTAACGTTATGTAGCATTACGTTATAACGTGAAACGTTATGTAGCATTACGTTATAACGTGTAACGTTATGTAGCATTACGTTATAATGCGCAACGTTATATAGTATTACGTTATAACGTGTAACGTTATATATTATTACGTTATATCGTATAACGTTATAACGTATTACGCTGTATCGTGTAACGTTATTTATTATTACGTTATAACGTGTAACGTTATGAAGTATTACGTTATAACGTGTAACGTTATGTAGCACTACGTTATAACGTGTAACGTTATATAGTATTACGTTATAACACTTAGCGTTATATAATATTATGTTATGACGTATAACTTTATATAACGTATCAGAATAACGTAACACGTTACATAGTATTTCGTTGTATCGTATAACGTTATATAGTATTACGTTATAACGTGTAACGTTATGTAGCATTACGTTATAACATGTAACATTATGTAGCATTACGTTTTAACGTGTAACGTTCAATAGTATTACGTTATAACATGTAACGTTATATAGTATTATTTTGTAACACATAACGTTATAAAGTATTGCGCCATAACGTGTAACGTAATGAAGCACTACGTTATAACGTGTAACGTTATATAGTATTACGTTATATGGTGTATCGTTATGTAGCATTACGTTATAACGTGTAACGCTATGTAGCACTACGTTATAACGTGTAACGTTATATAGTATTACGTTATAACACGTAACGTTATATAGTATTACGTTATAACACTTAACGTTATATAATATTATGTTATGACGTATAACTTTATATAACGTATCAGAATAACGTAACACGTTACATAGTATTTCGTTGTATCGTATAACGTTATATAGTATTACGTTATATCGTGTAACGTTATGTAGCATTACGTTATAACGTGTAACATTATGTAGCATTACGTTTTAACGTGTAACGTTCAATAGTATTACGTTATAACATGTAACGTTATATAGTATTACGTCATAACGTGTAACGTTATGTAGCATTACGTTATAACGTGTAACGTTATGTAGCGTTACGTTATAACGTGTAACGTTATGTAGCATTACGTTTAAATGTGCAGCGTTATATAGTATTACGTTATAACGTGTATCGTTATGTAGCATTACGTTATAACGTGTATCGTTATGTAGCGTTACGTTATAATGTGCAACGTTATATAGTATTACGTTATAACGTTTAACGTTATATATTATTACGTTATAACGTATAACGTTATATAGTATTACGTCATAACGTGTAACGTTATGTTGCATTACGTTATAACGTGTAACGTTATGTAGCACTACGTTATAACGTGTAACGTTATGTTGCACTACGTTATAACGTGTAACGTTATGAAGTATTACGTTATAACGTGTAACGTTATGTAGCACTACGTTATAACGTGTAACGTTCAATAGTATTACGTTATAACATGCAACGTTATATAGTATTATTTTATAACACATAACGTTATATAGTATTACGTTATAACGTGTAACGTAATATAATATTACGTTCTAACGTGTAACGATCTATACTATTACGTTGTAACATGTAACGTTATATAGTATTACGTCATAACGTGTAACGTTATGTAGCATTACGTTATAACGTGTAGCGTTATGTAGCATTACGTTATAACGTGTAACATTATGTAGCATTCCGTTTTAACGTGTAACGTTCAATGGTATTACGTTATAACATGTAACGTTATGTAGCATTACGTTATAATGTGCAGCGTTATATAGTATTACGTTATAACGTGTAACGTTATATATCATTAAGCTATAACGTATAACGTTATATAGTATTACGTCATAACGTGTAACGTTATATAGCATTACGTTATAACGTGTAACTTTATGAAGTATTACGTTATAGAATGTAACGTTATGTAGCATTACGTCATAACGTGTAACGTTATATATTATTACGCTATAACGTATAACGTTATATAGTATTACGTCATAACGTGTAACGTTATGTTGCATTACCTTATAACGTGTAACGTTATATAGTATTACGTTATAACACGTAACGTTATGTACTATTACGTTATATCGTATAACGTTCTATAGTATTACGCTACAACATGTAACGTTATATAGTATTACGTTATAACACGTAACGTTATATAGTATTACGTTAATACACATAACGTTATATAATACTATGTTATGGCGTATAAATTTATATAACATGTCAGAATAACGTAACACGTTACACAGCATTTCGTTGTATCGTACAATGTTATATAGTAATACGTTATAATGTGTAACGTTATATAGTATTACGTTTTAACGTGTAACGTTATGTAGCATTACGTTATAATGCGCAACGTTATATAGTATTACGTTATAACGTGTAACGTTATATATTATTACGTTATAACGTATAACGTTATAAGGTATTACGCTGTATCGTGTAACGTTATTTATTATTACGTTATGACGTGTAACGTTATAAAGTATTGCGCCATAACGTGTAACGTTATGTAGCACTACGTTATAACGTGTAACGTTATGTAACATTACGTCATAACGTGTAACGTTATATAGTATTACGTTATAACGTGTAACGTTATATAGTATTACGTTTTAACGTGTAACGTTCAATAGTATTACGTTATAACATGTAACGTTATATAGTATTACGTCATAACGTGTAACGTTATGTAGCATTACGTTATAACGTGTAACGTTATATAGTATTACGTTATAACGTTTAACGTTACATATTATTACGTTATAACGTATAACGTTATATAGTATTACGTCATAACGTGTAACGTTATGTTGCATTACGTTATAACGTGTAACGTTATGTAGCACTACGTTATAACGTGTAACGTTATGTTGCACTACGTTATAACGTGTAACGTTATGAAGTATTACGTTATAACGTGTAACGTTATGTAGCACTACGTTATAACGTGTAACGTTATATAGTATTTCGTTATAACACTTAACGTTATATAATATTATGTTATGACGTATAACTTTATATAACGTATCAGAATAACGTAACACGTTACATAGTATTTCGTTGTATCGTATAACGTTATATACTATTACGTTATAACGTGTAACGTTCAATAGTATTACGTTATAACATGCAACGTTATATAGTATTATTTTATAACACATAACGTTATATAGTATTACGTTATAACGTGTAACGTAATATAATATTACGTTCTAACGTGTAACGATCTATACTATTACGTTGTAACATGTAACGTTATATAGTATTACGTCATAACGTGTAACGTTATGTAGCATTACGTTATAACGTGTAGCGTTATGTAGCATTACGTTATAATGTGCAGCGTTATATAGTATTACGTTATAACGTGTAACGTTATATATCATTACGCTATAACGTATAACGTTATATAGTATTACGTCATAACGTGTAACGTTATGTTGCATTAGGTTATAACGTGTAACGTTATGAAGTATTACGTTATAGCGTGTAACGTTAAGTAGCATTACGTTATAACACATAACGTTATATAGTATTACGTTATAACACATAACGTTATATAATATTATGTTATGGCGTATAAATTTATATAACGTGACAGAATAACGTAACACGTTACATAGCATTTCGTTGTATCGTATAACGTTATATAGTAATACGTTATAATGTGTAACGTTATATAGTATTACGTTTTAACGTGTAACGTTATGTAGCATTACGGTATAATGCGCAACGTTATATAGCATTACGTTATAACGTGTAACGTTATATATTATTACGTTATAACGTATAACGTTATAAGGTATTACGCTGTATCGTGTAACGTTATTTATTATTACGTTATGACGTGTAACGTTATAAAGTATTGCGCCATAACGTGTAACGTTATGTAGCACTACGTTATAACGTGTAACGTTATGTAACATTACGTCATAACGTGTAACGTTATATAGTATTACGTTATAACGTGTAACGTTATATAGTATTACGTTTTAACGTGTAACGTTCAATAGTATTACGTTATAACATGTAACGTTATATAGTATTACGTCATAACGTGTAACGTTATGTAGCATTACGTTATAACGTGTAACGTTATATAGTATTACGTTATAACGTTTAACGTTACATATTATTACGTTATAACGTATAACGTTATATAGTATTACGTCATAACGTGTAACGTTATGTTGCATTACGTTATAACGTGTAACGTTATGTAGCACTACGTTATAACGTGTAACGTTATGTTGCACTACGTTATAACGTGTAACGTTATGAAGTATTACGTTATAACGTGTAACGTTATGTAGCACTACGTTATAACGTGTAACGTTATATAGTATTTCGTTATAACACTTAACGTTATATAATATTATGTTATGACGTATAACTTTATATAACGTATCAGAATAACGTAACACGTTACATAGTATTTCGTTGTATCGTATAACGTTATATACTATTACGTTATAACGTGTAACGTTCAATAGTATTACGTTATAACATGCAACGTTATATAGTATTATTTTATAACACATAACGTTATATAGTATTACGTTATAACGTGTAACGTAATATAATATTACGTTCTAACGTGTAACGATCTATACTATTACGTTGTAACATGTAACGTTATATAGTATTACGTCATAACGTGTAACGTTATGTAGCATTACGTTATAACGTGTAGCGTTATGTAGCATTACGTTATAATGTGCAGCGTTATATAGTATTACGTTATAACGTGTAACGTTATATATCATTACGCTATAACGTATAACGTTATATAGTATTACGTCATAACGTGTAACGTTATGTTGCATTAGGTTATAACGTGTAACGTTATGAAGTATTACGTTATAGCGTGTAACGTTAAGTAGCATTACGTTATAACACATAACGTTATATAGTATTACGTTATAACACATAACGTTATATAATATTATGTTATGGCGTATAAATTTATATAACGTGACAGAATAACGTAACACGTTACATAGCATTTCGTTGTATCGTATAACGTTATATAGTAATACGTTATAATGTGTAACGTTATATAGTATTACGTTTTAACGTGTAACGTTATGTAGCATTACGGTATAATGCGCAACGTTATATAGCATTACGTTATAACGTGTAACGTTATATATTATTACGTTATAACGTATAACGTTATAAAGTATTACGCTGTATCGTGTAACGTTATTAATTATTACGTTATGACGTGTAACGTTATAAAGTATTGCGCCATAACGTGTAACGTTATGTAGCACTACGTTATAACGTGTAACGTTATGTAGCATTACGTCATAACGTGTAACGTTATATAGTATTACGTTATATCGTGTATCGTTATGTAGCATTACGTTATAACGTGTAACGTTATGTAGCATTACGTTATAACGTGTAACGTTATGTAGCATTACGTTATACTGTGCAGCGTTATATAGTATTACGTTATAACGTGTAACGTTATGTAGATTTACGTTATAACGTGTATCGTTATGTAGCATTACGTTATCATGTGCAACGTTATATAGTATTACATTATAACGTGTAACGATATGTAGCATTACGTTATAACGTGTAACGTTATGTAGCATTACGTTATAACGTGTAACGTTATGTAGCATTACGTTATAATGTGCAGCGTTATATAGTATTACGTTATAACGTGTAACGTTATGTAGAATTACGTTATAACGTGTATCGTTATGTAGCATTACGTTATCATGTGCAACGTTATATAGTATTACATTATAACGTGTAACGATATGTAGCATTACGTTATAACGTGTAACGTTATGTAGCATTACGTTATAATGTGCAGCGTTATGTAGCATTACGTTATAATGTGCAGCGTTATATAGTATTACGTTATAACGTGTAACGTTATGTAGAATTACGTTATAACGTGTATCGTTATGTAGCATTACGTTATCATGTGCAACGTTATATAGTATTACATTATAACGTGTAACGATATGTAGCATTACGTTATAACGTGTAACGTTATGTAGCATTACGTTATAATGTGCAGCGTTATATAGTATTACGTTATAACGTGTAACGTTATATATTATTACGTTATAACGTATAACGTTATATAGCATTACGTTATCATGTGCAACGTTATATAGTATTACATTATAACGTGTAACGATATGTAGCATTACGTTATAACGTGTAACGTTATGTAGCATTACGTTATAATGTGCAGCGTTATATAGTATTACGTTATAACGTGTAACGTTATATATTATTACGCTATAACGTATAACGTTATATAGTATTACGTCATAACGTGTAACGTTATATAGCATTACGTTATAACGTGTAACTTTATGAAGTATTACGTTATAGAATGTAACGTTATGTAGCATTACGTCATAACGTGTAACGTTATATATTATTACGCTATAACGTATAACGTTATATAGTATTACGTCATAACGTGTAACGTTATGTTGCATTACCTTATAACGTGTAACGTTATATAGTATTACGTTATAACACGTAACGTTATGTACTATTACGTTATATCGTATAACGTTCTATAGTATTACGCTACAACATGTAACGTTATATAGTATTACGTTATAACACGTAACGTTATATAGTATTACGTTAATACACATAACGTTATATAATACTATGTTATGGCGTATAAATTTATATAACATGTCAGAATAACGTAACACGTTACATAGCATTTCGTTGTATCGTACAATGTTATATAGTAATACGTTATAATGTGTAACGTTATATAGTATTAAGTTTTAACGTGTAACGTTATGTAGCATTACGTTATAATGCGCAACGTTATATAGTATTACGTTATAACGTGTAACGTTATATATTATTACGTTATAACGTATAACGTTATAAGGTATTACGCTGTATCGTGTAACGTTATTTATTATTACGTTATGACGTGTAACGTTATAAAGTATTGCGCCATAACGTGTAACATTATGTAGCATTACGTTTTAACGTGTAACGTTCAATAGTATTACGTTATAACATGTAACGTTATATAGTATTATTTTATAACACATAACGTTATAAAGTATTGCGCCATAACGTGTAACGTAATGTAGCACTACGTTATAACGTGTAACGTTATATAGTATTACGTTATATGGTGTATCGTTATGTAGCATTACGTTATAACGTGTAACGTTATGTAGCACTACGTTATAACGTGTAACGTTATATAGTATTACGTTATAACACGTAACGTTATATAGTATTACGTTATAACACTTAACGTTATATAATATTATGTTATGACGTATAACATTATATAACGTATCAGAATAACGTAACACGTTACATAGTATTTCGTTGTATCGTATAACGTTATATAGTATTACGTTATATCGTGTAACGTTATGTAGCATTACGTTATAACGTGTAACATTATGTAGCATTACGTTTTAACGTGTAACGTTCAATAGTATTACGTTATAACATGTAACGTTATGTAGCATTACGTTATAATGTGCAGCGTTATATAGTATTACGTTATAACGTGTAACGTTATATATCATTAAGCTATAACGTATAACGTTATATAGTATTACGTCATAACGTGTAACGTTATGTTGCATTAGGTTATAACGTGTAACGTTATGAAGTATTACGTTATAGCGTGTAACGTTAAGTAGCATTACGTTATAACACATAACGTTATATAGTATTACGTTATAACGTGTAACGTTATGTAGCACTACGTTATAACGTGTAACGTTATGTAGCATTACGTCATAACGTGTAACGTTATATAGTACTACGTTGTATCGTGTATCGTTATGTAGCATTACGTTATAACGTGAAACGTTATGCAGCATTACGTTATAATGTTTAACGTTATGTAGAATTACGTTATAACGTGTAACGTTATGTAGCATTACGTTATAACGTGTATCGTTATGTAGCATTACGTTATAACGTGTAACGTTATGTAGCATTACGTTATAACGTATAACGTTATGTAGCATTACGATATAACGTGTAACGTTATGTAGCATTACGTTATAACGTATAACGTTATGCAGCATTACGTTTTAACGTGTAACGTTATATAGTATTACGTTATAACGAGTAACGTTATGCAGCATTACGTTATAACGTGTAACGTTATGTAGCATTGCGTTATAACGTGTATCGTTATGTAGCATTACGTTATCATGTGCAACGTTATATAGTATTACGTTATAACGTGTAACGGTATGTAGCATTACGTTATAACGTGTAACGTTATGTAGCATTACGTTATAACGTGTAACGTTATGTAGTATTACGTTATAACGTGTAACGGTATGTAGCATTACGTTATAACGTGTAACGTTATGTAGCATTACGTTATAACGTGTAACGTTATGTAGCATTACGTTATAACGTATAACGTTATGTAGCATTACGTTATAACGTGTAACGTTATGTAGCATTACGTTATCATGTGCAACGTTATATAGTATTACGTTATATCGTGTAACGTTATGTAGCATTACGTTATAACGTGTAACGTTATGTAGCATTACGTTATAACGTGTAACGTTATGTAGCATTACGTTATAATGCGCAACGTTATATAGTATTACGTTATAACGTGTAACGTTATATATTATTACGTTATAACGTATAACGTTATAACGTATTACGCTGTATCGTGTAACGTTTTAAAGTATTGCGCCATAACGTGTAACGTAATGTAGCACTACGTTATAACGTGTAACGTTATATAGTATTACGTTATATCGTGTATCGTTATGTAGCATTACGTTATAACGTGTAACGTTATGTAGCATTACGTTATAACGTGTAACGTTACATAGTATTACGTTATAACGTGTAACGTTATAAAGTATTACGCTGTATCGTGTAACGTTATTTAGTATTAGGTTATGACGGGTAACGTTATAAAGTATTACGCTATGACGTGTAACGTTATATAGTATTACGTCATAACGTGTAACGTTATGTTGCATTACCTTATAACGTGTAACGTTATATAGTATTACGTTATAACACGTAACGTTATGTACTATTACGTTATATCGTATAACGTTCTATAGTATTACGCTACAACATGTAACGTTATATAGTATTACGTTATAACACGTAACGTTATATAGTATTACGTTAATACACATAACGTTATATAATACTATGTTATGGCGTATAAATTTATATAACATGTCAGAATAACGTAACACGTTACACAGCATTTCGTTGTATCGTACAATGTTATATAGTAATACGTTATAATGTGTAACGTTATATAGTATTACGTTTTAACGTGTAACGTTATGTAGCATTACGTTATAATGCGCAACGTTATATAGTATTACGTTATAACGTGTAACGTTATATATTATTACGTTATAACGTATAACGTTATAAGGTATTACGCTGTATCGTGTAACGTTATTTATTATTACGTTATGACGTGTAACGTTATAAAGTATTGCGCCATAACGTGTAACGTTATGTAGCACTACGTTATAACGTGTAACGTTATGTAACATTACGTCATAACGTGTAACGTTATATAGTATTACGTTATAACGTGTAACGTTATATAGTATTACGTTTTAACGTGTAACGTTCAATAGTATTACGTTATAACATGTAACGTTATATAGTATTACGTCATAACGTGTAACGTTATGTAGCATTACGTTATAACGTGTAACGTTATATAGTATTACGTTATAACGTTTAACGTTACATATTATTACGTTATAACGTATAACGTTATATAGTATTACGTCATAACGTGTAACGTTATGTTGCATTACGTTATAACGTGTAACGTTATGTAGCACTACGTTATAACGTGTAACGTTATGTTGCACTACGTTATAACGTGTAACGTTATGAAGTATTACGTTATAACGTGTAACGTTATGTAGCACTACGTTATAACGTGTAACGTTATATAGTATTTCGTTATAACACTTAACGTTATATAATATTATGTTATGACGTATAACTTTATATAACGTATCAGAATAACGTAACACGTTACATAGTATTTCGTTGTATCGTATAACGTTATATACTATTACGTTATAACGTGTAACGTTCAATAGTATTACGTTATAACATGCAACGTTATATAGTATTATTTTATAACACATAACGTTATATAGTATTACGTTATAACGTGTAGCGTAATATAATATTACGTTCTAACGTGTAACGATCTATACTATTACGTTGTAACATGTAACGTTATATAGTATTACGTCATAACGTGTAACGTTATGTAGCATTACGTTATAACGTGTAGCGTTATGTAGCATTACGTTATAATGTGCAGCGTTATATAGTATTACGTTATAACGTGTAACGTTATATATCATTACGCTATAACGTATAACGTTATATAGTATTACGTCATAACGTGTAACGTTATGTTGCATTAGGTTATAACGTGTAACGTTATGAAGTATTACGTTATAGCGTGTAACGTTAAGTAGCATTACGTTATAACACATAACGTTATATAGTATTACGTTATAACACATAACGTTATATAATATTATGTTATGGCGTATAAATTTATATAACGTGTCAGAATAACGTAACACGTTACATAGCATTTCGTTGTATCGTATAACGTTATATAGTAATACGTTATAATGTGTAACGTTATATAGTATTACGTTTTAACGTGTAACGTTATGTAGCATTACGGTATAATGCGCAACGTTATATAGCATTACGTTATAACGTGTAACGTTATATATTATTACGTTATAACGTATAACGTTATAAAGTATTACGCTGTATCGTGTAACGTTATTAATTATTACGTTATGACGTGTAACGTTATAAAGTATTGCGCCATAACGTGTAACGTTATGTAGCACTACGTTATAACGTGTAACGTTATGTAGCATTACGTCATAACGTGTAACGTTATATAGTATTACGTTATATCGTGTATCGTTATGTAGCATTACGTTATAACGTGTAACGTTATGTAGCATTACGTTATAACGTGTAACGTTATGTAGCATTACGTTATACTGTGCAGCGTTATATAGTATTACGTTATAACGTGTAACGTTATGTAGATTTACGTTATAACGTGTATCGTTATGTAGCATTACGTTATCATGTGCAACGTTATATAGTATTACATTATAACGTGTAACGATATGTAGCATTACGTTATAACGTGTAACGTTATGTAGCATTACGTTATAACGTGTAACGTTATGTAGCATTACGTTATAATGTGCAGCGTTATATAGTATTACGTTATAACGTGTAACGTTATGTAGAATTACGTTATAACGTGTATCGTTATGTAGCATTACGTTATCATGTGCAACGTTATATAGTATTACATTATAACGTGTGACGATATGTAGCATTACGTTATAACGTGTAACGTTATGTAGCATTACGTTATAATGTGCAGCGTTATGTAGCATTACGTTATAATGTGCAGCGTTATATAGTATTACGTTATAACGTGTAACGTTATGTAGAATTACGTTATAACGTGTATCGTTATGTAGCATTACGTTATCATGTGCAACGTTATATAGTATTACATTATAACGTGTAACGATATGTAGCATTACGTTATAACGTGTAACGTTATGTAGCATTACGTTATAATGTGCAGCGTTATATAGTATTACGTTATAACGTGTAACGTTATATATTATTACGTTATAACGTATAACGTTATATAGCATTACGTTATCATGTGCAACGTTATATAGTATTACATTATAACGTGTAACGATATGTAGCATTACGTTATAACGTGTAACGTTATGTAGCATTACGTTATAATGTGCAGCGTTATATAGTATTACGTTATAACGTGTAACGTTATATATTATTACGCTATAACGTATAACGTTATATAGTATTACGTCATAACGTGTAACGTTATATAGCATTACGTTATAACGTGTAACTTTATGAAGTATTACGTTATGGAATGTAACGTTATGTAGCATTACGTCATAACGTGTAACGTTATATATTATTACGCTATAACGTATAACGTTATATAGTATTACGTCATAACGTGTAACGTTATGTTGCATTACCTTATAACGTGTAACGTTATATAGTATTACGTTATAACACGTAACGTTATGTACTATTACGTTATATCGTATAACGTTCTATAGTATTACGCTACAACATGTAACGTTATATAGTATTACGTTATAACACGTAACGTTATATAGTATTACGTTAATACACATAACGTTATATAATACTATGTTATGGCGTATAAATTTATATAACATGTCAGAATAACGTAACACGTTACATAGCATTTCGTTGTATCGTACAATGTTATATAGTAATACGTTATAATGTGTAACGTTATATAGTATTAAGTTTTAACGTGTAACGTTATGTAGCATTACGTTATAATGCGCAACGTTATATAGTATTACGTTATAACGTGTAACGTTATATATTATTACGTTATAACGTATAACGTTATAAGGTATTACGCTGTATCGTGTAACGTTATTTATTATTACGTTATGACGTGTAACGTTATAAAGTATTGCGCCATAACGTGTAACATTATGTAGCATTACGTTTTAACGTGTAACGTTCAATAGTATTACGTTATAACATGTAACGTTATATAGTATTATTTTATAACACATAACGTTATAAAGTATTGCGCCATAACGTGTAACGTAATGTAGCACTACGTTATAACGTGTAACGTTATATAGTATTACGTTATATGGTGTATCGTTATGTAGCATTACGTTATAACGTGTAACGTTATGTAGCACTACGTTATAACGTGTAACGTTATATAGTATTACGTTATAACACTTAACGTTATATAATATTATGTTATGACGTATAACATTATATAACGTATCAGAATAACGTAACACGTTACATAGTATTTCGTTGTATCGTATAACGTTATATAGTATTACGTTATATCGTGTAACGTTATGTAGCATTACGTTATAACGTGTAACATTATGTAGCATTACGTTTTAACGTGTAACGTTCAATAGTATTACGTTATAACATGTAACGTTATGTAGCATTACGTTATAATGTGCAGCGTTATATAGTATTACGTTATAACGTGTAACGTTATATATCATTAAGCTATAACGTATAACGTTATATAGTATTACGTCATAACGTGTAACGTTATGTTGCATTAGGTTATAACGTGTAACGTTATGAAGTATTACGTTATAGCGTGTAACGTTAAGTAGCATTACGTTATAACACATAACGTTATATAGTATTACGTTATAACGTGTAACGTTATGTAGCACTACGTTATAACGTGTAACGTTATGTAGCATTACGTCATAACGTGTAACGTTATATAGTACTACGTTGTATCGTGTATCGTTATGTAGCATTACGTTATAACGTGAAACGTTATGCAGCATTACGTTATAATGTTTAACGTTATGTAGAATTACGTTATAACGTGTAACGTTATGTAGCATTACGTTATAACGTGTATCGTTATGTAGCATTACGTTATAACGTGTAACGTTATGTAGCATTACGTTATAACGTATAACGTTATGTAGCATTACGATATAACGTGTAACGTTATGTAGCATTACGTTATAACGTATAACGTTATGCAGCATTACGTTTTAACGTGTAACGTTATATAGTATTACGTTATAACGAGTAACGTTATGCAGCATTACGTTATAACGTGTAACGTTATGTAGCATTGCGTTATAACGTGTATCGTTATGTAGCATTACGTTATCATGTGCAACGTTATATAGTATTACGTTATAACGTGTAACGGTATGTAGCATTACGTTATAACGTGTAACGTTATGTAGCATTACGTTATAACGTGTAACGTTATGTAGTATTACGTTATAACGTGTAACGGTATGTAGCATTACGTTATAACGTGTAACGTTATGTAGCATTACGTTATAACGTGTAACGTTATGTAGCATTACGTTATAACGTATAACGTTATGTAGCATTACGTTATAACGTGTAACGTTATGTAGCATTACGTTATCATGTGCAACGTTATATAGTATTACGTTATATCGTGTAACGTTATGTAGCATTACGTTATAACGTGTAACGTTATGTAGCATTACGTTATAACGTGTAACGTTATGTAGCATTACGTTATAATGCGCAACGTTATATAGTATTACGTTATAACGTGTAACGTTATATATTATTACGTTATAACGTATAACGTTATAACGTATTACGCTGTATCGTGTAACGTTATAAAGTATTGCGCCATAACGTGTAACGTAATGTAGCACTACGTTATAACGTGTAACGTTATATAGTATTACGTTATACCGTGTATCGTTATGTAGCATTACGTTATAACGTGTAACGTTATGTAGCATTACGTTATAACGTGTAACGTTACATAGTATTACGTTATAACGTGTAACGTTATAAAGTATTACGCTGTATCGTGTAACGTTATTTAGTATTAGGTTATGACGGGTAACGTTATAAAGTATTACGCTATGACGTGTAACGTTATATAGTATTACGTTATAACGTGTAACGTTATGTAGCACTACGTTATAACGTGGAACGTTATGTTGCATTACGTTATAACGTGTAACGTTATGAAGTATTACGCTATAACGTGTAACGTTATGTAGCACTATGTTATAACGTGTAACGTTATATAGTATTACGTTATTACACTTAACGTTATATAATATTATGTTATGACGTATAACTTTATATAACGTATCAGAATAACGTAACACGTTACATAGTATTTCGTTGTATCGTATAACGTTATATAGTATTACGTTATAACGTGTAACGTTATGTAGCATTACGTTATAACATGTAAAATTATGTAGCATTACGTTTTAACGTGTAACGTTCAATAGTATTACGTTATAACATGTAACGTTATATAGTATTAGTTTATAACACATAACGTTATAAAGTATTGCGCCATAACGTGTAACGTAATGTGGCACTACGTTATAACGTGTAACGTTATATAGTATTACGTTATATTGTGTATCGTTATGTAGCATTACGTTATAACGTGTAACGTTATGTAGAATTACGTCATAACGTGTAACGTTATATAGTATTACGTTATAACGTGTAACGTTATGTTGCATTAGGTTATAACGTGTAACGTTATGAAGTATTACGTTATAGCGTGTAACGTTAAGTAGCATTACGTTATAATGTGCAACGTTATATAGTATTACGTTATAACGTGTAACGTTATATATTATTACGCTATAACGTATAACGTTATATAGTATTACCTCATAACGTGTAACGTTATGTTGCATTACGTTATAACATGTAACGTTATGAAGTATTACGTTATAGCGTGTAACGTTATATAGTATTACGTTATAACGTGTAACGTTATATATTATTAAGTTATAACGTATAACGTTATATAGTATTACGTCATAACGTGTAACGTTATGTTGCATTAGGTTATAACGTGTAACGTTATGAAGTATTACGTTATAGCGTGTAACGTTAAGTAGCATTACGTTATAACGTGTAACGTTATGAAGCATTACGTTATAATGTGCAACGTTATATAGTATTACGTTATAACGTGTAACGTTATATATTATTACGCTATAACGTATAACGTTATATAGTATTACGTCATAACGTATAACGTTATGTTGCATTACGTTATAACATGTAACGTTATGAAGTATTACGTTATAGCGTGTAACGTTATGTAGCATTACGTTATAACGTGTAACGTTATATAGTATTACGTTATAATGTGCAACGTTATATAGTATTACGTTATAACGTATAACGTTATATAGTATTACGTTATAACGTGTAACGTTATGTAGCATTACGTTATAACGTGTAACATTATGTAGCATTACGTTTTAACGTGTAACGTTCTATAGTATTACGTTATAACATGTAACGTTATGTAGTATTATTTATAACACGTTACGTTATATAGTATTACGTTATAACACATAACGTTATATAGTATTACGTTATAACACATAACGTTATATAATATTACGTTATGGCGTATAAATTTATATAACGTATCAGAATAACCTATCACGTTTCATAGCATTTCGTTGAATCGTATAACGTTATATAGTAATACGTTATAATGTGTAACGTTATGTAGCATTACGTTATAACGTGTATCATTATGTAGCATTACGTTTTAACGTGTAACGTTCTATAGTATTACGTTATAACATGTAACGTTATATAGTATTATTTTATAACACATAACGTTATATAGTATTACGTTATAACGTGTAACGTAATATAATATTACTTTTTAACGTGTAACGATCTATACTATTACGTTGTAACATGTAACGTTATATAGTATTACGTCATAACGTGTAACGTTATGTAGAATTACGTTATAACGTGTAACGTTATGTAGCATTACGTTATAACGTGTAACGTTATGTAGCATTACGTTATAATGTGCAGCGTTATATAGTATTACGTTATAACGTGTAACGTTATATATTATTACGCTATAACGTATAACGTTATATAGTATTACGTCATAACGTGTAACGTTATATAGCATTACGTTATAACGTGTAACTTTATGAAGTATTACGTTATAGAATGTAACGTTATGTAGCATTACGTTATAACGTGTAACGTTATATATTATTACGCTATAACGTATAACGTTATATAGTATCACGTCATAACGTGTAACGTTATGTTGCATTACCTTATAACGTGTAACGTTATATAGTATTACGTTATAACACGTAACGTTATGTACTATTACGTTATATCGTATAACGTTCTATAGTATTACGCTACAACATGTAACGTTATATAGTATTACGTTATAACACATAACGTTATATAGTATTACGTTAATACACATAACGTTATATAATACTATGTTATGGCGTATAAATTTATATAACATGTCAGAATAACGTAACACGTTACATAGCATTTCGTTGTATCGTACAATGTTATATAGTAATACGTTATAATGTGTAACGATATATAGTATTACGTTTTAACGTGTATCGTTATGTAGCATTACGTTATCATGTGCAACGTTATATTGTATTACATTATAACGTGTAACGATATGTAGCATTAGGTTATAACGTGTAACGTTATGAAGTATTACGTTATAGCGTGTAACGTTAAGTAGCATTACGTTATAACGTGTAACGTTATGAAGAATTACGTTATAATGTGCAACGTTATATAGTATTACGTTATAACGTGTAACGTTATATATTATTACGCTATAACGTATAACGTTATATAGTATTACGTCAGAACGTATAACGTTATGTTGCATTACGTTATAACATGTAACGTTATGAAGTATTACGTTATAGCGTGTAACGTTATGTAGCATTACGTTATAACGTGTAACGTTATATAGTATTACGTTATAATGTGCAACGTTATATAGTATTACGTTATAACGTATAACGTTATATAGTATTACGCTATAACGTGTAACCTTATGTAGCATTACGTTATAACGTGTAACATTATGTAGCATTACGTTTTAACGTGTAACGTTCTATAGTATTACGTTATAACATGTAACGTTATGTAGTATTATTTATAACACGTTACGTTATATAGTATTACGTTATAACACATAACGTTATATAGTATTACGTTATAACACATAACGTTATATAATATTACGTTATGGCGTATAAATTTATATAACGTATCAGAATAACCTATCACGTTTCATAGCATTTCGTTGAATCGTATAACGTTATATAGTAATACGTTATAATGTGTAACGTTATGTAGCATTACGTTATAACGTGTATCATTATGTAGCATTACGTTTTAACGTGTAACGTTCTATAGTATTACGTTATAACATGTAACGTTATATAGTATTATTTTATAACACATAACGTTATATAGTATTACGTTATAACGTGTAACGTAATATAATATTACTTTTTAACTTGTAACGATCTATACTATTACGTTGTAACATGTAACGTTATATAGTATTACGTCATAACGTGTAACGTTATGTAGAATTACGTTATAACGTGTAACGTTATGTAGCATTACGTTATAACGTGTAACGTTATGTAGCATTACGTTATAATGTGCAGCGTTATATAGTATTACGTTATAACGTGTAACGTTATATATTATTACGCTATAACGTATAACGTTATATAGTATTACGTCATAACGTGTAACGTTATATAGCATTACGTTATAACGTGTAACTTTATGAAGTATTACGTTATAGAATGTAACGTTATGTAGCATTACGTTATAACGTGTAACGTTATATATTATTACGCTATAACGTATAACGTTATATAGTATTACGTCATAACGTGTAACGTTATGTTGCATTACCTTATAACGTGTAACGTTATATAGTATTACGTTATAACACGTAACGTTATGTACTATTACGTTATATCGTATAACGTTCTATAGTATTACGCTACAACATGTAACGTTATATAGTATTACGTTATAACACATAACGTTATATAGTATTACGTTAATACACATAACGTTATATAATACTATGTTATGGCGTATAAATTTATATAACATGTCAGAATAACGTAACACGTTACATAGCATTTCGTTGTATCGTACAATGTTATATAGTAATACGTTATAATGTGTAACGATATATAGTATTACGTTTTAACGTGTAACGTTATGTAGCATTACGTTATAATGCGCAACGTTATATAGTATTACGTTATAACGTGTAACGTTATATAGTATTACGTTATATCGTGTATCGTTATAAAGTATTGCGCCATAACGTGTAACGTTATGTAGCACTACGTTATAACGTGTAACGTTATGAAGTATTACGTTATAGCGTGTAACGTTATGTAGCATTACGTTATAACGTGTAACGTTATATAGTATTACGTTATAATGTGCAACGTTATATAGTATTACGTTATAACGTATAACGTTATATAGTATTACGTTATAACGTGTAACCTTATGTAGCATTACGTTATAACGTGTAACATTATGTAGCATTACGTTTTAACGTGTAACGTTATGTAGCATTACGTTATAACGTGTAACGTTATGTAGCATTACGTTATAACGTATAACGTTATGTAGCATTACGTTATAACGTGTAACGTTATATAGTATTACGTTATAATGTGCAACGTTATATAGTATTACGTTATAACGTATAACGTTATATAGTATTACGTTATAACGTGTAACCTTATGTAGCATTACGTTATAACGTGAAACGTTATGTAGCATTACGTTATAACGTGTAACGTTATGTAGCATTACGTTATAATGTGCCGCTTTATATAGTATTACGTTATAACGTGTAACGTTATATATTATTAAGCTATAACGTATAACGTTATATACTATTACGTCATAACGTGTAACGTTATGTTGCATTACGTTATAACGTGTAACGTTATGTAGCATTACGTTATAACGTGTATCGTTATGTAGCATTACGTTATCATGTGCAACGTTATATAGTATTACGTTATATCGTGTAACGTTATGTAGCATTACGTTATAATGTGAAACGTTATGTAGCATTACGTTATAACGTGTAACGTTATGTAGCATTACGTTATAATGTGCCGCGTTATATAGTATTACGTTATAACGTGTAACGTTATATATTATTAAGCTATAACGTATAACGTTATATACTATTACGTCATAACGTGTAACGTTATGTTGCGTTACGTTATAACGTGTAACGTTATGAAGTATTACGTTATAGCGTGTAACGTTATGTAGCATTACGTTATAACGTTTAACGTTATGTAGCATTACGTTATAATGTGCAACGTTATATAGTATTACGTTATAACGTGTAACGTTATATATTATTACGCTATAACGTATAACGTTATATAGTATTACGTCATAACGTGTAACGTTATGTAGCATTACGTTATAACGTGTAACGTTATGTAGCATTACGATATAATGTGCCGCGTTATATAGTATTACGTTATAACGTGTAACGTTATATATTATTAAGCTATAACGTGTAACGTTATATATTATTACGCTATAACGTATAACGTTATATAGTATTACGTCATAACGTGTAACGTTATGTTGCATTACGTTATAACGTGTCACGTTATGAAGTATTACGTTATAGCGTGTAACGTTATGTAGCATTACGTTATCATGTGCGACGTTATATAGTATTACGTTATAACGTGTAACGATATGTAGCATTACGTTATAACGTGTAACGTTATGTAGCATTACGTTATAACGTGTAACGTTATGTAGCATTACGTTATAACGTGTAACGTTATGTAGCATTACGTTATAACGTGTATCGTTATGTAGCATTACGTTATCATGTGCAACGTTATATAGTATTACGTTATATCGTGTAACGTTATGTAGCATTACGTTATAACGTGAAACGTTATGTAGCATTACGTTGTAACGTGTAACGTTATGTAGCATTACGTTATAATGCGCAACGTTATATAGTATTACGTTATAACGTGTAACGTTATATAATATTACGTTATAACGTATAACGTTATAACGTATTACGCTGTATCGTGTAACGTTATTTATTATTACGTTATAACGTGTAACGTTATGAAGTATTACGTTATAACGTGTAACGTTATGTAGCACTACGTTATAACGTGTAACGTTATATAGTATTACGTTATAACACTTAACGTTATATAGTATTATGTTATGACGTATAACTTTATATAACGTATCAGAATAACGTAACACGTTACATAGTATTTCGTTGTATCGTATAACGTTATATAGTATTACGTTATAACGTGTAACGTTATGTAGCATTACGTTATAACATGTAACATTATGTAGCATTACGTTTTAACGTGTAACGTTCAATAGTATTACGTTATAACATGTAACGTTATATAGTATTATTTTATAACACATAACGTTATAAAGTATTGCGCCATAACGTGTAACGTAATGTAGCACTACGTTATAACGTGTAACGTTATGTAGCATTACGTCATAACGTGTAACGTTATATAGTATTACGTTATATCGTGTATCGTTATGTAGCATTACGTTATAACGTGTAACGTTATATAATATTACGTTATAACGTATAACGTTATAACGTATCACGCTGTATCGTGTAACGTTATTTATTATTACGTTATATCGTGTATCGTTATGTAGCATTACGTTATAATGTGTAACGTTATGTAGCACTACGTTATAACGTGTAACGTTATATAGTATTACGTTATAACGTGTAACATTATATAGTATTACGTTATAACACGTAACGTTATATAGTATTACGTTATAACACTTAACGTTATATAATATTATGTTATGACGTATAACTTTATATAACGTATCAGAATAACGTAACAAGTTACATAGTATTTCGTTGTATCGTATAACGTTATATAGTATTACGTTATATCGTGTAACGTTATGTAGCATTACGTTATAACGTGTAACATTATGTAGCATTACGTTGTAACGTGTAACGTTCAATAGTATTACGTTATAACATGTAACGTTATATAGTATGACGTCATAACGTGTAACGGTATGTAGCATTACGTTATAACGTGTAACGTTATGTAGCGTTACGTTATAACGTGTAACGTTATGAAGCATTACGTTATAATGTGCAGCGTTATATAGTATTACGTTATAACGTGTAACGTTATATATTATTAAGCTATAACGTATAACGTTATATAGTATTACGTCATAACGTGTAACGTTATGTTGCATTACGTTATAACGGGTAACGTTATGTAGCATTACGTTATATCGTGTATCGTTATGTAGCATTACGTTATAACGTGTAACGTTATGTTGCATTACGTTATAACGTGTAACGTTATGAAGTATTACGTTATAACGTGTAACGTTATGTAGCACTACGTTATAACGTGTAACGTTATTTATTATTACGTTATGACGTGTAACGTTATAAAGTATTGCGCCATAACGTGTAACGTTATGTAGCACTACGTTATAACGTGTAACGTTATGTAGCATTACGTCATAACGTGTAACGTTATATAGTATTACGTTATATCGTCTATCGTTATGTAGCATTACGTTGTAACGTGTAACGTTATGCAGCATTACGTTATAACGTGTAACGTTATGTAGAATTACGTTATAACGTGTATCGTTATGTAGCATTACGTTATCATGTGCAACGTTATATAGTATTACGTGATAACGTGTAACGATATGTAGCATTACGTTATAACGTGTAACGTTATGTAGCATTACGTTATAACGTGTAACGTTATGTAGCATTACGTTATAACGTGTAACGTTATGTAGAATTACGTTATAACGTGTATCGTTATGTAGCATTACGTTATCATGTGCAACGTTATGTAGCATTACGTTATAACGTGTAACGTTATGTAGCATTACGTTATAACGTGTAACGTTATGTAGCATTACGTTATAACGTGTAACGTTATGTAGCATTACGTTATAACGTGTAACGTTATGTAGCATTACGTTATAACGTGTAACGTTATATAGTATTACGTTATAACGAGTAACGTTATGTAGCATTACGTTATAACGTGTATCGTTATGTAGCATTACGTTATCATGTGCAACGTTATATAGTATTACGTTATAACGTGTAACGATATGTAGCATTACGTTATAACGTGTAACGTTATGTAGCATTACGTTATAACGTGTAACGTTATGTAGCATTACGTTATAACGTGTAACGTTATGTAGCATTACGTTATAACGTGTAACGTTATGTAGCATTACGTTATAACGTGTAACGTTATGTAGCATTACGTTATATCGTGTAACGTTATGTAGCATTACGTTATAACGTGAAACGTTATGTAGCATTACGTTATAACGTGTAACGTTATGTAGCATTACGTTATAATGCGCAACGTTATATAGTATTACGTTATAACGTGTAACGTTATGTAGCATTACGTCATAACGTGTAACGTTATATAGTATTACGTTATATCGTCTATCGTTATGTAGCATTACGTTATAACGTGTAACGTTATGCAGCATTACGTTATAACGTGTAACGTTATGTAGAATTACGTTATAACGTGTATCGTTATATAGTATTACGTTATAACGTGTAACGTTATATATTATTAAGCTATAACGTATAACGTTATATACTATTACGTCATAACGTGTAACGTTATGTTGCATTACGTTATAACGTGTAACGTTATGAAGTATTACGTTATAGCGTGTAACGTTATGTAGCATTACGTTATAACGTGTAACGTTATGTAGCATTACGTTATAATGTGCAACGTTATATAGTATTACCTTTATAACGTGTAACGTTATATATTATTACGCTATAACGTATAACGTTATATAGTATTACGTCATAACGTGTAACGTTATTTTGCATTACGTTATAACGTGTCACGTTATGAAGTATTACGTTATAGCGTGTAACGTTATGTAGCATTACGTTATAACGTGTAACGTTATATAGTATTACGTTATAACACGTAACGTTATGTACTATTACGTTATAACGTGTAACGTTATGAAGTATTACGTTATAGCGTGTAACATTATGTAGCATTACGTTATAACGTGAAACGTTAGGTAGCATTACGTTATAATGTGCAAGGTTATATAGTATTACGTTATAACGTGTAACGTTATATATTCTTACGCTATAACGTATAACGTTATATAGTATTACGTCATAACGTGTAACGTTATGTTGCATTACGTTATAGCGTGTAACGTTATGTAGCATTACGTTATAACGTGTAACGTTATATATTATAAAGCTATAACGTATAACGTTATATAGTATTACGTCATAACGTGTAACGTTATGTTGCATTACGTTATAACGTGTCACGTTATATAGTATTACGTCATAACGTGTAACGTTATGTAGCATTACGTTATAAAGTGTAACGTCATGTAGCGTTACGTTATAACGTGTAACGTTATGTAGCATTACGTTATAATGTGCCGCGTTATATAGTATTACGTTATAACGTGTAACGTTATATATTATTAAGCTATAACGTATAACGTTATATAGTATTACGTTATAACGTGTAACGTTATATATTATTATGCTATAACGTATAACGTTATATACTATTACGTCATAACGTATAACGTTATGTTGCATTACGTTATAACGTGTAACGTTATGAAGTATTACGTTATAGCGTGTAACGTTATGTAGCATTACGTTATAACGTGTAACGTTATGTAGCATTACGTTATAATGTGCAACGTTATATAGTATTACGTTATAACGTGTAACGTTATATATTATTACGCTATAACGTATAACGTTATATAGTATTACGTCATAACGTGTAACGTTATGTACCATTACGTTATAAAGTGTAACGTTATGTAGCGTTACGTTATAACGTGTAACGTTATGTAGCATTACGTTATAGCGTATAACGTTATATAGTATTACGTCATAACGTGTAACGTTATGTAGCATTACGTTTTAACGTGTAACGTAATATAATATAACGTTTTAACGTGTAACGTTCTATACTATTACGTTATAACATGTAACGTTATATAGTATTACGTCATAACGTGTAACGTTATGTAGCATTACGTTATAACGTGTAACGTCATGTAGCGTTACGTTATAACGTGTAACGTTATGTAGCATTACGTTATAATGTGCCGCGTTATATAGTATTACGTTATAACGTGTAACGTTATATATTATTAAGCTATAACGTATAACGTTATATACTATTACGTCATAACGTGTAACGTTATGTTGCATTACGTTATAACGTGTAACGTTATGAAGTATTACGTTATAGCGTGTAACGTTATGTAGCATTACGTTATAACGTGTAACGTTATGTAGCATTACGTTATAATGTGCAACGTTATATAGTATTACGTTATAACGTGTAACGTTATGTAGCATTACGTTATAATGTGCAACGTTATATAGTATTACATCATAACGTGTAACGTTATGTTGCATTACGTTATAACGTGTCACGTTATGAAGTATTACGTTATAGCGTGTAGCGTTATGTAGCATTACGTTATAACGTGTAACGTTTTGTAGCATTACGTTATAATGTGCAAGGTTATATAGTATTACGTTATAACGTGTAACGTTATATATTATTACGCTATAACGTATAACGTTATATAGTATTACGTCATAACGTGTAACGTTATGTTGCATTACGTTATAACGTGTCACGTTATATAGTATTACGTCATAACGTGTAACGTTATGTAGCATTACGTTATAACGTGTAACGTTATGTAGCGTTACGTTATAACGTGTAACGTTATGTAGCATTACGTTATAATGTGCCGCGTTATATAGTATTACGTTATAACGTGTAACGTTATATATTATTAAGCTATAACGTATAACGTTATATACTATTACGTCATAACGTGTAACGTTATGTTGCATTACGTTATAACGTGTAACGTTATGAAGTATTACGTTATAGCGTGTAACGTTATGTAGCATTACGTTATAACGTGTAACGTTATGTAGCATTACGTTATAATGTGCAACGTTATATAGTATTACGTTATAACGTGTAACGTTATATATTATTACGCTATAACGTATAACGTTATATAGTATTACGTCATAACGTGTAACGTTATGTTGCATTACGTTATAACGTGTCACGTTATGAAGTATTACGTTATAGCGTGTAATGTTATGTAGCATTACGTTATAACGTGTAACGTTATATAGTATTACGTTATAACACGTAACGTTATGTACTATTACGTTATAACGTGTAACGTTATGAAGTATTACGTTATAACGTGTCACGTTATATAGCATTACGTTATAACGTGTAACGTTATATATTATTAAGCTATAACGTATAACGTTATATAGTATTACGTCATAACGTGTAACGTTATGTTGCATTACGTTATAACGTGTCACGTTATATAGTATTACGTCATAACGTGTAACGTTATGTAGCATTACGTTATAAAGTGTAACGTTATGTAGCGTTACGTTATAACGTGTAACGTTATGTAGCATTACGTTATAGCGTATAACGTTATATAGTATTACGTCATAACGTGTAACGTTATGTAGCATTACGTTATAACGTGTAACGTAATATAATATAACGTTTTAACGTGTAACGTTCTATACTATTACGTTATAACATGTAACGTTATATAGTATTACGTCATAACGTGTAACGTTATGTAGCATTACGTTATAACGTGTAACGTCATGTAGCGTTACGTCATAACGTGTAACGTTATGTAGCATTACGTTATAACGTGTAACGTTATGTAGCGTTACGTTATAACGTGTAACGTTATGTAGCATTACGTTATAATGTGCCGCGTTATATAGTATTACGTTATAACGTGTAACGTTATATATTATTAAGCTATAACGTATAACGTTATATACTATTACGTCATAACGTGTAACGTTATGTTGCATTACGTTATAACGTGTAACGTTATGAAGTATTACGTTATAGCGTGTAACGTTATGTAGCATTACGTTATAACGTGTAACGTTATGTAGCATTACGTTATAATGTGCAACGTTATATAGTATTACGTTATAACGTGTAACGTTATATATTATTACGCTATAACGTATAACGTTATATAGTATTACGTCATAACGTGTAACGTTATGTTGCATTACGTTATAACGTGTCACGTTATGAAGTATTACGTTATAGCGTGTAACGTTATGTAGCATTACGTTATAACGTGTAACGTTATATAGTATTACGTTATAACACGTAACGTTATGTACTATTACGTTATAACGTGTAACGTTATGAAGTATTACGTTATAACGTGTCACGTTATATAGCATTACGTTATAACGTGTAACGTTATATATTATTAAGCTATAACGTATAACGTTATATAGTATTACGTCATAACGTGTAACGTTATGTTGCATTACGTTATAACGTGTCACGTTATATAGTATTACGTCATAACGTGTAACGTTATGTAGCATTACGTTATAAAGTGTAACGTTATGTAGCGTTACGTTATAACGTGTAACGTTATGTAGCATTACGTTATAGCGTATAACGTTATATAGTATTACGTCATAACGTGTAACGTTATGTAGCATTACGTTATAACGTGTAACGTAATATAATATAACGTTTTAACGTGTAACGTTCTATACTATTACGTTATAACATGTAACGTTATATAGTATTACGTCATAACGTGTAACGTTATGTAGCATTACGTTATAACGTGTAACGTCATGTAGCGTTACGTTATAACGTGTAACGTTATGAAGTATTACGTTATAGCGTGTAACGTTATGTAGCATTACGTTATAACGTGTAACGTTATGTAGCATTACGTTATAATGTGCAACGTTATATAGTATTACGTTATAACGTGTAACGTTATATATTATTACGCTATAACGTATAACGTTATATAGTATTACGTCATAACGTGTAACGTTATTTTGCATTACGTTATAACGTGTCACGTTATGAAGTATTACGTTATAGCGTGTAGCGTTATGTAGCATTACGTTATAACGTGTAACGTTAGGTAGCATTACGTTATAATGTGCAAGGTTATATAGTATTACGTTATAACGTGTAACGTTATATATTATTACGCTATAACGTGTAACGTTATGTAGCGTTACGTTATAACGTGTAACGTTATGTAGCATTACGTTATAATGTGCCGCGTTATATAGTATTACGTTATAACGTGTAACGTTATATATTATTAAGCTATAACGTATAACGTTATATACTATTACGTCATAACGTGTAACGTTATGTTGCATTACGTTATAACGTGTAACGTTATGAAGTATTACGTTATAGCGTGTAACGTTATGTAGCATTACGTTATAACGTGTAACGTTATGTAGCATTACGTTATAATGTGCAACGTTATATAGTATTACGTTATAACGTGTAACGTTATATATTATTACGCTATAACGTATAACGTTATATAGTATTACGTCATAACGTGTAACGTTATGTTGCATTACGTTATAACGTGTCACGTTATGAAATATTACGTTATAGCGTGTAACGTTATGTAGCATTACGTTATAACGTGTAACGTTATATAGTATTACGTTATAACACGTAACGTTATGTACTATTACGTTATAACGTGTAACGTTATATATTACTATGCTGTAACGTATAACGTTATATAGTATTACGTCATAACGTGTAACGTTATGTTGCATTACCTTATAACGTGCAACGTTATATAGTATTACGTTATAACGTGTAACGTTATATATTATTAAGCTATAACGTATAACGTTATATACTATTACGTCATAACGTGTAACGTTATGTTGCATTACGTTATAACGTGTCACGTTATGAAGTATTACGTTATAGCGTGTAGCGTTATGTAGCATTACGTTATAACGTGTAACGTTAGGTAGCATTACGTTATAATGTGCAAGGTTATATAGTATTACGTTATAACGTGTAACGTTATATATTATTACGCTATAACGTATAACGTTATATAGTATTACGTCATAACGTGTAACGTTATGTTGCATTACGTTATAACGTGTCACGTTATATAGTATTACGTCATAACGTGTAACGTTATGTAGCATTACGTTATAACGTGTAACGTTATGTAGCGTTACGTTATAACGTGTAACGTTATGTAGCATTACGTTATAATGTGCCGCGTTATATAGTATTACGTTATAACGTGTAACGTTATATATTACTAAGCTATAACGTATAACGTTATATACTATTACGTCATAACGTGTAACGTTATGTTGCATTACGTTATAACGTGTAACGTTATGAAGTATTACGTTATAGCGTGTAACGTTATGTAGCATTACGTTATAACGTGTAACGTTATGTAGCATTACGTTATAATGTGCAACGTTATATAGTATTACGTTATAACGTGTAACGTTATATATTATTACGCTATAACGTATAACGTTATATAGTATTACGTCATAACGTGTAACGTTATGTTGCATTACGTTATAACGTGTCACGTTATGAAGTATTACGTTATAGCGTGTAACGTTATGTAGCATTACGTTATAACGTGTAACGTTATATAGTATTACGTTATAACATGTAACGTTATGTACTATTACGTTATAACGTGTAACGTTATGAAGTATTACGTTATAGCGTGTAACATTATGTAGCATTACGTTATAACGTGTAACGTTAGGTAGCATTACGTTATAATGTGCAAGGTTATATAGTATTACGTTATAACGTGTAACGTTATATATTCTTACGCTATAACGTATAACGTTATATAGTATTACGTCATAACGTGTAACGTTATGTTGCATTACGTTCTAACGTGTCACGTTATATAGTATTACGTCATAACGTGTAACGTTATGTAGCATTACGTTATAACGTGTAACGTTATGTAGCGTTACGTTATAACGTGTAACGTTATGTAGCATTACGTTATAGCGTGTAACGTTATGTAGCATTACGTTATAACGTGTAACGTTATATATTATTAAGCTATAACGTATAACGTTATATAGTATTACGTCATAACGTGTAACGTTATGTTGCATTACGTTATAACGTGTCACGTTATATAGTATTACGTCATAACGAGTAACGTTATGTAGCATTACGTTATAAAGTGTAACGTTATGTAGCGTTACGTTATAACGTGTAACGTTATGTAGCATTACGTTATAGCGTATAACGTTATATAGTATTGCGTCATAACGTGTAACGTTATGTAGCATTACGTTATAACGTGTAACGTAATATAATATAACGTTTTAACGTGTAACGTTCTATACTATTACGTTATAACATGTAACGTTATATAGTATTACGTCATAACGTGTAACGTTATGTAGCATTACGTTATAACGTGTAACGTCATGTAGCGTTACGTTATAACGTGTAACGTTATGTAGCATTACGTTATAATGTGCCGCGTTATATAGTATTACGTTATAACGTGTAACGTTATATATTATTAAGCTATAACGTATAACGTTATATACTATTACGTCATAACGTGTAACGTTATGTTGCATTACGTTATAACGTGTAACGTTATGAAGTATTACGTTATAGCGTGTAACGTTATGTAGCATTACGTTATAACGTGTAACGTTATGTAGCATTACGTTATAATGTGCAACGTTATATAGTATTACGTTATAACGTGTAACGTTATATATTATTACGCTATAACGTATAACGTTATATAGTATTACGTTATAACGTGTAACGTTATGTAGCGTTACGTTATAACGTGTAACGTTATGTAGCATTACGTTATAGCGTGTAACGTTATGTAGCATTACGTTATAACGTGTAACGTTATATATTATTAAGCTATAACGTATAACGTTATATAGTATTACGTTATAACGTGTAACGTTATGTTGCATTACGTGATAACGTGTCACGTTATGAAGTATTACGTTATAGCGTGTAGCGTTATGTAGCATTACGTTATAACGTGTAACGTTAGGTAGCATTACGTTATAATGTGCAAGGTTATATAGTATTACGTTATAACGTGTAACGTTATATATTATTACGCTATAACGTATAACGTTATATAGTATTACGTCATAACGTGTAACGTTATGTTGCATTACGTTATAACGTGTCACGTAATATAGTATTACGTCATAACGTGTAACGTTATGTAGCATTACGTTATAACGTGTAACGTTATGTAGCGTTACGTTATAACGTGTAACGTTATGTAGCATTACGTTATAATGTGCCGCGTTATATAGTATTACGTTATAACGTGTAACGTTATATATTATTAAGCTATAACGTATAACGTTATATACTATTACGTCATAACGTGTAACGTTATGTTGCATTACGTTATAATGTGCCGCGTTATATAGTATTACGTTATAACGTGTAACGTTATATATTATTAAGCTATAACGTATAACGTTATATACTATTACGTCATAACGTGTAACGTTATGTTGCATTACGTTATAACGTGTAACGTTATGAAGTATTACGTTATAGCGTGTAACGTTATGTAGCATTACGTTATAACGTGTAACGTTATGTAGCATTACGATATAATGTGCAACGTTATATAGTATTACGTTATAACGTGTAACGTTATATATTATTACGCTATAACGTATAACGTTATATAGTATTACGTCATAACGTGTAACGTTATGTTGCATTACGTTATAACGTGTCACGTTATGAAGTATTACGTTATAGCGTGTAACGTTATGTAGCATTACGTTATAACGTGTAACGTTATATAGTATTACGTTATAACACGTAACGTTATGTACTATTACGTTATAACGTGTAACGTTATGTAGCATTACGTTATAACGTGAAACGTTAGGTAGCATTACGTTATAATGTGCAAGGTTATATAGTATTACGTTATAACGTGTAACGTTATATATTCTTACGCTATAACGTATAACGTTATATAGTATTACGTCATAACGTGTAACGTTATGTTGCATTACGTTATAGCGTGTAACGTTATGTAGCATTACGTTATAACGTGTAACGTCATGTAGCGTTACGTTATAACGTGTAACGTTATGTAGCATTACGTTATAATGTGCCGCGTTATATAGTATTACGTTATAACGTGTAACGTTATATATTATTAAGCTATAACGTATAACGTTATATACTATTACGTCATAACGTATAACGTTATGTTGCATTACGTTATAACGTGTAACGTTATGAAGTATTACGTTATAGCGTGTAACGTTATGTAGCATTACGTTATAACGTGAAACGTTATGTAGCATTACGTTATAATGTGCAACGTTATATAGTATTACGTTAAAACGTGTAACGTTATATATTAATACGCTATAACGTATAACGTTATATAGTATTACGTCATAACGTGTAACGTTATGTTGCATTACGTTATAACGTGTCACGTTATGAAGTATTACGTTATAGCGTGTAGCGTTATGTAGCATTACGTTATAACGTGTAACGTTAGGTAGCATTACGTTATAATGTGCAAGGTTATGTAGTATTACGTTATAACGTGTAACGTTATATATTATTACGCTATAACGTATAACGTTATATACTATTGCGTCATAACGTGTAACGTTATGTTGCATTACGTTATAACGTGTCACGTTATGAAGTATTACGTTATAGCGTGTAACGTTATGTAGCATTACGTTATAACGTGTAACGTTATATAGTATTACGTTATAACACGTAACGTTATGTACTATTACGTTTTAACGTGTAACGTTCTATACTATTACGTTATAACATGTAACGTTATATAGTATTACGTCATAACGTGTAACGTTATGTAGCATTACGTTATAACGTGTAACGTCATGTAGCGTTACGTTATAACGTGTAACGTTATGTAGCATTACGTTATAATGTGCCGCGTTATATAGTATTTCGTTATAACGTGTAACGTTATATATTATTAAGCTATAACGTATAACGTTATATACTATTACGTCATAACGTGTAACGTTATGTTGCATTACGTTATAACGTGTAACGTTATGAAGTATTACGTTATAGCGTGTAACGTTATGTAGCATTACGTTATAACGTGTAACGTTATGTAGCATTACGTTATAATGTGCAACGTTATATAGTATTACGTTATAACGTGTAACGTTATATATTATTACGCTATAACGTATAACGTTATATAGTATTACGTCATAACGTGTAACGTTATGTTGCATTACGTTATAACGTGTCACGTTATGAAGTATTACGTTATAGCGTGTAGCGTTATGTAGCATTACGTTATAACGTGTAACGTTAGGTAGCATTACGTTATAATGTGCAAGGTTATATAGTATTACGTTATAACGTGTAACGTTATATATTATTACGCTATAACGTATAACGTTATATAGTATTACGTCATAACGTGTAACGTTATGTTGCATTACGTTATAACGTGTCACGTTATATAGTATTACGTCATAACGTGTAACGTTATGTAGCATTACGTTATAACGTGTAACGTTATGTAGCGTTACGTTATAACGTGTAACGTTATGTAGCATTACGTTATAATGTGCCGCGTTATATACTATTACGTTATAACGTGTAACGTTATATATTATTAAGCTATAACGTATAACGTTATATACTATTACGTCATAACGTGTAACGTTATGTTGCATTACGTTATAACGTGTAACGTTATGTAGCATTACGTTATAGCGTATAACGTTATATAGTATAACGTCATAACGTGTAACGTTATGTAGCATTACGTTATAACGTGTAACGTAATATAATATAACGTTTTAACGTGTAACGTTCTATACTATTACGTTATAACATGTAACGTTATATAGTATTACGTCATAACGTGTAACGTTATGTAGCATTACGTTATAACGTGTAACGTCATGTAGCGTTACGTTATAACGTGTAACGTTATGTAGCATTACGTTATAATGTGCCGCGTTATATAGTATTACGTTATAACGTGTAACGTTATATATTATTAAGCTATAACGTATAACGTTATATACTATTACGTCATAACGTATAACGTTATGTTGCATTACGTTATAACGTGTAACGTTATGAAGTATTACGTTATAGCGTGTAACGTTATGTAGCATTACGTTATAACGTGTAACGTTATGTAGCATTACGTTATAATGTGCAACGTTATATAGTATTACGTTAAAACGTGTAACGTTATATATTATTACGCTATAACGTATAACGTTATATAGTATTACGTCATAACGTGTAACGTTATGTTGCATTACGTTATAACGTGTCACGTTATGAAGTATTACGTTATAGCGTGTAGCGTTATGTAGCATTACGTTATAACGTGTAACGTTAGGTAGCATTACGTTATAATGTGCAAGGTTATGTAGTATTACGTTATAACGTGTAACGTTATATATTATTACGCTATAACGTATAACGTTATATACTATTGCGTCATAACGTGTAACGTTATGTTGCATTACGTTATAACGTGTCACGTTATGAAGTATTACGTTATAGCGTGTAACGTTATGTAGCATTACGTTATAACGTGTAACGTTATATAGTATTACGTTATAACACGTAACGTTATGTACTATTACGTTTTAACGTGTAATGTTCTATACTATTACGTTATAACATGTAACGTTATATAGTATTACGTCATAACGTGTAACGTTATGTAGCATTACGTTATAACGTGTAACGTCATGTAGCGTTACGTTATAACGTGTAACGTTATGTAGCATTACGTTATAGCGTATAACGTTATATAGTATTACGTCATAACGTGTAACGTTATGTAGCATTACGTTATAACGTGTAACGTAATATAATATAACGTTTTAACGTGTAACGTTCTATACTATTACGTTATAACATGTAACGTTATATAGTATTACGTCATAACGTGTAACGTTATGTAGCATTACGTTATAACGTGTAACGTCATGTAGCGTTACGTTATAACGTGTAACGTTATTAAGTATTACGTTATAGCGTGTAACGTTATGTAGCATTACGTTATAACGTGTAACGTTATGTAGCATTACGTTATAATGTGCAACGTTATATAGTATTACGTTATAACGTGTAACGTTATATATTATTACGCTATAACGTATAACGTTATATAGTATTACGTCATAACGTGTAACGTTATGTTGCATTACGTTATAACGTGTCACGTTATGAAATATTACGTTATAGCGTGTAACGTTATGTAGCATTACGTTATAACGTGTAACGTTATATAGTATTACGTTATAACACGTAACGTTATGTACTATTACGTTATAACGTGTAACGTTATATATTATTATGCTGTAACGTATAACGTTATATAGTATTACGTCATAACGTGTAACGTTATGTTGCATTACCTTATAACGTGCAACGTTATATAGTATTACGTTATAACGTGTAACGTTATATATTATTAAGCTATAACGTATAACGTTATATACTATTACGTCATAACGTGTAACGTTATGTTGCATTACGTTATAACGTGTAACGTTATGAAGTATTACGTTACAGCGTGTAACGTTATGTAGCATTACGTTATAACGTGTAACGTTATGTAGCATTACGTTATAATGTGCAACGTTATATAGTATTACGTTATAACGTGTAACGTTATATATTATTACGCTATAACGTATAACGTTATATAGTATTACGTCATAACGTGTAACGTTATGTTGCATTACGTTATAACGTGTCACGTTATGAAGTATTACGCTATAGCGTGTAGCGTTATGTAGCATTACGTTATAACGTGTAACGTTAGGTAGCATTACGTTATAATGTGCAAGGTTATATAGTATTACGTTATAACGTGTAACGTTATATATTATTACGCTATAACGTATAACGTTATATAGTATTACGTCATAACGTGTAACGTTATGTTGCATTACGTTATAACGTGTAACGTCATGTAGCGTTACGTTATAACGTGTAACGTTATTAAGTATTACGTTATAGCGTGTAACGTTATGTAGCATTACGTTATAACGTGTAACGTTATGTAGCATTACGTTATAATGTGCAACGTTATATAGTATTACGTTATAACGTGTAACGTTATATATTATTACGCTATAACGTATAACGTTATATAGTATTACGTCATAACGTGTAACGTTATTTTGCATTACGTTATAACGTGTCACGTTATGAAGTATTACGTTATAGCGTGTAGCGTTATGTAGCATTACGTTATAACGTGTAACGTTAGGTAGCATTACGTTATAATGTGCAAGGTTATATAGTATTACGTTATAACGTGTAACGTTATATATTATTACGCTATAACGTGTAACGTTATGTAGCGTTACGTTATAACGTGTAACGTTATGTAGCATTACGTTATAATGTGCCGCGTTATATAGTATTACGTTATAACACGTAACGTTATGTACTATTACGTTATAACGTGTAACGTTATGAAGTATTACGTTATAACGTGTCACGTTATATAGTATTACGTCATAACGTGTAACGTTATGTAGCGTTACGTTATAACGTGTAACGTTATGTAGCATTACGTTATAGCGTGTAACGTTATGTAGCATTACGTTATAACGTGTAACGTTATATATTATTAAGCTATAACGTATAACGTTATATAGTATTACGTCATAACGTGTAACGTTATGTTGCATTACGTTATAACGTGTCACGTTATATAGTATTACGTCATAACGTGTAACGTTATGTAGCATTACGTTATAAAGTGTAACGTTATGTAGCGTTACGTTATAACGTGTAACGTTATGTATCATTACGTTATAGCGTATAACGTTATATAGTATTACGTCATAACGTGTAACGTTATGTAGCATTACGTTATAACGTGTAACGTAATATAATATAACGTTTTAACGTGTAACGTTCTATACTATTACGTTATAACATGTAACGTTATATAGTATTACGTCATAACGTGTAACGTTATGTAGCATTACGTTATAACGTGTAACGTCATGTAGCGTTACGTTATAACGTGTAACGTTATTAAGTGTTACGTTATAGCGTGTAACGTTATGTAGCATTACGTTATAACGTGTAACGTTATGTAGCATTACGTTATAATGTGCAACGTTATATAGTATTACGTTATAACGTGTAACGTTATATATTATTACGCTATAACGTATAACGTTATATAGTATTACGTCATAACGTGTAACGTTATTTTGCATTACGTTATAACGTGTCACGTTATGAAGTATTACGTTATAGCGTGTAGCGTTATGTAGCATTACGTTATAACGTGTAACGTTAGGTAGCATTACGTTATAATGTGCAAGGTTATATAGTATTACGTTATAACGTGTAACGTTATATATTATTACGCTATAACGTGTAACGTTATGTAGCGTTACGTTATAACGTGTAACGTTATGTAGCATTACGTTATAATGTGCCGCGTTATATAGTATTACGTTATAACGTGTAACGTTATATATTATTACGCTATAACGTATAACGTTATATAGTATTACGTCATAACGTGTAACGTTATGTTGCATTACGTTATAACGTGTCACGTTATGAAATATTACGTTATAGCGTGTAACGTTATGTAGCATTACGTTATAACGTGTAACGTTATATAGTATTACGTTATAACACGTAACGTTATGTACTATTACGTTATAACGTGTAACGTTATATATTATTATGCTGTAACGTATAACGTTATATAGTATTACGTCATAACGTGTAACGTTATGTTGCATTACCTTATAACGTGCAACGTTATATAGTATTACGTTATAACGTGTAACGTTATATATTATTAAGCTATAACGTATAACGTTATATACTATTACGTCATAACGTGTAACGTTATGTTGCATTACGTTATAACGTGTAACGTTATGAAGTATTACGTTACAGCGTGTAACGTTATGTAGCATTACGTTATAACGTGTAACGTTATGTAGCATTACGTTATAATGTGCAACGTTATATAGTATTACGTTATAACGTGTAACGTTATATATTATTACGCTATAACGTATAACGTTATATAGTATTACGTCATAACGTGTAACGTTATGTAGCATTACGTTATAATGTGCAACGTTATATAGTATTACGTTATAACGTGTAACGTTATATATTATTACGCTATAACGTATAACGTTATATAGTATTACGTCATAACGTGTAACGTTATGTTGCATTACGTTATAACGTGTAACGTTATGAAGTATTACGTTATAACGTGTCACGTTATATAGTATTACGTCATAACGTGTAACGTTATGTAGCATTACGTTATAACGTGTAACGTTATATAGTATTACGTTATAACACGTAACGTTATGTACTATTACGTTATAACGTGTAACGTTATATATTATTATGCTGTAACGTATAACGTTATATAGTATTACGTCATAACGTGTAACGTTATGTTGCATTACCTTATAACGTGCAACGTTATATAGTATTACGTTATAACGTGTAACGTTATATATTATTAAGCTATAACGTATAACGTTATATACTATTACGTCATAACGTGTAACGTTATGTTGCATTACGTTATAACGTGTAACGTTATGAAGTATTACGTTACAGCGTGTAACGTTATGTAGCATTACGTTATAACGTGAAACGTTATGTAGCATTACGTTATAATGTGCAACGTTATATAGTATTACGTTATAACGTGTAACGTTATATATTATTACGCTATAACGTATAACGTTATATAGTATTACGTCATAACGTGTAACGTTATGTTGCATTACGTTATAACGTGTCACGTTATGAAGTATTACGCTATAGCGTGTAGCGTTATGTAGCATTACGTTATAACGTGTAACGTTAGGTAGCATTACGTTATAATGTGCAAGGTTATATAGTATTACGTTATAACGTGTAACGTTATATATTATTACGCTATAACGTATAACGTTATATAGTATTACGTCATAACGTGTAACGTTATGTTGCATTACGTTATAACGTGTCACGTTATATAGTATTACGTCATAACGTGTAACGTTATGTAGCATTACGTTATAACGTGTAACGTTATGTAGCGTTACGTTATAACGTGTAACGTTATGTAGCATTACGTTATAACGTGTAACGTTATGTAGCGTTACGTTATAACGTGTAACGTTATGTAGCATTACGTTATAATGTGCCGCGTTATATAGTATTACGTTATAACGTGTAACGTTATATATTATTAAGCTATAACGTATAACGTTATATACTATTACGTCATAACGTGTAACGTTATGTTGCATTACGTTATAACGTGTAACGTTATGAAGTATTACGTTATAGCGTGTAACGTTATGTAGCATTACGTTATAACGTGTAACGTTATGTAGCATTACGTTATAATGTGCAACAATATATAGTATTACGTTATAACGTGTAACGTTATATATTATTACGCTATAACGTATAACGTTATGTAGTATTACGTCATAACGTGTAACGTTATGTTGCATTACGTTATAACGTGTCACGTTATGAAGTATTACGTTATAGCGTGTAACGTTATGTAGCATTACGTTATAGCGTGTAACGTTATGTAGCATTACGTTATAACGTGTAACGTTATATATTATTAAGCTATAACGTATAACGTTATATAGTATTACGTCATAACGTGTAACGTTATGTTGCATTACGTTATAACGTGTCACGCTATATAGTATTACGTCATAACGTGTAACGTTATGTAGCATTACGTTATAAAGTGTAACGTTATGTAGCGTTACGTTATAACGTGTAACGTTATGTAGCATTACGTTATAGCGTATAACGTTATATAGTATTACGTCATAACGTGTAACGTTATGTAGCATTACGTTATAACGTGTAACGTAATATAATATAACGTTTTAACGTGTAACGTTCTATACTATTACGTTATAACATGTAACGTTATATAGTATTACGTCATAACGTGTAACGTTATGTAGCATTACGTTATAACGTGTAACGTCATGTAGCGTTACGTTATAACGTGTAACGTTATTAAGTATTACGTTATAGCGTGTAACGTTATGTAGCATTACGTTATAACGTGTAACGTTATGTAGCATTACGTTATAATGTGCAACGTTATATAGTATTACGTTATAACGTGTAACGTTATATATTATTACGCTATAACGTATAACGTTATATAGTATTACGTCATAACGTGTAACGTTATTTTGCATTACGTTATAACGTGTCACGTTATGAAGTATTACGTTATAGCGTGTAGCGTTATGTAGCATTACGTTATAACGTGTAACGTTAGGTAGCATTACGTTATAATGTGCAAGGTTATATAGTATTACGTTATAACGTGTAACGTTATATATTATTACGCTATAACGTGTAACGTTATGTAGCGTTACGTTATAACGTGTAACGTTATGTAGCATTACGTTATAATGTGCCGCGTTATATAGTATTACGTTATAACACGTAACGTTATGTACTATTACGTTATAACGTGTAACGTTATGAAGTATTACGTTATAACGTGTCACGTTATATAGTATTACGTCATAACGTGTAACGTTATGTAGCGTTACGTTATAACGTGTAACGTTATGTAGCATTACGTTATAGCGTGTAACGTTATGTAGCATTACGTTATAACGTGTAACGTTATATATTATTAAGCTATAACGTATAACGTTATATAGTATTACGTCATAACGTGTAACGTTATGTTGCATTACGTTATAACGTGTCACGTTATACAGTATTACGTCATAACGTGTAACGTTATGTAGCATTACGTTATAAAGTGTAACGTTATGTAGCGTTACGTTATAACGTGTAACGTTATGTATCATTACGTTATAGCGTATAATGTTATATAGTATTACGTCATAACGTGTAACGTTATGTAGCATTACGTTATAACGTGTAACGTAATATAATATAACGTTTTAACGTGTAACGTTCTATACTATTACGTTATAACATGTAACGTTATATAGTATTACGTCATAACGTGTAACGTTATGTAGCATTACGTTATAACGTGTAACGTCATGTAGCGTTACGTTATAACGTGTAACGTTATTAAGTATTACGTTATAGCGTGTAACGTTATGTAGCATTACGTTATAACGTGTAACGTTATGTAGCATTACGTTATAATGTGCAACGTTATATAGTATTACGTTATAACGTGTAACGTTATATATTATTACGCTATAACGTATAACGTTATATAGTATTACGTCATAACGTGTAACGTTATTTTGCATTACGTTATAACGTGTCACGTTATGAAGTATTACGTTATAGCGTGTAGCGTTATGTAGCATTACGTTATAACGTGTAACGTTAGGTAGCATTACGTTATAATGTGCAAGGTTATATAGTATTACGTTATAACGTGTAACGTTATATATTATTACGCTATAACGTGTAACGTTATGTAGCGTTACGTTATAACGTGTAACGTTATGTAGCATTACGTTATAATGTGCCGCGTTATATAGTATTACGTTATAACGTGTAACGTTATATATTATTACGCTATAACGTATAACGTTATATAGTATTACGTCATAACGTGTAACGTTATGTTGCATTACGTTATAACGTGTCACGTTATGAAATATTACGTTATAGCGTGTAACGTTATGTAGCATTACGTTATAACGTGTAACGTTATATAGTATTACGTTATAACACGTAACGTTATGTACTATTACGTTATAACGTGTAACGTTATATATTATTATGCTGTAACGTATAACGTTATATAGTATTACGTCATAACGTGTAACGTTATGTTGCATTACCTTATAACGTGCAACGTTATATAGTATTACGTTATAACGTGTAACGTTATATATTATTAAGCTATAACGTATAACGTTATATACTATTACGTCATAACGTGTAACGTTATGTTGCATTACGTTATAACGTGTAACGTTATGAAGTATTACGTTACAGCGTGTAACGTTATGTAGCATTACGTTATAACGTGTAACGTTATGTAGCATTACGTTATAATGTGCAACGTTATATAGTATTACGTTATAACGTGTAACGTTATATATTATTACGCTATAACGTATAACGTTATATAGTATTACGTCATAACGTGTAACGTTATGTTGCATTACGTTATAACGTGTCACGTTATGAAGTATTACGCTATAGCGTGTAGCGTTATGTAGCATTACGTTATAACGTGTAACGTTAGGTAGCATTACGTTATAATGTGCAAGGTTATATAGTATTACGTTATAACGTGTAACGTTATATATTATTACGCTATAACGTATAACGTTATATAGTATTACGTCATAACGTGTAACGTTATGTTGCATTACGTTATAACGTGTCACGTTGTATAGTATTACGTCATAACGTGTAACGTTATGTAGCATTACGTTATAACGTGTAACGTTATGTAGCGTTACGTTATAACGTGTAACGTTATGTAGCATTACGTTATAATGTGCCGCGTTATATAGTATTACGTTATAACGTGTAACGTTATATATTATTAAGCTATAACGTATAACGTTATATACTATTACGTCATAACGTGTAACGTTATGTTGCATTACGTTATAACGTGTAACGTTATGAAGTATTACGTTATAGCGTGTAACGTTATGTAGCATTACGTTATAACGTGTAACGTTATGTAGCATTACGTTATAATGTGCAACGTTATATAGTATTACGTTATAACGTGTAACGTTATATATTATTACGCTATAACGTATAACGTTATATAGTATTACGTCATAACGTGTAACGTTATGTTGCATTACGTTATAACGTGTCACGTTATGAAGTATTACGTTATAGCGTGTAACGTTATGTAGCATTACGTTATAACGTGTAACGTTATATAGTATTACGTTATAACACGTAACGTTATGTACTATTACGTTATAACGTGTAACGTTATGAAGTATTACGTTATAGCGTGTAACATTATGTAGCATTACGTTATAACGTGTAACGTTAGGTAGCATTACGTTATAATGTGCAAGGTTATATAGTATTACGTTATAACGTGTAACGTTATATATTCTTACGCTATAACGTATAACGTTATGTAGCATTACGTTATAGCGTATAACGTTATATAGTATTGCGTCATAACGTGTAACGTTATATATTATTAAGCTATAACGTATAACGTTATATACTATTACGTCATAACGTGTAACGTTATGTTGCATTACGTTATAACGTGTAACGTTATGAAGTATTACGTTATAGCGTGTAACGTTATGTAGCATTACGTTATAACGTGTAACGTTATGTAGCATTACGTTATAATGTGCAACGTTATATAGTATTACGTTATAACGTGTAACGTTATATATTATTACGCTATAACGTATAACGTTATATAGTATTACGTTATAACGTGTAACGTTATGTAGCGTTACGTTATAACGTGTAACGTTATGTAGCATTACGTTATAGCGTGTAACGTTATGTAGCATTACGTTATAACGTGTAACGTTATATATTATTAAGCTATAACGTATAACGTTATATAGTATTACGTTATAACGTGTAACGTTATGTAGCATTACGTTATAACGTGTAACGTTATGTAGCGTTACGTTATAACGTGTAACGTTAGGTAGCATTACGTTATAACGTGTCACGTAATATAGTATTACGTCATAACGTGTAACGTTATGTAGCATTACGTTATAACGTGTAACGTTATGTAGCGTTACGTTATAACGTGTAACGTTATGTAGCATTACGTTATAATGTGCCGCGTTATATAGTATTACGTTATAACGTGTAACGTTATATATTATTAAGCTATAACGTATAACGTTATATACTATTACGTCATAACGTGTAACGTTATGTTGCATTACGTTATAACGTGTAACGTTATGAAGTATTACGTTATAGCGTGTAGCGTTATGTAGCATTACGTTATAACGTGTAACGTTATGTAGCATTACGTTATAATGTGCAACGTTATATAGTATTACGTTATAACGTGTAACGTTATATATTATTACGCTATAACGTATAACGTTATATAGTATTATGTCATAACGTGTAACGTTATGTTGCATTACGTTATAACGTGTCACGTTATGAAGTATTACGTTATAGCGTGTAACGTTATGTAGCATTACGTTATAACGTGTAACGTTATATAGTATTACGTTATAACACGTAACGTTATGTACTATTACGTTATAACGTGTAACGTTATATATTATTACGCTATAACGTATAACGTTATATAGTATTACGTCATAACGTGTAACGTTATGTTGCATTACCTTATAACGTGTAACGTTATATAGTATTACGTTATAACACGTAATGTTATGTACTCTTACGTTATATCGTATAACGTTCTATAGTATTACGTTATAACACATAACGTTATATAGTATTACGTTATAACGTGTAACATTATGTAGCATTACGTTTTAACGTGTAACGTTCAATAGTATTACGTTATAACATGTAACGTTATATAGTATTACGTCATAACGTGTAACGTTATGTAGCATTACGTAATAACGTGTAACGTTATATAGCATTACGTTATAACACATAACGTTATATAGTATTACGTTATAACACTTAACGTTATATAATATTATGTTATGACGTATAACTTTATATAACGTATCAGAATAACGTAACACGTTACATAGTATTTCGTTGTATCGTATTACGTTATATAGTATTACGTTATAACGTGTAACGTTATGTAGCATTACGTTATAACATGTAACATTATGTAGCGCTACGTTATAACGTGTAACGTTATATAGTATTACGTTATATCGTGTAACGTTATGTAGCGTTACGTTACAACGTGTAACGTTATGTAGCGTTACGTTACAACGTGTAACGTTATGTAGCATTACGTTATAACGTGTAACGTTATGTAGCGTTACGTTACAACGTGTAACGTTATATATTATTACGCTATAACGTATGACGTTATATAGTATTACGTCATAACGTGTAACGTTATGTTGCATTACGTTATAACGTGTCACGTTATGAAGTATTACGTTATAGCGTGTAGCGTTATGTAGCATTACGTTATAACGTGTAACGTTAGGTAGCATTACGTTATAATGTGCAAGGTTATATAGTATTACGTTATAACGTGTAACGTTATATATTATTACGCTATAACGTTTAACGTTATATAGTATTACGTCATAACGTGTAACGTTATGTTGCATTACGTTATAACGTGTCACGTTATATAGTATTACGTCATAACGTGTAACGTTATGTAGCATTACGTTATAACGTGTCACGTTATGAAGTATTACGTTATAGCGTGTAACGTTATAGAGTATTACGTTATAACGTGTAACATTATGTAGCATTACGTTTTAACGTGTAACGTTCAATAGTATTACGTTATAACATGTAACATTATGTAGCGCTACGTTATAACGTGTAACGTTATATAGTATTACGTTATATCGTGTAACGTTATGTAGCGTTACGTTACAACGTGTAACGTTATGTAGCGTTACGTTATAACGTGTAACGTTATGTAGCATTACGTTATAATGTGCCGCGTTATATAGTATTACGTTATAACGTGTAACGTTATATATTATTAAGCTATAACGTATAACGTTATATACTATTACGTCATAACGTGTAACGTTATGTTGCATTACGTTATAACGTGTAACGTTATGAAGTATTACGTTATAGCGTGTAACGTTATGTAGCATTACGTTATAACGTGTAACGTTATGTAGCATTACGTTATAATGTGCAACGTTATATAGTATTACGTTATAACGTGTAACGTTATATATTATTACGCTATAACGTATAACGTTATATAGTATTACGTCATAACGTGTAACGTTATGTTGCATTACGTTATAACGTGTCACGTTATGAAGTATTACGTTATAGCGTGTAACGTTATATAGTATTACGTTATAACGTGTAACATTATGTAGCATTACGTTTTAACGTGTAACGTTCAATAGTATTACGTTATAACATGTAACGTTATATAGTATTACGTCATAACGTGTAACGTTATGTAGCATTACGTTATAACGTGTAACGTTATGAAGTATTACGTTATAACGTGTAACGTTATATATTATTACGCTATAACGTATAACGTTATATAGTATTACGTCATAACGTGTAACGTTATGTTGCATTACCTTATAACGTGTAACGTTATGTAGCGTTACGTTACAACGTGTAACGTTATGTAGCATTACGTTATAATGTGCAGCGTTATGTAGCATTACGTTATAATGTGCAACGTTATGTAGCATTACGTTATAATGTGCAACGTTATATAGTATTACGTTATAACGTGTAACGTTATATATTATTACGCTATAACGTATAACGTTATATAGTATTACGTCATAACGTGTAACGTTATGTTGCATTACGTTATAACGTGTCACGTTATGAAGTATTACGTTATAGCGTGTAACGTTATGTAGCATTACGTTATAACGTGTAACGTTATATAGTATTACGTTATAACACGTAACGTTATGTACTATTACGTTATAACGTGTAACGTTATGAAGTATTACGTTATAGCGTGTAACATTATGTAGCATTACGTTATAGCGTATACCGTTATATAGTATTACGTCATAACGTGTAACGTTATGTAGCATTACGTTATAACGTGTAACGTAATATAATATAACGTTTTAACGTGTAACGTTCTATACTATTACGTTATAACATGTAACGTTATATAGTATTACGTCATAACGTGTAACGTTATGTAGCATTACGTTATAACGTGTAACGTCATGTAGCGTTACGTTATAACGTGTAACGTTATTAAGTATTACGTTATAGCGTGTAACGTTATGTAGCATTACGTTATAACGTGTAACGTTATGTAGCATTACGTTATAATGTGCAACGTTATATAGTATTACGTTATAACGTGTAACGTTATATATTATTACGCTATAACGTATAACGTTATATAGTATTACGTCATAACGTGTAACGTTATTTTGCATTACGTTATAACGTGTCACGTTATGAAGTATTACGTTATAGCGTGTAGCGTTATGTAGCATTACGTTATAACGTGTAACGTTAGGTAGCATTACGTTATAATGTGCAAGGTTATATAGTATTACGTTATAACGTGTAACGTTATATATTATTACGCTATAACGTGTAACGTTATGTAGCGTTACGTTATAACGTGTAACGTTATGTAGCATTACGTTATAATGTGCCGCGTTATATAGTATTACGTTATAACGTGTAACGTTATATATTATTAAGCTATAACGTATAACGTTATATACTATTACGTCATAACGTGTAACGTTATGTTGCATTACGTTATAACGTGTAACGTTATGAAGTATTACGTTATAGCGTGTAACGTTATGTAGCATTACGTTATAACGTGTAACGTTATGTAGCATTACGTTATAATGTGCAACGTTATATAGTATTACGTTATAACGTGTAACGTTATATATTATTACGCTATAACGTATAACGTTATATAGTATTACGTCATAACGTGTAACGTTATGTTGCATTACGTTATAACGTGTCACGTTATGAAATATTACGTTATAGCGTGTAACGTTATGTAGCATTACGTTATAACGTGTAACGTTATATAGTATTACGTTATAACACGTAACGTTATGTACTATTACGTTATAACTTGTAACGTTATATATTATTATGCTGTAACGTATAACGTTATATAGTATTACGTCATAACGTGTAACGTTATGTTGCATTACCTTATAACGTGCAACGTTATATAGTATTACGTTATAACGTGTAACGTTATATATTATTAAGCTATAACGTATAACGTTATATACTATTACGTCATAACGTGTAACGTTATGTTGCATTACGTTATAACGTGTAACGTTATGAAGTATTACGTTACAGCGTGTAACGTTATGTAGCATTACGTTATAACGTGTAACGTTATGTAGCATTACGTTATAATGTGCAACGTTATATAGTATTACGTTATAACGTGTAACGTTATATATTATTACGCTATAACGTATAACGTTATATAGTATTACGTCATAACGTGTAACGTTATGTTGCATTACGTTATAACGTGTCACGTTATGAAGTATTACGCTATAGCGTGTAGCGTTATGTAGCATTACGTTATAACGTGTAACGTTAGGTAGCATTACGTTATAATGTGCAAGGTTATATAGTATTACGTTATAACGTGTAACGTTATATATTATTACGCTATAACGTATAACGTTATATAGTATTACGTCATAACGTGTAACGTTATGTTGCATTACGTTATAACGTGTCACGTTGTATAGTATTACGTCATAACGTGTAACGTTATGTAGCATTACGTTATAACGTGTAACGTTATGTAGCGTTACGTTATAACGTGTAACGTTATGTAGCATTACGTTATAATGTGCCGCGTTATATAGTATTACGTTATAACGTGTAACGTTATATATTATTAAGCTATAACGTATAACGTTATATACTATTACGTCATAACGTGTAACGTTATGTTGCATTACGTTATAACGTGTAACGTTATGAAGTATTACGTTATAGCGTGTAACGTTATGTAGCATTACGTTATAACGTGTAACGTTATGTAGCATTACGTTATAATGTGCAACGTTATATAGTATTACGTTATAACGTGTAACGTTATATATTATTACGCTATAACGTATAACGTTATATAGTATTACGTCATAACGTGTAACGTTATGTTGCATTACGTTATAACGTGTCACGTTATGAAGTATTACGTTATAGCGTGTAACGTTATGTAGCATTACGTTATAACGTGTAACGTTATATAGTATTACGTTATAACACGTAACGTTATGTACTATTACGTTATAACGTGTAACGTTATGAAGTATTACGTTATAGCGTGTAACATTATGTAGCATTACGTTATAACGTGTAACGTTAGGTAGCATTACGTTATAATGTGCAAGGTTATATAGTATTACGTTATAACGTGTAACGTTATATATTCTTACGCTATAACGTATAACGTTATGTAGCATTACGTTATAGCGTATAACGTTATATAGTATTGCGTCATAACGTGTAACGTTATGTAGCATTACGTTATAACGTGTAACGTAATATAATATAACGTTTTAACGTGTAACGTTCTATACTATTACGTTATAACATGTAACGTTATATAGTATTACGTCATAACGTGTAACGTTATGTAGCATTACGTTATAACGTGTAACGTCATGTAGCGTTACGTTATAACGTGTAACGTTATGTAGCATTACGTTATAATGTGCCGCGTTATATAGTATTACGTTATAACGTGTAACGTTATATATTATTAAGCTATAACGTATAACGTTATATACTATTACGTCATAACGTGTAACTTTATGTTGCATTACGTTATAACGTGTAACGTTATGAAGTATTACGTTATAGCGTGTAACGTTATGTAGCATTACGTTATAACGTGTAACGTTATGTAGCATTACGTTATAATGTGCAACGTTATCTAGTATTACGTTATAACGTGTAACGTTATATATTATTACGCTATAACGTATAACGTTATATAGTATTACGTTATAACGTGTAACGTTATGTAGCGTTACGTTATAACGTGTAACGTTATGTAGCATTACGTTATAGCGTGTAACGTTATGTAGCATTACGTTATAACGTGTAACGTTATATATTATTAAGCTATAACGTATAACGTTATATAGTATTACGTTATAACGTGTAACGTTATGTTGCATTACGTTATAACGTGTCACGTTATGAAGTATTACGTTATAGCGTGTAGCGTTATGTAGCATTACGTTATAACGTGTAACGTTAGGTAGCATTACGTTATAACGTGTCACGTAATATAGTATTACGTCATAACGTGTAACGTTATGTAGCATTACGTTATAACGTGTAACGTTATGTAGCGTTACGTTATAACGTGTAACGTTATGTAGCATTACGTTATAATGTGCCGCGTTATATAGTATTACGTTATAACGTGTAACGTTATATATTATTAAGCTATAACGTATAACGTTATATACTATTACGTCATAACGTGTAACGTTATGTTGCATTACGTTATAACGTGTAACGTTATGAAGTATTACGTTATAGCGTGTAACGTTATGTAGCATTACGTTATAACGTGTAACGTTATGTAGCATTACGTTATAATGTGCAACGTTATATAGTATTACGTTATAACGTGTAACGTTATATATTATTACGCTATAACGTATAACGTTATATAGTATTATGTCATAACGTGTAACGTTATGTTGCATTACGTTATAACGTGTCACGTTATGAAGTATTACGTTATAGCGTGTAACGTTATGTAGCATTACGTTATAACGTGTAACGTTATATAGTATTACGTTATAACACGTAACGTTATGTACTATTACGTTATAACGTGTAACGTTATATATTATTACGCTATAACGTATAACGTTATATAGTATTACGTCATAACGTGTAACGTTATGTTGCATTACCTTATAACGTGTAACGTTATATAGTATTACGTTATAACACGTAATGTTATGTACTCTTACGTTATATCGTATAACGTTCTATAGTATTACGTTATAACACATAACGTTATATAGTATTACGTTATAACGTGTAACATTATGTAGCATTACGTTTTAACGTGTAACGTTCAATAGTATTACGTTATAACATGTAACGTTATATAGTATTACGTCATAACGTGTAACGTTATGTAGCATTACGTTATAACGTGTAACGTTATGTAGCGTTACGTTACAACGTGTAACGTTATGTAGCATTACGTTATAATGTGCAGCGTTATATAGTGTTACGTTATAACGTGTAACGTTATGGAGCACTACGTAATAACGTGTAACGTTATATAGCATTACGTTATAACACATAACGTTATATAGTATTACGTTATAACACTTAACGTTATATAATATTATGTTATGACGTATAACTTTATATAACGTATCAGAATAACGTAACACGTTACATAGTATTTCGTTGTATCGTATTACGTTATATAGTATTACGTTATAACGTGTAACGTTATGTAGCATTACGTTATAACATGTAACATTATGTAGCGCTACGTTATAACGTGTAACGTTATATAGTATTACGTTATATCGTGTAACGTTATGTAGCGTTACGTTACAACGTGTAACGTTATGTAGCGTTACGTTACAACGTGTAACGTTATGTAGCATTACGTTATAACGTGTAACGTTATGTAGCGTTACGTTACAACGTGTAACGTTATATATTATTACGCTATAACGTATAACGTTATATAGTATTACGTCATAACGTGTAACGTTATGTTGCATTACGTTATAACGTGTCACGTTATGAAGTATTACGTTATAGCGTGTAGCGTTATGTAGCATTACGTTATAACGTGTAACGTTAGGTAGCATTACGTTATAATGTGCAAGGTTATATAGTATTACGTTATAACGTGTAACGTTATATATTATTACGCTATAACGTATAACGTTATATAGTATTACGTCATAACGTGTAACGTTATGTTGCATTACGTTATAACGTGTCACGTTATATAGTATTACGTCATAACGTGTAACGTTATGTAGCATTACGTTATAACGTGTCACGTTATGAAGTATTACGTTATAGCGTGTAACGTTATAGAGTATTACGTTATAACGTGTAACATTATGTAGCATTACGTTTTAACGTGTAACGTTCAATAGTATTACGTTATAACATGTAACGTTATATAGTATTACGTCATAACGTGTAACGTTATGTAGCATTACGTTATAACGTGTAACGTTATATAGTATTACGTCATAACGTGTAACGTTATGTTGCATTACGTTATAATGTGCCGCGTTATATAGTATTACGTTATAACGTGTAACGTTATGTAGCATTACGTTATAACATGTAACATTATGTAGCGCTACGTTATAACGTGTAACGTTATATAGTATTACGTTATATCGTGTAACGTTATGTAGCGTTACGTTACAACGTGTAACGTTATGTAGCGTTACGTTATAACGTGTAACGTTATGTAGCATTACGTTATAATGTGCCGCGTTATATAGTATTACGTTATAACGTGTAACGTTATATATTATTAAGCTATAACGTATAACGTTATATACTATTACGTCATAACGTGTAACGTTATGTTGCATTACGTTATAACGTGTAACGTTATGAAGTATTACGTTATAGCGTGTAACGTTATGTAGCATTACGTTATAACGTGTAACGTTATGTAGCATTACGTTATAATGTGCAACGTTATATAGTATTACGTTATAACGTGTAACGTTATATATTATTACGCTATAACGTATAACGTTATATAGTATTACGTCATAACGTGTAACGTTATGTTGCATTACGTTATAACGTGTCACGTTATGAAGTATTACGTTATAGCGTGTAACGTTATATAGTATTACGTTATAACGTGTAACATTATGTAGCATTACGTTTTAACGTGTAACGTTCAATAGTATTACGTTATAACATGTAACGTTATATAGTATTACGTCATAACGTGTAACGTTATGTAGCATTACGTTATAACGTGTAACGTTATGAAGTATTACGTTATAACGTGTAACGTTATATATTATTACGCTATAACGTATAACGTTATATAGTATTACGTCATAACGTGTAACGTTATGTTGCATTACCTTATAACGTGTAACGTTATATAGTATTACGTTATAACACGTAATGTTATGTACTCTTACGTTATATCGTATAACGTTCTATAGTATTACGTTACAACATGTAACGTTATATAGTATTACGTTATAACACATAACGTTATATAGTATTACGTTATAACGTGTAACATTATGTAGCATTACGTTTTAACGTGTAACGTTCAATAGTATTACGTTATAACATGTAACGTTATATAGTATTACGTCATAACGTGTAACGTTATGTAGCATTACGTTATAACGTGTAACGTTATGTAGCGTTACGTTACAACGTGTAACGTTATGTAGCATTACGTTATAATGTGCAGCGTTATGTAGCATTACGTTATAATGTGCAACGTTATGTAGCATTACGTTATAATGTGCAACGTTATATAGTATTACGTTATAACGTGTAACGTTATATATTATTACGCTATAACGTATAACGTTATATAGTGTTACGTCATAACGTGTAACGTTATGTTGCATTACGTTATAACGTGTCACGTTATGAAGTATTACGTTATAGCGTGTAACGTTATGTAGCATTACGTTATAACGTGTAACGTTATATAGTATTACGTTATAACACGTAACGTTATGTACTATTACGTTATAACGTGTAACGTTATGAAGTATTACGTTATAGCGTGTAACATTATGTAGCATTACGTTATAACGTGTAACGTTAGGTAGCATTACGTTATAATGTGCAAGGTTATATAGTATTACGTTATAACGTGTAACGTTATATATTCTTACGCTATAACGTATAACGTTATATAGTATTACGTCATAACGTGCAACGTTATGTTGCATTACGTTATAACGTGTCACGTTATATAGTATTACGTCATAACGTGTAACGTTATGTAGCATTACGTTATAACGTGTAACGTTATGTAGCGTTACGTTATAACGTGTAACGTTATGTAGCATTACGTTATAGCGTGTAACGTTATGTAGCATTACGTTATAACGTGTAACGTTATATATTATTAAGCTATAACGTATAACGTTATATAGTATTACGTCATAACGTGTAACGTTATGTTGCATTACGTTATAACGTGTCACGTTATATAGTATTACGTCATAACGTGTAACGTTATGTAGCATTACGTTATAAAGTGTAACGTTATGTAGCGTTACGTTATAACGTGTAACGTTATGTAGCATTACGTTATAGCGTATAACGTTATATAGTATTGCGTCATAACGTGTAACGTTATGTAGCATTACGTTATAACGTGTAACGTAATATAATATAACGTTTTAACGTGTAACGTTCTATACTATTACGTTATAACATGTAACGTTATATAGTATTACGTCATAACGTGTAACGTTATGTAGCATTACGTTATAACGTGTAACGTCATGTAGCGTTACGTTATAACGTGTAACGTTCTGTAGCATTACGTTATAATGTGCCGCGTTATATAGTATTACGTTATAACGTGTAACGTTATATATTATTAAGCTATAACGTATAACGTTATATAGTATTACGTTATAACGTGTAACGTTATGTTGCATTACGTTATAACGTGTCACGTTATGAAGTATTACGTTATAGCGTGTCACGTTATGAAGTATTACGTTATAGCGTGTAGCGTTATGTAGCATTACGTTATAACGTGTAACGTTAGGTAGCATTACGTTATAATGTGCAAGGTTATATAGTATTACGTTATAACGTGTAACGTTATATATTCTTACGCTATAACGTATAACGTTATATAGTATTACGTCATAAGGTGCAACGTTATGTTGCATTACGTTATAACGTGTCACGTTATATAGTATTACGTCATAACGTGTAACGTTATGTAGCATTACGTTATAACGTGTAACGTTATGTAGCGTTACGTTATAACGTGTAACGTTATGTAGCATTACGTTATAGCGTGTAACGTTATGTAGCATTACGTTATAACGTGTAACGTTATATATTATTAAGCTATAACGTATAACGTTATATAGTATTACGTCATAACGTGTAACGTTATGTTGCATTACGTTATAACGTGTCACGTTATATAGTATTACGTCATAACGTGTAACGTTATGTAGCATTACGTTATAAAGTGTAACGTTATGTAGCGTTACGTTATAACGTGTAACGTTATGTAGCATTACGTTATAGCGTATAACGTTATATAGTATTGCGTCATAACGTGTAACGTTATGTAGCATTACGTTATAACGTGTAACGTAATATAATATAACGTTTTAACGTGTAACGTTCTATACTATTACGTTATAACATGTAACGTTATATAGTATTACGTCATAACGTGTAACGTTATGTAGCATTACGTTATAACGTGTAACGTCATGTAGCGTTACGTTATAACGTGTAACGTTATGTAGCATTACGTTATAATGTGCCGCGTTATATAGTATTACGTTATAACGTGTAACGTTATATATTATTAAGCTATAACGTATAACGTTATATAGTATTACGTTATAACGTGTAACGTTATGTTGCATTACGTTATAACGTGTCACGTTATGAAGTATTACGTTATAGCGTGTCACGTTATGAAGTATTACGTTATAGCGTGTAGCGTTATGTAGCATTACGTTATAACGTGTAACGTTAGGTAGCATTACGTTATAATGTGCAAGGTTATATAGTATTACGTTATAACGTGTAACGTTATATATTATTACGCTATAACGTATAACGTTATATAGTATTACGTCATAACGTGTAACGTTATGTTGCATTACCTTATAACGTGTAACGTTATATAGTATTACGTTATAACACGTAATGTTATGTACTCTTACGTTATATCGTATAACGTTCTATAGTATTACGTTACAACATGTAACGTTATATAGTATTACGTTATAACACATAACGTTATATAGTATTACGTTATAACGTGTAACATTATGTAGCATTACGTTTTAACGTGTAACGTTATGTTGCATTACGTTATAATGTGCAGCGTTATATAGTGTTACGTTATAACGTGTAACGTTATGGAGCACTACGTAATAACGTGTAACGTTATATAGCATTACGTTATAACACATAACGTTATATAGTATTACGTTATAACACTTAACGTTATATAATATTATGTTATGACGTATAACTTTATATAACGTATCAGAATAACGTAACACGTTACATAGTATTTCGTTGTATCGTATTACGTTATATAGTATTACGTTATAACGTGTAACGTTATGTAGCATTACGTTATAACATGTAACATTATGTAGCGCTACGTTATAACGTGTAACGTTATATAGTATTACGTTATATCGTGTAACGTTATGTAGCGTTACGTTACAACGTGTAACGTTATGTAGCGTTACGTTACAACGTGTAACGTTATGTAGCATTACGTTATAACGTGTAACGTTATGTAGCGTTACGTTACAACGTGTAACGTTATATATTATTACGCTATAACGTATAACGTTATATAGTATTACGTCATAACGTGTAACGTTATGTTGCATTACGTTATAACGTGTCACGTTATGAAGTATTACGTTATAGCGTGTAGCGTTATGTAGCATTACGTTATAACGTGTAACGTTAGGTAGCATTACGTTATAATGTGCAAGGTTATATAGTATTACGTTATAACGTGTAACGTTATATATTATTACGCTATAACGTATAACGTTATATAGTATTACGTCATAACGTGTAACGTTATGTTGCATTACGTTATAACGTGTCACGTTATGAAGTATTACGTTATAGCGTGTAGCGTTATGTAGCATTACGTTATAACGTGTAACGTTATGTTGCATTACGTTATAACGTGTCACGTTATATAGTATTACGTCATAACGTGTAACGTTATGTTGCATTACCTTATAACGTGTAACGTTATATAGTATTACGTTATAACACGAAATGTTATGTACTCTTACGTTATATCGTATAACGTTCTATAGTATTACGTTACAACATGTAACGTTATATAGTATTACGTTATAACACATAACGTTATATAGTATTACGTTATAACGTGTAACATTATGTAGCATTACGTTTTAACGTGTAACGTTCAATAGTATTACGTTATAACATGTAACGTTATATAGTATTACGTCATAACGTGTAACGTTATGTAGCATTACGTTATAACGTGTAACGTTATGTAGCGTTACGTTACAACGTGTAACGTTATGTAGCATTACGTTATAATGTGCAGCGTTATATAGTGTTACGTTATAACGTGTAACGTTATGGAGCACTACGTAATAACGTGTAACGTTATATAGCATTACGTTATAACACATAACGTTATATAGTATTACGTTATAACACTTAACGTTATATAATATTATGTTATGACGTATAACTTTATATAACGTATCAGAATAACGTAACACGTTACATAGTATTTCGTTGTATCGTATTACGTTATATAGTATTACGTTATAACGTGTAACGTTATGTAGCATTACGTTATAATGTGCAGCGTTATATAGTATTACGTTATAACGTGTAACGTTATATATTATTACGCTATAACGTATAACGTTATATAGTATTACGTCATAACGTGTAACGTTATGTTGCATTACGTTATAACGTGTCACGTTATGAAGTATTACGTTATAGCGTGTAACGTTATATAGTATTACGTTATAACGTGTAACATTATGTAGCATTACGTTTTAACGTGTAACGTTCAATAGTATTACGTTATAACATGTAACGTTATATAGTATTACGTCATAACGTGTAACGTTATGTAGCATTACGTTATAACGTGTAACGTTATGAAGTATTACGTTATAACGTGTAACGTTATATATTATTACGCTATAACGTATAACGTTATATAGTATTACGTCATAACGTGTAACGTTATGTTGCATTACCTTATAACGTGTAACGTTATATAGTATTACGTTATAACACGTAATGTTATGTACTCTTACGTTATATCGTATAACGTTCTATAGTATTACGTTACAACATGTAACGTTATATAGTATTACGTTATAACACATAACGTTATATAGTATTACGTTATAACGTGTAATATTATGTAGCATTACGTTTTAACGTGTAACGTTCAATAGTATTACGTTATAACATGTAACGTTATATAGTATTACGTCATAACGTGTAACGTTATGTAGCATTACGTTATAACGTGTAACGTTATGTAGCATTACGTTATAACGTGTAACGTTATATATTATTAAGCTATAACGTATAACGTTATATAGTATTACGTTATAACGTGTAACGTTATGTTGCATTACGTTATAACGTGTCACGTTATGAAGTATTACGTTATAGCGTGTAGCGTTATGTAGCATTACGTTATAACGTGTAACGTTAGGTAGCATTACGTTATAATGTGCAAGGTTATATAGTATTACGTTATAACGTGTAACGTTATATATTATTACGCTATAACGTATAACGTTATATAGTATTACGTCATAACGTGTAACGTTATGTTGCATTACGTTATAACGTGTCACGTAATATAGTATTACGTCATAACGTGTAACGTTATGTAGCATTACGTTATAACGTGTAACGTTATGTAGCGTTACGTTATAACGTGTAACGTTATGTAGCATTACGTTATAATGTGCCGCGTTATATAGTATTACGTTATAACGTGTAACGTTATATATTATTAAGCTATAACGTATAACGTTATATACTATTACGTCATAACGTGTAACGTTATGTTGCATTACGTTATAATGTGCAGCGTTATATAGTGTTACGTTATAACGTGTAACGTTATATATTATTACGCTATAACGTATAACGTTATATAGTATTACGTCATAACGTGTAACGTTATGTTGCATTACCTTATAACGTGTAACGTTATATAGTATTACGTTATAACACGTAATGTTATGTACTCTTACGTTATATCGTATAACGTTCTATAGTATTACGTTACAACATGTAACGTTATATAGTATTACGTTATAACACATAACGTTATATAGTATTACGTTATAACGTGTAACATTATGTAGCATTACGTTTTAACGTGTAACGTTCAATAGTATTACGTTATAACATGTAACGTTATATAGTATTACGTCATAACGTGTAACGTTATGTAGCATTACGTTATAACGTGTAACGTTATATATTATTAAGCTATAACGTATAACGTTATATAGTATTACGTTATAACGTGTAACGTTATGTTGCATTACGTTATAACGTGTCACGTTATGAAGTATTACGTTATAGCGTGTAGCGTTATGTAGCATTACGTTATAACGTGTAACGTTATGTAGCGTTACGTTATAACGTGTAACGTTATGTAGCATTACGTTATAGCGTGTAACGTTATGTAGCATTACGTTATAACGTGTAACGTTATATATTATTAAGCTATAACGTATAACGTTATATAGTATTACGTCATAACGTGTAACGTTATGTTGCATTACGTTATAACGTGTCACGTTATATAGTATTACGTCATAACGTGTAACGTTATGTAGCATTACGTTATAAAGTGTAACGTTATGTAGCGTTACGTTATAACGTGTAACGTTATGTAGCATTACGTTATAGCGTATAACGTTATATAGTATTGCGTCATAACGTGTAACGTTATGTAGCATTACGTTATAACGTGTAACGTAATATAATATAACGTTTTAACGTGTAACGTTCTATACTATTACGTTATAACATGTAACGTTATATAGTATTACGTCATAACGTGTAACGTTATGTAGCATTACGTTATAACGTGTAACGTCATGTAGCGTTACGTTATAACGTGTAACGTTATGTAGCATTACGTTATAATGTGCCGCGTTATATAGTATTACGTTATAACGTGTAACGTTATATATTATTAAGCTATAACGTATAACGTTATATAGTATTACGTTATAACGTGTAACGTTATGTTGCATTACGTTATAACGTGTCACGTTATGAAGTATTACGTTATAGCGTGTCACGTTATGAAGTATTACGTTATAGCGTGTAGCGTTATGTAGCATTACGTTATAACGTGTAACGTTAGGTAGCATTACGTTATAATGTGCAAGGTTATATAGTATTACGTTATAACGTGTAACGTTATATATTATTACGCTATAACGTATAACGTTATATAGTATTACGTCATAACGTGTAACGTTATGTTGCATTACCTTATAACGTGTAACGTTATATAGTATTACGTTATAACACGTAATGTTATGTACTCTTACGTTATATCGTATAACGTTCTATAGTATTACGTTACAACATGTAACGTTATATAGTATTACGTTATAACACATAACGTTATATAGTATTACGTTATAACGTGTAACATTATGTAGCATTACGTTTTAACGTGTAACGTTATGTTGCATTACGTTATAATGTGCAGCGTTATATAGTGTTACGTTATAACGTGTAACGTTATGGAGCACTACGTAATAACGTGTAACGTTATATAGCATTACGTTATAACACATAACGTTATATAGTATTACGTTATAACACTTAACGTTATATAATATTATGTTATGACGTATAACTTTATATAACGTATCAGAATAACGTAACACGTTACATAGTATTTCGTTGTATCGTATTACGTTATATAGTATTACGTTATAACGTGTAACGTTATGTAGCATTACGTTATAACATGTAACATTATGTAGCGCTACGTTATAACGTGTAACGTTATATAGTATTACGTTATATCGTGTAACGTTATGTAGCGTTACGTTACAACGTGTAACGTTATGTAGCGTTACGTTACAACGTGTAACGTTATGTAGCATTACGTTATAACGTGTAACGTTATGTAGCGTTACGTTACAACGTGTAACGTTATATATTATTACGCTATAACGTATAACGTTATATAGTATTACGTCATAACGTGTAACGTTATGTTGCATTACGTTATAACGTGTCACGTTATGAAGTATTACGTTATAGCGTGTAGCGTTATGTAGCATTACGTTATAACGTGTAACGTTAGGTAGCATTACGTTATAATGTGCAAGGTTATATAGTATTACGTTATAACGTGTAACGTTATATATTATTACGCTATAACGTATAACGTTATATAGTATTACGTCATAACGTGTAACGTTATGTTGCATTACGTTGTAACGTGTCACGTTATGAAGTATTACGTTATAGCGTGTAGCGTTATGTAGCATTACGTTATAACGTGTAACGTTATGTTGCATTACGTTATAACGTGTCACGTTATATAGTATTACGTCATAACGTGTAACGTTATGTTGCATTACCTTATAACGTGTAACGTTATATAGTATTACGTTATAACACGAAATGTTATGTACTCTTACGTTATATCGTATAACGTTCTATAGTATTACGTTACAACATGTAACGTTATATAGTATTACGTTATAACACATAACGTTATATAGTATTACGTTATAACGTGTAACATTATGTAGCATTACGTTTTAACGTGTAACGTTCAATAGTATTACGTTATAACATGTAACGTTATATAGTATTACGTCATAACGTGTAACGTTATGTAGCATTACGTTATAACGTGTAACGTTATGTAGCGTTACGTTACAACGTGTAACGTTATGTAGCATTACGTTATAATGTGCAGCGTTATATAGTGTTACGTTATAACGTGTAACGTTATGGAGCACTACGTAATAACGTGTAACGTTATATAGCATTACGTTATAACACATAACGTTATATAGTATTACGTTATAACACTTAACGTTATATAATATTATGTTATGACGTATAACTTTATATAACGTATCAGAATAACGTAACACGTTACATAGTATTTCGTTGTATCGTATTACGTTATATAGTATTACGTTATAACGTGTAACGTTATGTAGCATTACGTTATAATGTGCAGCGTTATATAGTATTACGTTATAACGTGTAACGTTATATATTATTACGCTATAACGTATAACGTTATATAGTATTACGTCATAACGTGTAACGTTATGTTGCATTACGTTATAACGTGTCACGTTATGAAGTATTACGTTATAGCGTGTAACGTTATATAGTATTACGTTATAACGTGTAACATTATGTAGCATTACGTTTTAACGTGTAACGTTCAATAGTATTACGTTATAACATGTAACGTTATATAGTATTACGTCATAACGTGTAACGTTATGTAGCATTACGTTATAACGTGTAACGTTATGAAGTATTACGTTATAACGTGTAACGTTATATATTATTACGCTATAACGTATAACGTTATATAGTATTACGTCATAACGTGTAACGTTATGTTGCATTACCTTATAACGTGTAACGTTATATAGTATTACGTTATAACACGTAATGTTATGTACTCTTACGTTATATCGTATAACGTTCTATAGTATTACGTTACAACATGTAACGTTATATAGTATTACGTTATAACACATAACGTTATATAGTATTACGTTATAACGTGTAATATTATGTAGCATTACGTTTTAACGTGTAACGTTCAATAGTATTACGTTATAACATGTAACGTTATATAGTATTACGTCATAACGTGTAACGTTATGTAGCAGTACGTTATAACATGTAACGTTATGTAGCATTACGTTATAACGTGTAACGTTATATATTATTAAGCTATAACGTATAACGTTATATAGTATTACGTTATAACGTGTAACGTTATGTTGCATTACGTTATAACGTGTCACGTTATGAAGTATTACGTTATAGCGTGTAGCGTTATGTAGCATTACGTTATAACGTGTAACGTTAGGTAGCATTACGTTATAATGTGCAAGGTTATATAGTATTACGTTATAACGTGTAACGTTATATATTATTACGCTATAACGTATAACGTTATATAGTATTACGTCATAACGTGTAACGTTATGTTGCATTACGTTATAACGTGTCACGTAATATAGTATTACGTCATAACGTGTAACGTTATGTAGCATTACGTTATAACGTGTAACGTTATGTAGCGTTACGTTATAACGTGTAACGTTATGTAGCATTACGTTATAATGTGCCGCGTTATATAGTATTACGTTATAACGTGTAACGTTATATATTATTAAGCTATAACGTATAACGTTATATACTATTACGTCATAACGTGTAACGTTATGTTGCATTACGTTATAATGTGCAGCGTTATATAGTGTTACGTTATAACGTGTAACGTTATATATTATTACGCTATAACGTATAACGTTATATAGTATTACGTCATAACGTGTAACGTTATGTTGCATTACCTTATAACGTGTAACGTTATATAGTATTACGTTATAACACGTAATGTTATGTACTCTTACGTTATATCGTATAACGTTCTATAGTATTACGTTACAACATGTAACGTTATATAGTATTACGTTATAACACATAACGTTATATAGTATTACGTTATAACGTGTAACATTATGTAGCATTACGTTTTAACGTGTAACGTTCAATAGTATTACGTTATAACATGTAACGTTATATAGTATTACGTCATAACGTGTAACGTTATGTAGCATTACGTTATAACGTGTAACGTTATATATTATTAAGCTATAACGTATAACGTTATATAGTATTACGTTATAACGTGTAACGTTATGTTGCATTACGTTATAACGTGTCACGTTATGAAGTATTACGTTATAGCGTGTAGCGTTATGTAGCATTACGTTATAACGTGTAACGTTAGGTAGCATTACGTTATAATGTGCAAGGTTATATAGTATTACGTTATAACGTGTAACGTTATATATTATTACGCTATAACGTATAACGTTATATACTATTACGTCATAACGTGTAACGTTATGTTGCATTACGTTATAATGTGCAGCGTTATATAGTGTTACGTTATAACGTGTAACGTTATGGAGCACTACGTAATAACGTGTAACGTTATATAGCATTACGTTATAACACATAACGTTATATAGTATTACGTTATAACACTTAACGTTATATAATATTATGTTATGACGTATAACTTTATATAACGTATCAGAATAACGTAACACGTTACATAGTATTTCGTTGTATCGTATTACGTTATATAGTATTACGTTATAACGTGTAACGTTATGTAGCATTACGTTATAACATGTAACATTATGTAGCGCTACGTTATAACGTGTAACGTTATGTAGCGTTACGTTACAACGTGTAACGTTATGTAGCATTACGTTATAACGTGTAACGTTATGTAGCGTTACGTTACAACGTGTAACGTTATATATTATTACGCTATAACGTATAACGTTATATAGTATTACGTCATAACGTGTAACGTTATGTTGCATTACGTTATAACGTGTCACGTTATGAAGTATTACGTTATAGCGTGTAGCGTTATGTAGCATTACGTTATAACGTGTAACGTTAGGTAGCATTACGTTATAATGTGCAAGGTTATATAGTATTACGTTATAACGTGTAACGTTATATATTATTACGCTATAACGTATAACGTTATATAGTATTACGTCATAACGTGTAACGTTATGTAGCGTTACGTTATAATGTGCAGCGTTATATATTATTAAGCTATAACGTATAACGTTATATACTATTACGTCATAACGTGTAACGTTATGTAGCATTACGTTATAAAGTGTAACGTTATGTAGCGTTACGTTATAACGTGTAACGTTATGTAGCATTACGTTATAGCGTATAACGTTATATAGTATTACGTCATAACGTGTAACGTTATGTAGCATTACGTTATAACGTGTAACGTAATATAATATAACGTTTTAACGTGTAACGTTCTATACTATTACGTTATAACATGTAACGTTATATAGTATTACGTCATAACGTGTAACGTTATGTAGCATTACGTTATAACGTGTAACGTCATGTAGCGTTACGTTATAACGTGTAACGTTATGTAGCATTACGTTATAATGTGCCGCGTTATATAGTATTACGTTATAACGTGTAACGTTATATATTATTAAGCTATAACGTATAACGTTATATACTATTACGTCATAACGTGTAACGTTATGTTGCATTACGTTATAACGTGTAACGTTATGAAGTATTACGTTATAGCGTGTAACGTTATGTAGCATTACGTTATAACGTGTAACGTTATGTAGCATTACGTTATAATGTGCAACGTTATATAGTATTACGTTATAACGTGTAACGTTATATATTATTACGCTATAACGTATAACGTTATATAGTATTACGTCATAACGTGTAACGTTATTTTGCATTACGTTATAACGTGTCACGTTATGAAGTATTACGTTATAGCGTGTAGCGTTATGTAGCATTACGTTATAACGTGTAACGTTAGGTAGCATTACGTTATAATGTGCAAGGTTATATAGTATTACGTTATAACGTGTAACGTTATATATTATTACGCTATAACGTATAACGTTATATAGTATTACGTCATAACGTGTAACGTTATGTTGCATTACGTTATAACGTGTCACGTTATATAGTATTACGTCATAACATGTAACGTTATGTAGCATTACGTTATAACGTGTAACGTTATGTAGCTTTACGTTATAACGTGTAACGTTATGTAGCATTAGGTTATAATGTGCCGCGTTATATAGTATTACGTTTTAACGTGTAACGTTATATATTATTAAGCTATAACGTATAACGTTATATACTATTACGTCATAACGTGTAACGTTATGTTGCATTACGTTATAACGTGTAACGTTATGAAGTATTACGTTATAGCGTGTAACGTTATGTAGCATTACGTTATAACGTGTAACGTTATGTAGCATTACGTTATAATGTGCAACGTTATATAGTATTACGTTATAACGTGTAACGTTATATATTATTACGCTACAACGTATAACGTTATATAGTATTACGTCATAACGTGTAACGTTATGTTGCATTACGTTATAACGTGTCACGTTATGAAGTATTACGTTATAGCGTGTAACGTTATGTAGCATTACGTTATAACGTGTAACGTTATATAGTATTACGTTATAACACGTAACGTTATGTACTATTACGTTATAAAGTGTAACGTTATGTAGCGTTACGTTATAACGTGTAACGTTATGTAGCATTACGTTATAGCGTATAACGTTATATAGTATTGCGTCATAACGTGTAACTTTATGTAGCATTACGTTATAACGTGTAACGTAATATAATATAACGTTTTAACGTGTAACGTTCTATACTATTACGTTATAACATGTAACGTTATATAGTATTACGTCATAACGTGTAACGTTATGTAGCATTACGTTATAACGTGTAACGTCATGTAGCGTTACGTTATAACGTGTAACGTTATGTAGCATTACGTTATAATGTGCCGCGTTATATAGTATTACGTTATAACGTGTAACGTTATATATTATTAAGCTATAACGTATAACGTTATATACTATTACGTCATAACGTGTAACGTTATGTTGCATTACGTTATAACGTGTAACGTTATGAAGTATTACGTTATAGCGTGTAACGTTATGTAGCATTACGTTATAACGTGTAACGTTATGTAGCATTACGTTATAATGTGCAACGTTATATAGTAATACGTTATAACGTGTAACGTTATATATTATTACGCTGTAACGTATAACGTTATATAGTATTACGTTATAATGTGCAAGGTTATATAATATTACGTTATAACGTGTAACGTTATATATTATTACGCTATAACGTATAACGTTATATAGTATTTCGTCATAACGTGTAACGTTATGTTGCATTACGTTATAACGTGTCACGTTATATAGTATTACGTCATAACGTGTAACGTTATGTAGCATTACGTTATAACGTGTAACGTTATGTAGCGCTACGTTATAACGTGTAACGTTATGTAGCATTACGTTATAATGTGCCGCGTTATATAGTATTACGTTATAACGTGTAACGTTATATATTATTAAGCTATAACGTATAACGTTATATACTATTACGTCATAACGTGTAACGTTATGTTGCATTACGTTATAACGTGTAACGTTATGAAGTATTACGTTATAGCGTGTAACGTTATGTAGCATTACGTTATAACGTGTAACGGTATGTAGCATTACGTTATAATGTGCAACGTTATATAGTATTACGTTATAACGTGTAACGTTATATATTATTACGCTATAACGTATAACGTTATATAGTATTATGTCATAACGTGTAACGTTATGTTGCATTACGTTATAACGTGTCACGGTATGAAGTATTACGTTATAGCGTGTAACGTTATGCAGCATTACGTTATAACGTGTAACGTTATATAGTATTACGTTATAACACGTAACGTTTTGTACTATTACGTTATATCGTGTAACGTTATATAGTATTACGTTACAACATGTAACGTTATATAGTATTACGTTATAACACATAACGTTATATAGTATTACGTTATAACGTGTAACATTATGTAGCATTACGTTTTAACGTGTAACGTTCAATAGTATTACGTTATAACATGTAACGTTATATAGTATTACGTCATAACGTGTCACGTTATGTAGCATTACGTTATAACGTGTAACGTTATGTAGCGTTACGTTACAACGTGTAACGTTATGTAGCATTACGTTATAATGTGCAGCGTTATATAGTGTTACGTTATAACGTGTAACGTTATGGAGCACTACGTAATAACGTGTAACGTTATATAGCATTACGTTATAACACATAACGTTATATAGTATTACGTTATAACACTTAACGTTGTATAATATTATGTTATGACGTATGACTTTATATAACGTATCAGAATAACGTAACACGTTACATAGTATTTCGTTGTATCGTATTACGTTATATAGTATTACGTTATAACGTGTAACGTTATGTAGCATTACGTTATAACATGTAACATTACGTAGCGCTACGTTATAACGTGTAACGTTATATAGTATTACGTTATATCGTGTAACGTTATGTAGCGTTACGTTACAACGTGTAACGTTATGTAGCGTTACGTTACAACGTGTAACGTTATGTAGCATTACGTTATAACGTGTAACGTTATGTAGCGTTACGTTACAACGTGTAACGTTATATATTATTACGCTATAACGTATAACGTTATATAGTATTACGTCATAACGTGTAACGTTATGTTGCATTACGTTATAACGTGTCACGTTATGAAGTATTACGTTATAGCGTGTAGCGTTATGTAGCATTACGTTATAACGTGTAACGTTAGGTAGCATTACGTTATAATGTGCAAGGTTATATAGTATTACGTTATAACGTGTAACGTTATATATTATTACGCTATAACGTATAACGTTATATAGTATTACGTCATAACGTGTAACGTTATGTTGCATTACGTTATAACGTGTCACGTTATATAGTATTACGTCATAACGTGTAACGTTATGTAGCATTACGTTATAACGTGTATCGTTATGTAGCGTTACGTTATAACGTGTAACGTTATGTAGCATTACGTTATAATGTGCCGCGTTATATAGTATTACGTTATAACGTGTAACGTTATATATTATTAAGCTATAACGTATAACGTTATATACTATTACGTCATAACGTGTAACGTTATGTTGCATTACGTTATAACGTGTAACGTTATGAAGTATTACGTTATAGCGTGTAACGTTATGTAGCATTACGTTATAAAGTGTAACGTTATGTAGCATTACGTTATAATGTGCATCGTTATATAGTATTACGTTATAACGTGTAACGTTATATATTATTACGCTATAACGTATAACGTTATATAGTATTACGTCATAACGTGTAACGTTATGTTGCATTACGTTATAACGTGTCACGTTATGAAGTATTACGTTATAGCGTGTAACGTTATGTAGCATTACGTTATAACGTGTAACGTTATATAGTATTACGTTATAACACGTAACGTTATGTACTATTACGTTATAACGTGTAATGTTATATATTATTACGCTATAACGTATAACGTTATATAGTATTACGTCATAACGTGTAACGTTATGTTGCATTACCTTATAACGTGTAACGTTATATAGTATTACGTTATAACACGTAATGTTATGTACTCTTACGTTATATCGTATAACGTTCTATAGTATTACGTTACAACATGTAACGTTATATAGTATTACGTTATAACACATAACGTTATATAGTATTACGTTATAACGTGTAACATTATGTAGCATTACGTTTTAACGTGTAACGTTCAATAGTATTACGTTATAACATGTAACGTTATATAGTATTACGTCATAACGTGTAACGTTATGTAGCATTACGTTATAACGTGTAACGTTATGTAGCGTTACGTTACAACGTGTAACGTTATGTAGCATTACGTTATAATGTGCAGCGTTATATAGTGTTACGTTATAACGTGTAACGTTATGGAGCACTACGTAATAACGTGTAACGTTATATAGCATTACGTTATAACACATAACGTTATATAGTATTACGTTATAACACTTAACGTTATATAATATTATGTTATGACGTATAACTTTATATAACGTATCAGAATAACGTAACACGTTACATAGTATTTCGTTGTATCGTATTACGTTATATAGTATTACGTTATAACGTGTAACGTTATGTAGCATTACGTTATAACATGTAACATTATCTAGCGCTACGTTATAACGTGTAACGTTATATAGTATTACGTTATATCGTGTAACGTTATGTAGCGTTACGTTACAACGTGTAACGTTATGTAGCGTTACGTTACAACGTGTAACGTTATGTAGCATTACGTTATAATGTGCAGCGTTATATAGTATTACGTTATAACGTGTAACGTTATATATTATTAAGCTATAACGTATAATGTTATATAGTATTACGTCATAACGTGTAACGTTATGTTGCATTACGTTATAGCGTGTAACGTTATGTAGCATTACGTTATAATGTGCAGCGTTATATAGTATTACGTTATAACGTGTAACGTTATATATTATTAAGCTATAACGTATAACGTTATATAGTATTACGTCATAACGTGTAACGTTATGTAGCATTACGTTAGAACGTGTAACGTAATATAATATAACGTTTTAACGTGTAACTTTCTATACTATTACGTTATAACATGTAACGTTATATAGTATTACGTCATAACGTGCAACGTTATGTAGCATTACGTTATAACGTGTAACGTTATGTAGCGTTACGTTATAACGTGTAACGTTATGTAGCATTACGTTATAATGTGCAGCGTTATATAGTATTACGTTATAACGTGTAACGTTATGTAGCATTACGTTATAACGTGTAACATTATGTAGCATTACGTTTTAACGTGTAACGTTCAATAGTATTACGTTGTAACATGTAACGTTATATAGTATTACGTCATAACGTGTAACGTTATGTAGCATTACGTTATAACGTGTAACGTTATGTAGCGTTACGTTACAACGTGTAACGTTATGTAGCATTACGTTATAATGTGCAGCGTTATATAGTATTACGTTATAACGTGTAACGCTATATATTATTAAGCTATAACGTATAACGTTATATAGTATTACGTCATAACGTGTAACGTTATGTTGCATTACGTTATAACGTGTAACGTTATGTAGCATTACGTTATAATGTGCAGCGTTATATGGTATTACGTTATAACGTGTAACGTTATATATTATTAAGCTATAACGTATAACGTTATATAGTATTACGTCATAACGTGTAACGTTATGTAGCATTACGTTATAACGTGTAACGTAATGTAATATAACGTTTTAACGTGTAACGTTCTATACTATTACGTTATAACATGTAACGTTATATAGTATTACGTCATAACGTGTAACGTTATGTAGCATTACGTTATAACGTGTAACGTTATGTAGCGTTACGTTATAACGTGTAACGTTATGTAGCATTACGTTATAATGTGCAGCGTTATATAGTATTACGTTATAACGTGTAACGTTATATATTATTAAGCTATAACGTATAACGTTATATACTATTACGTCATAACGTGTAACGTTATGTTGCATTACGTTATAACGTGTAACGTTATGAAGTATTACGTTATAGCGTGTAACATTATGTAGCATTACGTTATAACATGTAACGTTAGGTAGCATTACGTTATAATGTGCAAGGTTATATAGTATTACGTTATAACGTGTAACGTTATATATTCTTACGCTATAACGTATAACGTTATATAGTATTACGTCATAACGTGTAACGTTATGTTGCATTACGTTATAACGTGTCACGTTATATAGTATTACGTCATAACGTGTAACGTTATGTAGCATTACGTTATAACGTGTAACGTTATGTAGCGTTACGTTATAACGTGTAACGTTATGTAGCATTACGTTATAGCGTGTAACGTTATGTAGCATTACGTTATAACGTGTAACGTTATATATTATTAAGCTATAACGTATAACGTTATATAGTATTACGTCATAACGTGTAACGTTCTATACTATTACGTTATAACATGTAACGTTATATAGTATTACGTCATAACGTGTAACGTTATGTAGCATTACGTTATAACGTGTAACGTCATGTAGCGTTACGTTATAACGTGTAACGTTATGTAGCGTTACGTTATAATGTGCCGCGTTATATAGTATTACGTTATAACGTGTAACGTTATATATTATTAAGCTATAACGTATAACGTTATATACTATTACGTCATAACGTGTAACGTTATGTTGCATTACGTTATAACGTGTAACGTAATGTAATATAACGTTTTAACGTGTAACGTTCTATACTATTACGTTATAACATGTAACGTTATATAGTATTACGTCATAACGTGTAACGTTATGTAGCATTACGTTATAACGTGTAACGTTATGTAGCGTTACGTTATAACGTGTAACGTTACGTAGCATTACGTTATAATGTGCAGCGTTATATAGTATTACGTTATAACGTGTAACGTTATATATTATTAAGCTATAACGTATAACGTTATATACTATTACGTCATAACGTGTAACGTTATGTTGCATTACGTTATAACATGTAACGTTATGAAGTATTACGTTATAGCGTGTAACATTATGTAGCATTACGTTATAGCGTGTAACGTTATGTAGCATTACGTTATAACGTGTAACGTTATATATTATTAAGCTATAACGTATAACGTTATATAGTATTACGTCATAACGTGTAACGTTATGTTGCATTACGTTATAACGTGTCACGTTATATAGTATTACGTCATAACGTGTAACGTTATGTAGCATTACGTTATAACGTGTAACGTTATGTAGCGTTACGTTATAACGTGTAACGTTATGTAGCATTACGTTATAGCGTATAACGTTATATAGTATTACGTCATAACGTGTAACGTTATGTAGCATTACGTTATAACGTGTAACGTAATATAATATAACGTTTTAACGTGTAACGTTCTATACTATTACGTTATAACATGTAACGTTATATAGTATTACGTCATAACGTGTAACGTTATGTAGCATTACGTTATAACGTGTAACGTTATGTAGCGTTACGTTATAACGTGTAACGTTACGTAGCATTACGTTATAATGTGCAGCGTTATATAGTATTACGTTATAACGTGTAACGTTATATATTATTAAGCTATAACGTATAACGTTATATACTATTACGTCATAACGTGTAACGTTATGTTGCATTACGTTATAACATGTAACGTTATGAAGTATTACGTTATAGCGTGTAACATTATGTAGCATTACGTTATAACGTGTAACGTTAGGTAGCATTACGTTATAATGTGCAAGGTTATATAGTATTACGTTATAACGTGTAACGTTATATATTCTTACGCTATAACGTATAACGTTATATAGTATTACGTCATAACGTGTAACGTTATGTTGCATTACGTTATAACATGTAACGTTATGAAGTATTACGTTATAGCGTGTAACATTATGTAGCATTACGTTATAACGTGTAACGTTAGGTAGCATTACGTTATAATGTGCAAGGTTATATAGTATTACGTTATAACGTGTAACGTTATATATTCTTACGCTATAACGTATAACGTTATATAGTATTACGTCATAACGTGTAACGTTATGTTGCATTACGTTATAACGTGTAACGTTATGTAGCGTTACGTTATAACGTGTAACGTTATGTAGCATTACGTTATAGCGTGTAACGTTATGTAGCATTACGTTATAACGTGTAACGTTATATATTATTAAGCTATAACGTATAACGTTATATAGTATTACGTCATAACGTGTAACGTTATGTTGCATTACGTTATAACGTGTCACGTTATATAGTATTACGTCATAACGTGTAACGTTATGTAGCATTACGTTATAACGTGTAACGTTATGTAGCGTTACGTTATAACGTGTAACGTTATGTAGCATTACGTTATAGCGTATAACGTTATATAGTATTACGTCATAACGTGTAACGTTATGTAGCATTACGTTATAACGTGTAACGTAATATAATATAACGTTTTAACGTGTAACGTTCTATACTATTACGTTATAACATGTAACGTTATATAGTATTACGTCATAACGTGTAACGTTATGTAGCATTACGTTATAACGTGTAACGTTATGTAGCGTTACGTTATAACGTGTAACGTTATGTAGCATTACGTTATAATGTGCAGCGTTATATAGTATTACGTTATAACGTGTAACGTTATGTAGCATTACGTTATAACGTGTAACATTATGTAGCATTACGTTTTAACGTGTAACGTTCAATAGTATTACGTTGTAACATGTAACGTTATATAGTATTACGTCATAACGTGTAACGTTATGTAGCATTACGTTATAACGTGTAACGTTATGTAGCGTTACGTTACAACGTGTAACGTTATGTAGCATTACGTTATAATGTGCAGCGTTATATAGTATTACGTTATAACGTGTAACGCTATATATTATTAAGCTATAACGTATAACGTTATATAGTATTACGTCATAACGTGTAACGTTATGTTGCATTACGTTATAACGTGTAACGTTATGTAGCATTACGTTATAATGTGCAGCGTTATATGGTATTACGTTATAACGTGTAACGTTATATATTATTAAGCTATAACGTATAACGTTATATAGTATTACGTCATAACGTGTAACGTTATGTAGCATTACGTTATAACGTGTAACGTAATGTAATATAACGTTTTAACGTGTAACGTTCTATACTATTACGTTATAACATGTAACGTTATATAGTATTACGTCATAACGTGCAACGTTATGTAGCATTACGTTATAACGTGTAACGTTATGTAGCGTTACGTTATAACGTGTAACGTTATGTAGCATTACGTTATAATGTGCAGCGTTATATAGTATTACGTTATAACGTGTAACGTTATGTAGCATTACGTTATAACGTGTAACATTATGTAGCATTACGTTTTAACGTGTAACGTTCAATAGTATTACGTTGTAACATGTAACGTTATATAGTATTACGTCATAACGTGTAACGTTATGTAGCATTACGTTATAACGTGTAACGTTATGTAGCGTTACGTTACAACGTGTAACGTTATGTAGCATTACGTTATAATGTGCAGCGTTATATAGTATTACGTTATAACGTGTAACGCTATATATTATTAAGCTATAACGTATAACGTTATATAGTATTACGTCATAACGTGTAACGTTATGTTGCATTACGTTATAACGTGTAACGTTATGTAGCATTACGTTATAATGTGCAGCGTTATATGGTATTACGTTATAACGTGTAACGTTATATATTATTAAGCTATAACGTATAACGTTATATAGTATTACGTCATAACGTGTAACGTTATGTAGCATTACGTTATAACGTGTAACGTAATGTAATATAACGTTTTAACGTGTAACGTTCTATACTATTACGTTATAACATGTAACGTTATATAGTATTACGTCATAACGTGTAACGTTATGTAGCATTACGTTATAACGTGTAACGTTATGTAGCGTTACGTTATAACGTGTAACGTTATGTAGCATTACGTTATAATGTGCAGCGTTATATAGTATTACGTTATAACGTGTAACGTTATATATTATTAAGCTATAACGTATAACGTTATATACTATTACGTCATAACGTGTAACGTTATGTTGCATTACGTTATAACGTGTAACGTTATGAAGTATTACGTTATAGCGTGTAACATTATGTAGCATTACGTTATAACATGTAACGTTAGGTAGCATTACGTTATAATGTGCAAGGTTATATAGTATTACGTTATAACGTGTAACGTTATATATTCTTACGCTATAACGTATAACGTTATATAGTATTACGTCATAACGTGTAACGTTATGTTGCATTACGTTATAACGTGTCACGTTATATAGTATTACGTCATAACGTGTAACGTTATGTAGCATTTCGTTATAACGTGTAACGTTATGTAGCGTTACGTTATAACGTGTAACGTTATGTAGCATTACGTTATAGCGTGTAACGTTATGTAGCATTACGTTATAACGTGTAACGTTATATATTATTAAGCTATAACGTATAACGTTATATAGTATTACGTCATAACGTGTAACGTTATGTTGCATTACGTTATAACGTGTCACGTTATATAGTATTACGTCATAACGTGTAACGTTATGTAGCATTACGTTATAACGTGTAACGTTATGTAGCGTTACGTTATAACGTGTAACGTTATGTAGCATTACGTTATAGCGTATAACGTTATATAGTATTACGTCATAACGTGTAACGTTATGTAGCATTACGTTATAACGTGTAACGTAATATAATATAACGTTTTAACGTGTAACGTTCTATACTATTACGTTATAACATGTAACGTTATATAGTATTACGTCATAACGTGTAACGTTATGTAGCATTACGTTATAACGTGTAACGTCATGTAGCGTTACGTTATAACGTGTAACGTTATGTAGCGTTACGTTATAATGTGCCGCGTTATATAGTATTACGTTATAACGTGTAACGTTATATATTATTAAGCTATAACGTATAACGTTATATACTATTACGTCATAACGTGTAACGTTATGTTGCATTACGTTATAACGTGTAACGTAATGTAATATAACGTTTTAACGTGTAACGTTCTATACTATTACGTTATAACATGTAACGTTATATAGTATTACGTCATAACGTGTAACGTTATGTAGCATTACGTTATAACGTGTAACGTTATGTAGCGTTACGTTATAACGTGTAACGTTACGTAGCATTACGTTATAATGTGCAGCGTTATATAGTATTACGTTATAACGTGTAACGTTATATATTATTAAGCTATAACGTATAACGTTATATACTATTACGTCATAACGTGTAACGTTATGTTGCATTACGTTATAACATGTAACGTTATGAAGTATTACGTTATAGCGTGTAACATTATGTAGCATTACGTTATAGCGTGTAACGTTATGTAGCATTACGTTATAACGTGTAACGTTATATATTATTAAGCTATAACGTATAACGTTATATAGTATTACGTCATAACGTGTAACGTTATGTTGCATTACGTTATAACGTGTCACGTTATATAGTATTACGTCATAACGTGTAACGTTATGTAGCATTACGTTATAACGTGTAACGTTATGTAGCGTTACGTTATAACGTGTAACGTTATGTAGCATTACGTTATAGCGTATAACGTTATATAGTATTACGTCATAACGTGTAACGTTATGTAGCATTACGTTATAACGTGTAACGTAATATAATATAACGTTTTAACGTGTAACGTTCTATACTATTACGTTATAACATGTAACGTTATATAGTATTACGTCATAACGTGTAACGTTATGTAGCATTACGTTATAACGTGTAACGTTATGTAGCGTTACGTTATAACGTGTAACGTTACGTAGCATTACGTTATAATGTGCAGCGTTATATAGTATTACGTTATAACGTGTAACGTTATATATTATTAAGCTATAACGTATAACGTTATATACTATTACGTCATAACGTGTAACGTTATGTTGCATTACGTTATAACATGTAACGTTATGAAGTATTACGTTATAGCGTGTAACATTATGTAGCATTACGTTATAACGTGTAACGTTAGGTAGCATTACGTTATAATGTGCAAGGTTATATAGTATTACGTTATAACGTGTAACGTTATATATTCTTACGCTATAACGTATAACGTTATATAGTATTACGTCATAACGTGTAACGTTATGTTGCATTACGTTATAACATGTAACGTTATGAAGTATTACGTTATAGCGTGTAACATTATGTAGCATTACGTTATAACGTGTAACGTTAGGTAGCATTACGTTATAATGTGCAAGGTTATATAGTATTACGTTATAACGTGTAACGTTATATATTCTTACGCTATAACGTATAACGTTATATAGTATTACGTCATAACGTGTAACGTTATGTTGCATTACGTTATAACGTGTAACGTTATGTAGCGTTACGTTATAACGTGTAACGTTATGTAGCATTACGTTATAGCGTGTAACGTTATGTAGCATTACGTTATAACGTGTAACGTTATATATTATTAAGCTATAACGTATAACGTTATATAGTATTACGTCATAACGTGTAACGTTATGTTGCATTACGTTATAACGTGTCACGTTATATAGTATTACGTCATAACGTGTAACGTTATGTAGCATTACGTTATAACGTGTAACGTTATGTAGCGTTACGTTATAACGTGTAACGTTATGTAGCATTACGTTATAGCGTATAACGTTATATAGTATTACGTCATAACGTGTAACGTTATGTAGCATTACGTTATAACGTGTAACGTAATATAATATAACGTTTTAACGTGTAACGTTCTATACTATTACGTTATAACATGTAACGTTATATAGTATTACGTCATAACGTGTAACGTTATGTAGCATTACGTTATAACGTGTAACGTTATGTAGCGTTACGTTATAACGTGTAACGTTATGTAGCATTACGTTATAATGTGCAGCGTTATATAGTATTACGTTATAACGTGTAACGTTATGTAGCATTACGTTATAACGTGTAACATTATGTAGCATTACGTTTTAACGTGTAACGTTCAATAGTATTACGTTGTAACATGTAACGTTATATAGTATTACGTCATAACGTGTAACGTTATGTAGCATTACGTTATAACGTGTAACGTTATGTAGCGTTACGTTACAACGTGTAACGTTATGTAGCATTACGTTATAATGTGCAGCGTTATATAGTATTACGTTATAACGTGTAACGCTATATATTATTAAGCTATAACGTATAACGTTATATAGTATTACGTCATAACGTGTAACGTTATGTTGCATTACGTTATAACGTGTAACGTTATGTAGCATTACGTTATAATGTGCAGCGTTATATGGTATTACGTTATAACGTGTAACGTTATATATTATTAAGCTATAACGTATAACGTTATATAGTATTACGTCATAACGTGTAACGTTATGTAGCATTACGTTATAACGTGTAACGTAATGTAATATAACGTTTTAACGTGTAACGTTCTATACTATTACGTTATAACATGTAACGTTATATAGTATTACGTCATAACGTGTAACGTTATGTAGCATTACGTTATAACGTGTAACGTTATGTAGCGTTACGTTATAACGTGTAACGTTATGTAGCATTACGTTATAATGTGCAGCGTTATATAGTATTACGTTATAACGTGTAACGTTATATATTATTAAGCTATAACGTATAACGTTATATACTATTACGTCATAACGTGTAACGTTATGTTGCATTACGTTATAACGTGTAACGTTATGAAGTATTACGTTATAGCGTGTAACATTATGTAGCATTACGTTATAACGTGTAACGTTAGGTAGCATTACGTTATAATGTGCAAGGTTATATAGTATTACGTTATAACGTGTAACGTTATATATTCTTACGCTATAACGTATAACGTTATATAGTATTACGTCATAACGTGTAACGTTATGTTGCATTACGTTATAACGTGTCACGTTATATAGTATTACGTCATAACGTGTAACGTTATGTAGCGTTACGTTATAACGTGTAACGTTATGTAGCGTTACGTTATAACGTGTAACGTTATGTAGCATTACGTTATAGCGTGTAACGTTATGTAGCATTACGTTATAACGTGTAACGTTATATATTATTAAGCTATAACGTATAACGTTATATAGTATTACGTCATAACGTGTAACGTTATGTTGCATTACGTTATAACGTGTCACGTTATATAGTATTACGTCATAACGTGTAACGTTATGTAGCATTACGTTATAACGTGTAACGTTATGTAGCGTTACGTTATAACGTGTAACGTTATGTAGCATTACGTTATAGCGTATAACGTTATATAGTATTACGTCATAACGTGTAACGTTATGTAGCATTACGTTATAACGTGTAACGTAATATAATATAACGTTTTAACGTGTAACGTTCTATACTATTACGTTATAACATGTAACGTTATATAGTATTACGTCATAACGTGTAACGTTATGTAGCATTACGTTATAACGTGTAACGTCATGTAGCGTTACGTTATAACGTGTAACGTTATGTAGCATTACGTTATAATGTGCCGCGTTATATAGTATTACGTTATAACGTGTAACGTTATATATTATTAAGCTATAACGTATAACGTTATATACTATTACGTCATAACGTGTAACGTTATGTTGCATTACGTTATAACGTGTAACGTAATGTAATATAACGTTTTAACGTGTAACGTTCTATACTATTACGTTATAACATGTAACGTTATATAGTATTACGTCATAACGTGTAACGTTATGTAGCATTACGTTATAACGTGTAACGTTATGTAGCGTTACGTTATAACGTGTAACGTTATGTAGCATTACGTTATAATGTTCAGCGTTATATAGTATTACGTTATAACGTGTAACGTTATATATTATTAAGCTATAACGTATAACGTTATATACTATTACGTCATAACGTGTAACGTTATGTTGCATTACGTTATAACGTGTAACGTTATGAAGTATTACGTTATAGCGTGTAACATTATGTAGCATTACGTTATAACGTGTAACGTTAGGTAGCATTACGTTATAATGTGCAAGGTTATATAGTATTACGTTATAACGTGTAACGTTATATATTCTTACGCTATAACGTATAACGTTATATAGTATTACGTCATAACGTGTAACGTTATGTTGCATTACGTTATAACGTGTCACGTTATATAGTATTACGTCATAACGTGTAACGTTATGTAGCATTACGTTATAACGTGTAACGTTATGTAGCGTTACGTTATAACGTGTAACGTTATGTAGCATTACGTTATAGCGTGTAACGTTATGTAGCATTACGTTATAATGTGCCGCGTTATATAGTATTACGTTATAACGTGTAACGTTATATATTATTAAGCTATAACGTATAACGTTATATACTATTACGTCATAACGTGTAACGTTATGTTGCATTACGTTATAACGTGTAACGTAATGTAATATAACGTTTTAACGTGTAACGTTCTATACTATTACGTTATAACATGTAACGTTATATAGTATTACGTCATAACGTGTAACGTTATGTAGCATTACGTTATAACGTGTAACGTTATGTAGCGTTACGTTATAACGTGTAACGTTATGTAGCATTACGTTATAATGTTCAGCGTTATATAGTATTACGTTATAACGTGTAACGTTATATATTATTAAGCTATAACGTATAACGTTATATACTATTACGTCATAACGTGTAACGTTATGTTGCATTACGTTATAACGTGTAACGTTATATATTATTACGCTATAACGTATATCGTTATATAGTATTACGTCATAACGTGTAACGTTATGTTGCATTACGTTATAACGTGTAACGTTATGTAGCATTACGTTATAATGTGCAGCGTTATATAGTATTACGTTATAACGTGTAACGTTATATATTATTAAGTTTTAACGTATAACGTTATATAGTATTACGTCATAACGTGTAACGTTATGTAGCATTACGTTATAACGTGTAACGTAATATAATATAACGTTTTAACGTATAACGTTCTATACTATTACGTTATAACATGTAACGTTATATAGTATTACGTCATAACGTGTAACGTTACGTAGCATTACGTTATAACGTGTAACATTATGTAGCGTTACGTTATAACGTGTAACGTTATGTAGCATTACGTTATAATGTGCAGCGTTATATAGTATTACGTTATAACACTTAACGTTATATAATATTATGTTATGACGTATAACTTTATATAACGTATCAGAATAACGTAACACGTTACATAGTATTTCGTTGTATCGTATAACGTCATATAGTATTACGTTATAACGTGTAACGTTATGTAGCATTACGTTATAACGTGTAACATTATGTAGCATTACGTTTTAACGTGTAACGTTCAATAGTATTACGTTGTAACATGTAACGTTATATAGTATTACGTCATAACGTGTAACGTTATGTAGCATTACGTTATAACGTGTAACGTTATGTAGCGTTACGTTACAACGTGTAACGTTATGTAGCATTACGTTATAATGTGCAACGTTATATAGTATTACGTTATAACGTGTAACGTTATATATTATTAAGCTATAACGTATAACGTTATATAGTATTACGTCATAACGTGTAACGTTATGTTGCATTACGTTATAACGTGTAACGTTATGTAGCATTACGTTATAATGTGCAGCGTTATATAGTATTACGTTATAACGTGTAACGTTATATATTATTAAGTTTTAACGTATAACATTATATAGTATTACGTCATAACGTGTAACGTTATGTAGCATTACGTTATAACGTGTAACGTTATGTTGCATTACGTTATAACGTGTAACGTTATGAAGTATTACGTTATAGCGTGTAACATTATGTAGCATTACGTTATAACGTGCAACGTTAGGTAGCATTACGTTATAATGTGCAAGGTTATATAGTATTACGTTATAACGTGTAACGTTATATATTATTACGCTATAACGTATATCGTTATATAGTATTACGTCATAACGTGTAACGTTATGTAGCATTACGTTATAACGTGTAACGTTATGTAGCGTTACGTTACAACGTGTAACGTTATGTAGCATTACGTTATAATGTGCAACGTTATATAGAATTACGTTATAACGTGTAACGTTATATATTATTAAGCTATAACGTATAACGTTATATAGTATTACGTCATAACGTGTAACGTTATGTTGCATTACGTTATAACGTGTAACGCTATGTAGCGTTACGTCATAACGTGTAACGTTATGTAGCATTACGTTATAACGTGTAACGTTATGTAGCGTTACGTTATAACGTGTAACGTTATGTAGCATTACGTTATAGCGTGTAACGTTATGTAGCATTACGTTATAACGTGTAACGTTATATATTATTAAGCTATAACGTATACGTTATATAGTATTACGTCATAACGTGTAACGTTATGTTGCATTACGTTATAACGTGTCACGTTATATAGTATTACGTCATAACGTGTAACGTTATGTAGCATTACGTTATAACGTGTAACGTTATGTAGCGTTACGTTATAACGTGTAACGTTATGTAGCATTACGTTATAGCGTATAACGTTATATAGTATTACGTCATAACGTGTAACGTTATGTAGCATTACGTTATAACGTGTAACGTAATATAATATAACGTTTTAACGTGAAACGTTCTATACTATTACGTTATAACATGTAACGTTATATAGTATTACGTCATAACGTGTAACGTTATGTAGCATTACGTTATAACGTGTAACGTCATGTAGCGTTACGTTATAACGTGTAACGTTATGTAGCATTACGTTATAATGTGCCGCGTTATATAGTATTACGTTATAACGTGTAACGTTATATATTATTAAGCTATAACGTATAACGTTATATACTGTTACGTCATAACGTGTAACGTTATGTTGCATTACGTTATAACGTGTAACGTTATATATTATTACGTCATAACGTGTAACGTTATGTAGCATTACGTTATAACGTGTAACGTAATATAATATAACGTTTTAACGTATAACGTTCTATACTATTACGTTATAACATGTAACGTTATATATTATTACGTCATAACGTGTAACGTTACGTAGCATTACGTTATAACGTGTAACATTATGTAGCGTTACGTTATAACGTGTAACGTTATGTAGCATTACGTTATAATGTGCAGCGTTATATAGTATTACGTTATAACACTTAACGTTATATAATATTATGTTATGACGTATAACATTATGTAGCATTACGTTTTAACGTGTAACGTTCAATAGTATTACGTTGTAACATGTAACGTTATATAGTATTACGTCATAACGTTTAACGTTATGTAGCATTACGTTATAACGTGTAACGTTATGTAGCGTTACGTTACAACGTGTAACGTTATGTAGCATTACGTTATAATGTGCAGCTTTATATAGTATTACGTTATAACGTGTAACGCTATATATTATTAAGCTATAACGTATAACGTTATATAGTATTACGTCATAACGTGTAACGTTATGTTGCATTACGTTATAACGTGTAACGTTATGTAGCATTACGTTATAATGTGCAGCGTTATATGGTATTACGTTATAACGTGTAACGTTATATATTATTAAGCTATAACGTATAACGTTATATAGTATTACGTCATAACGTGTAACGTTATGTAGCATTACGTTATAACGTGTAACGTAATGTAATATAACGTTTTAACGTGTAACGTTCTATACTATTACGTTATAACATGTAACGTTATATAGTATTACGTCATAACGTGTAACGTTATGTAGCATTACGTTATAACGTGTAACGTTATGTAGCGTTACGTTATAACGTGTAACGTTATGTAGCATTACGTTATAATGTGCAGCGTTATATAGTATTACGTTATAACGTGTAACGTTATATATTATTAAGCTATAACGTATAACGTTATATACTATTACGTCATAACGTGTAACGTTATGTTGCATTACGTTATAACGTGTAACGTTATGAAGTATTACGTTATAGCGTGTAACATTATGTAGCATTACGTTATAACGTGTAACGTTAGGTAGCATTACGTTATAATGTGCAAGGTTATATAGTATTACGTTATAACGTGTAACGTTATATATTCTTACGCTATAACGTATAACGTTATATAGTATTACGTCATAACGTGTAACGTTATGTTGCATTACGTTATAACGTGTCACGTTATATAGTATTACGTCATAACGTGTAACGTTATGTAGCGTTACGTTATAACGTGTAACGTTATGTAGCGTTACGTTATAACGTGTAACGTTATGTAGCATTACGTTATAGCGTGTAACGTTATGTAGCATTACGTTATAACGTGTAACGTTATATATTATTAAGCTATAACGTATAACGTTATATAGTATTACGTCATAACGTGTAACGTTATGTTGCATTACGTTATAACGTGTCACGTTATATAGTATTACGTCATAACGTGTAACGTTATGTAGCATTACGTTATAACGTGTAACGTTATGTAGCGTTACGTTATAACGTGTAACGTTATGTAGCATTACGTTATAGCGTATAACGTTATATAGTATTACGTCATAACGTGTAACGTTATGTAGCATTACGTTATAACGTGTAACGTAATATAATATAACGTTTTAACGTGTAACGTTCTATACTATTACGTTATAACATGTAACGTTATATAGTATTACGTCATAACGTGTAACGTTATGTAGCATTACGTTATAACGTGTAACGTCATGTAGCGTTACGTTATAACGTGTAACGTTATGTAGCATTACGTTATAATGTGCCGCGTTATATAGTATTACGTTATAACGTGTAACGTTATATATTATTAAGCTATAACGTATAACGTTATATACTATTACGTCATAACGTGTAACGTTATGTTGCATTACGTTATAACGTGTAACGTAATGTAATATAACGTTTTAACGTGTAACGTTCTATACTATTACGTTATAACATGTAACGTTATATAGTATTACGTCATAACGTGTAACGTTATGTAGCATTACGTTATAACGTGTAACGTTATGTAGCGTTACGTTATAACGTGTAACGTTATGTAGCATTACGTTATAATGTTCAGCGTTATATAGTATTACGTTATAACGTGTAACGTTATATATTATTAAGCTATAACGTATAACGTTATATACTATTACGTCATAACGTGTAACGTTATGTTGCATTACGTTATAACGTGTAACGTTATGAAGTATTACGTTATAGCGTGTAACATTATGTAGCATTACGTTATAACGTGTAACGTTAGGTAGCATTACGTTATAATGTGCAAGGTTATATAGTATTACGTTATAACGTGTAACGTTATATATTCTTACGCTATAACGTATAACGTTATATAGTATTACGTCATAACGTGTAACGTTATGTTGCATTACGTTATAACGTGTCACGTTATATAGTATTACGTCATAACGTGTAACGTTATGTAGCATTACGTTATAACGTGTAACGTTATGTAGCGTTACGTTATAACGTGTAACGTTATGTAGCATTACGTTATAGCGTGTAACGTTATGTAGCATTACGTTATAATGTGCCGCGTTATATAGTATTACGTTATAACGTGTAACGTTATATATTATTAAGCTATAACGTATAACGTTATATACTATTACGTCATAACGTGTAACGTTATGTTGCATTACGTTATAACGTGTAACGTAATGTAATATAACGTTTTAACGTGTAACGTTCTATACTATTACGTTATAACATGTAACGTTATATAGTATTACGTCATAACGTGTAACGTTATGTAGCATTACGTTATAACGTGTAACGTTATGTAGCGTTACGTTATAACGTGTAACGTTATGTAGCATTACGTTATAATGTTCAGCGTTATATAGTATTACGTTATAACGTGTAACGTTATATATTATTAAGCTATAACGTATAACGTTATATACTATTACGTCATAACGTGTAACGTTATGTTGCATTACGTTATAACGTGTAACGTTATATATTATTACGCTATAACGTATATCGTTATATAGTATTACGTCATAACGTGTAACGTTATGTTGCATTACGTTATAACGTGTAACGTTATGTAGCATTACGTTATAATGTGCAGCGTTATATAGTATTACGTTATAACGTGTAACGTTATATATTATTAAGTTTTAACGTATAACGTTATATAGTATTACGTCATAACGTGTAACGTTATGTAGCATTACGTTATAACGTGTAACGTAATATAATATAACGTTTTAACGTATAACGTTCTATACTATTACGTTATAACATGTAACGTTATATAGTATTACGTCATAACGTGTAACGTTACGTAGCATTACGTTATAACGTGTAACATTATGTAGCGTTACGTTATAACGTGTAACGTTATGTAGCATTACGTTATAATGTGCAGCGTTATATAGTATTACGTTATAACACTTAACGTTATATAATATTATGTTATGACGTATAACTTTATATAACGTATCAGAATAACGTAACACGTTACATAGTATTTCGTTGTATCGTATAACGTCATATAGTATTACGTTATAACGTGTAACGTTATGTAGCATTACGTTATAACGTGTAACATTATGTAGCATTACGTTTTAACGTGTAACGTTCAATAGTATTACGTTGTAACATGTAACGTTATATAGTATTACGTCATAACGTGTAACGTTATGTAGCATTACGTTATAACGTGTAACGTTATGTAGCGTTACGTTACAACGTGTAACGTTATGTAGCATTACGTTATAATGTGCAACGTTATATAGTATTACGTTATAACGTGTAACGTTATATATTATTAAGCTATAACGTATAACGTTATATAGTATTACGTCATAACGTGTAACGTTATGTTGCATTACGTTATAACGTGTAACGTTATGTAGCATTACGTTATAATGTGCAGCGTTATATAGTATTACGTTATAACGTGTAACGTTATATATTATTAAGTTTTAACGTATAACATTATATAGTATTACGTCATAACGTGTAACGTTATGTAGCATTACGTTATAACGTGTAACGTTATGTTGCATTACGTTATAACGTGTAACGTTATGAAGTATTACGTTATAGCGTGTAACATTATGTAGCATTACGTTATAACGTGCAACGTTAGGTAGCATTACGTTATAATGTGCAAGGTTATATAGTATTACGTTATAACGTGTAACGTTATATATTATTACGCTATAACGTATATCGTTATATAGTATTACGTCATAACGTGTAACGTTATGTAGCATTACGTTATAACGTGTAACGTTATGTAGCGTTACGTTACAACGTGTAACGTTATGTAGCATTACGTTATAATGTGCAACGTTATATAGAATTACGTTATAACGTGTAACGTTATATATTATTAAGCTATAACGTATAACGTTATATAGTATTACGTCATAACGTGTAACGTTATGTTGCATTACGTTATAACGTGTAACGCTATGTAGCGTTACGTTATAACGTGTAACGTTATGTAGCATTACGTTATAATGTGCAGCGTTATATAGTATTACGTTATAACGTGTAACGTTATATATTATTAAGCTATAACGTATAACGTTATATACTATTACGTCATTACGTGTAACGTTATGTTGCATTACGTTATAACGTGTAACGTTATGAAGTATTACGTTATAGCGTGTAACATTATGTAGCATTACGTTATAACGTGCAACGTTAGGTAGCATTACGTTATAATGTGCAAGGTTATATAGTATTACGTTATAACGTGTAACGTTATATATTATTACGCTATAACGTATATCGTTATATAGTATTACGTCATAACGTGTAACGTTATGTTGCATTACGTTATAACGTGTCACGTTATATAGTATTACGTCATAACGTGTAACGTTATGTAGCATTACGTTATAACGTGTAACGTTATGTAGCGTTACATTATAACGTGTAACGTTATGTAGCATTACGTTATAATGTGCAGCGTTATATAGTATTACGTTATAACGTGTAACGTTATATATTATTAAGCTATAACGTATAACGTTATATACTATTACGTCATAACGTGTAACGTTATGTTGCATAACGTTATAACGTGTAACGTTATGAAGTATTACGTTATAGCGTGTAACGTTGTGTAGCATTACGTTATAACGTGTAACGTTATATATTATTAAGCTATAACGTATAACGTTATATAGTATTACGTCATAACGTGTAACGTTATGTAGCATTACGTTATAACGTGTAACGTAATATAATATAACGTTTTAACGTGTAACGTTCTATACTATTACGTTATAACATGTAACGTTATATAGTATTACGTCATAACGTGTAACGTTATGTAGCATTACGTTATAACGTGTAACGTTATGTAGCGTTACGTTATAACGTGTAACGTTATGTAGCATTACGTTATAATGTGCCGCGTTATATAGTATTACGTTAGAACGTGTAACGTTATATATTATTAAGCTATAACGTATAACGTTATATACTATTACGTCATTACGTGTAACGTTATGTTGCATTACGTTATAACGTGTAACGTTATGAAGTATTACGTTATAGCGTGTAACATTATGTAGCATTACGTTATAATGTGCAGCGTTTTATAGTGTTACGTTATAACGTGTAACGTTATGGAGCACTACGTAATAACGTGTAACGTTATATAGCATTACGTTATAACACATAACGTTATATAGTATTACGTTATAACACTTAACGTTATATAATATTATGTTATGACGTATAACTTTATATAACGTATCAGAATAACGTAACACGTTACATAGTATTTCGTTGTATCGTATTACGTTATATAGTGTTACGTTATAACGTGTAACGTTATGTAGCATTACGTTATAACATGTAACGTTATGTAGCATTACGTTATAACGTGTAACGTTATGTAGCGTTACGTTACAACGTGTAACGTTATGTAGCATTACGTTATAATGTGCAGCGTTATATAGTATTACGTTATAACGTGTAACGTTATATATTATTAAGCTATAACGTATAACGTTATATAGTATTACGTCATAACGTGTAACGTTATGTTGCATTACGTTATAGCGTGTAACGTTATGTAGCATTACGTTATAATGTGCAGCGTTATATAGTATTACGTTATAACGTGTAACGTTATATATTATTAAGCTATAACGTATAACGTTATATAGTATTACGTCATAACGTGTAACGTTATGTAGCATTACGTTAGAACGTGTAACGTAATATAATATAACGTTTTAACGTGTAACTTTCTATACTATTACGTTATAACATGTAACGTTATATAGTATTACGTCATAACGTGCAACGTTATGTAGCATTACGTTATAACGTGTAACGTTATGTAGCGTTACGTTATAACGTGTAACGTTATGTAGCATTACGTTATAATGTGCAGCGTTATATAGTATTACGTTATAACGTGTAACGTTATGTAGCATTACGTTATAACGTGTAATATTATGTAGCATTACGTTTTAACGTGTAACGTTCAATAGTATTACGTTGTAACATGTAACGTTATATAGTATTACGTCATAACGTGTAACGTTATGTAGCATTACGTTATAACGTGTAACGTTATGTAGCGTTACGTCATAACGTGTAACGTTATGTAGCATTACGTTAGAACGTGTAACGTAATATAATATAACGTTTTAACGTGTAACTTTCTATACTATTACGTTATAACATGTAACGTTATATAGTATTACGTCATAACGTGCAACGTTATGTAGCATTACGTTATAACGTGTAACGTTATGTAGCATTACGTTATAACGTGTAACGTTATGTAGCATTACGTTATAACGTGTAACGTTATGTAGCGTTACGTTATAACGTGTAACGTTATGTAGCATTACGTTATAATGTGCAGCGTTATATAGTATTACGTTATAACGTGTAACGTTATATATTATTAAGCTATAACGTATAACGTTATATACTATTACGTCATAACGTGTAACGTTATGTTGCATTACGTTATAACGTGTAACGTTATGAAGTATTACGTTATAGCGTGTAACATTATGTAGCATTACGTTATAACGTGTAACGTTAGGTAGCATTACGTTATAATGTGCAAGGTTATATAGTATTACGTTATAACGTGTAACGTTATATATTCTTACGCTATAACGTATAACGTTGTATAGTATTACGTCATAACGTGTAACGTTATGTTGCATTACATTATAACGTGTAACGTTATGTAGCATTACGTTATAATGTGCAGCGTTATGAAGTATTACGTTATAGCGTGTAACATTATGTAGCATTACGTTATAACGTGTAACGTTAGGTAGCATTACGTTATAATGTGCAAGGTTATATAGTATTACGTTATAACGTGTAACGTTATATATTCTTACGCTATAACGTATAACGTTGTATAGTATTACGTCATAACGTGTAACGTTATGTTGCATTACGTTATAACGTGTCACGTTATATAGTATTACGTCATAACGTGTAACGTTATGTAGCATTACGTTATAACGTGTAACGTTATGTAGCGTTACGTTATAACGTGTAACGTTATGTAGCATTACGTTATAGCGTGTAACGTTATGTAGCATTACGTTATAACGTGTAACGTTATATATTATTAAGCTATAACGTATACGTTATATAGTATTACGTCATAACGTGTAACGTTATGTTGCATTACGTTATAACGTGTCACGTTATATAGTATTACGTCATAACGTGTAACGTTATGTAGCATTACGTTATAACGTGTAACGTTATGTAGCGTTACGTTATAACGTGTAACGTTATGTAGCATTACGTTATAGCGTATAACGTTATATAGTATTACGTCATAACGTGTAACGTTATGTAGCATTACGTTATAACGTGTAACGTAATATAATATAACGTTTTAACGTGAAACGTTCTATACTATTACGTTATAACATGTAACGTTATATAGTATTACGTCATAACGTGTAACGTTATGTAGCATTACGTTATAACGTGTAACGTCATGTAGCGTTACGTTATAACGTGTAACGTTATGTAGCATTACGTTATAATGTGCCGCGTTATATAGTATTACGTTATAACGTGTAACGTTATATATTATTAAGCTATAACGTATAACGTTATATACTGTTACGTCATAACGTGTAACGTTATGTTGCATTACGTTATAACGTGTAACGTTATATATTATTACGTCATAACGTGTAACGTTATGTAGCATTACGTTATAACGTGTAACGTAATATAATATAACGTTTTAACGTATAACGTTCTATACTATTACGTTATAACATGTAACGTTATATATTATTACGTCATAACGTGTAACGTTACGTAGCATTACGTTATAACGTGTAACATTATGTAGCGTTACGTTATAACGTGTAACGTTATGTAGCATTACGTTATAATGTGCAGCGTTATATAGTATTACGTTATAACACTTAACGTTATATAATATTATGTTATGACGTATAACATTATGTAGCATTACGTTTTAACGTGTAACGTTCAATAGTATTACGTTGTAACATGTAACGTTATATAGTATTACGTCATAACGTTTAACGTTATGTAGCATTACGTTATAACGTGTAACGTTATGTAGCGTTACGTTACAACGTGTAACGTTATGTAGCATTACGTTATAATGTGCAGCTTTATATAGTATTACGTTATAACGTGTAACGCTATATATTATTAAGCTATAACGTATAACGTTATATAGTATTACGTCATAACGTGTAACGTTATGTTGCATTACGTTATAACGTGTAACGTTATGTAGCATTACGTTATAATGTGCAGCGTTATATGGTATTACGTTATAACGTGTAACGTTATATATTATTAAGCTATAACGTATAACGTTATATAGTATTACGTCATAACGTGTAACGTTATGTAGCATTACGTTATAACGTGTAACGTAATGTAATATAACGTTTTAACGTGTAACGTTCTATACTATTACGTTATAACATGTAACGTTATATAGTATTACGTCATAACGTGTAACGTTATGTAGCATTACGTTATAACGTGTAACGTTATGTAGCGTTACGTTATAACGTGTAACGTTATGTAGCATTACGTTATAATGTGCAGCGTTATATAGTATTACGTTATAACGTGTAACGTTATATATTATTAAGCTATAACGTATAACGTTATATACTATTACGTCATAACGTGTAACGTTATGTTGCATTACGTTATAACGTGTAACGTTATGAAGTATTACGTTATAGCGTGTAACATTATGTAGCATTACGTTATAACGTGTAACGTTAGGTAGCATTACGTTATAATGTGCAAGGTTATATAGTATTACGTTATAACGTGTAACGTTATATATTCTTACGCTATAACGTATAACGTTATATAGTATTACGTCATAACGTGTAACGTTATGTTGCATTACGTTATAACGTGTCACGTTATATAGTATTACGTCATAACGTGTAACGTTGTGTAGCATTACGTTATAACGTGTAACGTTATGTTGCGTTACGTTATAACGTGTAACGTTATGTAGCATTACGTTATAGCGTGTAACGTTATGTAGCATTACGTTATAACGTGTAACGTTATATATTATTAAGCTATAACGTATAACGTTATATAGTATTACGTCATAACGTGTAACGTTATGTTGCATTACGTTATAACGTGTCACATTATATAGTATTACGTCATAACGTGTAACGTTATGTAGCATTACGTTATAACGTGTAACGTTATGTAGCGTTACGTTATAACGTGTAACGTTATGTAGCATTACGTTATAGCGTATAACGTTATATAGTATTACGTCATAACGTGTAACGTTATGTAGCATTACGTTATAACGTGTAACGTAATATAATATAACGTTTTAACGTGTAACGTTCTATACTATTACGTTATAACATGTAACGTTATATAGTATTACGTCATAACGTGTAACGTTATGTAGCATTACGTTATAACGTGTAACGTCATGTAGCGTTACGTTATAACGTGTAACGTTATGTAGCATTACGTTGTAATGTGCCGCGTTATATAGTATTACGTTATAACGTGTAACGTTATATATTATTAAGCTATAACGTATAACGTTATATACTATTACGTCATAACGTGTAACGTTATGTTGCATTACGTTATAACGTGTAACGTTATATATTATTACGTCATAACGTGTAACGTTATGTAGCATTACGTTATAATGTGTAACGTAATATAATATAACGTTTTAACGTATAACGTTCTATACTATTACGTTATAACATGTAACGTTATATAGTATTACGTCATAACGTGTAACGTTACGTAGCATTACGTTATAACGTGTAACATTATGTAGCGTTACGTTATAACGTGTAACGTTATGTAGCATTACGTTATAATGTGCAGCGTTATATAGTATTACGTTATAACACTTAACGTTATATAATATTATGTTATGACGTATAACTTTATATAACGTATCAGAATAACGTAACACGTTACATAGTATTTCGTTGTATCGTATAACGTCATATAGCATTACGTTATAACGTGTAACGTTATGTAGCATTACGTTATAACGTGTAACATTATGTAGCATTACGTTTTAACGTGTAACGTTCAATAGTATTACGTTGTAACATGTAACGTTATATAGTATTACGTCATAACGTGTAACGTTATGTAGCATTACGTTATAACGTGTAACGTTATGTAGCGTTACGTTACAACGTGTAACGTTATGTAGCATTACGTTATAATGTGCAACGTTATATAGTATTACGTTATAACGTGTAACGTTATATATTATTAAGCTATAACGTATAACGTTATATAGTATTACGTCATAACGTGTAACGTTATGTTGCATTACGTTATAACGTGTAACGTTATGTAGCATTACGTTATAATGTGCAGCGTTATGTAGCATTACGTTAGAACGTGTAACGTTATGTAGCGTTACGTTATAACGTGTAACGTTATGTAGCATTACGTTATAGCGTATAACGTTATATAGTATTACGTCATAACGTGTAACGTTATGTAGCATTACGTTATAACGTGTAACGTAATATAATATAACGTTTTAACGTGTAACGTTCTATACTATTACGTTATAACATGTAACGTTATATAGTATTACGTCATAACGTGTAACGTTATGTAGCATTACGTTATAACGTGTAACGTCATGTAGCGTTACGTTATAACGTGTAACGTTATGTAGCATTACGTTATAATGTGCAGCGTTATATAGTATTACGTTATAACGTGTAACGTTATATATTATTAAGTTTTAACGTATAACGTTATATAGTATTACGTCATAACGTGTAACGTTATGTAGCATTACGTTATAATGTGCAGCGTTATATAGTATTACGTTATAACGTGTAACGTTATATATTATTAAGCTATAACGTATAACGTTATATACTATTACGTCATTACGTGTAACGTTATGTTGCATTACGTTATAACGTGTAACGTTATGAAGTATTACGTTATAGCGTGTAACATTATGTAGCATTACGTTATAACGTGCAACGTTAGGTAGCATTACGTTATAATGTGCAGCGTTATATAGTATTACGTTATAACGTGTAACGTTATATATTATTAAGCTATAACGTATAACGTTATATACTATTACGTCACAACGTGTAACGTTATGTTGCATTACGTTATAACGTGTCACGTTATATAGTATTACGTCATAACGTGTAACGTTATGTAGCATTACGTTATAACGTGTAACGTTATGTAGCGTTACGTTATAACGTGTAACGTTATGTAGCATTACGTTATAATGTGCAGCGTTATATAGTATTACGTTATAACGTGTAACGTTATATATTATTAAGCTATAACGTATAACGTTATATACTATTACGTCATAACGTGTAACGTTATGTTGCATTACGTTATAACGTGTAACGTTATGAAGTATTACGTTATAGCGTGTAACGTTATGTAGCATTACGTTATAACGTGTAACGTTATATATTATTAAGCTATAACGTATAACGTTATATAGTATTACGTCATAACGTGTAACGTTATGTAGCATTACGTTATAACGTGTAACGTAATATAATATAACGTTTTAACGTGTAACGTTCTATACTATTACGTTATAACATGTAACGTTATATAGTATTACGTCATAACGTGTAACGTTATGTAGCATTACGTTATAACGTGTAACGTTATGTAGCGTTACGTTATAACGTGTAACGTTATGTAGCATTACGTTATAATGTGCCGCGTTATATAGTATTACGTTATAACGTGTAACGTTATATATTATTAAGCTATAACGTATAACGTTATATACTATTACGTCATAACGTGTAACGTTATGTTGCATTACGTTATAACGTGTAACGTTATGAAGTATTACGTTATAGCGTGTAACGTTATGTAGCAGTACGTTATAACGTGTAACGTTATGTAGCATTACGTTATAACGTGTAACATTGTGTAGCATTACGTTTTAACGTGTAACGTTCTATAGTATTACGTTATAACATGTAACGTTATGTATTATTATTTATAACACATAACGTTATATAGTATTACGTTATAACACATAACGTTATATAGTATTACGTTATAACACATAACGTTATATAGTATTACGTTATAACACGTAACGTTATGTACTATTACGTTATAACGTGTAACGTTATATATTATTACGCTATAACGTATAACGTTATGTATTATTATTTATAACACATAACGTTATATAGTATTACGTTATAACACATAACGTTATATAGTATTACGTTATAACACATAACGTTATATAGTATTACGTTATAACACATAACGTTATATAGTATTACGTTGTAACACATAACGTTATATAGTATTACGTTATAACACATAACGTTATATAATATTATTTTATGGCGTATAAATTTATATAACGTGTCAGAATAACGTAACACGTTACATAGCATTTCGTTGTATCGTATAACGTTATATAGTAATACGTTATAATGTGTAACGTTATATAGTATTACGTTTTAACGTGTAACGTTATGTAGCATTACGTTATAACGTGTAACGTTATGTAGCATTACGTTATAATGTGCAGCGTTATATAGTATTACGTTATAACGTGTAACGTTATATATTATTACGCCATAACGTATAACGTTATATAGTATTACGTCATAACGTGTAACGTTATATTGCATTACGTTATAACGTGTAACTTTATGTAGCATTACGTTATAATGTGCAGCGTTATATAGTATTACGTTATAACGTGTAACGTTATATATTATTACGCCATAACGTATAACGTTATATAGTATTACGTCATAACGTGTAACGTTATATTGCATTACGTTATAGCGTGTAACGTTATGTAGTATTACGTTATAACGTGTAACGTTATGTAGCATTACGTTATAATGTGCAGCGATATATAGTATCACGTTATAACGTGTAACGTTATATATTATTACGCTATAACGTATAACGTTATATAGTATTACGTCATAACGTGTAACGTTATGTTGCATTACGTTATAACGTGTAACGTTATGTAGCATTACGTTATAATGTGCAGCGATATATAGTATCACGTTATAACGTGTAACGTTATATATTATTACGCTATAACGTATAACGTTATATAGTATTACGTCATAACGTGTAACGTTATGTAGCATTACGTCATAACGTGTAACGTTATGTAGCATCACGTTATAATGTGCAGCGATATATAGTATTACGTTATAACGTATAAAGTTATATAGTATTACGTCACAACGTGTAACGTTATGTTGCATTACGTTATGACGTGTAACGTTATATAGTATTACGTTATAACACGTAACGATATGTACTATTACGTTATAACGTATAACGTTCTGTAGCATTACGTTATAACATGTATCGTTATATAGTATTATTTTATAACACATAACGTTATATAGTATTACGTTATAACGTGTGACGTTATATAGTATTACGTTATAACGTGTAACGTTATATATTATTACGCTATAACGTATAACGTTATATAGTATTACGTCATAACGTGTAACGTTATGTTGCATTACGTTATAACGTGTAACGTTATGAAGTATTACGTTATAGCGTGTAACGTTATGTAGCATTACGTTATAACGTGTAACGTTATATAGTATTACGTTATAACGAGCAACGTTATATAGTATTACGTTATAACGTGTAACGTTATGTAGCATTACGTTATAATGTGCAGCGATATATAGTATCACGTTATAACGTGTAACGTTATATATTATTACGCTATAACGTATAACGTTATATAGTATTACGTCATAACGTGTAACGTTATGTAGCATTACGTCATAACGTGTAACGTTATGTAGCATTACGTTATAATGTGCAGCGATATATAGTATTACGTTATAACGTATAAAGTTATATAGTATTACGTCACAACGTGTAACGTTATGTTGCATTACGTTATGACGTGTAACGTTATATAGTATTATGTTATAACACGTAACGTTATGTAGCATTACGTTATAATGTGCAGCGATATATAGTATCACGTTATAACGTGTAACGTTATATATTATTACGCTATAACGTATAACGTTATATAGTATTACGTCACAACGTGTAACATTATGTAGCATTACGTTTTAACGTGTAAAGTTCTATAGTATTACGTTATAACATGTAACGTTATATAGTATTATTTTATAACACATAACGTTATATAGTATTACGTTATAACGTGTAACGTAATACAATATTACGTTTTGGCGTGTAACGTTCTATACTATTACGTTTTGGCGTGTAACGTTCTATACTATTACGTTATAACATGTAACGTTATATAGTATTACGTCATAACGTGTAACGTTATGTAGCATTACGTCATAACGTGTAACGTTATGTAGCATTACGTTATAATGTGCAGCGATATATAGTATTACGTTATAACGTATAAAGTTATATAGTATTACGTCACAACGTGTAACGTTATGTTGCATTACGTTATGACGTGTAACGTTATATAGTATTACGTTATAACACGTAACGATATGTAGCATTACGTTATAACGTGTAACGTTATATAGTATTACGTCATAACGTGTAACGTAATATAATATTACGTTTTAACGTGTAACGTTATATATTATTAAGCTATAACGTATAACGTTATATACTATTACGTCATAACGTGTAACGTTATGTAGCATTACGTTATAACGTGTAACGTAATATAATATAACGTTTTAACGTGTAACGTTCTATACTATTACGTTATAACATGTAACGTTATATAGTATTACGTCATAACGTGTAACGTTATGTAGCATTACGTTATAACGTGTAACGTTATGTAGCGTTACGTTATAACGTGTAACGTTATGTAGCATTACGTTATAATGTGCCGCGTTATATAGTATTACGTTAGAACGTGTAACGTTATATATTATTAAGCTATAACGTATAACGTTATATACTATTACGTCATTACGTGTAACGTTATGTTGCATTACGTTATAACGTGTAACGTTATGAAGTATTACGTTATAGCGTGTAACATTATGTAGCATTACGTTATAACGTGTAACGTTAGGTAGCATTACGTTATAATGTGCAAGGTTATATAGTATTACGTTATAACGTGTAACCTTATATATTATTACGCTATAACGTATATCGTTATATAGTATTACGTCATAACGTGTAACGTTATGTTGCATTACGTTATAACGTGTCACGTTATATAGTATTACGTCATAACGTGTAACGTTATGTAGCATTACGTTATAACGTGTAACGTTATGTAGCGTTACGTTATAACGTGTAACGTTATGTAGCATTACGTTATAATGTGCAGCGTTATATAGTATTACGTTATAACGTGTAACGTTATATATTATTAAGCTATAACGTATAACGTTATATACTATTACGTCATAACGTGTAACGTTATGTTGCATTACGTTATAACGTGTAACGTTATGAAGTATTACGTTATAGCGTGTAACGTTATGTAGCATTACGTTATAACGTGTAACGTTATATATTATTAAGCTATAACGTATAACGTTATATAGTATTACGTCATAACGTGTAACGTTATGTAGCATTACGTTATAACGTGTAACGTAATATAATATAACGTTTTAACGTGTAACGTTCTATACTATTACGTTATAACATGTAACGTTATATAGTATTACGTCATAACGTGTAACGTTATGTAGCATTACGTTATAACGTGTAACGTTATGTAGCGTTACGTTATAACGTGTAACGTTATGTAGCATTACGTTATAACGTGTCACGTTATGAAGTATTACGTTATAGCGTGTAACGTTATGTAGCATTACGTTATAACGTGTAACGTTATATAGTATTACGTTATAATGTGCAACGTTATATAGTATTACGTTATAACGTGTAACGTTATATATTATTACGCTACAACGCATAACGTTATATAGTATTACGTCATAACGTGTAACGTTATGTTGCATTACGTTATAACGTGTCACGTTATGAAGTATTACGTTATAGCGTGTAACGTTATGTAGCATTACGTTATAACGTGTAACGTTATATAGTATTACGTTATAATGTGCAACGTTATATAGTATTACGTTATAACGTATAACGTTATATAGTATTACGTTATAACGTGTAACGTTATGTAGCATTACGTTATAACGTGTAACATTGTGTAGCATTACGTTTTAACGTGTAACGTTCTATAGTATTACGTTATAACATGTAACGTTATGTATTATTATTTATAACACATAACGTTATATAGTATTACGTTATAACACATAACGTTATATAGTATTACGTTATAACACATAACGTTATATAGTATTACGTTATAACACGTAACGTTATGTACTATTACGTTATAACGTGTAACGTTATATATTATTACGCTATAACGTATAACGTTATGTATTATTATTTATAACACATAACGTTATATAGTATTACGTTATAACACATAACGTTATATAGTATTACGTTATAACACATAACGTTATATAGTATTACGTTATAACACATAACGTTATATAGTATTACGTTGTAACACATAACGTTATATAGTATTACGTTATAACACATAACGTTATATAATATTATTTTATGGCGTATAAATTTATATAACGTGTCAGAATAACGTAACACGTTACATAGCATTTCGTTGTATCGTATAACGTTATATAGTAATACGTTATAATGTGTAACGTTATATAGTATTACGTCATAACGTGTAACGTTATGTAGCATTACGTCATAACGTGTAACGTTATGTAGCATCACGTTATAATGTGCAGCGATATATAGTATTACGTTATAACGTATAAAGTTATATAGTATTACGTCACAACGTGTAACGTTATGTTGCATTACGTTATGACGTGTAACGTTATATAGTATTACGTTATAACACGTAACGATATGTACTATTACGTTATAACGTATAACGTTCTGTAGCATTACGTTATAACATGTATCGTTATATAGTATTATTTTATAACACATAACGTTATATAGTATTACGTTATAACGTGTAACGTTATATAGTATTACGTTATAACGTGTAACGTTATATATTATTACGCTATAACGTATAACGTTATATAGTATTACGTCACAACGTGTAACGTTATGTTGCATTACGTTATGACGTGTAACGTTATATAGTATTACGTTATAACGTGCAACGTTATATAGTATTACGTTATAACGAGCAACGTTATATAGTATTACGTTATAACGTGTAACGTTATATATTATTACGCTATAACGTATAACGTTATATAGTATTACGTCATAACGTGTAACGTTGTGTAGCATTACGTTATAACGTGTAACGTTATGTAGCATTACGTTATAATGTGCAGCGATATATAGTATCACGTTATAACGTGTAACGTTATATATTATTACGCTATAACGTATAACGTTATATAGTATTACGTCATAACGTGTAACGTTATGTAGCATTACGTCATAACGTGTAACGTTATGTAGCATTACGTTATAATGTGCAGCGATATATAGTATTACGTTATAACGTATGAAGTTATATAGTATTACGTCACAACGTGTAACGTTATGTTGCATTACGTTATGACGTGTAACGTTATATAGTATTACGTTATAACACGTAACGTTATGTAGCATTACGTTATAATGTGCAGCGATATATAGTATCACGTTATAACTTGTAACGTTATATATTATTACGCTATAACGTATAACGTTATATAGTATTACGTCACAACGTGTAACATTATGTAGCATTACGTTTTAACGTGTAAAGTTCTGTAGTATTACGTTATAACATGTAACGTTATATAGTATTATTTTATAACACATAACGTTATATAGTATTACGTTATAACATGTAACGTTATATAGTATTACGTCATAACGTGTAACGTTATGTAGCATTACGTCATAACGTGTAACGTTATGTAGCATTACGTTATAATGTGCAGCGATATATAGTATTACGTTATAACGTATAAAGTTATATAGTATTACGTCACAACGTGTAACGTTATGTTGCATTACGTTATGACGTGTAACGTTATATAGTATTACGTTATAACACGTAACGATATGTAGCATTACGTTATAACGTGTAACGTTATATAGTATTGCGTTATAACGTGTAACGTAATATAATATTACGTTTTAACGTGTAACGTTATATATTATTAAGCTATAACGTATAACGTTATATACTATTACGTCATAACGTGTAACGTTATGTAGCATTACGTTATAACGTGTAACGTAATATAATATAACGTTTTAACGTGTAACGTTCTATACTATTACGTTATAACATGTAACGTTATATAGTATTACGTCATAACGTGTAACGTTATGTAGCATTACGTTATAACGTGTAACGTTATGTAGCGTTACGTTATAACGTGTAACGTTATGTAGCATTACGTTATATTGTGCCGCGTTATATAGTATTACGTTAGAACGTGTAACGTTATATATTATTAAGCTATAACGTATAACGTTATATACTATTACGTCATTACGTGTAACGTTATGTTGCATTACGTTATAACGTGTAACGTTATGAAGTATTACGTTATAGCGTGTAACATTATGTAGCATTACGTTATAACGTGTAACGTTAGGTAGCATTACGTTATAATGTGCAAGGTTATATAGTATTACGTTATAACGTGTAACCTTATATATTATTACGCTATAACGTATATCGTTATATAGTATTACGTCATAACGTGTAACGTTATGTTGCATTACGTTATAACGTGTCACGTTATATAGTATTACGTCATAACGTGTAACGTTATGTAGCATTACGTTATAACGTGTAACGTTATGTAGCGTTACGTTATAACGTGTAACGTTATGTAGCATTACGTTATAATGTGCAGCGTTATATAGTATTACGTTATAACGTGTAACGTTATATATTATTAAGCTATAACGTATAACGTTATATACTATTACGTCATAACGTGTAACGTTATGTTGCATTACGTTATAACGTGTAACGTTATGAAGTATTACGTTATAGCGTGTAACGTTATGTAGCATTACGTTATAACGTGTAACGTTATATATTATTAAGCTATAACGTATAACGTTATATAGTATTACGTCATAACGTGTAACGTTATGTAGCATTACGTTATAACGTGTAACGTAATATAGTATAACGTTTTAACGTGTAACGTTCTATACTATTACGTTATAACATGTAACGTTATATAGTATTACGTCATAACGTGTAACGTTATGTAGCATTACGTTATAACGTGTAACGTTATGTAGCGTTACGTTATAACGTGTAACGTTATGTAGCATTACGTTATAATGTGCCGCGTTATATAGTATTACGTTATAACGTGTAACGTTATATATTATTAAGCTATAACGTATAACGTTATATACTATTACGTCATAACGTGTAACGTTATGTTGCATTACGTTATAACGTGTAACGTTATGAAGTATTACGTTATAGCGTGTAACGTTATGTAGCAGTACGTTATAACGTGTAACGTTATGTAGCATTACGTTATAATGTGCAACGTTATATATTATTACGTTATAACGTGTAACGTTATATATTATTACGCTATAACGTATAACGTTATATAGTATTACGTCATAACGTGTAACGTTATGTTGCATTACGTTATAACGTGTCACGTTATGAAGTATTACGTTATAGCGTGTAACGTTATGTAGCATTACGTTATAACGTGTAACGTTATATAGTATTACGTTATAATGTGCAACGTTATATAGTATTACGTTATAACGTATAACGTTATATAGTATTACGTTATAACGTGTAACGTTATGTAGCATTACGTTATAACGTGTAACATTGTGTAGCATTACGTTTTAACGTGTAACGTTCTATAGTATTACGTTATAACATGTAACGTTATGTATTATTATTTATAACACATAACGTTATATAGTATTACGTTATAACACATAACGTTATATAGTATTACGTTATAACACATAACGTTATATAGTATTACGTTATAACACGTAACGTTATGTACTATTACGTTATAACGTGTAACGTTATATATTATTACGCTATAACGGATAACGTTATATAGTATTACGTCATAACGTGTAACGTTATGTTGCATTACCTTATAACGTGTAACGTTATATAGTATTACGTTATAACACGTAATGTTATGTACTATTACGTTATATCGTATAACGTTCTATAGTATTACGTTACAACATGTAACGTTATATAGTATTACGTTGTAACACATAACGTTATATAGTATTACGTTATAACACATAACGTTATATAATATTATTTTATGGCGTATAAATTTATATAACGTGTCAGAATAACGTAACACGTTACATAGCATTTCGTTGTATCGTATAACGTTATATAGTAATACGTTATAATGTGTAACGTTATATAGTATTACGTTTTAACGTGTAACGTTATGAAGTATTACGTTATAGCGTGTAACGTTATGTAGTATTACGTTATAACGTGTAACGTTATGTAGCATTACGTTATAACGTGTAACGTTATGAAGTATTACGTTATAACGTGTAACGTTATGTAGCATTACCTTATAATGTGCAGCGATATATAGTATCACGTTATAACGTGTAACGTTATATATTATTACGCTATAACGTATAACGTTATATAGTATTACGTCATAACGTGTAACGTTATGTTGCATTACGTTATAACGTGTAACGTTATGTAGCATTACGTTATAATGTGCAGCGATATATAGTATCACGTTATAACGTGTAACGTTATATATTATTACGCTATAACGTATAACGTTATATAGTATTACGTCATAACGTGTAACGTTATGTAGCATTACGTCATAACGTGTAACGTTATGTAGCATCACGTTATAATGTGCAGCGATATATAGTATTACGTTATAACGTATAAAGTTATATAGTATTACGTCACAACGTGTAACGTTATGTTGCATTACGTTATGACGTGTAACGTTATATAGTATTACGTTATAACACGTAACGATATGTACTATTACGTTATAACGTATAACGTTCTGTAGCATTACGTTATAACATGTATCGTTATATAGTATTATTTTATAACACATAACGTTATATAGTATTACGTTATAACGTGTAACGTTATATAGTATTACGTTATAACGTGTAACGTTATATATTATTACGCTATAACGTATAACGTTATATAGTATTACGTCACAACGTGTAACGTTATGTTGCATCACGTTATGACGTGTAACGTTATATAGTATTACGTTATAACACGTAACGATATGTACTATTACGTTATAACGTATAACGATCTGTAGCATTACGTTATAACATGTATCGTTATATAGTATTATTTTATAACACATAACGTTATATAGTATTACGTTATAACGTGTAACGTTATATATTATTACGCTATAACGTATAACGTTATATAGTATTACGTCATAACGTGTAACGTTATGTTGCATTACGTTATAACGTGTAACGTTATGAAGTATTACGTTATAGCGTGTAACGTTATGTAGCATTACGTTATAACGTGTAACGTTATATAGTATTACGTTATAACGAGCAACGTTATATAGTATTACGTTATAACGTGTAACGTTATATATTATTACGCTATAACGTATAACGTTATATAGTATTACGTCATAACGTGTAACGTTGTGTAGCATTACGTTATAACGTGTAACGTTATGTAGCATTACGTTATAATGTGCAGCGATATATAGTATCACGTTATAACGTGTAACGTTATATATTATTACGCTATAACGTATAACGTTATATAGTATTACGTCATAACGTGTAACGTTATGTAGCATTACGTCATAACGTGTAACGTTATGTAGCATTACGTTATAATGTGCAGCGATATATAGTATTACGTTATAACGTATAAAGTTATATAGTATTACGTCACAACGTGTAACGTTATGTTGCATTACGTTATGACGTGTAACGTTATATAGTATTACGTTATAACACGTAACGTTATGTAGCATTACGTTATAATGTGCAGCGATATATAGTATCACGTTATAACGTGTAACGTTATATATTATTACGCTATAACGTATAACGTTATATACTATTACGTTATAACGTGTAACGTTATGTTGCATTACGTTATAACGTGTAACGTTATGAAGTATTACGTTATAGCGTGTAACGTTATGTAGTATTACGTTATAACGTGTAACGTTATGTAGCATTACGTTATAATGTGCAGCGATATATAGTATCACGTTATAACGTGTAACGTTATATATTATTACGCTATAACGTATAACGTTATATAGTATTACGTCATAACGTGTAACGTTATGTTGCATTACGTTATAACGTGTAACGTTATGTAGCATTACGTTATAATGTGCAGCGATATATAGTATCACGTTATAACGTGTAACGTTATATATTATTACGCTATAACGTATAACGTTATATAGTATTACGTCATAACGTGTAACGTTATGTAGCATTACGTCATAACGTGTAACGTTATGTAGCATCACGTTATAATGTGCAGCGATATATAGTATTACGTTATAACGTATAAAGTTATATAGTATTACGTCACAACGTGTAACGTTATGTTGCATTACGTTATGACGTGTAACGTTATATAGTATTACGTTATAACACGTAACGATATGTACTATTACGTTATAACGTATAACGTTCTGTAGCATTACGTTATAACATGTATCGTTATATAGTATTATTTTATAACACATAACGTTATATAGTATTACGTTATAACGTGTAACGTTATATAGTATTACGTTATAACGTGTAACGTTATATATTATTACGCTATAACGTATAACGTTATATAGTATTACGTCACAACGTGTAACGTTATGTTGCATTACGTTATGACGTGTAACGTTATATAGTATTACGTTATAACGTGCAACGTTATATAGTATTACGTTATAACGAGCAACGTTATATAGTATTACGTTATAACGTGTAACGTTATATATTATTACGCTATAACGTATAACGTTATATAGTATTACGTCATAACGTGTAACGTTGTGTAGCATTACGTTATAACGTGTAACGTTATGTAGCATTACGTTATAATGTGCAGCGATATATAGTATCACGTTATAACGTGTAACGTTATATATTATTACGCTATAACGTATAACGTTATATAGTATTACGTCATAACGTGTAACGTTATGTAGCATTACGTCATAACGTGTAACGTTATGTAGCATTACGTTATAATGTGCAGCGATATATAGTATTACGTTATAACGTATGAAGTTATATAGTATTACGTCACAACGTGTAACGTTATGTTGCATTACGTTATGACGTGTAACGTTATATAGTATTACGTTATAACACGTAACGTTATGTAGCATTACGTTATAATGTGCAGCGATATATAGTATCACGTTATAACTTGTAACGTTATATATTATTACGCTATAACGTATAACGTTATATAGTATTACGTCACAACGTGTAACATTATGTAGCATTACGTTTTAACGTGTAAAGTTCTGTAGTATTACGTTATAACATGTAACGTTATATAGTATTATTTTATAACACATAACGTTATATAGTATTACGTTATAACATGTAACGTTATATAGTATTACGTCATAACGTGTAACGTTATGTAGCATTACGTCATAACGTGTAACGTTATGTAGCATTACGTTATAATGTGCAGCGATATATAGTATTACGTTATAACGTATAAAGTTATATAGTATTACGTCACAACGTGTAACGTTATGTTGCATTACGTTATGACGTGTAACGTTATATAGTATTACGTTATAACACGTAACGATATGTAGCATTACGTTATAACGTGTAACGTTATATAGTATTGCGTTATAACGTGTAACGTAATATAATATTACGTTTTAACGTGTAACGTTATATATTATTAAGCTATAACGTATAACGTTATATACTATTACGTCATAACGTGTAACGTTATGTAGCATTACGTTATAACGTGTAACGTAATATAATATAACGTTTTAACGTGTAACGTTCTATACTATTACGTTATAACATGTAACGTTATATAGTATTACGTCATAACGTGTAACGTTATGTAGCATTACGTTATAACGTGTAACGTTATGTAGCGTTACGTTATAACGTGTAACGTTATGTAGCATTACGTTATATTGTGCCGCGTTATATAGTATTACGTTAGAACGTGTAACGTTATATATTATTAAGCTATAACGTATAACGTTATATACTATTACGTCATTACGTGTAACGTTATGTTGCATTACGTTATAACGTGTAACGTTATGAAGTATTACGTTATAGCGTGTAACATTATGTAGCATTACGTTATAACGTGTAACGTTAGGTAGCATTACGTTATAATGTGCAAGGTTATATAGTATTACGTTATAACGTGTAACCTTATATATTATTACGCTATAACGTATATCGTTATATAGTATTACGTCATAACGTGTAACGTTATGTTGCATTACGTTATAACGTGTCACGTTATATAGTATTACGTCATAACGTGTAACGTTATGTAGCATTACGTTATAACGTGTAACGTTATGTAGCGTTACGTTATAACGTGTAACGTTATGTAGCATTACGTTATAATGTGCAGCGTTATATAGTATTACGTTATAACGTGTAACGTTATATATTATTAAGCTATAACGTATAACGTTATATACTATTACGTCATAACGTGTAACGTTATGTTGCATTACGTTATAACGTGTAACGTTATGAAGTATTACGTTATAGCGTGTAACGTTATGTAGCATTACGTTATAACGTGTAACGTTATATATTATTAAGCTATAACGTATAACGTTATATAGTATTACGTCATAACGTGTAACGTTATGTAGCATTACGTTATAACGTGTAACGTAATATAGTATAACGTTTTAACGTGTAACGTTCTATACTATTACGTTATAACATGTAACGTTATATAGTATTACGTCATAACGTGTAACGTTATGTAGCATTACGTTATAACGTGTAACGTTATGTAGCGTTACGTTATAACGTGTAACGTTATGTAGCATTACGTTATAATGTGCCGCGTTATATAGTATTACGTTATAACGTGTAACGTTATATATTATTAAGCTATAACGTATAACGTTATATACTATTACGTCATAACGTGTAACGTTATGTTGCATTACGTTATAACGTGTAACGTTATGAAGTATTACGTTATAGCGTGTAACGTTATGTAGCAGTACGTTATAACGTGTAACGTTATGTAGCATTACGTTATAATGTGCAACGTTATATATTATTACGTTATAACGTGTAACGTTATATATTATTACGCTATAACGTATAACGTTATATAGTATTACGTCATAACGTGTAACGTTATGTTGCATTACGTTATAACGTGTCACGTTATGAAGTATTACGTTATAGCGTGTAACGTTATGTAGCATTACGTTATAACGTGTAACGTTATATAGTATTACGTTATAATGTGCAACGTTATATAGTATTACGTTATAACGTATAACGTTATATAGTATTACGTTATAACGTGTAACGTTATGTAGCATTACGTTATAACGTGTAACATTGTGTAGCATTACGTTTTAACGTGTAACGTTCTATAGTATTACGTTATAACATGTAACGTTATGTATTATTATTTATAACACATAACGTTATATAGTATTACGTTATAACACATAACGTTATATAGTATTACGTTATAACACATAACGTTATATAGTATTACGTTATAACACGTAACGTTATGTACTATTACGTTATAACGTGTAACGTTATATATTATTACGCTATAACGGATAACGTTATATAGTATTACGTCATAACGTGTAACGTTATGTTGCATTACCTTATAACGTGTAACGTTATATAGTATTACGTTATAACACGTAATGTTATGTACTATTACGTTATATCGTATAACGTTCTATAGTATTACGTTACAACATGTAACGTTATATAGTATTACGTTGTAACACATAACGTTATATAGTATTACGTTATAACACATAACGTTATATAATATTATTTTATGGCGTATAAATTTATATAACGTGTCAGAATAACGTAACACGTTACATAGCATTTCGTTGTATCGTATAACGTTATATAGTAATACGTTATAATGTGTAACGTTATATAGTATTACGTTTTAACGTGTAACGTTATGAAGTATTACGTTATAGCGTGTAACGTTATGTAGTATTACGTTATAACGTGTAACGTTATGTAGCATTACGTTATAACGTGTAACGTTATGAAGTATTACGTTATAACGTGTAACGTTATGTAGCATTACCTTATAATGTGCAGCGATATATAGTATCACGTTATAACGTGTAACGTTATATATTATTACGCTATAACGTATAACGTTATATAGTATTACGTCATAACGTGTAACGTTATGTTGCATTACGTTATAACGTGTAACGTTATGTAGCATTACGTTATAATGTGCAGCGATATATAGTATCACGTTATAACGTGTAACGTTATATATTATTACGCTATAACGTATAACGTTATATAGTATTACGTCATAACGTGTAACGTTATGTAGCATTACGTCATAACGTGTAACGTTATGTAGCATCACGTTATAATGTGCAGCGATATATAGTATTACGTTATAACGTATAAAGTTATATAGTATTACGTCACAACGTGTAACGTTATGTTGCATTACGTTATGACGTGTAACGTTATATAGTATTACGTTATAACACGTAACGATATGTACTATTACGTTATAACGTATAACGTTCTGTAGCATTACGTTATAACATGTATCGTTATATAGTATTATTTTATAACACATAACGTTATATAGTATTACGTTATAACGTGTAACGTTATATAGTATTACGTTATAACGTGTAACGTTATATATTATTACGCTATAACGTATAACGTTATATAGTATTACGTCACAACGTGTAACGTTATGTTGCATTACGTTATGACGTGTAACGTTATATAGTATTACGTTATAACACGTAACGATATGTACTATTACGTTATAACGTATAACGATCTGTAGCATTACGTTATAACATGTATCGTTATATAGTATTATTTTATAACACATAACGTTATATAGTATTACGTTATAACGTGTAACGTTATATATTATTACGCTATAACGTATAACGTTATATAGTATTACGTCATAACGTGTAACGTTATGTAGCATTACGTCATAACGTGTAACGTTATGTAGCATTACGTTATAATGTGCAGCGATATATAGTATTACGTTATAACGTATAAAGTTATATAGTATTACGTCACAACGTGTAACGTTATGTTGCATTACGTTATGACGTGTAACGTTATATAGTATTACGTTATAACACGTAACGTTATGTAGCATTACGTTATAACGTGTAACGTTATGTAGCATTACGTTATAATGTGCAGCGATATATAGTATCACGTTATAACGTGTAACGTTATATATTATTACGCTATAACGTATAACGTTATATAGTATTACGTCATAACGTGTAACGTTATGTAGCATTACGTCATAACGTGTAACGTTATGTAGCATTACGTTATAATGTGCAGCGATATATAGTATTACGTTATAACGTATAAAGTTATATAGTATTACGTCACAACGTGTAACGTTATGTTGCATTACGTCACAACGTGTAACGTTATGTTGCATTACGTTATGACGTGTAACGTTATATAGTATTACGTTATAACACGTAACGATATGTACTATTACGTTATAACGTATAACGTACTATAGTATTACGTTACAACATGTAACGTTATATAGTATTACGTTATAACACATAACGTTATATAGTATTACGTTATAACACATAACGTTATATAATATTATGTTATGGCGTATAAATTTATATAACGTATCAGAATAACGTAACACGTTACATAGCATTTCGTTGTACCGTATAACGTTATATAGTAATACGTTAAAATGTATAACGTTATATGGTATTACGTTTTAACGTGTAACGTTATGTAGCATTACGTTATAACGTGTAACGTTATATAGTATTACGTTATAATGAGCAACGTTATATAGTATTACGTTATAACGTGTAACGTTATATATTATTACGCTATAACGTATAACGTTATATAGTATTACGTCATAACGTGTAACGTTATGTTGCATTACGTTATAACGTGTAACGTTATGAAGTATTACGTTATAGCGTGTAACGTTATGTAGCATTACGTTATAACGTGTAACGTTATATAGTATTACGTTATAATGAGCAACGTTATATAGTATTACGTTATAACGTGTAACGTTATATATTATTACGCTATAACGTATAACGTTATATAGTATTACGACACAACGTGTAACGTTATGTTGCATTACGTTATGACGTGTAACGTTATATAGTATTACGTTATAACACGTAACGATATGTACTATTACGTTATAACGTATAACGTACTATAGTATTACGTTACAACATGTAACGTTATATAGTATTACGTTATAACACATAACGTTATATAGTATTACGTTATAACACATAACGTTATATAATATTATGTTATGGCGTATAAATTTATATAACGTATCAGAATAAGGTAACACGTTACATAGCATTTCGTTGTACCGTATAACGTTATATAGTAATACGTTAAAATGTATAACGTTATATGGTATTACGTTTTAACGTGTAACGTTATGTAGCATTACGTTATAACGTGTAACGTTATGTAGCATTACGCTATAACGTGTAACGTTATATAGTATTACGTTATAATGTGCAACGTTATATATTATTACGTTATAGCGTGTAACGTAACACAATATTACGTTTTAACGTGTAACGTTCTATACTATTACGTTATAACATGTAACGTTATATAGTATTACGTCATAACGTGTAACGTTATGTAGCATTACGTTATAACGTGTAACGTTATGTAGCATTACGTTATAATGTGCAGCGATATATAGTATCACGTTATAACGTGTAACGTTATATATTATTACGCTATAACGTATAACGTTATATAGTATTACGTCACAACGTGTAACATTATGTAGCATTACGTTTTAACGTGTAAAGTTCTGTAGTATTACGTTATAACATGTAACGTTAAATAGTATTATTTTATAACACATAACGTTATATAGTATTACGTTATAACGTGTAACGTAATACAATATTACGTTTTGGCGTGTAACGTTCTACACTATTACGTTATAACATGTAACGTTATGTAGTATTACGTCATAACGTGTAACGTTATATAGTATTACGTTATAATGAGCAACGTTATATAGTATTACGTTATAACGTGTAACGTTATATATTATTACGCTATAACGTATAACGTTATATAGTATTACGTCACAACGTGTAACGTTATGTTGCATTACGTTATGACGTGTAACGTTATATAGTATTACGTTATAACACGTAACGATATGTACTATTACGTTATAACGTATAACGTACTATAGTATTACGTTACAACATGTAACGTTATATAGTATTACGTTATAACACATAACGTTATATAGTATTACGTTATAACACATAACGTTATATAATATTATGTTATGGCGTATAAATTTATATAACGTATCAGAATAACGTAACACGTTACATAGCATTTCGTTGTACCGTATAACGTTATATAGTAATACGTTAAAATGTATAACGTTATATGGTATTACGTTTTAACGTGTAACGTTATGTAGCATTACGTTATAACGTGTAACGTTATGTAGCATTACGCTATAACGTGTAACGTTATATAGTATTACGTTATAATGTGCAACGTTATATATTATTACGTTATAACGTGTAACGTAACACAATATTACGTTTTAACGTGTAACGTTCTATACTATTACGATATAACATGTAACGTTATATAGTATTACGTCATAACGTGTAACGTTATGTAGCATTACGTTATAACGTGTAACGTTATGTAGCATTACGTTATAATGTGCAGCGATATATAGTATCACGTTATAACGTGTAATGTTATATATTATTATGCTATAACGTATAACGTTATATAGTATTACGTCACAACGTGTAACATTATGTAGCATTACGTTTTAACGTGTAAAGTTCTGTAGTATTACGTTATAACATGTAACGTTATATAGTATTATTTTATAACACATAACGTTATATAGTATTACGTTATAACGTGTAACGTAATACAATATTACGTTTTGGCGTGTAACGTTCTACACTATTACGTTATAACATGTAACGTTATATAGTATTACGTCATAACGTGTAACGTTATGTAGCATTACGTCATAACGTGTAACGTTATGTAGCATTACGTTATAATGTGCAGCGATATATAGTATCACGTTATAACGTATAACGTTATATAGTATTACGTCACAACGTGTAACGTTATGTTGCATTACGTTATGACGTGTAACGTTATATAGTATTACGTTATAACACGTAACGATATGTGGCATTACGTTATAACGTGTAACGTTATATAGTATTACGTTATAACGTGTAACGTTATATATTATTACGCTATAACGTATAACGTTATATAGTATTACGTCACAACGTGTAACGTTATGTTGCATTACGTTATGACGTGTAACGTTATATAGTATTACGTTATAACACGTAACGATATGTACTATTACGTTGTAACGTATAACGTTCTGTAGCATTACGTTATAACATGTATCGTTATATAGTATTATTTTATAACACATAACGTTATATAGTATTACGTTATAACGTGTAACGTTATATATTATTACGCTATAACGTATAACGTTATATAGTATTACGTCATAACGTGTAACGTTATGTTGCATTACGTTATAACGTGTAACGTTATGAAGTATTACGTTATAGCGTGTAACGTTATGTAGCATTACGTTATAACGTGTAACGTTATATAGTATTACGTTATAATGAGCAACGTTATATAGTATTACGTTATAACGTGTAACGTTATATATTATTACGCTATAACGTATAACGTTATATAGTATTACGTCACAACGTGTAACGTTATGTTGCATTACGTTATGACGTGTAACGTTATATAGTATTACGTTATAACACGTAACGATATGTACTATTACGTTATAACGTATAACGTTCTGTAGCATTACGTTATAACATGTATCGTTATATAGTATTATTTTATAACACATAACGTTATATAGTATTACGTTATAACGTGTAACGTTATATATTCTTACGCTATAACGTATAACGTTATATAGTATTACGTCATAACGTGTAACGTTATGTTGCATTACGTTATAACGTGTAACGTTATGAAGTATTACGTTATAGCGTGTAACGTTATGTAGCATTACGTTATAACGTGTAACGTTATATAGTATTATGTTATAATGAGCAACGTTATATAGTATTACGTTATAACGTGTAACGTTATATATTATTACGCTATAACGTATAACGTTATATAGTATTACGTCACAACGTGTAACGTTATGTTGCATTACGTTATGACGTGTAACGTTATATAGTATTACGTTATAACACGTAACGATATGTACTATTACGTTATAACGTGTAACGTTATGTAGCATTACGTTATAATGTGCAGCGATATATAGTATCACGTTATAACGTGTAATGTTATATATTATTATGCTATAACGTATAACGTTATATAGTATTACGTCACAACGTGTAACATTATGTAGCATTACGTTTTAACGTGTAAAGTTCTGTAGTATTACGTTATAACATGTAACGTTATATAGTATTATTTTATAACACATAACGTTATATAGTATTACGTTATAACGTGTAACGTAATACAATATTACGTTTTGGCGTGTAACGTTCTACACTATTACGTTATAACATGTAACGTTATATAGTATTACGTCATAACGTGTAACGTTATGTAGCATTACGTCATAACGTGTAACGTTATGTAGCATTACGTTATAATGTGCAGCGATATATCATATCACGTTATAACGTATAACGTTATATAGTATTACGTCACAACGTGTAACGTTATGTTGCATTACGTTATGACGTGTAACGTTATATAGTATTACGTTATAACACGTAACGATATGTAGCATTACGTTATAACGTGTAACGTTATATAGTATTACGTTATAACGTGTAACGTTATATATTATTACGCTATAACGTATAACGTTATATAGTATTACGTCACAACGTGTAACGTTATGTTGCATTACGTTTTAACGTGTAACGTTATGTAGCATTACGTTATAACGTGTAACGTTATGTAGCATTACGTTATAACGTGTAACGTTATGTAGCATTACGTTATAACGTGTAACGTAATACAATATTACGTTTTGACGTGTAACGTTCTATACTATTACGTTATAACATGTAACGTTATATAGTATTACGTCATAACGTGTAACGTTATGTAGCATTACGTCATAACGTGTAACGTTATGTAGCATTACGTTATAACGTGTAACGTTATGTAGCATTACGTTATAATGTGCAGCGATATATAGTATCACGTTATAACGCATAACGTTATATAGTATTACGTCACAACGTGTAACGTTATGTTGCATTACGTTATGACGTGTAACGTTATATAGTATTACGTTATAACACGTAACGATATGTACTATTACGTTATAACGTATAACGTTCTATAGTATTACGTTACAACATGTAACGTTATATAGTATTACGTTATAACACATAACGTTATATAGTATTACGTTATAACACATAACGTTATATAATATTATGTTATGGCGTATAAATTTATATAACGTATCAGAATAACGCAACACGTTACATAGCACTTCGTTGTACCGTATAACGTTATATAGTAATACGTTAAAATGTATAACGTTATATAGTATTACGTTTTAACGTGTAACGTTATGTAGCATTACGTTATAACGTGTAACGTTATGTAGCATTACGTTATAACGTGTAACGTTATGTAGCATTACGTTATAATGTGCAGCGATATATAGTATCACGTTATAACGTGTAACGTTATATATTATTACGCTATAACGTATAACGTTATATAGTATTACGTCATAACGTGTAAGGTTATGTTGCATTACGTTATAACGTGTAACGTTATGAAGTATTACGTTATAGCGCGTAACGTTATGTAGCATTACCTTATAACGTGTAACGTTATATAGTATTACGTTATAATGTGCAACGTTATATAGTATTACGTTATAACGTGTAACGTTATATATTATTACGCTATAACGTATAACGTTATATAGTATTACGTCACAACGTGTAACGTTTTGTTTCATTACGTTATGACGTGTAACGTTATATAGTATTACGTTATAACACGTAACGATATGTACTATTACGTTATAACGTATAACGTTCTATAGTATTACGTTACAACACGTAACGTTATATAGTATTACGTTATAACACATAACGTTACATAATATTATGTTATGACGTATAACTTTATATAACGTATCAGAATAACGTAACACGTTACATAGCATTTCGTTGTATCGTATAACGTTATATAGTATTACGTTATAACGTGTAACGTTATGTAGCATTACGTTATAACGTGTAACATTATGTAGCATTACTTTTTAACGTGTAACGTTCTGTAGTATTACGTTATAACATGTAACGTTATATAGTATTATTTTATAACACATAACGTTATATAGTATTACGTTATAACGTGTAACGTTATGAAGTATTACGTTATAACGTGTATCGGTATGTAGCACTACGTTATAACGTGTAACGTTATGTTGCATTACGTTATAACGTGTAACGTTCTATAGTATTACGTTATAACATGTAACGTTATATAGTATTACGTTATAACATGTAACGTTATATAGTATTATTTATAACACATAACGTTATATAGTATTACGTTATAACATGTAACGTTATATAGTATTATTTTATAACACATAACGTTATATAGTATTACGTTATAACGTGTAACGTTATATATTATTACGCTATAACGTATAACGTTATATAGTATTACGTCATAACGTGTAACGCTATGTTGCATTACGTTATAACGTGTAACGTTATGAAGTATTACGTTATAGCGTGTAACGTTATGTAGCATTACGTTATAACGTGTAACGTAATATAATATTACCTTTTAACGTGTAAGGTTCTATACTATTACGTCATAACATGTAACGTTATATAGTGTTACGTCATAACGTGTAACGTTATGTAGCATTACGTTATAACGTGTAACGTTATGTAGCATTACGTTATAACGTGAAACATTATGTAGCATTACGTTATAACGTGTAACGTAATATAATATTACGTTTTAACGTGTAAGGTTCTATACTATTACGTCATAACATGTAACGATACGTAGCATTACGTTATAACGTGTAACGTTATGTAGCATTACGTTATAACGTGAAACGTTATGTAGCATTACGTTATAACGTGGAATGTTATATAGTATTACGTTATAACGTGTAACGTTATATATTATTACGCTATAACGTATAACGTTATATAGTATTACGTCATAACGTGTAACGTTATGTTGCATTACGTTATAACGTGTAACGTTATGAAGTATTACGTTATAGCGTGTAACGTTATGTAGCATTACGTTATAACGTGTAACGTTATGTAGCATTACGTCATAACGTATAACGTTATATAGTATTACGTTATATCGTGTATCGTTATGTAGCATTACGTTATAACATGTAACGTTATGTAGCATTACGTTATAATGCGCAACGTTATATAGTATTACGTTATAACGTGTAATGTTACATAGTATTACGTTATAACGTGTATCGTTATAAAGTATCACGCTGTATCGTGTAACGTTATTTATTATTACGTTATGACGTGTAACGTTATAAAGTATTGCGCCATAACGTGTAACGTTATGTAGCACTACGTTATAACGTGTAACGTTATGTAGCATTACGTCATAACGTGTAACGTTATATAGTATTACGTTATACCGTGTATCGTTATGTAGCATTACGTTATAACGTGGAACGTTATATAGTATTACGTTATAACGTGTAATGTTACATAGTATTACGTTATAACGTGTATCGTTATAAAGTATTACGCTGTATCGTGTAACGTTATTTATTATTACGTTATGGCGTGTAACGTTATAAAGTACTGCGCCATAACGTGTAACGTTATGTAGCACTACGTTATAACGTGTAACGTTATGTAGCATTACGTCATAACGTGTAACTTTATATAGTGTTACGTTATACCGTGTATCGTTATGTAGCATTACGTTATAACGTGTAACGTTATATGTTATTACCTTATAACGTATAACGTTATATAGTATTACGTCATAACGTGTAACGTTATGGTGCATTACGTTATAACGTGTAACGTTATATAGTATTACGTAATAACACGTAACGTTATGTACTATTACGTTATAACGTGAAACGTTATATAGTATTACGTTATAATGTGGAACGTTATATAGTATTACGTTATAACGTATAACGTTATATATTATTACGCTATAACGTATAACGTTATATAGTATTACGTCATAACTTGTAACGTTATGTTGCATTACGTTATAACGTGTAACGTTATGAAGTATTACGTTATAATGTGGAACGTTATATAGTATTACGTTATAACGTGTAACGTTATGAAGTATTACGCCATAACGTGTAACGTTATGTAGCACTACGTTATAACGTGTAACGTTATATAGTATTACGGTATAACACGTAACGTTATATAGTATTACATTATAACACATAACGTTATATAATATTATGTTATGACGTATAACTTTATATAACGTATCAGAATATCGTAACACGTTACATAGTATTTCGTTGTATCGTATAACGTTATATAGTATTACGTTATAACGTGTAACGTTATGTAGCATTGCGTTATAACGTGTAACATTATGTAGCATTACGTTTTAACGTGTAACGTTCTGTAGTATTAAGTTATAACATGTAATGTTATATAGTATTATTTTATAACACATAACGTTATATAGTATTACGTTATAACGTGTAACGTAATACAATATTACGTTTTAACGTGTAACGTTCTATACTATTACGTTATAACATGTAACGTTATATAGTATTACGTCATAACGTGTAACGTTATGTAGCATTACGTCATAACGTGTAACGTTATGTAGCATTACGTTATAACGTGTAACGTTATGTAGCATTACGTTATAATGTGCAGCGATATATAGTATCACGTTATAACGTGTAACGTTATATATTATTACGCTATAACGTATAACGTTATATAGTATTACGTCATAACGTGTAACGTTATGTTGCATTACGTTATAACACGTAACGATATGTACTATTACGTTATAACGTATAACGTTATATAGTAATACGTTATAACGTGTAACGTTATGTAGCATTACGTTATAACGTGTAACATTATGTAGCATTACGTTTTAACGTGTAACATTATGTAGCATTACGTTTTAACGTGTAACGTTCTGTAGTATTACGTTATAACATGTAACGTTATATAGTATTATTTTATAACACATAACGTTATATAGTATTACGTTATAACGCGTAACGTAACACAATATTACGTTTCAACGTGTAACGTTCTATATTATTACGTTATAACATGTAACGTTATATAGTATTACGTCATAACGTGTAATGTTCTGTGGCATTACGTTATAACGTGTAACATTATGTAGCATTACGTTTTAACGTGTAACGTTCTGTAGTATTACGTTATAACATGTAACGTTATATAGTATTATTTTATAACACATAACGTTATATAGTATTACGTTATAACGTGTAACGTAATACAATATTACGTTTTGACGTGTAACGTTCTATACTATTACGTTATAACATGTAACGTTATATAGTATTACGTCATAACGTGTAACGTTATTTAGCATTACGTTATAACGTGTAACGTTATGTAGCATTACGTTATAACGTGTAACGTTATGTAGCATTACGTTATAACGTGTAACGTTATGTAGCATTACGTTATAATGTGCAGCGATATATAGTATCACGTTATAACGTGTAACGTTATATACTATTACGCTATAACGTATAACGTTATATAGTATTACGTCATAACGTGTAATGTTATGTTGCATTACGTTATAACGTGTAACGTTATGAAGTATTACGTTATAGCGTGTAGCGTTATGTAGCATTACGCTATAACGTGTAACGTTATATAGTATTACGTTATAATGTGCAACGTTTTATGTTATTACTTTATAACGTATAACGTTATATAGTATTACGTCATAACGTGTAACGTTATATAGTATTACGTTATAACGTGTACCGTTATATAGTATTACGTTATAACGTGTAACGTTATATAGTATTACGTTATAACACGTAACGTTATGTACTATTACGTTATAACGTGTAACGTTATGTACTAATACGTTATAACGTGTAACGTTATATAGAATTACGTTATAACGTGTAACGTTCCATAGTATTACGTTATAACATGTAACGTTATATAGTATTACGTTATAACGTGTAACGTTCCATAGTATTACGTTATAACATGTAACGTTATATAGTATTACGTTATAACGTGTAACGTTATATGTTATTACTTTATAACGTATAACGTTATATAGTATTACGTCATAACGTGTAACGTTATGTTGCATTACGTTTTAACGTGTAACGTTATGTAGCATTACGTTATAACGTGTAACGTTATGTAGCATTACGTTATAATGCGCAACGTTATATAGTGTTACGTCATAACGTGTAACGTTATATATTATTACGTTATAACGTATAACGTTATAAAGTATTACGCTGTATCGTGTAACGTTATTTATTATTACGTTATGACGTGTAACGTTATAAAGTATTGCGCCATAACGTGTAACGTTATGTAGCACTACGTTATAACGTGTAACGTTATGCAGGATTACGTTGTAACGTGTAACGTTATGTAGCATTACGTTATAACGTGTAACGTTCTGTAGTATTACGTTATAACATGTAACGTTATATAGTATTATTTTATAACACATAACGTTATATACTATTACGTTATAAAGTGTAACGTAATACAATATTACGTTTTAACGTGTAACGTTCCATAGTATTACGTTATAACATGTAACGTTATATGGTATTACGTTATAACGTGTAACGTTTCATAGTATTACGTTATAACATGTAACGTTATATAGTATTACGTTATAACGTGTAACGTTATATGTTATTACTTTATAACGTATAACGTTATATAGTATTACGTCATAACGTGTAACGTTATGTTGCATTACGTTTTAACGTGTAACGTTATGTAGCATTACGTTGTAACGTGTAACGTTATGTAGCATTACGTTATAACGTGTAACTTTCTGTAGTATTACGTTATAACATGTAACGTTATATAGTATTATTTTATAACACATAATTTTATATAGTACTACGTTATAACGTGTAACGTTATATAGTATTACGTTATACCGTGTATCGTTATGTAGCATTACGTTATAACGTGGAACGTTATATAGTATTACGTTATAACGTGTAATGTTACATAGTATTACGTTATAACGTGTATCGTTATAAAGTATTACGCTGTATCGTGTAACGTTATTTATTATTACGTTATGGCGTGTAACGTTATAAAGTACTGCGCCATAACGTGTAACGTTATGTAGCACTACGTTATAACGTGTAACGTTATGTAGCATTACGTCATAACGTGTAACTTTATATAGTGTTACGTTATACCGTGTATCGTTATGTAGCATTACGTTATAACGTGTAACGTTATATGTTATTACCTTATAACGTATAACGTTATATAGTATTACGTCATAACGTGTAACGTTATGGTGCATTACGTTATAACGTGTAACGTTATATAGTATTACGTAATAACACGTAACGTTATGTACTATTACGTTATAACGTGAAACGTTATATAGTATTACGTTATAATGTGGAACGTTATATAGTATTACGTTATAACGTGTAACGTTATATGTTATTACCTTATAACGTATAACGTTATATAGTATTACGTCATAACGTGTAACGTTATGGTGCATTACGTTATAACGTGTAACGTTATATAGTATTACGTAATAACACGTAACGTTATGTACTATTACGTTATAACGTGAAACGTTATATAGTATTACGTTATAACGTGTAACGTTATGTAGCATTACGTTATAACGTGTAACATTATGTAGCATTACGTTTTAACGTGTAACGTTCTGTAGTATTAAGTTATAACATGTAATGTTATATAGTATTATTTTATAACACATAACGTTATATAGTATTACGTTATAACGTGTAACGTAATACAATATTACGTTTTAACGTGTAACGTTCTATACTATTACGTTATAACATGTAACGTTATATAGTATTACGTCATAACGTGTAACGTTATGTAGCATTACGTCATAACGTGTAACGTTATGTAGCACTACGTTATAACGTGTAACGTTATGTAGCATTACGTTATAACGTGTAACGTTATGTAGCATTACGTTATAATGTGCAGCGATATATAGTATCACGTTATAACGTGTAACGTTATATATTATTACGCTATAACGTATAACGTTATATAGTATTACGTCATAACGTGTAACGTTATGTTGCATTACGTTATAACACGTAACGATATGTACTATTACGTTATAACGTATAACGTTATATAGTAATACGTTATAACGTGTAACGTTATGTAGCATTACGTTATAACGTGTAACATTATGTAGCATTACGTTTTAACGTGTAACATTATGTAGCATTACGTTTTAACGTGTAACGTTCTGTAGTATTACGTTATAACATGTAACGTTATATAGTATTATTTTATAACACATAACGTTATATAGTATTACGTTATAACGCGTAACGTAACACAATATTACGTTTCAACGTGTAACGTTCTATATTATTACGTTATAACATGTAACGTTATATAGTATTACGTCATAACGTGTAATGTTCTGTGGCATTACGTTATAACGTGTAACATTATGTAGCATTACGTTTTAACGTGTAACGTTCTGTAGTATTACGTTATAACATGTAACGTTATATAGTATTATTTTATAACACATAACGCTATATAGTATTACGTTATAACGTGTAACGTAATACAATATTACGTTTTGACGTGTAACGTTCTATACTATTACGTTATAACATGTAACGTTATATAGTATTACGTCATAACGTGTAACGTTATTTAGCATTACGTTATAACGTGTAACGTTATGTAGCATTACGTTATAACGTGTAACGTTATGTAGCATTACGTTATAATGTGCAGCGATATATAGTATCACGTTATAACGTGTAACGTTATATACTATTACGCTATAACGTATAACGTTATATAGTATTACGTCATAACGTGTAATGTTATGTTGCATTACGTTATAACGTGTAACGTTATGAAGTATTACGTTATAGCGTGTAGCGTTATGTAGCATTACGCTATAACGTGTAACGTTATATAGTATTACGTTATAATGTGCAACGTTTTATGTTATTACTTTATAACGTATAACGTTATATAGTATTACGTCATAACGTGTAACGTTATATAGTATTACGTTATAACGTGTACCGTTATATAGTATTACGTTATAACGTGTAACGTTATATAGTATTACGTTATAACACGTAACGTTATGTACTATTACGTTATAACGTGTAACGTTATGTACTAATACGTTATAACGTGTAACGTTATATAGAATTACGTTATAACGTGTAACGTTCCATAGTATTACGTTATAACATGTAACGTTATATAGTATTACGTTATAACGTGTAACGTTCCATAGTATTACGTTATAACATGTAACGTTATATAGTATTACGTTATAACGTGTAACGTTATATGTTATTACTTTATAACGTATAACGTTATATAGTATTACGTCATAACGTGTAACGTTATGTTGCATTACGTTTTAACGTGTAACGTTATGTAGCATTACGTTATAACGTGTAACGTTATGTAGCATTACGTTATAATGCGCAACGTTATATAGTGTTACGTCATAACGTGTAACGTTATATATTATTACGTTATAACGTATAACGTTATAAAGTATTACGCTGTATCGTGTAACGTTATTTATTATTACGTTATGACGTGTAACGTTATAAAGTATTGCGCCATAACGTGTAACGTTATGTAGCACTACGTTATAACGTGTAACGTTATGCAGGATTACGTTGTAACGTGTAACGTTATGTAGCATTACGTTATAACGTGTAACGTTCTGTAGTATTACGTTATAACATGTAACGTTATATAGTATTATTTTATAACACATAACGTTATATACTATTACGTTATAAAGTGTAACGTAATACAATATTACGTTTTAACGTGTAACGTTCCATAGTATTACGTTATAACATGTAACGTTATATAGTATTACGTTATAACGTGTAACGTTTCATAGTATTACGTTATAACATGTAACGTTATATAGTATTACGTTATAACGTGTAACGTTATATGTTATTACTTTATAACGTATAACGTTATATAGTATTACGTCATAACGTGTAACGTTATGTTGCATTACGTTTTAACGTGTAACGTTATGTAGCATTACGTTGTAACGTGTAACGTTATGTAGCATTACGTTATAACGTGTAACTTTCTGTAGTATTACGTTATAACATGTAACGTTATATAGTATTATTTTATAACACATAATTTTATATAGTACTACGTTATAACGTGTAACGTTATATAGTATTACGTTATAACACGTAACGTTATGTACTATTACGTTATAACGTGTAACGTTATATAGAATTACGCTATAACGTGTAACGTTCCATAGTATTACGTTATAACATGTAACGTTATATAGTATTACGTTATAACGTGTAACGTTTCATAGTATTACGTTATAACATGTAACGTTATATAGTATTACGTTATAACGTGTAACGTTATTTGTTATTACTTTATAACGTATAACGTTATATAGTATTACGTCATAACGTGTAACGTTATTTAGCACTACGTCATCACCTGTAACGTTATGTAGCTTTACGTCATAACGTGTAACGTTATATAGTATTACGTTATATCGTGTATCGTTATGTAGCATTACGTTATAACGTGTAACGTTATATAGTATTACGTTATAACGTGTAACGTTATATAGTATTACGTTATAACACGTAACGTTATGTACGATTACGTTATAACGTGTAACGTTATGTAGAATTACGTTATAACGTGTAACGTTCCATAGTATTACGTTATAACATGTAACGTTATATAGTATTACGTTATAACGTGTAACGTTATATGTTATTACTTTATAACGTATAACGTTATATAGTTTTACGTCATAACGTGTAACGTTATGTTGCATTACGTTTTAACGTGTAACGTTATGTAGCATTACGTTATAACGTGTAACGTTATGTAGCATTACGTTATAATGCGCAACGTTATATAGTATTACGTCATAACGTGTAACGTTATATATTATTACGTTATAACGAATAACGTTATAAAGTATTACGCTGTATCGTGTAACGTTATTTATTATTACGTTATGTCGTGTAACGTTATAAAGTATTGCGCCATAACGTGTAACGTTATTTAGCACTACGTTATAACCTGTAACGTTATGTAGCTTTACGTCATAACGTGTAACGTTATATAGTATTACGTTATATCGTGTATCGTTATGTAGCATTACGTTATAACGTGTAACGTTATATAGTATTACGTTATAACACGTAACGTTATGTACTATTACGTTATAACGTGTAACGTTATATAGAATTACGTTATAACGTGTAACGTTCCATAGTATTACGTTATAACATGTAACGTTATATAGTATTACGTTATAACGTGTAACGTTATATGTTATTACTTTATAACGTATAACGTTATAAAGTATTACGCTGTATCGTGTAACGTTATTTATTATTACGTTATGACGTGTAACGTTATAAAGTATTACGCTGTATCGTGTAACGTTATTTATTATTACGTTATGACGTGTAACGTTATAAAGTATTGCGCCATAACGTGTAACGTTATGTAGCACTACGTTATAACGTGTAACGTTATGTAGCATTACGTCATAACATGTAACGTTATATAGTATTACGTTATAACGTGTAACGTTATTTATTATTACGTTATGTCGTGTAACGTTATAAAGTATTGCGCCATAACGTGTAACGTTATTTAGCACTACGTTATAACCTGTAACGTTATGTAGCTTTACGTTATAACGTGTAACGTTATATAGTATTACGTTATAACGTGTAACGTTATATAGTATTACGTTATAACACGAAACGTTATATAGTATTACGTTATAACACGTAACGTTATGTACTATTACGTTATAACGTGTAACGTTCCATAGTATTACGTTGTAACATGTAACGTTATATAGTATTACGTTATAACGTGTAACGTTATATGTTATTACTTTATAACGTATAACGTTATATAGTATTACGTCATAACGTGTAACGTTATGTTGCATTACGTTTTAACGTGTAACGTTATGTAGCATTACGTTATAACGTGTAACGTTATGTAGCATTACGTTATAATGCGCAACGTTATATAGTATTACGTCATAACGTGTAACGTTATATATTATTACGTTATAACGTATAACGTTATAAAGTATTACGCCGTATCGTGTAACGTTATTTATTATTACGTTATGACGTGTAACGTTATAAAGTATTGCGCCGTAACGTGTAACGTTATGTAGCACTACGTTATAACGTGTAACGTTATGTAGCATTACGTCATGACGTGTAACGTTATATAGTATTACGTTATATCGTGTATCGTTATGTAGCATTACGTTATAACGTGTAACGTTATATAGTATTACGTTATAACGTGTAACGTTATATAGTATTACGTTATAACACGTAACGTTATGTACTATTACGTTAGAACGTGTAACGTTATATAGAATTACGTTATAACGTGTAACGTTCCATAGTATTACGTTATAACATGTAACGTTATATAGTATTACGTTATAACGTGTAACGTTATATATTATTACGCTATAACGTATAACGTTATATAGTATTACGTTATAACGTGTAACGTTATATATTATTACGCTATAACGTATAACGTTATATAGTATTACGTCACATCGTGTAACGTTATGTTGCATTACGTTATGACGTGTAACGTTATATAGTATTACGTTATAACGTGTAACGTTATATATTATTACGTTATAACGTATAACGTTATAAAGTATTACGCTGTATCGTGTAACGTTATTTATTATTACGTTATGACGTGTAACGTTATAAAGTATTGCGCCATAACGTGTAACGTTATGTAGCACTACGTTATAACGTGTAACGTTATGTAGCATTACGTCATAACGTGTAACGTTATATAGTATTACGTCATAACGTGTATCGTTATGTAGCATTACGTTATAACGTGTAACGTTATGTAGCATTACGTTATAATGCGCAACGTTATATAGTATTACGTCATAACGTGTAACGTTATGTTGCATTACGTTATAACGTGTAACGTTATATAGTATTACGTTATAACGTGTAACGTTATATAGTATTACGTTATAACGTGTAACGTTATATAGTATTACGTTATAACACGTAACGTTATGTACTATTACGTTATAACGTGTAACGTTATATAGAATTACGTTATAACGTGTAACGTTCCATAGTATTACGTTATAACATGTAACGTTATATAGTATTACGTTATAACGTGTAACGTTATATGTTATTACTTTATAACGTATAACGTTATATAGTTTTACGTCATAACGTGTAACGTTATGTTGCATTACGTTTTAACGTGTAACGTTATGTAGCATTACGTTATAACGTGTAACGGTATGTAGCATTACGTTATAATGCGCAACGTTATATAGTATTACGTCATAACGTGTAACGTTATATATTATTACGTTATAACGTATAACGTTATAAAGTATTACGCTGTATCGTGTAACGTTATTTATTATTACGTTATGACGTGTAACGTTATAAAGTATTACGCTGTATCGTGTAACGTTATTTATTATTACGTTATGACGTGTAACGTTATAAAGTATTGCGCCATAACGTGTAACGTTATGTAGCACTACGTTATAACGTGTAACGTTATGTAGCATTACGTCATAACATGTAACGTTATATAGTATTACGTTATAACGTGTAACGTTATTTATTATTACGTTATGTCGTGTAACGTTATAAAGTATTGCGCCATAACGTGTAACGTTATTTAGCACTACGTTATAACCTGTAACGTTATGTAGCTTTACGTTATAACGTGTAACGTTATATAGTATTACGTTATAACGTGTAACGTTATATAGTATTACGTTATAACACGTAACGTTATGTACTATTACGTTATAACGTGTAACGTTCCATAGTATTACGTTGTAACATGTAACGTTATATAGTATTACGTTATAACGTGTAACGTTATATGTTATTACTTTATAACGTATAACGTTATATAGTATTACGTTATAACGTGTAACGTTATATAGAATTACGTTATAACGTGTAACGTTCCATAGTATTACGTTATAACATGTAACGTTATATAGTATTACGTTATAACGTGTAACGTTATATATTATTACGCTATAACGTATAACGTTATATAGTATTACGTTATAACGTGTAACGTTATATATTATTGCGCTATAACGTATAACGTTATATAGTATTACGTCACAACGTGTAACGTTATGTTGCATTACGTTATGACGTGTAACGTTATATAGTATTACGTTATAACGTGTAACGTTATATAGTATTACGTTATAACGTGTAACGTTATATATTATTACGTTATAACGTATAACGTTATAAAGTATTACGCTGTATCGTGTAACGTTATTTATTATTACGTTATGACGTGTAACGTTATATAGTATTACGTTATAACGTGTAACGTTATATAGTATTACGTTATAACGTGTAACGTTATATAGTATTACGTTATAATGTGCAACGTTATATAGTATTACGTTATAACGTGTAACGTTATATATTATTACGCTATAACGTATAACGTTATGTAGTATTACGTCACAACGTGTAACGTTATATAGTATTACGTTATATCGTGTAACGTTATATAGTATTATTTTATAACACATAACGTTATATAGTATTACGTCATAACGTGTAACGTTATGTTGCATTACGTTATAACGTGTAACGTTATGAAGTATTACGTTATAGCGTGTAACGTTATGTAGCATTACGTTATAACGTGTAACGTTATATAGTATTACGTTATAATGTGCAACGTTATATAGTATTACGTTATAACGTGTAACGTTATATATTATTACGCTATAACGTATAACGTTATGTAGTATTACGTCACAACGTGTAACGTTATGTTGCATCACGTTATGACGTGTAACGTTTTATAGTATTACGTTATAACGTGTAACGTTATATATTATTACGTTATAACGTATAACGTTATAAAGTATTACGCTGTATCGTGTAACGTTATTTATTATTACGTTATGACGTGTAACGTTATAAAGTATTGCGCCATAACGTGTAACGTTATTTAGCACTACGTTATAACCTGTAACGTTATGTAGCTTTACGTCATAACGTGTAACGTTATATAGTATTACGTTATATCGTGTATCGTTATGTAGCATTACGTTATAACGTGTAACGTTATATAGTATTACGTTATGACGTGTAACGTTATATAGTATTACGTTATAACACGTAACGTTATGTACTATTACGTTATAATGCGCAACGTTATATAGTATTACGTCATAACGTGTAACGTTATATATTATTACGTTATAACGTATAACGTTATGTAGCATTACGTCATAACGTGTAACGTTATATAGTATTACGTCATAACGTGTATCGTTATGTAGCATTACGTTATAACGTGTAACGTTATGTAGCTTTATGTCATAACGTGTAACGTTATGTAGCATTACGTTATAACGTGTAACGTTATATAGAATTACGTTATAACGTGTAACGTTCCATAGTATTACGTTATAACGTGTAACGTTATATATTATTACGCTATAACGTATAACGTTATATAGTATTATTTTATAACACATAACGTTATATAGTATTACGTCATAACGTGTAACGTTATGTTGCATTACGTTATAACGTGTAACGTTATGAAGTATTACGTTATAGCGTGTAACGTTATGTAGCATTACGTTATAACGTGTAACGTTATATAGTATTACGTTATAATGTGCAACGTTATATAGTATTACGTTATAACGTGTAACGTTATGTAGCTTTATGTCATAACGTGTAACGTTATATAGTATTACGTTATATCGTGTAACGTTATATAGTATTATTTTATAACACATAACGTTATATAGTATTACGTCATAACGTGTAACGTTATGTTGCATTACGTTATAACGTGTAACGTTATGAAGTATTACGTTATAGCGTGTAACGTTATGTAGCATTACGTTATAACGTGTAACGTTATATAGTATTACGTTATAATGTGCAACGTTATATAGTATTACGTTATAACGTGTAACGTTATATATTATTACGCTATAACGTATAACGTTATGTAGTATTACGTCACAACGTGTAACGTTATGTTGCATTACGTTATGACGTGTAACGTTTTATAGTATTACGTTATAACGTGTAACGTTATATATTATTACGTTATAACGTATAACGTTATAAAGTATTACGCTGTATCGTGTAACGTTATTTATTATTACGTTATGACGTGTAACGTTATAAAGTATTGCGCCATAACGTGTAACGTTATATAGTATTACGTTATATCGTGTATCGTTATGTACCATTACGTTATAACGTGTAACGTTATAAAGTATTGCGCCATAACGTGTAACGTTATTTAGCACTACGTTATAACCTGTAACGTTATGTAGCTTTACGTCATAACGTGTAACGTTATATAGTATTACGTTATATCGTGTATCGTTATGTAGCATTACGTTATAACGTGTAACGTTATATAGTATTACGTTATAACGTGTAACGTTATATAGTATTACGTTATAACGTGTAACGTTATATAGTATTACGTTATAACACGTAACGTTATGTACTATTACGTTATAACGTGTAACGTTATATAGAATTACGTTATGACGTGTAACGTTATAAAGTATTGCGCCATAACGTGTAACGTTATTTAGCACTACGTTATAACCTGTAACGTTATGTAGCTTTACGTCATAACGTGTAACGTTATATAGTATTACGTTATATCGTGTATCGTTATGTAGCATTACGTTATAACGTGTAACGTTATATAGTATTACGTTATAACGTGTAACGTTATATAGTATTACGTTATAACACGTAACGTTATGTACTATTACGTTATAACGTGTAACGTTATATAGAATTACGTTATAACGTGTAACGTTCCATAGTATTACGTTATAACATGTAACGTTATATAGTATTACGTTATAACGTGTAACGTTATATGTTATTACTTTATAACGTATAACGTTATATAGTATTACGTCATAACGTGTAACGTTATGTTGCATTACGTTTTAACGTGTAACGTTATGTAGCATTACGTTATAACGTGTAACGTTATGTAGCATTACGTTATAATGCGCAACGTTATATAGTATTACGTCATAACGTGTAACGTTATATATTATTACGTTATAACGTATAACGTTATGTAGCATTACGTCATAACGTGTAACGTTATATAGTATTACGTCATAACGTGTATCGTTATGTAGCATTACGTTATAACGTATAACGTTATGTAGCATTGCGTTATAATGCGCAACGTTATATAGTATTACGTCATAACGTGTAACGTTATGTTGCATCACGTTATAACGTGTAACGTTATATAGTATTACGTTATAACGTGTAACGTTATATAGTATTACGTTATAACGTGTAACGTTATATAGTATTACGTTATAACACGTAACGTTATGTACTATTACGTTATAACGTGTAACGTTATATGTTATTACTTTATAACGTATAACGTTATATAGTTTTACGTCATAACGTGTAACGTTATGTTGCATTACGTTTTAACGTGTAACGTTATGTAGCATTACGTAATAACGTGTAACGTTATGTAGCATTACGTTATAATGCGCAACGTTATATAGTATTACGTCATAACGTGTAACGTTATATATTATTACGTTATAACGAATAACGTTATAAAGTATTACGCTGTATCGTGTAACGTTATTTATTATTACGTTATGTCGTGTAACGTTATAAAGTATTGCGCCATAACGTGTAACGTTATTTAGCACTACGTTATAACCTGTAACGTTATGTAGCTTTACGTCATAACGTGTAACGTTATATAGTATTACGTTATATCGTGTATCGTTATGTAGCATTACGTTATAACGTGTAACGTTATATAGTATTACGTTATAACGTGTAACGTTATATAGTATTACGTTATAACACGTAACGTTATGTACTATTACGTTATAACGTGTAACGTTATATAGAATTACGTTATAACGTGTAACGTTCCATAGTATTACGTTATAACATGTAACGTTATATAGTATTACGTTATAACGTGTAACGTTATATGTTATTACTTTATAACGTATAACGTTATATAGTATTACGTCATAACGTGTAACGTTATGTTGCATTACGTTTTAACGTGTAACGATATGTAGCATTACGTTATAACGTGTAACGTTATGTAGCATTACGTTATAATGCTCAACGTTATATAGTATTACGTCATAACGTGTAACGTTATATATTATTACGTTATAACGTATAACGTTATAAAGTATTACGCTGTATCGTGTAACGTTATTTATTATTACGTTATGACGTGTAACGTTATAAAGTATTACGCTGTATCGTGTAACGTTATTTATTATTACGTTATGACGTGTAACGTTATAAAGTATTGCGCCATAACGTGTAACGTTATGTAGCACTACGTTATAACGTGTAACGTTATGTAGCATTACGTCATAACATGTAACGTTATATAGTATTACGTTATAACGTGTAACGTTATTTATTATTACGTTATGTCGTGTAACGTTATAAAGTATTGCGCCATAACGTGTAACGTTATTTAGCACTACGTTATAACCTGTAACGTTATGTAGCTTTACGTTATAACGTGTAACGTTATATAGTATTACGTTATAACGTGTAACGTTATATAGTATTACGTTATAACACGTAACGTTATGTACTATTACGTTATAACGTGTAACGTTCCATAGTATTACGTTGTAACATGTAACGTTATATAGTATTACGTTATAACGTGTAACGTTATATGTTATTACTTTATAACGTATAACGTTATATAGTATTACGTCATAACGTGTAACGTTATGTTGCATTACGTTTTAACGTGTAACGTTATGTAGCATTACGTTATAACGTGTAACGTTATGTAGCATTACGTTATAATGCGCAACGTTATATAGTATTACGTCATAACGTGTAACGTTATATATTATTACGTTATAACGTATAACGTTATAAAGTATTACGCCGTATCGTGTAACGTTATTTATTATTACGTTATGACGTGTAACGTTATAAAGTATTGCGCCATAACGTGTAACGTTATGTAGCACTACGTTATAACGTGTAACGTTATGTAGCATTACGTCATGACGTGTAACGTTATATAGTATTACGTTATATCGTGTATCGTTATGTAGCATTACGTTATAACGTGTAACGTTATATAGTATTACGTTATAACGTGTAACGTTATATAGTATTACGTTATAACACGTAACGTTATGTACTATTACGTTATAACGTGTAACGTTATATAGAATTACGTTATAACGTGTAACGTTCCATAGTATTACGTTATAACATGTAACGTTATATAGTATTACGTTATAACGTGTAACGTTATATATTATTACGCTATAACGTATAACGTTATATAGTATTACGTTATAACGTGTAACGTTATATATTATTACGCTATAACGTATAACGTTATATAGTATTACGTCACAACGTGTAACGTTATGTTGCATTACGTTATGACGTGTAACGTTATATAGTATAACGTTATAACGTGTAACGTTATATAGTATTACGTTATAACGTGTAACGTTATATATTATTACGTTATAACGTATAACGATATGAAGTATTACGCTGTATCGTGTAACGTTATTTATTATTACGTTATGACGTGTAACGTTATAAAGTATTGCGCCATAACGTGTAACGTTATGTAGCACTACGTTATAACGTGTAACGTTATGTAGCATTACGTCATAACGTGTAACGTTATATAGTATTACGTCATAACGTGTATCGTTATGTAGCATTACGTTATAACGTGTAACGTTATGTAGCATTACGTTATAAGGCGCAGCGTTATATAGTATTACGTCATAACGTGTAACGTTATGTTGCATTACGTTATAACGTGTAACGTTATATAGTATTACGTTATAACGTGTAACGTTATATAGTATTACGTTATAACGTGTAACGTTATATAGTATTACGTTATAACACGTAACGTTATGTACTATTACGTTATAACGTGTAACGTTCCATAGTATTACGTTGTAACATGTAACGTTATATAGTATTACGTTATAACGTGTAACGTTATATGTTATTACTTTATAACGTATAACGTTATATAGTATTACGTCATAACGTGTAACGTTATGTTGCATTACGTTTTAACGTGTAACGTTATGTAGCATTACGTTATAACGTGTAACGTTATGTAGCATTACGTTATAATGCGCAACGTTATATAGTATTACGTCATAACGTGTAACGTTATATATTATTACGTTATAACGTATAACGTTATAAAGTATTACGCCGTATCGTGTAACGTTATTTATTATTACGTTATGACGTGTAACGTTATAAAGTATTGCGCCATAACGTGTAACGTTATGTAGCACTACGTTATAACGTGTAACGTTATGTAGCATTACGTCATGACGTGTAACGTTATATAGTATTACGTTATATCGTGTATCGTTATGTAGCATTACGTTATAACGTGTAACGTTATATAGTATTACGTTATAACGTGTAACGTTATATAGTATTACGTTATAACACGTAACGTTATGTACTATTACGTTATAACGTGTAACGTTATATAGAATTACGTTATAACGTGTAACGTTCCATAGTATTACGTTATAACATGTAACGTTATATAGTATTACGTTATAACGTGTAACGTTATATATTATTACGCTATAACGTATAACGTTATATAGTATTACGTTATAACGTGTAACGTTATATATTATTACGCTATAACGTATAACGTTATATAGTATTACGTCACAACGTGTAACGTTATGTTGCATTACGTTATGACGTGTAACGTTATATAGTATAACGTTATAACGTGTAACGTTATATAGTATTACGTTATAACGTGTAACGTTATATATTATTACGTTATAACGTATAACGTTATAAAGTATTACGCTGTATCGTGTAACGTTATTTATTATTACGTTATGACGTGTAACGTTATAAAGTATTGCGCCATAACGTGTAACGTTATGTAGCACTACGTTATAACGTGTAACGTTATGTAGCATTACGTCATAACGTGTAACGTTATATAGTATTACGTCATAACGTGTATCGTTATGTAGCATTACGTTATAACGTGTAACGTTATGTAGCATTACGTTATAAGGCGCAACGTTATATAGTATTACGTCATAACGTGTAACGTTATGTTGCATTACGTTATAACGTGTAACGTTATATAGTATTACGTTATAACGTGTAACGTTATATAGTATTACGTTATAACGTGTAACGTTATATAGTATTACGTTATAACGTGTAACGTTATATAGTATTACGTTATAACACGTAACGTTATGTACTATTACGTTATAACGTGTAACGTTATATAGAATTACGTTATAACGTGTAACGTTCCATAGTATTACGTTATAACATGTAACGTTATATAGTATTACGTTATAACGTGTAACGTTATATGTTATTACTTTATAACGTATAACGTTATATAGTTTTACGTCATAACGTGTAACGTTATGTTGCATTACGTTTTAACGTGTAACGTTATGTAGCATTACGTTATAACGTGTAACGGTATGTAGCATTACGTTATAAGGCGCAACGTTATATAGTATTACGTCATAACGTGTAACGTTATATATTATTACGTTATAACGTATAACGTTATAAAGTATTACGTTATAACGTATAACGTTATGAAGTATTACGCTGTATCGTGTAACGTTATTTATTATTACGTTATGACGTGTAACGTTATAAAGTATTGCGCCATAACGTGTAACGTTATGTAGCACTACGTTATAACGTGTAACGTTATGTAGCATTACGTCATAACGTGTAACGTTATATAGTATTACGTCATAACGTGTATCGTTATGTAGCATTACGTTATAACGTGTAACGTTATGTAGCATTACGTTATAAGGCGCAACGTTATATAGTATTACGTCATAACGTGTAACGTTATGTTGCATTACGTTATAACGTGTAACGTTATATAGTATTACGTTATAACGTGTAACGTTATATAGTATTACGTTATAACGTGTAACGTTATATAGTATTACGTTATAACGTGTAACGTTATATAGTATTACGTTATAACACGTAACGTTATGTACTATTACGTTATAACGTGTAACGTTATATAGAATTACGTTATAACGTGTAACGTTCCATAGTATTACGTTATAACATGTAACGTTATATAGTATTACGTTATAACGTGTAACGTTATATGTTATTACTTTATAACGTATAACGTTATATAGTTTTACGTCATAACGTGTAACGTTATGTTGCATTACGTTTTAACGTGTAACGTTATGTAGCATTACGTTATAACGTGTAACGGTATGTAGCATTACGTTATAATGCGCAACGTTATATAGTATTACGTCATAACGTGTAACGTTATATATTATTACGTTATAACGTATAACGTTATAAAGTATTACGCTGTATCGTGTAACGTTATTTATTATTACGTTATGTCGTGTAACGTTATAAAGTATTGCGCCATAACGTGTAACGTTATTTAGCACTACGTTATAACCTGTAACGTTATGTAGCTTTACGTCATTACGTGTAACGTTATATAGTATTACGTTATATCGTGTATCGTTATGTAGCATTACGTTATAACGTGTAACGTTATATAGTATTACGTTATAACGTGTAACGTTATATAGTATTACGTTATAACACGTAACGTTATGTACTATTACGTTATAACGTGTAACGTTATATAGAATTACGTTATAACGTGTAACGTTCCATAGTATTACGTTATAACATGTAACGTTATATAGTATTACGTTATAACGTGTAACGTTATATGTTATTACTTTATAACGTATAACGTTATAAAGAATTACGTCATAACGTGTAACGTTATGTTGCATTACGTTTTAACGTGTAACGTTATGTAGCATTACGTTATAACGTGTAACGTTATGTAGCATTACGTTATAATGCGCAACGTTATATAGTATTACGTCATAACGTGTAACGTTATATATTATTACGTTATAACGTATAACGTTATAAAGTATTACGCTGTATCGTGTAACGTTATTTATTATTACGTTATGTCGTGTAACGTTATAAAGTATTGCGCCATAACGTGTAACGTTATTTAGCACTACGTTATAACCTGTAACGTTATGTAGCTTTATGTCATAACGTGTAACGTTATATAGTATTACGTTATATCGTGTAACGTTATATAGTATTATTTTATAACACATAACGTTATATAGTATTACGTCATAACGTGTAACGTTATGTTGCATTACGTTATAACGTGTAACGTTATGAAGTATTACGTTATAGCGTGTAACGTTATGTAGCATTACGTTATAACGTGTAACGTTATATAGTATTACGTTATAATGTGCAACGTTATATAGTATTACGTTATAACGTGTAACGTTATATATTATTACGCTATAACGTATAACGTTATGTAGTATTACGTCACAACGTGTAACGTTATGTTGCATTACGTTATGACGTGTAACGTTTTATAGTATTACGTTATAACGTGTAACGTTATATATTATTACGTTATAACGTATAACGTTATAAAGCATTACGCTGTATCGTGTAACGTTATTTATTATTACGTTATGACGTGTAACGTTATAAAGTATTGCGCCATAACGTGTAACGTTATTTAGCACTACGTTATAACCTGTAACGTTATGTAGCTTTACGTCATAACGTGTAACGTTATATAGTATTACGTTATATCGTGTATCGTTATGTAGCATTACGTTATAACGTGTAACGTTATATAGTATTACGTTATGACGTGTAACGTTATATAGTATTACGTTATAACACGTAACGTTATGTACTATTACGTTATAACGTGTAACGTTCCATAGTATTACGTTATAACATGTAACGTTATATAGTATTACGTTATAACGTGTAACGTTATATGTTATTACTTTATAACGTATAACGGTATATAGTATTACGTCATAACGTGTAACGTTATGTTGCATTACGTTTTAACGTGTAACGTTATGTAGCATTACGTTATAACGTGTAACGTTATGTAGCATTACGTTATAATGTGCAACGTTATATAGTATTACGTCATAACGTGTAACGTTATATATTATTACGTTATAACGTATAACGTTATGTAGCATTACGTCATAACGTGTAACGTTATATAGTATTACGTCATAACGTGTATCGTTATGTAGCATTACGTTATAACGTATAACGTTATGTAGCATTGCGTTATAATGCGCAACGTTATATAGTATTACGTCATAACGTGTAACGTTATGTTGCATCACGTTATAACGTGTAACGTTATATAGTATTACGTTATAACGTGTAACGTTATATAGTATTACGTTATAACGTGTAACGTTATATAGTATTACGTTATAACGTGTAACGTTATATAGTATTACGTTATAACACGTAACGTTATGTACTATTACGTTATAACGTGTAACGTTATGTAGAATTACGTTATAACGTGTAACGTTCCATAGTATTACGTTATAACATGTAACGTTATATAGTATTACGTTATAACGTGTAACGTTATATGTTATTACTTTATAACGTATAACGTTATATAGTTTTACGTCATAACGTGTAACGTTATGTTGCATTACGTTTTAACGTGTAACGTTATGTAGCATTACGTTATAACGTGTAACGTTATGTAGCATTACGTTATAATGCGCAACGTTATATAGTATTACGTCATAACGTGTAACGTTATATATTATTACGTTATAACGAATAACGTTATAAAGTATTACGCTGTATCGTGTAACGTTATTTATTATTACGTTATGTCGTGTAACGTTATAAAGTATTGCGCCATAACGTGTAACGTTATTTAGCACTACGTTATAACCTGTAACGTTATGTAGCTTTACGTCATAACGTGTAACGTTATATAGTATTACGTTATATCGTGTATCGTTATGTAGCATTACGTTATAATGCGCAACGTTATATAGTATTACGTTATAACGTATAACGTTATAAAGTATTACGCTGTATCGTGTAACGTTATTTATTATTACGTTATGACGTGTAACGTTATAAAGTATTGCGCCATAACGTGTAACGTTATGTAGCACTACGTTACAACATATAACGTTATATAGTATTATGTCATAACGTGTAACGTTATGTAGCATTACGTTATAACGTGTAACATTATGTAGCATTACGTTTTAACGTGTAACGTTCTGTAGTATTACGTTATAACATGTAACGTTATATAGTATTATTTTATAACACAAAACGTTATATAGTATTACGTCATAACGTGTAACGTTATGTTGCATTACGTTATAACGTGTAACGTTATGAAGTATTACTTTATAGCGTGTAACGTTATGTAGCATTACGTTATAACGTGTAACGTTATATAGTATTACGTGTAATGTGCAACGTTATATAGTATTACGTTATAACGTTTAACGTTATATATTATTACGCTATAACGTATAACGTTATGTAGTATTACGTCACAACGTGTAACGTTATATAGTATTACGTTATAACGTGTAACGTTATATGTTATTACTTTATAACGTATAACGTTATATAGTATTACGTCATAACGTGTAACGTTATGTTGCATTACGTTTTAACGTGTAACGTTATGTAGCATTACGTTATAACGTGTAACGTTATGTAGCATTACGTTATAATGCGCAACGTTATATAGTATTACGTCATAACGTGTAACGTTATATATTATTACGTTATAACGTATAACGTTATAAAGTATTACGCTGTATCGTGTAACGTTATTTATTATTACGTTATGTCGTGTATCGTTGTGTAGCATTACGTTATAATGCGCAACGTTATATAGTATTACGTTATAACGTATAACGTTATAAAGTATTACGCTGTATCGTGTAACGTTATTTATTATTACGTTATGACGTGTAACGTTATAAAGTATTGCGCCATAACGTGTAACGTTATGTAGCACTACGTTATAACATGTAACGTTATATAGTATTATTTTATAACACATAACGTTATATAGTATTACGTCATAACGTGTAACGTTATGTTGCATTACGTTATAACGTGTTACGTTATGAAGTATTACGTTATAGCGTGTAACGTTATGTAGCATTACGTTATAACGTGTAACGTTATATAGTATTACGTTATAATGTGCAACGTTATATAGTATTACTTTATAACGTGTAACGTTATATATTATTACGCTATAACGTTTAACGTTATATATTATTACGCTATAACGTATAACGTTATGTAGTATTACGTCACAACGTGTAACGTTATATAGTATTACGTTATAACGTGTAACGTTATATGTTATTACTTTATAACGTATAACGTTATATAGTATTACGTCATAACGTGTAACGTTATGTTGCATTACGTTTTAACGTGTAACGTTATGTAGCATTACGTTATAACGTGTAACGTTATGTAGCATTACGTTATAATGTGCAACGTTATATAGTATTACGTCATAACGTGTAACGTTATATATTATTACGTTATAACGTATAACGTTATAAAGTATTACGCTGTATCGTGTAACGTTATTTATTATTACGTTATGTCGTGTATCGTTATGTAGCATTACGTTATAATGCGCAACGTTATATAGTATTACGTTATAACGTATAACGTTATAAAGTATTACGCTGTATCGTGTAACGTTATTTATTATTACGTTATGTCGTGTATCGTTATGTAGCATTACGTTATAATGCGCAACGTTATATAGTATTACGTTATAACGTATAACGTTATAAAGTATTACGCTGTATCGTGTAACGTTATTTATTATTACGTTATGACGTGTAACGTTATAAAGTATTGCGCCATAACGTGTAACGTTATGTAGCACTACGTTATAACATGTAACGTTATATAGTATTGTTTTATAACACATAACGTTATATAGTATTACGTCATAACGTGTAACGTTATGTTGCATTACGTTATAACGTGTAACCTTATGAAGTATTACGTTATAGCGTGTAACGTTATGTAGCATTACGTTATAACGTGTAACGTTATATAGTATTACGTTATAATGTGCAACGTTATATAGTATTACTTTATAACGTGTAACGTTATATATTATTACGCTATAACGTATAACGTTATATAGTATTACGTCACAACGTGTAACGTTATGTTGCATTACGTTATGACGTGTAACGTTATATAGTATTACGTTATAACGTGTAACGTTATATATTATTACGTTATAACGTATAACGTTATAAAGTAATACGCTGTATCGTGTAACGTTATTTATTATTACGTTATGACGTGTAACGTTATAAAGTATTGCGCCATAACGTGTAACGTTATGTAGCACTACGTTATAACGTGTAACGTTATGTAGCATTACGTCATAACGTGTAACGTTATATAGTATTACGTTATATCGTGTATCGTTATGTAGCATTACGTTATAACGTGTAACGTTATGTAGCATTACGTTATAATGCGCAACGTTATATAGTATTACGTCATAACGTGTAACGTTATGTTGCATTACGTTATAACGTGTAACGTTATATAGTATTACATTATAACGTGTAACGTTATATAGTATTACGTTATAACGTGTAACGTTATATAGTATTACGTTATAACACGTAACGTTATGTACTATTACGTTATAACGTGTAACGTTATATAGAATTACGTTATAACGTGTAACGTTCCATAGTATTACGTTATAACATGTAACGTTATATAGTATTACGTTATAACGTGTAACGTTATATGTTATTACTTTATAACGTATAACGTTATATAGTATTACGTCATAACGTGTAACGTTATGTTGCATTACGTTTTAACGTGTAACGTTATGTAGAATTACGTTATAACGTGTAACGTTCCATAGTATTACGTTATAACATGTAACGTTATATAGTATTACGTTATAACGTGTAACGTTATATGTTATTACTTTATAACGTATAACGTTATATAGTATTACGTCATAACGTGTAACGTTATGTTGCATTACGTTTTAACGTGTAACGTTATGTAGCATTACGTTATATCGTGTAACGTTATGTAGCATTACGTTATAATGCGCAACGTTATATAGTATTACGTCATAACGTGTAACGTTATATATTATTACGTTATAACGTATAACGTTATAAAGTATTACGCTGTATCGTGTAACGTTATTTATTATTACGTTATGTCGTGTAACGTTATAAAGTATAGCGCCATAACGTGTAACGTTATTTAGCACTACGTTATAACCTGTAACGTTATGTAGCTTTACGTCATAACGTGTAACGTTATATAGTATTACGTTATATCGTGTAACGTTATGTAGCATTACGTTATAATGCGCAACGTTATATAGTATTACGTCATAACGTGTAACGTTATGTTGCATTACGTTATAACGTGTAACGTTATATAGTATTACGTTATAACGTGTAACGTTATATAGTATTACGTTATAACGTGTAACGTTATATAGTGTTACGTTATAACACGTAACGTTATGTACTATTACGTTATAACGTGTAACGTTATATAGAATTACGTTATTACGTGTAACGTACCATAGCATTACGTTATAACATGTAACGTTATATAGTATTACGTTATAACGTGTAACGTTATATGTTATTACTTTATAACGTATAACGTTATATAGTATTACGTCATAACGTGTAACGTTATGTTGCATTACGTTTTAACGTGTAACGTTATGTAGCATTACGTTATAACGTGTAACGTTATGTAGCATTACGTTATAACGTGTAACGTTATGTAGCATTACGTTATAATGCGCAACGTTATATAGTATTACGTCATAACGTGTAACGTTATATATTATTACGTTATAACGTATAACGTTATAAAGTATTACGCTGTATCGTGTAACGTTATTTATTATTACGTTATGTCGTGTAACGTTATAAAGTATTGCGCCATAACGTGTAACGTTATTTAGCACTACGTTATAACCTGTAACGTTATGTAGCTTTACGTCATAACGTGAAACGTTATATAGTATTACGTTATATCGTGTATCGTTATGTAGCATTACGTTATAATGCGCAACGTTATATAGTATTACGTTATAACGTATAACGTTATAAAGTATTACGCTGTATCGTGTAACGTTATTTATTATTACGTTATGACGTGTAACGTTATAAAGTATTGTGCCATAACGTGTAACGTTATGTAGCACTACGTTATAACGTGTAACGTTATGTAGCATTACGTTATAATGCGCAACGTTATATAGTATTACGTCAAAACGTGTAACGTTATGTAGCATTACGTCATAACGTGTAACGTTATATAGTATTACGTTATATCGTGTATCGTTATGTAGCATTACGTTATAACGTGTAACGTTATGTAGCATTACGTTATAATGCGCAACGTTATATAGTATTACGTCATAACGTGTAACGTTATGTTGCATTACGTTATAACGTGTAACGTTGTATAGTATTACGTTATAACGTGTAACGTTATATAGTATTACGTTATAACACGTAACGTTATATAGTATTACGTCATAACGTGTAACGTAATGTTGCATTACGTTTTAACGTGTAACGTTATGTAGCATTACGTTATAACGTGTAACGTTATGTAGCATTACGTTATAATGCGCAACGTTATATAGTATTACGTCATAACGTGTAACGTAATGTTGCATTACGTTTTAACGTGTAACGTTATGTTGCATTACGTTATAACGTGTAACGTTATGAAGTATTGCGCCATAACGTGTAACGTTATGTAGCACTACGTTATAACGTGTAACGTTATGTAGCATTACGTCATAACGTGTAACGTTATATAGTATTACGTTATAACACGGAACGTTATGTAGCATTACGTTATAACGTGTAACATTATATAGTATTACGTTATAATGTGCAACGTTATATAGTATTACGTTATAACGTGTAACGTTATATATTATTACGCTATAACGTGTAACGTTATGTTGCATTACGTTATAACGTGTAACGTTATGAAGTATTACGTTATAGCGTGTAACGTTATGTAGCATTACGTTATAACGTGTAACGTTATATAGTATTACGTTATAATGTGCAACGTTATATAGTATTACTTTATAACGTGTAACGTTATATATTATTACGCTATAACGTTTAACGTTATATATTATTACGCTATAACGTATAACGTTATGTAGTATTACGTCACAACGTGTAACGTTATATAGTATTACGTTATAACGTGTAACGTTATATGTTATTACTTTATAACGTATAACGTTATATAGTATTACGTCATAACGTGTAACGTTATGTTGCATTACGTTTTAACGTGTAACGTTATGTAGCATTACGTTATAACGTGTAACGTTATGTAGCATTACGTTATAATGTGCAACGTTATATAGTATTACGTCATAACGTGTAACGTTATATATTATTACGTTATAACGTATAACGTTATAAAGTATTACGCTGTATCGTGTAACGTTATTTATTATTACGTTATGTCGTGTATCGTTATGTAGCATTACGTTATAATGCGCAACGTTATATAGTATTACGTTATAACGTATTACGTTATAAAGTATTACGCTGTATCGTGTAACGTTATTTATTATTACGTTATGACGTGTAACGTTATAAAGTATTGCGCCATAACGTGTAACGTTATGTAGCACTACGTTATAACATGTAACGTTATATAGTATTGTTTTATAACACATAACGTTATATAGTATTACGTCATAACGTGTAACGTTATGTTGCATTACGTTATAACGTGTAACCTTATGAAGTATTACGTTATAGCGTGTAACGTTATGTAGCATTACGTTATAACGTGTAACGTTATATAGTATTACGTTATAATGTGCAACGTTATATAGTATTACTTTATAACGTGTAACGTTATATATTATTACGCTATAACGTATAACGTTATATAGTATTACGTCACAACGTGTAACGTTATGTTGCATTACGTTATGACGTGTAACGTTATATAGTATTACGTTATAACGTGTAACGTTATATATTATTACGTTATAACGTATAACGTTATAAAGTAATACGCTGTATCGTGTAACGTTATTTATTATTACGTTATGACGTGTAACGTTATAAAGTATTGCGCCATAACGTGTAACGTTATGTAGCACTACGTTATAACGTGTAACGTTATGTAGCATTACGTCATAACGTGTAACGTTATATAGTATTACGTTATATCGTGTATCGTTATGTAGCATTACGTTATAACGTGTAACGTTATGTAGCATTACGTTATAATGCGCAACGTTATATAGTATTACGTCATAACGTGTAACGTTATGTTGCATTACGTTATAACGTGTAACGTTATATAGTATTACATTATAACGTGTAACGTTATATAGTATTACGTTATAACGTGTAACGTTATATAGTATTACGTTATAACACGTAACGTTATGTACTATTACGTTATAACGTGTAACGTTATATAGAATTACGTTATAACGTGTAACGTTCCATAGTATTACGTTATAACATGTAACGTTATATAGTATTACGTTATAACGTGTAACGTTATATGTTATTACTTTATAACGTATAACGTTATATAGTATTACGTCATAACGTGTAACGTTATGTTGCATTACGTTTTAACGTGTAACGTTATGTAGCATTACGTTATATCGTGTAACGTTATGTAGCATTACGTTATAATGCGCAACGTTATATAGTATTACGTCATAACGTGTAACGTTATATATTATTACGTTATAACGTATAACGTTATAAAGTATTACGCTGTATCGTGTAACGTTATTTATTATTACGTTATGTCGTGTAACGTTATAAAGTATAGCGCCATAACGTGTAACGTTATTTAGCACTACGTTATAACCTGTAACGTTATGTAGCTTTACGTCATAACGTGTAACGTTATATAGTATTACGTTATATCGTGTAACGTTATGTAGCATTACGTTATAACGTGTAACGTTATGTAGCATTACGTTATAATGCGCAACGTTATATAGTATTACGTCATAACGTGTAACGTTATGTTGCATTACGTTATAACGTGTAACGTTATATAGTATTACATTATAACGTGTAACGTTATATAGTATTACGTTATAACGTGAAACGTTATATAGTATTACGTTATAACACGTAACGTTATGTACTATTACGTTATAACGTGTAACGTTATATAGAATTACGTTATAACGTGTAACGTTCCATAGTATTACGTTATAACATGTAACGTTATATAGTATTACGTTATAACGTGTAACGTTATATGTTATTACTTTATAACGTATAACGTTATATAGTATTACGTCATAACGTGTAACGTTATGTTGCATTACGTTTTAACGTGTAACGTTATGTAGCATTACGTTATATCGTGTAACGTTATGTAGCATTACGTTATAATGCGCAACGTTATATAGTATTACGTCATAACGTGTAACGTTATATATTATTACGTTATAACGTATAACGTTATAAAGTATTACGCTGTATCGTGTAACGTTATTTATTATTACGTTATGTCGTGTAACGTTATAAAGTATAGCGCCATAACGTGTAACGTTATTTAGCACTACGTTATAACCTGTAACGTTATGTAGCTTTACGTCATAACGTGTAACGTTATATAGTATTACGTTATATCGTGTAACGTTATGTAGCATTACGTTATAATGCGCAACGTTATATAGTATTACGTCATAACGTGTAACGTTATGTTGCATTACGTTATAACGTGTAACGTTATATAGTATTACGTTATAACGTGTAACGTTATATAGTATTACGTTATAACGTGTAACGTTATATAGTGTTACGTTATAACACGTAACGTTATGTACTATTACGTTATAACGTGTAACGTTATATAGAATTACGTTATTACGTGTAACGTACCATAGCATTACGTTATAACATGTAACGTTATATAGTATTACGTTATAACGTGTAACGTTATATGTTATTACTTTATAACGTATAACGTTATATAGTATTACGTCATAACGTGTAACGTTATGTTGCATTACGTTTTAACGTGTAACGTTATGTAGCATTACGTTATAACGTGTAACGTTATGTAGCATTACGTTATAACGTGTAACGTTATGTAGCATTACGTTATAATTCGCAACGTTATATAGTATTACGTCATAACGTGTAACGTTATATATTATTACGTTATAACGTATAACGTTATAAAGTATTACGCTGTATCGTGTAACGTTATTTATTATTACGTTATGTCGTGTAACGTTATAAAGTATTGCGCCATAACGTGTAACGTTATTTAGCACTACGTTATAACCTGTAACGTTATGTAGCTTTACGTCATAACGTGTAACGTTATATAGTATTACGTTATATCGTGTATCGTTATGTAGCATTACGTTATAATGCGCAACGTTATATAGTATTACGTCATAACGTGTAACGTTATATAGTATTACGTCATAACGTGTAACGTTATATAGTATTACGTTATATCGTGTATCGTTATGTAGCATTACGTTATAACGTGTAACGTTATGTAGCATTACGTTATAATGCGCAACGTTATATAGTATTACGTCATAACGTGTAACGTTATGTTGCATTACGTTATAACGTGTAACGTTGTATAGTATTACGTCATAACCTGTAACGTTATGTAGCTTTACGTCATAACGTGTAACGTTATATAGTATTACGTTATATCGTGTATCGTTATGTAGTATTACGTCATAACGTGTAACGTTATATATTATTACGTTATAACGTATAACGTTATAAAGTATTACGCTGTATCGTGTAACGTTATTTATTATTACGTTATGTCGTGTAACGTTATAAAGTATTACGCTGTATCGTGTAACGTTATTTATTATTACGTTATGACGTGTAACGTTATAAAGTATTGTACCATAACGTGTAACGTTATGTAGCACTACGTTATAACGTGTAACGTTATGTAGCATTACGTTATAATGCGCAACGTTATATAGTATTACGTCATAACGTGTAACGTTATGTAGCATTACGTCATAACGTGTAACGTTATATAGTATTACGTTATATCGTGTATCGTTATGTAGCATTACGTTATAACGTGTAACGTTATGTAGCATTACGTTATAATGCGCAACGTTATATAGTATTACGTCATAACGTGTAACGTTATGTTGCATTACGTTATAACGTGTAACGTTGTATAGTATTACGTTATAACGTGTAACGTTATATAGTATTACGTTATAACACGTAACGTTATATAGTATTACGTCATAACGTGTAACGTAATGTTGCATTACGTTTTAACGTGTAACGTTATGTAGCATTACGTTATAACGTGTAACGTTATGTAGCATTACGTTATAATGCGCAACGTTATATAGTATTACGTCATAACGTGTAACGTAATGTTGCATTACGTTTTAACGTGTAACGTTATGTTGCATTACGTTATAACGTGTAACGTTATGAAGTATTGCGCCATAACGTGTAACGTTATGTAGCACTACGTTATAACGTGTAACGTTATGTAGCATTACGTCATAACGTGTAACGTTATATAGTATTACGTTATAACACGGAACGTTATGTAGCATTACGTTATAACGTGTAACATTATATAGTATTACGTTATAATGTGCAACGTTATATAGTATTACGTTATAACGTGTAACGTTATATATTATTACGCTATAACGTATAACGTTATATAGTATTACGTCACAACGTGTAACGTTATGTTGCATTACGTTATGACGTGTAACGTTATATAGTATTACGTTATAACGTGTAACGTTATATATTATTACGTTATAACGTATAACGTTATAAAGTATTACGATGTATCGTGTAACGTTATTTATTATTACGTTATGACGTGTAACGTTATAAAGTAATGCGCCATAACGTGTAACGTTATGTAGCACTACGTTATAACGTGTAACGTTATGTAGCATTACGTCATAACGTGTAACGTTTTATAGTATTACGTTATATCGTGTATCGTTATGTAGCATTACGTTATAACGTGTAACGTTATGTAGCATTACGTTATAATGCGCAACGTTATATAGTATTACGTCATAACGTGTAACGTTATGTAGCATTACGTCATAACGTGTAACGTTATATAGTATTACGTTATAACACGGAACGTTATGTAGCATTACGTTATAACGTGTAACATTATATAGTATTACGTTATAATGTGCAACGTTATGTAGCACTACGTTATAACATGTAACGTTATATAGTATTATTTTATAACACATAACGTTATATGGTATTACGTCATAACGTGTAACGTTCCATAGTATTACGTTATAACATGTAACGTTATATAGTATTACGTTATAACGTGTAACGTTATATGTTATTACTTTATAACGTATAACGTTATATAGTATTACGTCATAACGTGTAACGTTATTTAGCACTACGTTATAACCTGTAACGTTATGTAGCTTTACGTCATAACGTGTAACGTTATATAGTATTACGTTATATCGTGTAACGTTATGTAGCATTACGTTATAACGTGTAACGTTATGTAGCATTACGTTATAATGCGCAACGTTATATAGTATTACGTCATAACGTGTAACGTTATGTTGCATTACGTTATAACGTGTAACGTTATATAGTATTACATTATAACGTGTAACGTTATATAGTATTACGTTATAACGTGAAACGTTATATAGTATTACGTTATAACACGTAACGTTATGTACTATTACGTTATAACGTGTAACGTTATATAGAATTACGTTATAACGTGTAACGTTCCATAGTATTACGTTATAACATGTAACGTTATATAGTATTACGTTATAACGTGTAACGTTATATGTTATTACTTTATAACGTATAACGTTATATAGTATTACGTCATAACGTGTAACGTTATGTTGCATTACGTTTTAACGTGTAACGTTATGTAGCATTACGTTATATCGTGTAACGTTATGTAGCATTACGTTATAATGCGCAACGTTATATAGTATTACGTCATAACGTGTAACGTTATATATTATTACGTTATAACGTATAACGTTATAAAGTATTACGCTGTATCGTGTAACGTTATTTATTATTACGTTATGTCGTGTAACGTTATAAAGTATAGCGCCATAACGTGTAACGTTATTTAGCACTACGTTATAACCTGTAACGTTATGTAGCTTTACGTCATAACGTGTAACGTTATATAGTATTACGTTATATCGTGTAACGTTATGTAGCATTACGTTATAATGCGCAACGTTATATAGTATTACGTCATAACGTGTAACGTTATGTTGCATTACGTTATAACGTGTAACGTTATATAGTATTACGTTATAACGTGTAACGTTATATAGTATTACGTTATAACGTGTAACGTTATATAGTGTTACGTTATAACACGTAACGTTATGTACTATTACGTTATAACGTGTAACGTTATATAGAATTACGTTATTACGTGTAACGTACCATAGCATTACGTTATAACATGTAACGTTATATAGTATTACGTTATAACGTGTAACGTTATATGTTATTACTTTATAACGTATAACGTTATATAGTATTACGTCATAACGTGTAACGTTATGTTGCATTACGTTTTAACGTGTAACGTTATGTAGCATTACGTTATAACGTGTAACGTTATGTAGCATTACGTTATAACGTGTAACGTTATGTAGCATTACGTTATAATTCGCAACGTTATATAGTATTACGTCATAACGTGTAACGTTATATATTATTACGTTATAACGTATAACGTTATAAAGTATTACGCTGTATCGTGTAACGTTATTTATTATTACGTTATGTCGTGTAACGTTATAAAGTATTGCGCCATAACGTGTAACGTTATTTAGCACTACGTTATAACCTGTAACGTTATGTAGCTTTACGTCATAACGTGTAACGTTATATAGTATTACGTTATATCGTGTATCGTTATGTAGCATTACGTTATAATGCGCAACGTTATATAGTATTACGTCATAACGTGTAACGTTATATAGTATTACGTCATAACGTGTAACGTTATATAGTATTACGTTATATCGTGTATCGTTATGTAGCATTACGTTATAACGTGTAACGTTATGTAGCATTACGTTATAATGCGCAACGTTATATAGTATTACGTCATAACGTGTAACGTTATGTTGCATTACGTTATAACGTGTAACGTTGTATAGTATTACGTCATAACCTGTAACGTTATGTAGCTTTACGTCATAACGTGTAACGTTATATAGTATTACGTTATATCGTGTATCGTTATGTAGTATTACGTCATAACGTGTAACGTTATATATTATTACGTTATAACGTATAACGTTATAAAGTATTACGCTGTATCGTGTAACGTTATTTATTATTACGTTATGTCGTGTAACGTTATAAAGTATTACGCTGTATCGTGTAACGTTATTTATTATTACGTTATGACGTGTAACGTTATAAAGTATTGTACCATAACGTGTAACGTTATGTAGCACTACGTTATAACGTGTAACGTTATGTAGCATTACGTTATAATGCGCAACGTTATATAGTATTACGTCATAACGTGTAACGTTATGTAGCATTACGTCATAACGTGTAACGTTATATAGTATTACGTTATATCGTGTATCGTTATGTAGCATTACGTTATAACGTGTAACGTTATGTAGCATTACGTTATAATGCGCAACGTTATATAGTATTACGTCATAACGTGTAACGTTATGTTGCATTACGTTATAACGTGTAACGTTGTATAGTATTACGTTATAACGTGTAACGTTATATAGTATTACGTTATAACACGTAACGTTATATAGTATTACGTCATAACGTGTAACGTAATGTTGCATTACGTTTTAACGTGTAACGTTATGTAGCATTACGTTATAACGTGTAACGTTATGTAGCATTACGTTATAATGCGCAACGTTATATAGTATTACGTCATAACGTGTAACGTAATGTTGCATTACGTTTTAACGTGTAACGTTATGTTGCATTACGTTATAACGTGTAACGTTATGAAGTATTGCGCCATAACGTGTAACGTTATGTAGCACTACGTTATAACGTGTAACGTTATGTAGCATTACGTCATAACGTGTAACGTTATATAGTATTACGTTATAACACGGAACGTTATGTAGCATTACGTTATAACGTGTAACATTATATAGTATTACGTTATAATGTGCAACGTTATATAGTATTACGTTATAACGTGTAACGTTATATATTATTACGCTATAACGTATAACGTTATATAGTATTACGTCACAACGTGTAACGTTATGTTGCATTACGTTATGACGTGTAACGTTATATAGTATTACGTTATAACGTGTAACGTTATATATTATTACGTTATAACGTATAACGTTATAAAGTATTACGATGTATCGTGTAACGTTATTTATTATTACGTTATGACGTGTAACGTTATAAAGTAATGCGCCATAACGTGTAACGTTATGTAGCACTACGTTATAACGTGTAACGTTATGTAGCATTACGTCATAACGTGTAACGTTTTATAGTATTACGTTATATCGTGTATCGTTATGTAGCATTACGTTATAACGTGTAACGTTATGTAGCATTACGTTATAATGCGCAACGTTATATAGTATTACGTCATAACGTGTAACGTTATGTAGCATTACGTCATAACGTGTAACGTTATATAGTATTACGTTATAACACGGAACGTTATGTAGCATTACGTTATAACGTGTAACATTATATAGTATTACGTTATAATGTGCAACGTTATGTAGCACTACGTTATAACATGTAACGTTATATAGTATTATTTTATAACACATAACGTTATATGGTATTACGTCATAACGTGTAACGTTCCATAGTATTACGTTATAACATGTAACGTTATATAGTATTACGTTATAACGTGTAACGTTATATGTTATTACTTTATAACGTATAACGTTATATAGTATTACGTCATAACGTGTAACGTTATGTTGCTTTACGTTTTAACGTGTAACGTTATGTAGCATTACGTTATAACGTGTAACGTTATGTAGCATTACGTTATAATGCGCAACGTTATATAGTATTACGTCATAACGTGTAACGTTATATATTATTACGTTATAACGTATAACGTTATAAAGTATTAAGCTGTATCGTGTAACGTTATTTATTATTACGTTATGTCGTGTAACGTTATAAAGTATTGCGCCATAACGTGTAACGTTATTTAGCACTACGTTATAACCTGTAACGTTATGTAGCTTTACGTCATAACGTGTAACGTTATATAGTATTACGTTATATCGTGTATCGTTATGTAGCATTACGTTGTAATGCGCAACGTTATATAGTATTACGTTATAACGTATAACGTTATAAAGTATTACGCTGTATCGTGTAACGTTATATAGTATTATTTTATAACACATAACGTTATATAGTATTACGTCATAACGTGTAACGTTATGTTGCATTACGTTATAACGTGTAACGTTATGAAGTATTACGTTATAGCGTGTAACGTTATGTAGCATTACGTTATAACGTGTAACGTTATATAGTATTACGTTATAATGTGCAACGTTATATAGTATTACGTTATAACGTGTAACGTTAAATATTATTACGCTATAACGTAAAACGTTATATAGTATTACGTCACAACGTGTAACATTATGTTGCATTACGTTATGACGTGTAACGTTATATAGTATTACGTTATAACACGTAACGATATGTACTATGACGTTATAACGTATAACGTTCTATAGTATTACGTTACAACATGTAACGTTATATAGTATTACGTTATAACACATAACGTTATATAGTATTACGTTATAACACATAACGTTATATAATATTATGTTATGGCGTATAAATTTATATAACGTATCAGAATAACGTAACACGTTACATAGCATTTCGTTGTATCGTATAACGTTATATAGTAATACGTTAAAATGTGTAACGTTATATAGTATTACGCTGTATCGTGTAACGTTATAAAATATTACGCTGTATCGTGTAATGTTATTAAGTATTACGTTATGACGTGTAACGTCATAAAGTATTACGCTATAACGTGTAACGTTATATAGTATTACGTTATAACGTGTAACGTTATGCAGCATTACGTTGTAACGTGTAACGTTATGTAGCATTACGTTATAATGTGTAACGTTCTGTAGTATTACGTTACATCGTGTATCGTTATGTAGCATTACGTTATAATGCGCAACGTTATATATTATTACGTTATAACGTGTAACGTTACATAGTATTACGTTATAACGTGTATCGTTATAAAGTATTGCGCTGTATCGTGTAATGTTATTAAGTATTACGTTATGACGTGTAACGTCATAAAGTATTACGCTATAACGTGTAACGTTATATAGTATTACGTTATAACGTGTAACGTTATGCAGCATTACGTTGTAACGTGTAACGTTATGTAGCATTACGTTATAATGTGTAACGTTCTGTAGTATTACGTTATAACATGTAACGTTATATTGTATTATTTTATAACACATAACGTTATATAGTATTACGTTATAACGTGTAACGTAATACAATATTACGTTTTAACGTGTAACGTTGTATACTATTACGTTATAACATATAACGTTATATAGTATTACGTCATAACGTGTAACGTTATGTAGCATTACGTTATAACGTGTAACATTATGTCGCATTACGTTTTAACGTGTAACGTTCTGTAGTATTACGTTATAACATGTAACGTTATATAGTAATATTTTATAACACATAACGTTATATAGTATTACGTCATAACGTGTAACGTTATGTTGCATTACGTTATAACGTGTAACGTTATGAAGTATTACGTTATAGCGTGTAACGTTATGTAGCATTACGTTATAACGTGTAACGTTATATAGTATTACGTTATAATGTGCAACGTTATATAGTATCACGTTATAACGTGTAACGTTATATATTATTACGCTATAACGTATAACGTTATATAGTATTACGTCACAACATGTAACGTTATGTTGCATTACGTTATGACGTGTAACGTAATATAGTATTACGTTATAACGTGTAACGTTATATATTATTACGTTATAACGTATAACGTTATAAAGTATTACGCTGTATCGTGTAACGTTATTTATTATTACGTTATGACGTGTAACGTTATAAAGTATTGCGCCATAACGTGTAACGTTATGTAGCACTACGTTATAACGTGTAACGTTATGTAGCATTACGTCATAACGTGTAACGTTATATAGTATTACGTTATATCGTGTATCGTTATGTAGCATTACGTTATAACGTGTAACGTTATGTAGCATTACGTTATAATGCGCAACGTTATATAGTATTACGTCATAACGTGTAACGTTATGTTGCATTACGTTATAACGTGTAACTTTATATAGTATTACGTTATAACGTGTAACGTTATGTAGCATTACGTTATTATGCGCAACGTTATATAGTATTACGTTATAACGTGTAACGTTACATAGTATTACGTTATAACGTGTATCGTTATAAAGTACTACACTGTATCGTGTAACGTTATTAAGTATTACGTTATGACGTGTAACGTCATAAAGTATTACGCTATAACGTGTAACGTTATATAGTATTACGTTATGACGTGTAACGTTATAAAGTATTGCGCCATAACGTGTAACGTTATGTAGCACTACGTTATAACGTGTAACGTTATGTAGCATTACGTCATAACGTGTAACGTTATATAGTATTACGTTATATCGTGTATCGTTATGTAGCATTACGTTCTAACGTGTAACGTTATGTAGCATTACGTTATAATGCGCAACGTTATATAGTATTACGTCATAACGTGTAACGTTATGTTGCATTACGTTATAACGTGTAACGTTATATAGTATTACGTTATAACGTGTAACGTTGTATACTATTACGTTATAACATATAACGTTATATAGTATTACGTCATAACGTGTAACGTTATATAGTATTACGTTATAACACGTAACGTTATGTACTATTACGTTATAACGTGTAACGTTATATAGAATTACGTTATAACGTGTAACGTTCCATAGTATTACGTTATAACATGTAACGTTATATAGTATTACGGTATAACGAGTAACGTTATATGTTATTACTTTATAACGTATAACGTTATATAGTATTACGTCATAACGTGTAACGTTATGTTGCTTTACGTTTTAACGTGTAACGTTATGTAGCATTACGTTATAACGTGTAACGTTATGTAGCATTACGTTATAATGCGCAACGTTATATAGTATTACGTCATAACGTGTAACGTTATATATTATTACGTTATAACGTATAACGTTATAAAGTATTACGCTGTATCGTGTAACGTTATTTATTATTACGTTATGTCGTGTAACGTTATAAAGTAATGCGCCATAACGTGTAACGTCATTTAGCACTACGTTATAACCTGTAACGTTATGTAGCTTTACGTCATAACGTGTAACGTTATATAGTATTACGTTATATCGTGTATCGTTATGTAGCATTACGTTGTAATGCGCAACGTTATATAGTATTACGTTATAACGTATAACGTTATAAAGTATTACGCTGTATCGTGTAACGTTATATAGTATTATTTTATAACACATAACGTTATATAGTATTACGTCATAACGTGTAACGTTATGTTGCATTACGTTATAACGTGTAACGTTATGAAGTATTACGCTATAGCGTGTAACGTTATGTAGCATTACGTTATAACGTGTAACGTTATATAGTATTACGTTATAATGTGCAACGTTATATAGTATTACGTTATAACGTGTAACGTTAAATATTATTACGCTATAACGTAAAACGTTATATAGTATTACGTCACAACGTGTAACATTATGTTGCATTACGTTATGACGTGTAACGTTATATACTATTACGTTATAACACGTAACGATATGTACTATGACGTTATAACGTATAAAGTTCTATAGTATTACGTTACAACATGTAACGTTATATAGTATTACGTTATAACGTGTAACGTTATTTATTATTACGTTATGACGTGTAACGTTATAAAGTATTGCGCCATAACGTGTAACGTTATGTAGCACTACGTTATAACGTGTAACGTTATGTAGCATTACGTCATAACGTGTAACGTTATATAGTATTACGTTATAACGTGTAACGTTATATAGAATTACGTTATAACACGTAACGTTATATAGTATTACGTCATAACGTGTAACGTTATGTTGCATTACGTTATAACGTGTAACGTTATGAAGTATTACGTTATAGCGTGTAACGTTATGTAGCATTACGTTATAACGTGTAACGTTATATAGTATTACTTTATAACGTATAACGTTCTATAGTATAACGTTACAACATGTAACGTTATATAGTATTATTTTATAACACATAACGTTATATAGTATTACGTTATAACGTGTAACGTAATACAATATTACGTTTTAACGTGTAACGTTGTATACTATTACGTTATAACATATAACGTTATATAGTATTACGTCATAACGTGTAACGTTATGTAGCATTACGTTATAACGTGTAACGTTATATAGTATTACGTTATAATGTGCAACGTTATATAGTATTACGTTATAACGTGTAACGTTAAATATTATTACGCTATAACGTAAAACGTTATATAGTATTACGTCACAACGTGTAACGTTATGTTGCATTACGTTATAACGTGTAACGATATGAAGTATTACGTTATAGCGTGTAACGTTATGTAGCATTACGTTATAACGTGTAACGTTATGAAGTATTACGTTATAGCGTGTAACGTTATGTAGCATTACGTTATAACGTGTAACGTTATATAGTATTACGTTATAATGTGCAACGTTATATAGTATTACGTTATAACGTGTAACGTTATATATTATTACGCTATAACGTATAACGTTATATAGTATTACGTCACAACGTGTAACGTTATGTTGCATTACGTTTTAACGTGTAACGTTATGTAGCATTACGTTATAACGTGTAACGTTATGTAGCATTACGTTATAATGCGCAACGTTATATAGTATTACGTCATAACGTGTAACGTTATATATTATTACGTTATAACGTATAACGTTATAAAGTATTACGCTGTATCGTGTAACGTTATTTATTATTACGTTATGACGCGTAACGTTATAAAGTATTGCGCCATAACGTGTAACGTTATGTAGCACTACGTTACAACATATAACGTTATATAGTATTACGTCATAACGTGTAACGTTATGTAGCATTACGTTATAACGTGTAACATTATGTAGCATTACGTTTTAACGTGTAACGTTCTGTAGTATTACGTTATAACATGTAACGTTATATAGTATTATTTTATAACACATAACGTTATATAGTATTACGTCATAACGTGTAACGTTATGTTGCATTACGTTATAACGTGTAACGTTATGAAGTATTACGTTATAGCGTGTAACGTTATGTAGCATTACGTTATAACGTGTAACGTTATGAAGTATTACGTTATAGCGTGTAACGTTATGTAGCATTACGTTATAACGTGTAACGTTATATAGTATTACGCTGTATCGTGTAACGTTATTTATTATTACGTTATGACGTGTAACGTTATAAAGTATTGCGCCATAACGTGTAACGTTATGTAGCACTACGTTACAACATATAACGTTATATATTATTACGTCATAACGTGTAACGTTATGTAGCATTACGTTATAACGTGTAACATTATGTAGCATTACGTTTTAACGTGTAACGTTCTGTAGTATTACGTTATAACATGTAACGATATATAGTATTATTTTATAACACATAACGTTATGAAGTATTACGTTATAGCGTGTAACGTTATGTAGGATTACGTTATAACGTGTAACGTTATGAAGTATTACGTTATAGCGTGTAACGTTATGTAGCATTACGTTATAACGTGTAACGTTATATAGTATTACGTTATAATGTGCAACGTTATACAGTATTACGTTATAACGTGTAACGTTATATATTATTACGCTATAACGTATAACGTTATATAGTATTACGTCACAACGTGTAACGTTATGTTGCATTACGTTATGACGTGTAACGTTATATAGTATTACGTTATAACGTGTAACGTTATATATTATTACGTTATAACGTATAACGTTATAAAGTATTACGCTGTATCGTGTAACGTTATTTATTATTACGTTATGACGTGTAACGTTATAAAGTATTGCGCCATAACGTGTAACGTTATGTAGCATTACGTCATAACGTGTAACGTTATATAGTATTACGTTATATCGTGTATCGTTATGTAGCATTACGTTATAACGTGTAACGTTATGTAGCATTACGTTATAGTGCGCAACGTTATATAGTATTACGTCATAACGTGTAACGTTATGTTGCATTACGTTATAACGTGTAGCGTTATATAGTATTACGCTATAACGTGTAACGTTATAAAGTATTGCGCCATAACGTGTAACGTTATGTAGCACTACGTTATAACGTGTAACGTTATGCAGCATTACGTCATAACGTGTAACGTTATATAGTATTACGTTACATCGTGTATCGTTATGTAGCATTACGTTATAATGCGCAACGTTATATATTATTACGTTATAACGTGTAACGTTACATAGTATTACGTTATAACGTGTATCGTTATAAAGTATTACGCTGTATCGTGTAATGTTATTAAGTATTACGTTATGACGTGTAACGTCATAAAGTATTACGCTATAACGTGTAACGTTATATAGTATTACGTTATAACGTGTAACGTTATGCAGCATTACGTTGTAACGTGTAACGTTATGTAGCATTACGTTATAATGTGTAACGTTCTGTAGTATTACGTTATAACATGTAACGTTATATAGTATTATTTTATAACACATAACGTTATATAGTATTACGTTATAACGTGTAACGTAATACAATATTACGTTTTAACGTGTAACGTTGTATACTATTACGTTATAACATATAACGTTATATAGTATTACGTCATAACGTGTAACGTTATGTAGCATTACGTTATAACGTGTAACATTATGTCGCATTACGTTTTAACGTGTAACGTTCTGTAGTATTACGTTATAACATGTAACGTTATATAGTAATATTTTATAACACATAACGTTATATAGTATTACGTCATAACGTGTAACGTTATGTTGCATTACGTTATAACGTGTAACGTTATGAAGTATTACGTTATAGCGTGTAACGTTATGTAGCATTACGTTATAACGTGTAACGTTATATAGTATTACGTTATAATGTGCAACGTTATATAGTATCACGTTATAACGTGTAACGTTATATATTATTACGCTATAACGTATAACGTTATATAGTATTACGTCACAACGTGTAACGTTATGTTGCATTACGTTATGACGTGTAACGTAATATAGTATTACGTTATAACGTGTAACGTTATATATTATTACGTTATAACGTATAACGTTATAAAGTATTACGCTGTATCGTGTAACGTTATTTATTATTACGTTATGACGTGTAACGTTATAAAGTATTGCGCCATAACGTGTAACGTTATGTAGCACTACGTTATAACGTGTAACGTCATGTAGCATTACGTCATAACGTGTAACGTTATATAGTATTACGTTATATCGTGTATCGTTATGTAGCATTACGTTATAACGTGTAACGTTATGTAGCATTACGTTATAATGCGCAACGTTATATAGTATTACGTCATAACGTGTAACGTTATGTTGCATTACGTTATAACGTGTAACGTTATATAGTATTACGTTATAACGTGTAACGTTATATAGTATTACGTTATAACGTGTAACGATATATAGTATTATTTTATAACACATAACGTTATGAAGTATTACGTTATAGCGTGTAACGTTATGTAGGATTACGTTATAACGTGTAACGTTATGAAGTATTACGTTATAGCGTGTAACGTTATGTAGCATTACGTTATAACGTGTAACGTTATATAGTATTACGTTATAATGTGCAACGTTATACAGTATTACGTTATAACGTGTAACGTTATATATTATTACGCTATAACGTATAACGTTATATAGTATTACGTCACAACGTGTAACGTTATGTTGCATTACGTTATGACGTGTAACGTTATATAGTATTACGTTATAACGTGTAACGTTATATATTATTACGTTATAACGTATAACGTTATAAAGTATTACGCTGTATCGTGTAACGTTATTTATTATTACGTTATGACGTGTAACGTTATAAAGTATTGCGCCATAACGTGTAACGTTATGTAGCATTACGTCATAACGTGTAACGTTATATAGTATTACGTTATATCGTGTATCGTTATGTAGCATTACGTTATAACGTGTAACGTTATGTAGCATTACGTTATAGTGCGCAACGTTATATAGTATTACGTCATAACGTGTAACGTTATATAGTATTACGTTATAATGTGCAACGTTATATAGTATTACGTTATAACGTGTAACGTTATATATTATTACGCTATAACGTATAACGTTATATAGTATTACGTCACAACGTGTAACGTTATGTTGCATTACGTTTTAACGTGTAACGTTATGTAGCATTACGTTATAACGTGTAACGTTATGTAGCATTACGTTATAATGCGCAACGTTATATAGTATTACGTCATAACGTGTAACGTTATATATTATTACGTTATAACGTATAACGTTATAAAGTATTACGCTGTATCGTGTAACGTTATTTATTATTACGTTATGACGTGTAACGTTATAAAGTATTGCGCCATAACGTGTAACGTTATGTAGCACTACGTTACAACATATAACGTTATATAGTATTACGTCATAACGTGTAACGTTATGTAGCATTACGTTATAACGTGTAACATTATGTAGCATTACGTTTTAACGTGTAACGTTCTGTAGTATTACGTTATAACATGTAACGTTATATAGTATTATTTTATAACACATAACGTTATATAGTATTACGTTATAACGTGTAACGTTATATAGTATTACGTTATAACACGTAACGTTATGTACTATTACGTTATAACGTGTAACGTTATGTAGCATTACGTTATAATGCGCAACGTTATATAGTATTACCTTATAACGTGTAACGTTACATAGTATTACGTTATAATGCGCAACGTTATATAGTATTACGTCATAACGTGTAACGTTAGGTTGCATTACGTTATAACGTGTAACGTTATATAGTATTACGTTATAACGTGTAACGTTATATAGTATTACGTTATAACGTGTAACGTTATATAGTATTACGTTATAACGTGTAACGTTATATAGTATTACGTTATAACACGTAACGTTATGTACTATTACGTTATAACGTGTAACGTTATATAGTATTACGTTATATCGTGTATCGTTATGTAGCATTACGTTATAACGTGTAACGTTATGTAGCATTACGTTATAATGCGCAACGTTATATAGTATTACGTCATAACGTGTAACGTTAGGTTGCATTACGTTATAGCGTGTAACGTTATATAGTATTACGTTATAACGTGTAACGTTATATAGTATTACGTTATAACGTGTAACGTTATATAGTATTACGTTATAACGTGTAACGTTATATAGTATTACGTTATAACGTGTAACGTTATATAGTATTACGTTATAACGTGTAACGTTATATAGTATTACGTTATAACGTGTAACGTTATATAGTATTACGTTATAACGTGTAACGTTATATAGCATTACGTTATAACGTGTAACGTTATGTAGCATTACGTTATAATGCGCAACGTTATATAGTATTACGTCATAACGTGTAACGTTATATATTATTACGTTATAACGTATAACGTTATAAAGTATTACGCTGTATCGTGTAACGTTATTTATTATTACGTTATGTCGTGTAACGTTATAAAGTATTGCGCCATAACGTGTAACGTTATTTAGCACTACGTTATAACCTGTAACGTTATGTAGCTTTACGTCATAACGTGTAACGTTATATAGTATTACGTTATATCGTCTATCGTTATGTAGCATTACGTTATAATGCGCAACGTTATATAGTATTACGTTATAACGTATAACGTTATAAAGTATTACGCTGTATCGTGTAACGTTATTTATTATTACGTTATGACGTGTAACGTTATAAAGTATTGCGCCATAACGTGTAAAGTTATGTAGCACTACGTTACAACATATAACGTTATATAGTATTACGTCATAACGTGTAACGTAATGTAGCATTACGTTATAACGTGTAACATTATGTAGCATTACGTTTTAACGTGTAACGTTCTGTAGTATTACGTTATAACATGTAACGTTATATAGTATTATTTTATAACACATAACGTTATATAGTATTACGTCATAACGTGTAACGTTATGTTGCATTACGTTATAACGTGTAACGTTATGAAGTATTACGTTATAGCGTGTAACGTTATGTAGCATTACGTTATAACGTGTAACGTTATGAAGTATTACGTTATAGCGTGTAACGTTATGTAGCATTACGTTATAACGTGTAACGTTATATAGTATTACGTTATAATGTGCAACGTTATATAGTATTACGTTATAACGTGTAACGTTATATATTATTACGCTATAACGTATAACGTTATATAGTATTACGTCACAACGTGTAACGTTATGTAGCATTACGTTATAGTGCGCAACGTTATATAGTATTACGTCATAACGTGTAACGTTATGTTGCATTACGTTATAACGTGTAACGTTATATAGTATTACGTTATAACGTGTAACGTTATATAGTATTACGTTATAACGTGTAACGTTATATAGTATTACGTTGTAACACGTAACGTTATGTACTATTACGTTATAACGTATAACGTTATATAGAATTACGTTATAACGTGTAACGTTCCATAGTATTACGTTATAACATGTAACGTTATATAGTATTACGTTATAACGTGTAACGTTATATGTTATTACTTTATAACGTATAACGTTATATAGTATTACGTCATAACGTGTAACGTTATGTTGCATTACGTTATAACGTGTAACGTTATATAGTATTACGTTATAACGTGTAACGTTATATAGTATTAATTTATAACGTGTAATGTTATGTAGCATTACGTTATAACGTGTATCGTTATGTAGCATTACGTTATCATGTGCAACGTTGTATAGTATTACGTTATAACGTGTAACGTTATGTAGCATTACGTTATAACGTGTAACGTTATGTAGCATTAAGTTATAATGCGCAACGTTATTAAGTATTACGTTATGACGTGTAACGTCATAAAGTATTACGCTATAACGTGTAACGTTATATAGTATTACGTTATAACGTATAACGTTATAGAGTATTACGCTGTATCGTGTAACGTTATTAAGTATTACGTTATGACGTGTAACGTCATAAAGTATTACGCTATAACGTGTAACGTTATATAGTATTACGTTATAACGTGTAACGTTATGTAGCATTACGTTATAACCTGTATCGTTATGTAGCATTACGTTATCATGTGCAACGTTATATAGTATTACGTTATAACGTGTAACGTTATGTAGCATTACGTTATAACGTGTAACGTTATGTAGCATTAAGTTATAATGCGCAACGTTATATATTGTATTACGTTATAACGTATAACGTTATAGAGTATTACGCTGTATCGTGTAACGTTATTTATTATTACGTTATGACGTGTAACGTTATAAAGTATTGCGCCATAACGTGTAACGTTATGTAGCACTACGTTATAACGTGTAACGTTATGTAGCATTACGTCATAACGTGTAACGTTATATAGTATTACGTTATATCGTGTATCGTTATGTAGCATTACGTTATAACGTGTAACGTTATGTAGCATTACGTTATAACGTGTAACGTTACATAGTATTACGTTATAACGTGTATCGTTATAAAGTATTACGCTGTATCGTGTAACGTTATTAAGTATTACGTTATGACGTGTAACGTCATAAAGTATTACGCTATAACGTGTAACGTTATATAGTATTACGTTATAACGTGTAACGTTATGCAGCATTACGTTGTAACGTGTAACGTTATGTAGCATTACGTTATAACGTGTATCGTTATGTAGCATTACGTTATCATGAGCAACGTTATATAGTATTACGTTATAACGTGTAACGTTATATGTTATTACTTTATAACGTATAACGTTATATAGTATTACGTCATAACGTGTAACGTTATGTTGCATTACGTTATAACGTGTAACGTTATATAGTATTACGTTATATCGTATAACGTTATAGAGTATTACGCTGTATCGTGTAACGTTATTTATTATTACGTTATGACGTGTAACGTTATAAAGTATTGCGCCATAACGTGTAACGTTATGTAGCACTACGTTACAACATATAACGTTATATAGTATTACGTCATAACGTGTAACGTTATGTAGCATTACGTTATAACGTGTAACATTATGTAGCATTACGTTTTAACGTGTAACGTTCTGTAGTATTACGTTATAACATGTAACGTTATATAGTATTATTTTATAACACATAACGTTATATAGTATGACGTCATAACGTGTAACGTTATGTTGCATTACGTTATAACGTGTAACGTTATGAAGTATTACGTTATAGCGTGTAACGTTATGAAGTATTACGTTATAGCGTGTAACGTTATGTAGCATTACGTTATAACGTGTAACGTTATGAAGTATTACGTTATAGCGTGTAACGTTATGTAGCATTACGTTATAACGTGTAACGTTATATAGTATTACGTCACAACGTGTAACATTATGTTGCATTACGTTATGACGTGTAACGTTATATAGTATTACGTTATAACACGTAACGATATGTACTATGACGTTATAACGTATAACGTTCTATAGTATTACGTTACAACATGTAACGTTATATGGTATTACGTTATAACACATAACGTTATATAGTATTACGTTATAACACATAACGTTATATAATATTATGTTATGGCGTATAAATTTATATAACGTATCAGAATAACGTAACACGTTACATAGCATTTCGTTGTATCGTATAACGTTATATAGTAATACGTTAAAATGTGTAACGTTATATAGTATTACGTTTTAACGTGTAACTTTATGTAGCATTACGTTATAACGTGTAACGTTACATAGTATTACGTTATAACGTGTATCGTTATAAAGTATTACGCTGTATCGTGTAACGTTATTAAGTATTACGTTATGACGTGTAACGTCACAAAGTATTACGCTATAACGTGTAACGTTATATAGTATTACGTTATAACGTGTAACGTTATATAGTATTACGTTATAACGTGTAACGTTATATAGTATTACGTTATAACGTGTAACGTTATGTAGCATTACGTTATAACGTGTATCGTTATGTAGCATTACGTTATCATGTGCAACGTTATATAGTATTACGTTATAACGTATAACGTTATAGAGTATTACGCTGTATCGTGTAACGTTATTAAGTATTACGTTATGACGTAAAACGTTATATAGTATTACGTCACAACGTGTAACATTATGTTGCATTACGTTATGACGTGTAACGTTATATAGTATTACGTTATAACACGTAACGATATGTACTATGACGTTATAACGTATAACGTTCTATAGTATTACGTTACAACATGTAACGTTATATAGTATTACGTTATAACACATAACGTTATATAGTATTACGTTATAACACATAACGTTATATAATATTATGCTATGGCGTATAAATTTATATAACGTAACAGAATAACGTAACACGTTACATAGCATTTCGTTGTATCGTATAACGTTATATACTAATACGTTAAAGTGTGTAACGTTATATAGTATTACGTTTTAACGTGTAACGTTATGTAGCATTACGTTATAACGTGTAACGTTACATAGTATTACGTTATAACGTGTATCGTTATAAAGTATTACGCTGTATCGTGTAACGTTATTAAGTATTACGTTATGACGTGTAACGTCACAAAGTATTACGCTATAACGTGTAACGTTATATAGTATTACGTTATAACGTGTAACGTTATATAGTATTACGTTATAACGTGTAACGTTATATAGTATTACGTTATAACGTGTAACGTTATGTAGCATTACGTTATAACGTGTATCGTTATGTAGCATTACGTTATCATGTGCAACGTTATATAGTATTACGTTATAACGTATAACGTTATAGAGTATTACGCTGTATCGTGTAACGTTATTAAGTATTACGTTATGACGTAAAACGTTATATAGTATTACGTCACAACGTGTAACATTATGTTGCATTACGTTATGACGTGTAACGTTATTAAGTATTACGTTATGACGTGTAACGTCATAAAGTATTACGCTATAACGTGTAACGTTATATAGTATTACGTTATAACGTGTAACGTTATGTAGCATTACGTTATAACCTGTATCGTTATGTAGCATTACGTTATCATGTGCAACGTTATATAGTATTACGTTATAACGTGTAACGTTATGTAGCATTACGTTATAACGTGTAACGTTATGTAGCATTAAGTTATAATGCGCAACGTTATATATTGTATTACGTTATAACGTATAACGTTATAGAGTATTACGCTGTATCGTGTAACGTTATTTATTATTACGTTATGACGTGTAACGTTATAAAGTATTGCGCCATAACGTGTAACGTTATGTAGCACTACGTTATAACGTGTAACGTTATGTAGCATTACGTCATAACGTGTAACGTTATATAGTATTACGTTATATCGTGTATCGTTATGTAGCATTACGTTATAACGTGTAACGTTATGTAGCATTACGTTATAACGTGTAACGTTACATAGTATTACGTTATAACGTGTATCGTTATAAAGTATTACGCTGTATCGTGTAACGTTATTAAGTATTACGTTATGACGTGTAACGTCATAAAGTATTACGCTATAACGTGTAACGTTATATAGTATTACGTTATAACGTGTAACGTTATGCAGCATTACGTTGTAACGTGTAACGTTATGTAGCATTACGTTATAACGTGTATCGTTATGTAGCATTACGTTATCATGAGCAACGTTATATAGTATTACGTTATAACGTGTAACGTTATATGTTATTACTTTATAACGTATAACGTTATATAGTATTACGTCATAACGTGTAACGTTATGTTGCATTACGTTATAACGTGTAACGTTATATAGTATTACGTTATATCGTATAACGTTATAGAGTATTACGCTGTATCGTGTAACGTTATTTATTATTACGTTATGACGTGTAACGTTATAAAGTATTGCGCCATAACGTGTAACGTTATGTAGCACTACGTTACAACATATAACGTTATATAGTATTACGTCATAACGTGTAACGTTATGTAGCATTACGTTATAACGTGTAACATTATGTAGCATTACGTTTTAACGTGTAACGTTCTGTAGTATTACGTTATAACATGTAACGTTATATAGTATTATTTTATAACACATAACGTTATATAGTATGACGTCATAACGTGTAACGTTATGTTGCATTACGTTATAACGTGTAACGTTATGAAGTATTACGTTATAGCGTGTAACGTTATGAAGTATTACGTTATAGCGTGTAACGTTATGTAGCATTACGTTATAACGTGTAACGTTATGAAGTATTACGTTATAGCGTGTAACGTTATGTAGCATTACGTTATAACGTGTAACGTTATATAGTATTACGTCACAACGTGTAACATTATGTTGCATTACGTTATGACGTGTAACGTTATATAGTATTACGTTATAACACGTAACGATATGTACTATGACGTTATAACGTATAACGTTCTATAGTATTACGTTACAACATGTAACGTTATATAGTATTACGTTATAACACATAACGTTATATAGTATTACGTTATAACACATAACGTTATATAATATTATGTTATGGCGTATAAATTTATATAACGTATCAGAATAACGTAACACGTTACATAGCATTTCGTTGTATCGTATAACGTTATATAGTAATACGTTAAAATGTGTAACGTTATATAGTATTACGTTTTAACGTGTAACTTTATGTAGCATTACGTTATAACGTGTAACGTTACATAGTATTACGTTATAACGTGTATCGTTATAAAGTATTACGCTGTATCGTGTAACGTTATTAAGTATTACGTTATGACGTGTAACGTCACAAAGTATTACGCTATAACGTGTAACGTTATATAGTATTACGTTATAACGTGTAACGTTATATAGTATTACGTTATAACGTGTAACGTTATATAGTATTACGTTATAACGTGTAACGTTATGTAGCATTACGTTATAACGTGTATCGTTATGTAGCATTACGTTATCATGTGCAACGTTATATAGTATTACGTTATAACGTATAACGTTATAGAGTATTACGCTGTATCGTGTAACGTTATTAAGTATTACGTTATGACGTAAAACGTTATATAGTATTACGTCACAACGTGTAACATTATGTTGCATTACGTTATGACGTGTAACGTTATATAGTATTACGTTATAACACGTAACGATATGTACTATGACGTTATAACGTATAACGTTCTATAGTATTACGTTACAACATGTAACGTTATATAGTATTACGTTATAACACATAACGTTATATAGTATTACGTTATAACACATAACGTTATATAATATTATGCTATGGCGTATAAATTTATATAACGTAACAGAATAACGTAACACGTTACATAGCATTTCGTTGTATCGTATAACGTTATATACTAATACGTTAAAGTGTGTAACGTTATATAGTATTACGTTTTAACGTGTAACGTTATGTAGCATTACGTTATAACGTGTAACGTTATGTAGCATTAAGTTATAATGCGCAACGTTATATAGTATTACGTTATATCGTATAACGTTATAGAGTATTACGCTGTATCGTGTAACGTTATTTATTATTACGTTATGACGTGTAACGTTATAAAGTATTGCGCCATAACGTGTAACGTTATGTAGCACTACGTTATAACGTGTAACGTTATGTAGCATTACGTTATAACGTGTAACGTTATATAGTATTACGTTATAACGTGTAACGTTATATAGTATTACGTTATAACGTGTAACGTTATATAGTATTACGTTATAACACGTAACGTTATGTACTATTACGTTATAACGTGTAACGTTATGTAGCATTACGTTATAATGCGCAACGTTATATAGTATTACCTTATAACGTGTAACGTTACATAGTATTACGTTATAATGCGCAACGTTATATAGTATTACGTTATAACGTGTAACGTTAGGTTGCATTACGTTATAACGTGTAACGTTATATAGTATTACGTTATAACGTGTAACGTTATATAGTATTACGTTATAACGTGTAACGTTATATAGTATTACGTTATAACGTGTAACGTTATATAGTATTACGTTATAACGTGTAACGTTATATAGCATTACGTTATAACGTGTAACGTTATGTAGCATTACGTTATAATGCGCAACGTTATATAGTATTACGTCATAACGTGTAACGTTATATATTATTACGTTATAACGTATAACGTTATAAAGTATTACGCTGTATCGTGTAACGTTATTTATTATTACGTTATGTCGTGTAACGTTATAAAGTATTGCGCCATAACGTGTAACGTTATTTAGCACTACGTTATAACCTGTAACGTTATGTAGCTTTACGTCATAACGTGTAACGTTATATAGTATTACGTTATATCGTCTATCGTTATGTAGCATTACGTTATAATGCGCAACGTTATATAGTATTACGTTATAACGTATAACGTTATAAAGTATTACGCTGTATCGTGTAACGTTATTTATTATTACGTTATGACGTGTAACGTTATAAAGTATTGCGCCATAACGTGTAAAGTTATGTAGCACTACGTTACAACATATAACGTTATATAGTATTACGTCATAACGTGTAACGTAATGTAGCATTACGTTATAACGTGTAACATTATGTAGCATTACGTTTTAACGTGTAACGTTCTGTAGTATTACGTTATAACATGTAACGTTATATAGTATTATTTTATAACACATAACGTTATATGGTATTACGTCATAACGTGTAACGTTATGTTGCATTACGTTATAACGTGTAACGTTATGAAGTATTACGTTATAGCGTGTAACGTTATGTAGCATTACGTTATAACGTGTAACGTTATGAAGTATTACGTTATAGCGTGTAACGTTATGTAGCATTACGTTATAACGTGTAACGTTATATAGTATTACGTTATAATGTGCAACGTTATATAGTATTACGTTATAACGTGTAACGTTATATATTATTACGCTATAACGTATAACGTTATATAGTATTACGTCACAACGTGTAACGTTATGTAGCATTACGTTATAGTGCGCAACGTTATATAGTATTACGTCATAACGTGTAACGTTATGTTGCATTACGTTATAACGTGTAACGTTATATAGTATTACGTTATAACGTGTAACGTTATATAGTATTACGTTATAACGTGTAACGTTATATAGTATTACGTTGTAACACGTAACGTTATGTACTATTACGTTATAACGTATAACGTTATATAGAATTACGTTATAACGTGTAACGTTCCATAGTATTACGTTATAACATGTAACGTTATATAGTATTACGTTATAACGTGTAACGTTATATGTTATTACTTTATAACGTATAACGTTATATAGTATTACGTCATAACGTGTAACGTTATGTTGCATTACGTTATAACGTGTAACGTTATATAGTATTACGTTATAACGTGTAACGTTATATAGTATTACGTTATAACGTGTAATGTTATGTAGCATTACGTTATAACGTGTATCGTTATGTAGCATTACGTTATCATGTGCAACGTTATATAGTATTACGTTATAACGTGTAACGTTATGTAGCATTACGTTATAACGTGTAACGTTATGTAGCATTAAGTTATAATGCGCAACGTTATTAAGTATTACGTTATGACGTGTAACGTCATAAAGTATTACGCTATAACGTGTAACGTTATATAGTATTACGTTATAACGTATAACGTTATAGAGTATTACGCTGTATCGTGTAACGTTATTAAGTATTACGTTATGACGTGTAACGTCATAAAGTATTACGCTATAACGTGTAACGTTATATAGTATTACGTTATAACGTGTAACGTTATGTAGCATTACGTTATAACCTGTATCGTTATGTAGCATTACGTTATCATGTGCAACGTTATATAGTATTACGTTATAACGTGTAACGTTATGTAGCATTACGTTATAACGTGTAACGTTATGTAGCATTAAGTTATAATGCGCAACGTTATATATTGTATTACGTTATAACGTATAACGTTATAGAGTATTACGCTGTATCGTGTAACGTTATTTATTATTACGTTATGACGTGTAACGTTATAAAGTATTGCGCCATAACGTGTAACGTTATGTAGCACTACGTTATAACGTGTAACGTTATGTAGCATTACGTCATAACGTGTAACGTTATATAGTATTACGTTATATCGTGTATCGTTATGTAGCATTACGCTATAACGTGTAACGTTATGTAGCATTACGTTATAACGTGTAACGTTACATAGTATTACGTTATAACGTGTATCGTTATAAAGTATTACGCTGTATCGTGTAACGTTATTAAGTATTACGTTATGACGTGTAACGTCATAAAGTATTACGCTATAACGTGTAACGTTATATAGTATTACGTTATAACGTGTAACGTTATGCAGCATTACGTTGTAACGTGTAACGTTATGTAGCATTACGTTATAACGTGTATCGTTATGTAGCATTACGTTATCATGTGCAACGTTATATAGTATTACGTTATAACGTGTAACGTTATATGTTATTACTTTATAACGTATAACGTTATATAGTATTACGTCATAACGTGTAACGTTATGTTGCATTACGTTATAACGTATAACGTTATAGAGTATTACGCTGTATCGTGTAACGTTATTAAGTATTACGTTATGACGTGTAACGTCATAAAGTATTACGCTATAACGTGTAACGTTATATAGTATTACGTTATAACGTGTAACGTTATGTAGCATTACGTTATAACGTGTATCGTTATGTAGCATTACGTTATCATGTGCAACGTTATATAGTATTACGTTATAACGTGTAACGTTATGTAGCATTACGTTATAACGTGTAACGTTATGTAGCATTAAGTTATAATGCGCAACGTTATATATTGTATTACGTTATAACGTATAACGTTATAGAGTATTACGCTGTATCGTGTAACGTTATTTATTATTACGTTATGACGTGTAACGTTATAAAGTATTGCGCCATAACGTGTAACGTTATGTAGCACTACGTTATAACGTGTAACGTTATGTAGCATTACGTCATAACGTGTAACGTTATATAGTATTACGCTATAACGTAAAACGTTATATAGTATTACGTCACAACGTGTAACGTTATGTTGCATTACGTTATAACGTGTAACGTTATATATTATTACGCTATAACGTATAACGTTATATAGTATTACGTCACAACGTGTAACGTTATGTTGCATTACGTTTTAACGTGTAACGTTATGTAGCATTACGTTATAACGTGTAACGTTATGTAGCATTACGTTATAATGCGCAACGTTATATAGTATTACGTCATAACGTGTAACGTTATATATTATTACGTTATAACGTATAACGTTATAAAGTATTACGCTGTATCGTGTAACGTTATTTATTATTACGTTATGTCGTGTAACGTTATAAAGTATTGCGCCATAACGTGTAACGTTATTTAGCACTACGTTATAACCTGTAACGTTATGTAGCTTTACGTCATAACGTGTAACGTTATATAGTATTACGTTATATCGTCTATCGTTATGTAGCATTACGTTATAATGCGCAACGTTATATAGTATTACGTTATAACGTATAACGTTATAAAGTATTACGCTGTATCGTGTAACGTTATTTATTATTACGTTATGACGTGTAACGTTATAAAGTATTGCGCCATAACGTGTAACGTTATGTAGCACTACGTTACAACATATAACGTTATATAGTATTACGTCATAACGTGTAACGTTATGTAGCATTACGTTATAACGTGTAACATTATGTAGCATTACGTTTTAACGTGTAACGTTCTGTAGTATTACGTTATAACATGTAACGTTATATAGTATTATTTTATAACACATAACGTTATATAGTATTACGTCATAACGTGTAACGTTATGTTGCATTACGCTATAACGTGTAACGTTATGAAGTATTACGTTATAGCGTGTAACGTTATGTAGCATTACGTTATAACGTGTAACGTTATGAAGTATTACGTTATAGCGTGTAACGTTATGTAGCATTACGTTATAACGTGTAACGTTATATAGTATTACGTTATAATGTGCAACGTTATATAGTATTATTTTATAACACATAACGTTATATAGTATTACGTCATAACGTGTAACGTTATGTTGCATTACGCTATAACGTGTAACGTTATGAAGTATTACGTTATAGCGTGTAACGTTATGTAGCATTACGTTATAACGTGTAACGTTATTTATTATTACGTTATGACGTGTAACGTTATAAAGTATTGCGCCATAACGTGTAACGTTATGTAGCATTACGTCATAACGTGTAACGTTATATAGTATTACGTTATATCGTGTATCGTTATGTAGCATTACGTTATAACGTGTAACGTTGTGTAGCATTACGTTATAGTGCGCAACGTTATATAGTATTACGTCATAACGTGTAACGTTATGTTGCATTACGTTATAACGTGTAACGTTATATAGTATTACGTTATAGCGTGTAACGTTATATAGTATTACGTTATAACGTGTAACGTTATATAGTATTACGTTGTAACACGTAACGTTATGTACTATTACGTTATAACGTGTAACGTTATATAGAATTACGTTATAACGTGTAACGTTCCATAGTATTACGTTATAACATGTAACGTTATATAGTATTACGTTATGACGTGTAACGTCATAAAGTATTACGCTATAACGTGTAACGTTATATAGTATTACGTTATAACGTGTAACGTTATGTAGCATTACGTTATAACGTGTATCGTTATGTAGCATTACGTTATCATGTGCAACGTTATATAGTATTACGTTATAACGTGTAACGTTATGTAGCATTACGTTATAACGTGTAACGTTATGTAGCATTAAGTTATAATGCGCAACGTTATATAGTATTACGTTATAACGTATAACGTTATAGAGTATTACGCTGTATCGTGTAACGTTATTTATTATTACGTTTTGACGTGTAACGTTATAAAGTATTGCGCAATAACGTGTAACGTTATGTAGCACTACGTTATAACGTGTAACGTTATGTAGCATTACGTCATAACGTGTAACGTTATATAGTATTACGTTATATCGTGTATCGTTATGTAGCATTACGTTATAACGTGTAACGTTATGTAGCATTACGTTATAACGTGTAACGTTACATAGTATTACGTTATAACGTGTATCGTTATAAAGTATTACGCTGTATCGTGTAACGTTATTAAGTATTACGTTATGACGTGTAACGTCATAAAGTATTACGCTATAACGTGTAACGTTATATAGTATTACGTTATAACGTGTAACGTTATGCAGCATTACGTTGTAACGTGTAACGTTATGTAGCATTACGTTATAACGTGTATCGTTATGTAGCATTACGTTATCATGTGCAACGTTATATAGTATTACGTTATAACGTGTAACGTTATATGTTATTACTTTATAACGTATAACGTTATATAGCATTACGTCATAACGTGTAACGTTATGTTGCATTACGTTATAACGTGTAACGTTGTATAGTATTACGTTATAACGTGTAACGTTATATAGTATTACGTTATAACGTGTAACGTTATATAGTATTACGTTATAACGTGTAACGTTATATAGTATTACGTTATAACGTGTAACGTTATATAGTATTACGTTATAACACGTAACGTTATGTACTATTACGCTATAACGTGTTACGTTATATAGAATTACGTTATAACGTATAACGTTCCATAGTATTACGATATAACATGTAACGTTATATAGTATTACGTTATAACGTATAACGGAACATGTTATTACTTTATAACGTGTAACGTTATGTAGTATTACTTTATAACGTGTAACGTTATGTAGCATTAAGTTATAATGCGCAACGTTATATAGTATTACGTTATAACGTGTAACGTTATATATTATTACGTTATAACGTATAACGTTATAAAGTATTACGCTGTATCGTGTAACGTTATTTATTATTACGTTATGACGTGTAACGTTATGAAGTATTGCGCCATAACGTGTAACGTTATGTAGCACTACGTTATAACGTGTAACGTTATGTAGCATTACGTCATAACGTGTAACGTTATATAGTATTACGTTATATCGTGTATCGTTATGTAGCATTACGTTATAACGTGTAACGTTATGTAGCATTACGTTATAATGCGCAACGTTATATAGTATTACGTTATAACGTGTAACGTTACATAGTATTACGTTATAACGTGTATCGTTATAAAGTATCACGCTGTATCGTGTAACGTTATTAAGTATTACGTTATGACGTGTAACGTCATAAAGTATTACGCTATAACGTGTAACGTTATATAGTATTACGTTATAACACGTAACGTTATGTACTATTACGCTATAACGTGTTACGTAATATAGAATTACGTTATAATGTATAACGTTCCATAGTATTACGATATAACATGTAACGTTATATAGTATTACGTTATAACGTGTAACGTTACATGTTATTACTTTATAACGTATAACGTTATATAGTATTACGTCATAACGTGTAACGTTATGTAGCATTACTTTATAACGTGTAACGTTATGTAGCATTAAGTTATAATGCGCAACGTTATATAGTATTACGTTATAACGTGTAACGTTATATATTATTACGTTATAACGTATAACGTTATAAAGTATTACGCTGTATCGTGAAACGTTATTTATTATTACGTTATGACGTGTAACGTTATAAAGTATTGCGCCATAACGTGTAACGTTATGTAGTACTACGTTATAACGTGTAACGTTATGTAGCATTACGTCATAGCGTGTAACGTTATATAGTATTACGTTATATCGTGTATCGTTATGTAGCATTACGTTATAACGTGTAACGTTATGTAGCATTACGTTATAATGCGCAACGTTATATAGTATTACGTTATAACGTGTAACGTTACATAGTATTACGTTATAACGTGTATCGTTATAAAGTATTACGCTGTATCGTGTAACGTTATTAAGTATTACGTTATGACGTGTAACGTCATAAAGTATTACGCTATAACGTGTAACGTTATATAGTATTACGTTATAACGTGTAACGTTATGCAGCATTACGTTGTAACGTGTAACGTTATGTAGCATTACGTTATAACGTGTATCGTTATGTAGCATTACGTTATCATGTGCAACGTTATATAGTATTACGTTATAACGTGTAACGTTATATGTTATTACTTTATAACGTATAACGTTATATAGAATTACGTCATAACGTGTAACGTTATGTTGCATTACGTTATAACGTGTAACGTTATATAGTATTACGTTATAACGTGTAACGTTATATATTATTACGTTATATCGTATAACGTTATAAAGTATTACGCTGTATCGTGTAACGTTATGTAGTACTACGTTATAACGTGTAACGTTATGTAGCATTACGTCATAGCGTGTAACGTTATATAGTATTACGTTATATCGTGTATCGTTATGTAGCATTACGTTATAACGTGTAACGTTATGTAGCATTACGTTATAATGCGCAACGTTATATAGTATTACGTTATAACGTGTAACGTTACATAGTATTACGTTATAACGTGTATCTTTATAAAGTATTACGCTGTATCGTGTAACGTTATTAAGTATTACGTTATGACGTGTAACGTCATAAAGTATTACGCTACAACGTGTAACGTTATATAGTAATACGTTATAACGTGTAACGTTATGCAGCATTACGTTGTAACGTGTAAGTTATGTAGCATTACGTTATAACGTGTATCGTTATGTAGCATTACGTTATCATGTGCAACGTTATATAGTATTACGTTATAACGTGTAACGTTATATGTTATTACTTTATAACGTATAACGTTATATAGTATTACGTCATAACGTGTAACGTTATGTTGCATTACGTTATAACGTGCAACGTTGTATAGTGTTACGTTATAACGTGTAACGTTATATAGTATTACGTTATAACGTGTAACGTTATATATTAGTACGTTATAACGTATAACGTTATAAAGTATTACGTTGTATCGTGTAACGTTATTTATTATTACGTTATGACGTGTAACGTTATAAAGTATTGCGCCATAACGTGTAACGTTATGTAGCACTACGTTATAACGTGTAACGTTATGTAGCATTACGTCATAACGTGTAACGTTATATAGTATTACGTTATATCGTGTAGCGTTATGTAGCATTACGTTATAATGCGCAACGTTATATAGTAATACGTTATAACGTGTAACGTTACATAGTATTGCGTTATAACGTGTATCGTTATAAAGTATTACGCTGTATCGTGTAACGTTATTAAGTATTACGTTATGACGTGTAACGTCATAAAGTATTACGCTATAACGTGTAGCGTTATATAATATTACGTTATAACGTGTAACGTTATGCAGCATTACGTTGTAACGTGTAACGTTATGTAGCATTACGTTATAACGTGTATCGTTATGTAGCATTACGTTATCATGTGCAACGTTATATAGTATTACGTTATAACGTGTAACGTTATAGGTTATTACTTTATAACGTATAACGTTATATAGTATTACGTCATAACGTGTAACGTTATGTTGCATTACGTTATAACGTGTAAAGTTATATAGTATTACGTTATAACGTGTAACGTTATATAGTATTACGTTATAACGTGTAACGTTATATAGTATTACGTTATAACACGTAACGTTATGTACTATTACGTTATAACGTGTTACGTTATATAGAATTACGTTATAACGTATAACGTTCCATAGTATTACGATATAACATGTAACGTTATATAGTATTACGTTATAACGTGTAACGTTACATGTTATTACTTTATAACGTATAACGTTATATAGTATTACGTCATAACGTGTAACGTTATGTAGCATTACTTTATAACGTGTAACGTTATGTAGCATTAAGTTATAATGCGCAACGTTATATAGTATTACGTTATAACGTGTAACGGTATAAATTATTACGTTATAACGTATAACGTTATAAAGTATTACGCTGTATCGTGTAACGTTATTTATTACGACGTTATGACGTGTAACGTTATAAAGTATTGCGCCATAACGTGTAACGTTATGTAGTACTACGTTATAACGTGTAACGTTATGTAGCATTACGTCATAGCGTGTAACGTTATATAGTATTACGTTATATCGTGTATCGTTATGTAGCATTACGTTATAACGTGTAACGTTATGTAGCATTACGTTATAATGCGCAACGTTATATAGTATTACGTTATAACGTGTAACGTTACATAGTATTACGTTATAACGTGTATCTTTATAAAGTATTACGCTGTATCGTGTAACGTTATTAAGTATTACGTTATGACGTGTAACGTCATAAAGTATTACGCTACAACGTGTAACGTTATATAGTAATACGTTATAACGTGTAACGTTATGCAGCATTACGTTGTAACGTGTAAGTTATGTAGCATTACGTTATAACGTGTATCGTTATGTAGCATTACGTTATCATGTGCAACGTTATATAGTATTACGTTATAACGTGTAACGTTATATGTTATTACTTTATAACGTATAACGTTATATAGTATTACGTCATAACGTGTAACGTTATGTTGCATTACGTTATAACGTGCAACGTTGTATAGTGTTACGTTATAACGTGTAACGTTATATAGTATTACGTTATAACGTGTAACGTTATATATTAGTACGTTATAACGTATAACGTTATAAAGTATTACGTTGTATCGTGTAACGTTATTTATTATTACGTTATGACGTGTAACGTTATAAAGTATTGCGCCATAACGTGTAACGTTATGTAGCACTACGTTATAACGTGTAACGTTATGTAGCATTACGTCATAACGTGTAACGTTATATAGTATTACGTTATATCGTGTAGCGTTATGTAGCATTACGTTATAATGCGCAACGTTATATAGTATTACGTTATAACGTGTAACGTTACATAGTATTGCGTTATAACGTGTATCGTTATAAAGTATTACGCTGTATCGTGTAACGTTATTAAGTATTACGTTATGACGTGTAACGTCATAAAGTATTACGCTATAACGTGTAGCGTTATATAATATTACGTTATAACGTGTAACGTTATGCAGCATTACGTTGTAACGTGTAACGTTATGTAGCATTACGTTATAACGTGTATCGTTATGTAGCATTACGTTATCATGTGCAACGTTATATAGTATTACGTTATAACGTGTAACGTTATAGGTTATTACTTTATAACGTATAACGTTATATAGTATTACGTCATAACGTGTAACGTTATGTTGCATTACGTTATAACGTGTAAAGTTATATAGTATTACGTTATAACGTGTAACGTTATATAGTATTACGTTATAACGTGTAACGTTATATAGTATTACGTTATAACACGTAACGTTATGTACTATTACGTCATAACGTGTTACGTTATATAGAATTACGTTATAACGTATAACGTTCCATAGTATTACGATATAACATGTAACGTTATATAGTATTACGTTATAACGTGTAACGTTACATGTTATTACTTTATAACGTATAACGTTATATAGTATTACGTCATAACGTGTAACGTTATGTAGCATTACTTTATAACGTGTAACGTTATGTAGCATTAAGTTATAATGCGCAACGTTATATAGTATTACGTTATAACGTGTAACGGTATAAATTATTACGTTATAACGTATAACGTTATAAAGTATTACGCTGTATCGTGTAACGTTATTTATTACTACGTTATGACGTGTAACGTTATAAAGTATTGCGCCATAACGTGTAACGTTATGTAGTACTACGTTATAACGTGTAACGTTATGTAGCATTACGGCATAGCGTGTAACGTTATATAGTATTACGTTATATCGTGTATCGTTATGTAGCATAACGTTATAACGTGTAACGTTATGTAGCATTACGTTATAATGCGCAACGTTATATAGTATTACGTTATAACGTGTAACGTTACATAGTATTACGTTATAACGTGTATCGTTATAAAGTATTACGCTGTATCGTGTAACGTTATTAAGTATTACGTTATGACGTGTAACGTCATAAAGTATTACGCTATAACGTGTAACGTTATATAGCATTACGTTACAACGTGTAACGTTGTGCAGCATTACGTTGTAACGTGTAACGTTATGTAGCATTACGTTATAACGTGTATCGTTATGTAGCATTACGTTATCATGTGCAACGTTATATAGTATTACGTTATAACGTGTAACGTTATATGTTATTACTTTATAACGTATAACGTTATATAGTATTACGTCATAACGTGTAACGTTATGTTGCATTACGTTATAACGTGTAACGTTATATAGTATTACGTTATAACACGTAACGTTATGTACTATTACGTTATAACGTGAAACGTTATATAGAATTACGTTATAACGTATAACGTTCCATAGTATTACGTTATAACATGTAACGTTATATAGTATTACGTTATAACGTGTAACGTTATGTAGCATTACGTTATAACGTGTATCGTTATGTAGCATTACGTTATCATGAGCAACGTTATATAGTATTATGTTATAACGTGTAACGTAATACAATATTACGTTTTAACGTGTAACGTTCTATACTATTACGTTATAACATGTAACGTTATATAGTATTACGTCATAACGTGTAACGTTATGTAGCATTACGTTATAACGTGTAACGTTATGTAGCATTACGTTATAACGTGTAACGATATGTAGCATTACGTTATAATGTGCAGCGATATATAGTATCACGTTATAACGTGTAACGTTATACATTATTACGCTATAACGTATAACGTTATATAGCATTACGTCATAACGTGCAACGTTATGTTGTATTACGTTATAACGTGTAACGTTATGTTGTATTACGTTATAACGTGTAACGTTATGAAGTATTACGTTACAGCGTGTAACGTTATGTAGCATTACGTTGTAACGTGTAACGTTATATAGTATTACGTTATAATGTGCAACGTTATATAGTAGTACGTTATAACGTGTAACGTTATATATTATTACGCTATAACGTATAACGTTATATAGTATTACGTCACAACGTGTAACGTTATATAGTATTACGTTATAACACGTAACGATATGTACTATTACGTTATAACGTATACCGTTCTATAGTATTACGTTACAACATGTAACGTTATATAGTATTACGTTATAACACATAACGTTATATAGTATTACGTTATAACACATAACGTTATATAATATTATGTTATGGCGTATAAATTTATATAACGTATCAGAATAACGTAACACGTTACATAGCATTTCGTTGTATCGTATAACGTTATACAGTAATACGCTAAAATGTGTAACGTTATATAGTATTACGTTTTAACGTGTAACGTTATGTAGCATTACTTTATAACGTGTAACGTTATGTAGCATTAAGTTATAATGCGCAACGTTATATAGTATTACGTTATAACGTGTAACGTTATATATTATTACGTTAAAACGTATAACGTTATAAAGTATTACGCTGTATCGTGTAACGTTATGTAGTACTACGTTATAACGTGCAACGTTATGAAGCATTACGTCATAGCGTGTAACGTTATATAGCATTACGTTATAACGTGTAACGTTATGTAGCATTACGTTATAGTGCGCAACGTTATATAGTATTACGTTATAACGTGTAACGTTACATAGTATTAAGTTATAACGTGTATCGTTATAAAGTATTACGCTGTATCGTGTAACGTTATTAAGTATTACGTTATGACGTGTAACGTCATAAAGTATTACGCTATAACGTGTAACGTTATATAGTATTACGTTATAACGTGTAACGTTATGCAGCATTACGTAGTAACGTGTAACGTTATGTAGCATTACGTTATAACGTGTATCGTTATGTAGCATTACGTTATCATGTGCAACGTTATATAGTATTACGTTATAACGTGTAACGTTATATGTTATTACTTTATAACGTATAACGTTATATAGTATTACGTCATAACGTGTAACGTTATGTTGCATTACGTTATAACGTGCAACGTTGTATAGTATTACGTTATAACGTGTAACGTTATATAGTATTACGTTATAACGTATAACGTTATAAAGTATTACGCTGTATGGTGTAACGTTATTTATTATTACGTTATGACGTGTAACGTTATAAAGTATTGCGCCATAACGTGTAACGTTATGTAGCATTACGTTATAACGTGTATCGTTATGTAGCATTACGTCATAGCGTGTAACGTTATATAGTATTACGTTATATCGTGTATCGTTATGTAGCATTACGTTATAACGTGTAACGTTATGTAGCATTACGTTATAATGCGCAACGTTATATAGTATTACGTTATAACACATAACGTTATATAATATTAAGTTATGGCGTATAAATTTATATAACGTATCAGAATAACGTAACACGTTACATAGCATTTCGTTGTATCGTATAACGTTATATAGTAATACGTTAAAATGTGTAACGTTATATAGTATTACGTTTTAACGTGTAACGTTATGTAGCATTACTTTATAACGTGTAACGTTATGTAGCATTAAGTTATAATGCGCAACGTTATATAGTATTACGTTATAACGTGTAACGTTATATATTATTACGCTATAACGTATAACGTTATATAGTATTACGTCACAACGTGTAACGTTATGTTGCATTACGTTATGACGTGTAACGTTATATAGTATTATGTTATAGTGCGTAACGTTATATAGTATTACGTTATAACGTGTAACGTTACATAGTATTACGTTATAACGTGTATCGTTATAAAGTATTACGCTGTATCGTGTAACGTTATTAAGTATTACGTTATGACGTGTAACGTCATAAATTATTACGCTATAACGTGTAACGTTATGTTGCATTACGTTATAACGTGCAACGTTGTATAGTATTACGTTATAACGTGTAACGTTATATAGTATTACGTTATAACGTATAACGTTATAAAGTATTACGCTGTATGGTGTAACGTTATTTATTATTACGTTATGACGTGTAACGTTATAAAGTATTGCGCCATAACGTGTAACGTTATGTAGCATTACGTTATAACGTGTATCGTTATGTAGCATTACGTCATAGCGTGTAACGTTATATAGTATTACGTTATATCGTGTATCGTTATGTAGCATTACGTTATAACGTGTAACGTTATGTAGCATTACGTTATAATGCGCAACGTTATATAGTATTACGTTATAACGTGTAACGTTACATAGTATTACGTTATAACGTGTATCGTTATAAAGTATTACGCTGTATCGTGTAACGTTATTAAGTATTACGTTATGACGTGTAACGTCATAAAGTATTACGTTATATCGTGTATCGTTATGTAGCATTACGTTATAACGTGTAACGTTATGTAGCATTACGTTATAATGCGCAACGTTATATAGTATTACGTTATAACGTGTAACGTTACATAGTATTACGTTATAACGTGTATCGTTATAAAGTATTACGCTGTATCGTGTAACGTTATTAAGTATTACGTTATGACGTGTAACGTCATAAAGTATTACGCTATAACGTGTAACGTTATATGTTATTACTTTATAACGTGTAACGTTGTATAGTATTACGTTATAACGTGTAACGTTATGTACTATTACGTTATAACGTGTAACGTTATATAGAATTACGTTATAACGTATAACGTTCCATAGTATTACGTTATAACATGTAACGTTATATAGTATTACGTTATAACGTGTAACGTTATATGTTATTACTTTATAACGTATAACGTTATATAGTATTACGTCATAACGTGTAACGTTATGTTGCATTACGTTATAACGTGTAACGTTATGAAGTATTCCGTTACAGCGTGTAACGTTATGTAGCATTACGTTATAACGTGTAACGTTATATAGTATTACGTTATAATGTGCAACGTTATATAGTATTACGTTATAACGTGTAACGTTATATATTATTACGCTATAACGTATAACGTTATATAGTATTACGTCATAACGTGTAACGTTATGTTGCATTACGTTTTAACGTGTAACGTTATGTAGCATTACGTTATAACGTGTAACGTTATGTAGCATTACGTTATAATGCGCAACGTTATATAGTATTACGTCATAACGTGTAACGTTATATATTATTACGTTATAACGTATAACGTTATAAAGTATTACGCTGTATCGTGTAACGTTATATATTATTACGTTTTGACGTGTAACGTTATAAAGTATTGCGCCATAACGTGTAACGTTATGTAGCACTACGTCATAACGTGTAACGTTACATGTTATTACTTTATAACGTATAACGTTATATAGTATTACGTCATAACGTGTAACGTTATGTAGCATTACTTTATAACGTGTAACGTTATGTAGCATTAAGTTATAATGCGCAACGTTATATAGTATTACGTTATAACGTGTAACGTTATATATTATTACGTTATAACGTATAACGTTATAAAGTATTACGCTGTATCGTGAAACGTTATTTATTATTACGTTATGACGTGTAACGTTATAAAGTATTGCGCCATAACGTGTAACGTTATGTAGTACTACGTTATAACGTGTAACGTTATGTAGCATTACGTCATAGCGTGTAACGTTATATAGTATTACGTTATATCGTGTATCGTTATGTTGCATTACGTTATAACGTGTAACGTTATATAGTATTACGTTATAACGTGTAACGTTATATAGTATTACGTTATAACACGTAACGTTATGTACTATTACGTTATAACGTGTTACGTAATATAGAATTACGTTATAATGTATAACGTTCCATAGTATTACGATATAACATGTAACGTTATATAGTATTACGTTATAACGTGTAACGTTACATGTTATTACTTTATAACGTATAACGTTATATAGTATTACGTCATAACGTGTAACGTTATGTAGCATTACTTTATAACGTGTAACGTTATGTAGCATTAAGTTATAATGCGCAACGTTATATAGTATTACGTTATAACGTGTAACGTTATATATTATTACGTTATAACGTATAACGTTATAAAGTATTACGCTGTATCGTGAAACGTTATTTATTATTACGTTATGACGTGTAACGTTATAAAGTATTGCGCCATAACGTGTAACGTTATGTAGTACTACGTTATAACGTGTAACGTTATGTAGCATTACGTCATAGCGTGTAACGTTATATAGTATTACGTTATATCGTGTATCGTTATGTAGCATTACGTTATAACGTGTAACGTTATGTAGCATTACGTTATAATGCGCAACGTTATATAGTATTACGTTATAACGTGTAACGTTACATAGTATTACGTTATAACGTGTATCGTTATAAAGTATTACGCTGTATCGTGTAACGTTATTAAGTATTACGTTATGACGTGTAACGTCATAAAGTATTACGCTATAACGTGTAACGTTATATAGTATTACGTTATAACGTGTAACGTTATGCAGCATTACGTTGTAACGTGTAACGTTATGTAGCATTACGTTATAACGTGTATCGTTATGTAGCATTACGTTATCATGTGCAACGTTATATAGTATTACGTTATAACGTGTAACGTTATATGTTATTACTTTATAACGTATAACGTTATATAGAATTACGTCATAACGTGTAACGTTATGATGCATTACGTTATAACGTGTAACGTTATATAGTATTACGTTATAACGTGTAACGTTATATATTATTACGTTATATCGTATAACGTTATAAAGTATTACGCTGTATCGTGTAACGTTATGTAGTACTACGTTATAACGTGTAACGTTATGTAGCATTACGTCATAGCGTGTAACGTTATATAGTATTACGTTAGATCGTGTATCGTTATGTAGCATTACGTTATAACGTGTAACGTTATGTAGCATTACGTTATAATGCGCAACGTTATATAGTATTACGTTATAACGTGTAACGTTACATAGTATTACGTTATAACGTGTATCTTTATAAAGTATTACGCTGTATCGTGTAACGTTATTAAGTATTACGTTATGACGTGTAACGTCATAAAGTATTACGCTACAACGTGTAACGTTATATAGTAATACGTTATAACGTGTAACGTTATGCAGCATTACGTTGTAACGTGTAAGTTATGTAGCATTACGTTATAACGTGTATCGTTATGTAGCATTACGTTATCATGTGCAACGTTATATAGTATTACGTTATAACGTGTAACGTTATATGTTATTACTTTATAACGTATAACGTTATATAGTATTACGTCATAACGTGTAACGTTATGTTGCATTACGTTATAACGTGCAACGTTGTATAGTGTTACGTTATAACGTGTAACGTTATATAGTATTACGTTATAACGTGTAACGTTATATATTAGTACGTTATAACGTATAACGTTATAAAGTATTACGTTGTATCGTGTAACGTTATTTATTATTACGTTATGACGTGTAACGTTATAAAGTATTGCGCCATAACGTGTAACGTTATGTAGCACTACGTTATAACGTGTAACGTTATGTAGCATTACGTCATAACGTGTAACGTTATATAGTATTACGTTATATCGTGTAGCGTTATGTAGCATTACGTTATAATGCGCAACGTTATATAGTATTACGTTATAACGTGTAACGTTACATAGTATTGCGTTATAACGTGTATCGTTATAAAGTATTACGCTGTATCGTGTAACGTTATTAAGTATTACGTTATGACGTGTAACGTCATAAAGTATTACGCTATAACGTGTAGCGTTATATAATATTACGTTATAACGTGTAACGTTATGCAGCATTACGTTGTAACGTGTAACGTTATGTAGCATTACGTTATAACGTGTATCGTTATGTAGCATTACGTTATCATGTGCAACGTTATATAGTATTACGTTATAACGTGTAACGTTATAGGTTATTACTTTATAACGTATAACGTTATATAGTATTACGTCATAACGTGTAACGTTATGTTGCATTACGTTATAACGTGTAAAGTTATATAGTATTACGTTATAACGTGTAACGTTATATAGTATTACGTTATAACGTGTAACGTTATATAGTATTACGTTATAACACGTAACGTTATGTACTATTACGTTATAACGTGTTACGTTATATAGAATTACGTTATAACGTATAACGTTCCATAGTATTACGATATAACATGTAACGTTATATAGTATTACGTTATAACGTGTAACGTTACATGTTATTACTTTATAACGTATAACGTTATATAGTATTACGTCATAACGTGTAACGTTATGTAGCATTACTTTATAACGTGTAACGTTATGTAGCATTAAGTTATAATGCGCAACGTTATATAGTATTACGTTATAACGTGTAACGGTATAAATTATTACGTTATAACGTATAACGTTATAAAGTATTACGCTGTATCGTGTAACGTTATTTATTATTACGTTATGACGTGTAACGTTATAAAGTATTGCGCCATAACGTGTAACGTTATGTAGTACTACGTTATAACGTGTAACGTTATGTAGCATTACGGCATAGCGTGTAACGTTATATAGTATTACGTTATATCGTGTATCGTTATGTAGCATTACGTTATAACGTGTAACGTTATGTAGCATTACGTTATAATGCGCAACGTTATATAGTATTACGTTATAACGTGTAACGTTACATAGTATTACGTTATAACGTGTATCGTTATAAAGTATTACGCTGTATCGTGTAACGTTATTAAGTATTACGCTATGACGTGTAACGTCATGAAGTATTACGCTATAACGTGTAACGTTATATAGCATTACGTTATAACGTGTATCGTTATGTAGCATTACGTTATCATGTGCAACGTTATATAGTATTACGTTATAACGTGTAACGTTATATGTTATTACTTTATAACGTATAACGTTATATAGTATTACGTCATAACGTGTAACGTTATGTTGCATTACGTTATAACGTGTAACGTTATATAGTATTACGTTATAACACGTAACGTTATGTACTATTACGTTATAACGTGAAACGTTATATAGAATTACGTTATAACGTATAACGTTCCATAGTATTACGTTATAACATGTAACGTTATATAGTATTACGTTATAACGTGTAACGTTATGTAGCATTACGTTATAACGTGTATCGTTATGTAGCATTACGTTATCATGAGCAACGTTATATAGTATTATGTTATAACGTGTAACGTAATACAATATTACGTTTTAACGTGTAACGTTCTATACTATTACGTTATAACATGTAACGTTATATAGTATTACGTCATAACGTGTAACGTTATGTAGCATTACGTTATAACGTGTAACGTTATGTAGCATTACGTTATAACGTGTAACGATATGTAGCATTACGTTATAATGTGCAGCGATATATAGTATCACGTTATAACGTGTAACGTTATACATTATTACGCTATAACGTATAACGTTATATAGTATTACGTCATAACGTGCAACGTTATGTTGTATTACGTTATAACGTGTAACGTTATGAAGTATTACGTTACAGCGTGTAACGTTATGTAGCATTACGTTGTAACGTGTAACGTTATATAGTATTACGTTATAATGTGCAACGTTATATAGTAGTACGTTATAACGTGTAACGTTATATATTATTACGCTATAACGTATAACGTTATATAGTATTACGTCACAACGTGTAACGTTATATAGTATTACGTTATAACACGTAACGATATGTACTATTACGTTATAACGTATAACGTTCTATAGTATTACGTTACAACATGTAACGTTATATAGTATTACGTTATAACACATAACGTTATATAGTATTACGGTATAACACATAACGTTATATAATATTATGTTATGGCGTATAAATTTATATAACGTATCAGAATAACGTAACACGTTACATAGCATTTCGTTGTATCGTATAACGTTATACAGTAATACGTTAAAATGTGTAACGTTATATAGTATTACGTTTTAACGTGTAACGTTATGTAGCATTACTTTATAACGTGTAACGTTATGTAGCATTAAGTTATAATGCGCAACGTTATATAGTATTACGTTATAACGTGTAACGTTATATAGTATTACGTTATAACGTGTAACGTTACATAGTATTAAGTTATAAAGTGTATCGTTATAAAGTATTACGCTGTATCGTGTAACGTTATTAAGTATTACGTTATGACGTGTAACGTCATAAAGTATTACGCTATAACGTGTAACGTTATATAGTATTACGTTATAACGTGTAACGTTATGCAGCATTACGTAGTAACGTGTAACGTTATGTAGCATTACGTTATAACGTGTATCGTTATGTAGCATTACGTTATCATGTGCAACGTTATATAGTATTACGTTATAACGTGTAACGTTATATGTTATTACTTTATAACGTATAACGTTATATAGTATTACGTCATAACGTGTAACGTTATGTTGCATTACGTTATAACGTGCAACGTTGTATAGTATTACGTTATAACGTGTAACGTTATATAGTATTACGTTATAACGTATAACGTTATAAAGTATTACGCTGTATGGTGTAACGTTATTTATTATTACGTTATGACGTGTAACGTTATAAAGTATTGCGCCATAACGTGTAACGTTATGTAGCATTACGTTATAACGTGTATCGTTATGTAGCATTACGTCATAGCGTGTAACGTTATATAGTATTACGTTATATCGTGTATCGTTATGTAGCATTACGTTATAACGTGTAACGTTATGTAGCATTACGTTATAATGCGCAACGTTATATAGTATTACGTTATAACACATAACGTTATATAATATTATGTTATGGCGTATAAATTTATATAACGTATCAGAATAACGTAACACGTTACATAGCATTTCGTTGTATCGTATAACGTTATATAGTAATACGTTAAAATGTGTAACGTTATATAGTATTACGTTTTAACGTGTAACGTTATGTAGCATTACGTTATCATGTGCAACGTTATATAGTATTACGTTATAACGTGTAACGTTGTATATTATTACTTTATAACGTATAACGTTATATAGTATTACGTCATAACGTGTAACGTTATGTTGCATTACGTTATAACGTGTAACGTTATGAAGTATTACGTTATAACATGTAACGTTATATAGTATTACGTTATAACACATAACGTTATATAGTATTACGTTATAACACATAACGTTATATAATATTATGTTATGACGTATAACTTTATATAACGTATCAGAATAACGTAACACATTACATAGTATTTCGTTGTATCGTATAACGTTGTGTAGTATTACGTTATAACGTGTAACGTTATGTAGCATTACGTTATAACGTGTAACGTTATATATTATTATGTTATAACGTATAAAGTTATAAAGTATTACGCTGTATCGTGTAACGTTATTTATTATTACGTTATGACGAGTAACGTTATAAATTATTGCGCCATAACGTGTAACGTTGTGTAGCACTACCTTATAACGTGTAACGTTATGTAGCATTAAGTTATAATGCGCAACGTTATATAGTATTACGTTGTAACGTGTAACGTTATATATTATTACGCTATAACGTATAACGTTATATAGTATTACGTCACAACGTGTAACGTTATGTTGCATTACGTTATGACGTGTAACGTTATATAGTATTACGTTATAACACGTAACGATATGTACTATTACGTTATAACGTATAACGTTCTATAGTATTACGTTACAACATGTAACGTTATATAGTATTACGTTATAACACATAACGTTATATAGTATTACGTTATAACACATAACGTTATATAATATTATGTTATGGCGTATAAATTTATATAACGTATCAGAATAACGTAACACGTTACATAGCATTTCGTTGTATCGTATAACGTTATATAGTAATACGTTAAAATGTGTAACGTTATATAGTATTACGTTTTAACGTGTAACGTTATGTAGCATTACTTTATAACGTGTAACGTTATGTAGCATTAAGTTATAATGCGCAACGTTATATAGTATTACGTTATAACGTGTAACGTTATATATTATTACGTTATAACGTATAACGTTATAAAGTATTACGCTGTATCGTGTAACGTTATGTAGTACTACGTTATAACGTGTAACGTTATGTAGCATTACGTCATAGCGTGTAACGTTATATAGCATTACGTTATAACGTGTAACGTTATGTAGCATTACGTTATAGTGCGCAACGTTATATAGTATTACGTTATAACGTGTAACGTTACATAGTATTACGTTATAACGTGTATCGTTATAAAGTATTACGCTGTATCGTGTAACGTTATAAAGTATTACGTTATGACGTGTAACGTCATAAAGTATTACGCTATAACGTGTAACGTTATGTTGCATTACGTTATAACGTGCAACGTTGTATAGTATTACGTTATAACGTGTAACGTTATATAGTATTACGTTATAACGTGTAACGTTATATATTATTACGCTATAACGTATAACGTTATATAGTATTACGTCACAACGTGTAACGTTATGTTGCATTACGTTATGACGTGTAACGTTATATAGTATTACGTTATAACACGTAACGATATGTACTATTACGTTATAACGTATAACGTTCTATAGTATTACGTTATAACGTGTAACGTTATATATTATTACGCTATAACGTATAACGTTATATAGTATTACGTCATAACGTGTAACGTTATGTTGCATTACGTTTTAACGTGTAACGTTATGTAGCATTACGTTATAACGTGTAACGTTATGTAGCATTACGTTATAATGCGCAACGTTATATAGTATTACGTCATAACGTGTAACGTTATATATTATTACGTTATAACGTATAACGTTATAAAGTATTACGCTGTATCGTGTAACGATATTTATTATTACGTTTTGACGTGTAACGTTATAAAGTATTGCGCCATAACGTGTAACGTTATGTAGCACTACGTCATAACGTGTAACGTTATATAGTATTACGTTATATCGTGTATCGTTATGTAGCATTACGTTATAATGCGCAACGTTATATATTATTACGCTATAACGTATAACGTTATATAGTATTACGTCATAACGTGTAACGTTATGTTGCATTACGTTTTAACGTGTAACGTTATGTAGCATTACGTTATAACGTGTAACGTTATGTAGCATTACGTTATAATGCGCAACGTTATATAGTATTACGTCATAACGTGTAACGTTATATATTATTACGTTATAACGTATAACGTTATAAAGTATTACGCTGTATCGTGTAACGTTATTTATTATTACGTTTTGACGTGTAACGTTATAAAGTATTGCGCCATAACGTGTAACGTTATGTAGCACTACGTCATAACGTGTAACGTTATATAGTATTACGTTATATCGTGTATCGTTATGTAGCATTACGTTATAATGCGCAACGTTATATAGTATTACGTTATAACGTGTAACGTTACATAGTATTACGTTATAACGTGTATCGTTATAAAGTATTGCGCTGTATCGTGTAACGTTATTAAGTATTACGTTATGACGTGTAACGTCATAAAGTATTACGCTATAACGTGTAACGTTATATAGTATTACGTTATAACGTGTAACGTTATGCAGCATTACGTTGTAACGTGTAACGTTATGTAGCATTGCGTTATAACGTGTATCGTTATGTAGCATTACGTTATCATGTGCAACGTTATATAGTATTACGTTATAACGTGAAACGTTATATAGAATTACGTTATAACGTATAACGTTCCATAGTATTACGTTATAACATGTAACGTTATATAGTATTACGTTATAACGTCTAACGTTATGTAGCATTACGTTATAACGTGTATCGTTTATGTAGCATTACGTTATCATGTGCAACGTTATATAGTATTACGTTATAACGTGTAACGTTGTATATTATTACTTTAAAACGTATAACGTTATATAGTATTACGTCATAACGTGTAACGTTATGTTGCATTACGTTATAACGTGTAACGTTATGAAGTATTACGTTATAACATGTAACGTTATATAGTATTACGTTATAACACATAACGTTATATAGTATTACGTTATAACACATAACGTTATATAATATTATGTTATGACGTATAACTTTATATAACGTATCAGAATAACGTAACACATTACATAGTATTTCGTTGTATCGTATAACGTTGTGTAGTATTACGTTATAACGTGTAACGTTATGTAGCATTGCGTTATAACGTGTAACGTTATATATTATTACGTTATAACGTATAAAGTTATAAAGTATTACGCTGTATCGTGTAACGTTATTTATTATTACGTTATGACGAGTAACGTTATAAATTATTGCGCCATAACGTGTAACGTTGTGTAGCACTACCTTATAACGTGTAACGTTATGTAGCATTACGTCATAACGTGTAACGTTATATAGTTTAACGTTATATCGTGTATCGTTATGTAGCATTACGTAACAACACGTAACGTTATGTACTATTACGTTATAACGTATAACGTTCCATAGTATTACGTTATAACATGTAACGTTATATAGTATTACGTTATAACAGATAACGTTATATAGTATTACGTTATAACACATAACGTTATATAATATTATGTTATGACGTATAACTTTATATAACGTATCAGAATAACGTAACACGTTACATAGTATTTCGTTGTATCGTATAACGTTATGTAGTATTACGTTATAACGTGTAACGTTATGTAGCATTACGTTATAACGTGTAACGTTATATAGTATTACGTTATAACGTGTAACGTTATATATTATTCCTTTATAACGTATAACGTTATATAGTATTACGTCATAACGTGTAACGTTATGTTGCATTACGTTATAACGTGAAACGTTATATAGTATTACGTTATAACACATAACGTTATATAGTATTACGTTATAACACATAACGTTATATAGTATTACGTTATAACACATAACGTTATATAATATTATGTTATGACGTATAACTTTATATAACGTATCAGAATAACGTAACACGTTACATAGTATTTCGTTGTATCGTATGACGTTATGTAGCATTACGTCATAACGTGTAACGTTATGTAGCATTACGTTATAATGCGCAACGTTATATAGTATTACGTTATAACGTGTAACGATACATAGTATTACGTTATAGTGCGCAACGTTATATAGTATTACGTTATAACGTGTAAAGTTACATAGTATTACGTTATAACGTGTAACGTTATAAAGTGTTACGCTGTATCGTGTAACGTTATTTAGTATTACGTCATAACGTGTAACGTTATGTTGCATTACGTTATAAAGTGTAACGTTATGAAGTATTACGTTATAGCGTGTAACATTATGAAGCATTACGTTATAACGTGTAACGTTATATAGTATTACGTTAAAATGTGCAACGTTATATAGTATTACGTTATAACGTATAACGTTATATATTATTACGCTATAACGTATAACGTTATATAGTATTACGTCATAACGTGTAACGTTATGTTCCATTACGTTATAACGTGTAACGTTATGAAGTATTACGTTATAACGTGTAACGTTATCTAGCACTACGTTATAACGTGTAACGTTATGTTGCATTACGTTATAGCACGTAACGTTATGTACTATTACGTTATAACGTGTAAAGTTATAGAGAATTACGTTATAACGTATAACGTTATATAGTATTACGTTATAACGTATAACGTTCCATAGTATTACGTTATAACATGTAACGTTATATAGTATTACGTTATAACACATAACGTTATATAGTGTTACGTTATAACACATAACGTTATATAATATTATGTTATGACGTATAACTTTATATAACGTATCAGAATAACGTAACACGTTACATAGTATTTCGTTGTATCGTATAACGTTATGTAGTATTACGTTATAACATGTAACGTTATATAGTATTACGTTATAACGTCTAACGTTATGTAGCATTACGTTATAACGTGTATCGTTTATGTAGCATTACGTTATCATGTGCAACGTTATATAGTATTACGTTATAACGTGTAACGTTGTATATTATTACTTTATAACGTATAACGTTATATAGTATTACGTTAAAATGTGCAACGTTATATAGTATTACGTTATAACGTATAACGTTATATATTATTACGCTATAACGTATAACGTTATATAGTATTACGTCATAACGTGTAACGTTATGTTCCATTACGTTATAACGTGTAACGTTATATATTATTACGCTATAACGTATAACGTTATATAGTATTACGTCATAACGTGTAACGTTATGCTGCATTACGTTATAACGTGTAACGTTATGAAGTATTACGTTATAGCGTGTAACATTATGAAGCATTACGTTATAACGTGTAACGTTATATAGTATTACGTTATAATGTGCAACGTTATATAGTATTACGTTATAACGTATAACGTTATATATTATTACGCTATAACGTATAACGTTATATAGTATTACGTCATAACGTGTAACGTTATGTTCCATTACGTTATAACGTGTAACGTTATGAAGTATTACGTTATAACGTGTAACGTTATCTAGCACTACGTTATAACGTGTAACGTTATGTTGCATTACGTTATAGCACGTAACGTTATGTACTATTACGTTATAACGTGTAAAGTTATAGAGAATTACGTTATAACGTATAACGTTATATAGTATTACGTTATAACACATAATGTTATATAATATTATGTTATGACGTATAACTTTATATAACGTATCAGAATAACGTAACACGTTACATAGTATTTCGTTGTATCGTATAACGTTATGTAGTATTACGTTATAACGCGTAACGTTATGTAGCATTACGTTATAACGTGTAACGTTACGTAGTATTACGTTATAACGTGTAACGTTATATAGTATTACGTTATAACGTGTAAAGTTACATAGTATTACGTTATAACGTGTAACGTTATAAAGTGTTACGCTGTATCGTGTAACGTTATTTAGTATTACGTCATAACGTGTAACGTTATGTTGCATTACGTTATAACGTGTAACGTTATATAGTATTACGTTATAACACGTAACGTTATATATTATTACGCTATAACGTATAACGTTATATAGTATTACGTCATAACGTGTAACGTTATGTTCCATTACGTTATAACGTGTAACGTTATGAAGTATTACGTTATAACGTGTAACGTTATCTAGCACTACGTTATAACGTGTAACGTTATGTTGCATTACGTTATAGCACGTAACGTTATGTACTATTACGTTATAACGTGTAAAGTTATAGAGAATTACGTTATAACGTATAACGTTATATAGTATTACGTTATAACGTATAACGTTCCATAGTATTACGTTATAACATGTAACGTTATATAGTATTACGTTATAACACATAACGTTATATAGTGTTACGTTATAACACATAACGTTATATAATATTATGTTATGAGGTATAACTTTATATAACGTATCAGAATAACGTAACACGTTACATAGTATTTCGTTGTATCGTATAACGTTATGTAGTATTACGTTATAACGTGTAACGTTATATATTATTACGCTATAACGTATAACGTTATATAGTATTACGTCATAACGTGTAACGTTATGCTGCATTACGTTATAACGTGTAACGTTATGAAGTATTACGTTATAGCGTGTAACATTATGAAGCATTACGTTATAACGTGTAACGTTATATAGTATTACGTTATAATGTGCAACGTTATATAGTATTACGTTATAACGTATAACGTTATATATTATTACGCTATAACGTATAACGTTATATAGTATTACGTCATAACGTGTAACGTTATGTTCCATTACGTTATAACGTGTAACGTTATGAAGTATTACGTTATAACGTGTAACGTTATCTAGCACTACGTTATAACGTGTAACGTTATGTTGCATTACGTTATAGCACGTAACGTTATGTACTATTACGTTATAACGTGTAAAGTTATAGAGAATTACGTTATAACGTATAACGTTATATAGTATTACGTTATAACACATAATGTTATATAATATTATGTTATGACGTATAACTTTATATAACGTATCAGAATAACGTAACACGTTACATAGTATTTCGTTGTATCGTATAACGTTATGTAGTATTACGTTATAACGCGTAACGTTATGTAGCATTACGTTATAACGTGTAACGTTACGTAGTATTACGTTATAACGTGTAACGTTATATAGTATTACGTTATAACGTGTAAAGTTACATAGTATTACGTTATAACGTGTAACGTTATAAAGTGTTACGCTGTATCGTGTAACGTTATTTAGTATTACGTCATAACGTGTAACGTTATGTTGCATTACGTTATAACGTGTAACGTTATATAGTATTACGTTATAACACGTAACGTTATGTACTATTACGCTATAACGTGAAACGTTATATAGAATTACGTTATAACGTATAACGTTCCATAGTATTACGTTATAACATGTAACGTTATATAGTATTACGTTATAACACATAACGTTATATAGTGTTACGTTATAACACATAACGTTATATAATATTATGTTATGACGTATAACTTTATATAACGTATCAGAATAACGTAACACGTTACATAGTATTTCGTTGTATCGTATAACGTTATGTAGTATTACGTTATAACGTGTAACGTTATATATTATTACGCTATAACGTATAACGTTATATAGTATTACGTCATAACGTGTAACGTTATGTTGCATTACGTTATAACGTGTAACGTTATGAAGTATTACGTTATAGCGTGTAACATTATGAAGCATTACGTTATAACGTGTAACGTTATATAGTATTACGTTAAAATGTGCAACGTTATATAGTATTACGTTATAACGTATAACGTTATATATTATTACGCTATAACGTATAACGTTATATAGTATTACGTCATAACGTGTAACGTTATGTTCCATTACGTTATAACGTGTAACGTTATGAAGTATTACGTTATAACGTGTAACGTTATCTAGCACTACGTTATAACGTGTAACGTTATGTTGCATTACGTTATAGCACGTAACGTTATGTACTATTACGTTATAACGTGTAAAGTTATAGAGAATTACGTTATAACATATAACGTTATATAGTATTACGTTATAACGTGAAACGTTATATAGAATTACGTTATAACGTATAACGTTCCATAGTATTACGTTATAACATGTAACGTTATATAGTATTACGTTATAACGTGTAACGTCATGTAGCATTACGTTATAACGTGTATCGTTTATGTAGCATTACGTTATCATGTGCAACGTTATATAGTATTACGTTATAACGTGTAACGTTGTATATTATTACTTTATAACGTATAACGTTATATAGTATTACGTCATAACGTGTAACGTTATGTTGCATTACGTTATAACGTGTAACGTTATGAAGTATTACGTTATAACATGTAACGTTATATAGTATTACGTTATAACACATAACGTTATATAGTATTACGTTATAACACATAACGTTATATAATATTATGTTATGACGTATAACTTTATATAACGTATCAGAATAACGTAACACATTACATAGTATTTCGTTGTATCGTATAACGTTGTGTAGTATTACGTTATAACGTGTAACGTTATGTAGCATTACGTTATAACGTGTAACGTTATATATTATTACGTTATAACGTATAAAGTTATAAAGTATTACGCTGTATCGTGTAACGTTATTTATTATTACGTTATGACGAGTAACGTTATAAATTATTGCGCCATAACGTGTAACGTTGTGTAGCACTACCTTATAACGTGTAACGTTATGTAGCATTACGTCATAACGTGTAACGTTATATAGTTTAACGTTATATCGTGTATCGTTATGTAGCATTACGTAACAACACGTAACGTTATGTACTATTACGTTATAACGTATAACGTTCCATAGTATTACGTTATAACATGTAACGTTATATACTATTACGTTATAACAGATAACGTTATATAGTATTACGTTATAACACATAACGTTATATAATATTATGTTATGACGTATAACTTTATATAACGTATCAGAATAACGTAACACGTTACATAGTATTTCGTTGTATCGTATAACGTTATGTAGTATTACGTTATAACGTGTAACGTTATGTAGCATTACATTATAACGTGTAACGTTATATAGTATTACGTTATAACGTGTAACGTTATATATTATTCCTTTATAACGTATAACGTTATATAGTATTACGTCATAACGTGTAACGTTATGTTGCATTACGTCATAACGTGTAACGTTATGTAGCATTACGTTATAATGCGCAACGTTATATAGTATTACGTTATAACGTGTAACGTTACATAGTATTACGTTATAGTGCGCAACGTCATATAGTATTACGTTATAACGTGTAAAGTTACATAGTATTACGTTATAACGTGTAACGTTATAAAGTGTTACGCTGTATCGTGTAACGTTATTTAGTATTACGTCATAACGTGTAACGTTATGTTGCATTACGTTATAACGTGTAACGTTATATAGTATTACGTTATAACACGTAACGTTATGTACTATTACGCTATAACGTGAAACGTTATATAGAATTACGTTATAACGTATAACGTTCCATAGTATTACGTTATAACATGTAACGTTATATAGTATTACGTTATAACACATAACGTTATATAGTGTTACGTTATAACACATAACGTTATATAATATTATGTTATGACGTATAACTTTATATAACGTATCAGAATAACGTAACACGTTACATAGTATTTCGTTGTATCGTATAACATTATGTAGTATTACGTTATAACGTGTAACGTTATATATTATTACGCTATAACGTATAACGTTATATAGCATTACGTCATAACGTGTAAGGTTATATAGTATTACGTTATATCGTGTATCGTTATGAAGCATTACGTTATAACGTGTAATGTTATGTAGCATTACGTTATAGTGCGCAACGTTATATAGTATTACGTTATAACGTGTAACGTTACATAGTATTACGTTATAGTGCGCAACGTTATATAGTATTACGTTATAACGTGTAAAGTTACATAGTATTACGTTATAACGTGTAACGTTATAAAGTGTTACGCTGTATCGTGTAACGTTATTTAGTATTACGTCATAACGTGTAACGTTATGTTGCATTACGTTATAACGTGTAACGTTATATAGTATTACGTTATAACACGTAACGTTATGTACTATTACGCTATAACGTGAAACGTTATATAGAATTACGTTATAACGTATAACGTTCCATAGTATTACGTTATAACATGTAACGTTATATAGTATTACGTTATAACACATAACGTTATATAGTGTTACGTTATAACACATAACGTTATATAATATTATGTTATGACGTATAACTTTATATAACGTATCAGAATAACGTAACACGTTACATAGTATTTCGTTGTATCGTATAACGTTATGTAGTATTACGTTATAACGTGTAACGTTATATATTATTACGCTATAACGTATAACGTTATATAGTATTACGTCATAACGTGTAACGTTATGTTGCATTACGTTATAACGTGTAACGTTATGAAGTATTACGTTATAGCGTGTAACATTATGAAGCATTACGTTATAACGTGTAACGTTATATAGTATTACGTTATAATGTGCAACGTTATATAGTATTACGTTATAACGTATAACGTTATATATTATTACGCTATAACGTATAACGTTATATAGTATTACGTCATAACGTGTAACGTTATGTTCCATTACGTTATAACGTGTAACGTTATGAAGTATTACGTTATAACGTGTAACGTTATCTAGCACTACGTTATAACGTGTAACGTTATGTTGCATTACGTTATAGCACGTAACGTTATGTACTATTACGTTATATCGTGTATCGTTATGAAGCATTACGTTATAACGTGTAATGTTATGTAGCATTACGTTATAGTGCGCAACGTTATATAGTATTACGTTATAACGTGTAACGTTACATAGTATTACGTTATAGTGCGCAACGTTATATAGTATTACGTTATAACGTGTAAAGTTACATAGTATTACGTTATAACGTGTAACGTTATAAAGTGTTACGCTGTATCGTGTAACGTTATTTAGTATTACGTCATAACGTGTAACGTTATGTTGCATTACGTTATAACGTGTAACGTTATATAGTATTACGTTATAACACGTAACGTTATGTACTATTACGCTATAACGTGAAACGTTATATAGAATTACGTTATAACGTATAACGTTCCATAGTATTACGTTATAACATGTAACGTTATATAGTATTACGTTATAACACATAACGTTATATAGTGTTACGTTATAACACATAACGTTATATAATATTATGTTATGACGTATAACTTTATATAACGTATCAGAATAACGTAACACGTTACATAGTATTTCGTTGTATCGTATAACGTTATGTAGTATTACGTTATAACGTGTAACGTTATATATTATTACGCTATAACGTATAACGTTATATAGTATTACGTCATAACGTGTAACGTTATGTTGCATTACGTTATAACGTGTAACGTTATGAAGTATTACGTTATAGCGTGTAACATTATGAAGCATTACGTTATAACGTGTAACGTTATATAGTATTACGTTATAATGTGCAACGTTATATAGTATTACGTTATAACGTATAACGTTATATATTATTACGCTATAACGTATAACGTTATATAGTATTACGTCATAACGTGTAACGTTATGTTTCATTACGTTATAACGTGTAACGTTATGAAGTATTACGTTATAACGTGTAACGTTATCTAGCACTACGTTATAACGTGTAACGTTATGTTGCATTACGTTATAGCACGTAACGTTATGTACTATTACGTTATAACGTGTAAAGTTATAGAGAATTACGTTATAACGTATAACGTTATATAGTATTACGTTATAACACATAATGTTATATAATATTATGTTATGACGTATAACTTTATATAACGTATCAGAATAACGTAACACGTTACATAGTATTTCGTTGTATCGTATAACGTTATGTAGTATTACGTTATAACGCGTAACGTTATGTAGCATTACGTTATAACGTGTAACGTTACATAGTATTACGTTATAACGTGTAACGTTATATAGTATTACGTTATAACGTGTAAAGTTACATAGTATTACGTTATAACGTGTAACGTTATAAAGTGTTACGCTGTATCGTGTAACGTTATTTAGTATTACGTCATAACGTGTAACGTTATGTTGCATTACGTTGTAACGTGTAACGTTATATAGTATTACGTTATAACACGTAACGTTATGTACTATTACGCTATAACGTGAAACGTTATATAGAATTACGTTATAACGTATAACGTTCCATAGTATTACGTTATAACATGTAACGTTATATAGTATTACGTTATAACACATAACGTTATATAGTGTTACGTTATAACACATAACGTTATATAATATTATGTTATGACGTATAACTTTATATAACGTATCAGAATAACGTAACACGTTACATAGTATTTCGTTGTATCGTATAACGTTATGTAGTATTACGTTATAACGTGTAACGTTATATATTATTACGCTATAACGTATAACGTTATATAGCATTACGTCATAACGTGTAAGGTTATATAGTATTACGTTATATCGTGTATCGTTATGAAGCATTACGTTATAACGTGTAATGTTATGTAGCATTACGTTATAGTGCGCAACGTTATATAGTATTACGTTATAACGTGTAACGTTACATAGTATTACGTTATAGTGCGCAACGTTATATAGTATTACGTTATAACGTGTAAAGTTACATAGTATTACGTTATAACGTGTAACGTTATAAAGTGTTACGCTGTATCGTGTAACGTTATTTAGTATTACGTCATAACGTGTAACGTTATGTTGCATTACGTTATAACGTGTAACGTTATATAGTATTACGTTATAACACGTAACGTTATGTACTATTACGCTATAACGTGAAACGTTATATAGAATGACGTTATAACGTATAACGTTCCATAGTATTACGTTATAACATGTAACGTTATATAGTATTACGTTATAACACATAACGTTATATAGTGTTACGTTATAACACATAACGTTATATAATATTATGTTATGACGTATAACTTTATATAACGTATCAGAATAACGTAACACGTTACATAGTATTTCGTTGTATCGTATAACGTTATGTAGTATTACGTTATAACGTGTAACGTTATATATTATTACGCTATAACGTATAACGTTATATAGTATTACGTCATAACGTGTAACGTTATGTTGCATTACGTTATAGCACGTAACGTTATGTACTATTACGTTATAACGTGTAAAGTTATAGAGAATTACGTTATAACGTATAACGTTATATATTACTACGCTATAACGTATAACGTTATATAGTACTACGTCATAACGTGTAACGTTATGTTGCATTACGTTATAACGTGTAACGTTATGAAGTATTACGTTATAACGTGTAACGTTATGTAGCATTACGTTATAATGTGCAGCGTTATATAGTATTACGTTATAACGTGTAACGTTATATATTACTACGCTATAACGTATAACGTTATATAGTACTACGTCATAACGTGTAACGTTATGTTGCATTACGTTATAACGTGTAACGTTATGAAGTATTACGTTATAACGTGTAACGTTATGTAGCACTACGTTATAACGTGTAACGTTATGTTGCATTACTTTATAGCACGTAACGTTATGTACTATTACGTGATAACGTGTAACGTTATATAGAATTACGGTATAACGTATAACGTTATATAGTATTACGTTATAACATGTAAAGTTATATAGTATTACGTTATAACACATAACGTTATATAGTATTACGTTATAACACATAATGTTATATAATATTATGTTATTACGTATAACTTTATATAACGTATCAGAATAACGTAACACGTTACATAGTATTACGTTGTATCGTATAACGTTATGTAGTACTACGTTATAACGTGTAACGTTATGTAGCATTACGTTATAACGTGTAACGTTACATAGTATTACGTTATAACGTGTAACGTAATAAAATATTACGTTTTAACGTGTACCGTTCTATACTATTACGTTATAACGTGTAACGTTATATAGAATTACGTTATAACGTATAACGTTATATAGTATTACGTTATAACATGTAAAGTTATATAGTATTACGTTATAACACATAACGTTATATAGTATTACGTTATAACACATAATGTTATATAATATTATGTTATAACGTATAACTTTATATAACGTATCAGAATAACGTAACACGTTACATAGTATTTCGTTGTATCGTATAACGTTATGTAGTATTACGTTATAACGTGTAACGTTATGTAGCATTACGTTATAACGTGTAACGTTACATAGTATTACGATATAACGTGTAACGTTATAAAGTATTACGCTGTTTCGTGTAACGGTATTTAGTATTACGTTGTGACGTGTAACGTCATAAAGTATTACGCTATAACGTGTAACGTTATATAGTATTACGTTATAACGTGTAACGTTATGTAGCATTACGTTATAACGTGTATCGTTATGAAGCATTACGTTATCATGTGCAACGTTATATAGTATTACGTTATAACGTGTAACGTTACATACTATTACGTTATAACGTGTAACGTTCTGTAGTATTACGTTATAACATGTAACGTTATATAGTATTATTTTATAACACATAACGTTATATAGTATTACGTTATAACGTGTAACGTAATAAAATATTACGTTTTAACGTGTACCGTTCTATACTATTACGTTATAACACGTAACGTTATATAGTATTACGTCATAACGTGTAACGTTATGTAGCATTACGTTATAACGTGTAACGTTACATAGTATTACGTTATAACGTGTAACGTAATAAAATATTACGTTTTAACGTGTACCGTTCTATACTATTACGTTATAACACGTAACGTTATACAGTATTACGTTATAACGTGTAAAGTTATATAGTATTACGTTATAACACATAACGTTATATAGTATTACGTTATAACACATAACGTTATATAATATTATGTTATGACGTATAACTTCATATAACGTATCAGAATAACGAAACACGTTACATAGTATTTCGTTGCATCGTATAACGTTATGTAGTATTACGTTATTTCGTGTAACGTTATGTAGCATTACGTTATAACGTGTAACGTTACATAGTATTACGTTATAACGTGTAACATTACATAGAATTACTTTATAACGTGTATCGTTATAAAGTATTACGCTGTATCGTGTAACGTTATTAAGTATTACGTTATGACGTGTAACGTCATAAACTATTACGCTATAACGTGTAACGTTATATAGTATTACGTTATAAAGTGTAACGTTATGCAGCATTACGTTGTAACGTGTAACGTTATGTAGCATTACGTTATAACGTGTATCGTTATGTAGCATTACGTTATCATGTGCAACGTTATATAGTATTACGTTATAACGTGTAACGTTATATATTATTACGCTATAACGTATAACGTTATATAGTATTACGTCATAACGTGTAACGTTATGTTGCATTACGTTATCACGTGTAACGTTATGAAGTATTACGTTATAGCGTGTAACATTATGAAGCATTAAGTTATAACGTGTAACGTTATATAGTATTACGTTATAATGTGCAACGTTATATAGTATTACGTTATAACGTGTAACGTTATATATTATTACGCTATAACGTATAACGTTACATAGTATTTCTTTATAACGTGTATCGTTATAAAGTATTACGCTGTATCGTGTAACGTTATTAAGTATTACGTTATGACGTGTAACGTCATAAAGTATTACGCTATAACGTGTAACGTTATATAGTATTACGTTATAAAGTGTAACATTATGCAGCATTACGTTGTAACGTGTAACGTTATGTAGCATTACGCTATAACGTGTATCGTTATGTAGCATTACGTTATCATGTGCAACGTTATATAGTATTACGTTATAACGTGTAACGTTATATGTTATTACTTTATAACGTATAACGTTATATAGTATTACGTCATAACGTGTAACGTTATGTTGCATTACGTTATAACGTGTAACGTTATATAGTATTACGTTATAACACATAACGTTATATAGTATTACGTTATAACACATAACGTTATATAATATTATGTTATGACGTATAACTTTATATAACGTATCAGAATAACGTAACACGTTACATAGTATTTCGTTGTTTCGTATGACGTTATGTAGCATTACGTCATAACGTGTAACGTTATGTAGCATTACGTTATAATGCGCAACGTTATATAGTATTACGTTATAACGTGTAACGTTTTGTAGCATTACGTTATAGTGCGCAACGTTATATAGTATTACGTTATAACGTGTAACGTTACATAGTATTACGTTATAACGTGTAACGTAATAAAATATTACGTTTTAACGTGTACCGTTCTATACTATTACGTTATAACACGTAACGTTATATAGTATTACGTTATAACGTGTAAAGTTATATAGTATTACGTTATAACACATAACGTTATATAGTATTACGTTATAACACATAACGTTATATAATATTATGTTATGACGTATAACTTTATATAACGTATCAGAATAACGAAACACGTTACATAGTATTTCGTTGTATCGTATAACGTTATGTAGTATTACGTTATTTCGTGTAACGTTATGTAGCATTACGTTATAACGTGTAACGTTACATAGTATTACGTTATAACGTGTAACATTACATAGAATTACGTTATAAAGTGTAACGTTATGCAGCATTACGTTGTAACGTGTAACGTTATGTAGCATTACGTTATAACGTGTATCGTTATGTAGCATTACGTTATCATGTGCAACGTTATATAGTATTACGTTATAACGTGTAACGTTATATATTATTACGCTATAACGTATAGCGTTATATAGTATTACGTCATAACGTGTAACGTTATGTTGCATTACGTTATCACGTGTAACGTTATGAAGTATTACGTTATAGCGTGTAACATTATGAAGCATTAAGTTATAACGTGTAACGTTATATAGTATTACGTTATAATGTGCAACGTTTTATAGTATTACGTTATAACGTGTAACGTTGTATATTATTACGCTATAACGTATAACGTTATATAGTATTACGTCATACCGTGTAACGTTATGTTGCATTACGTTATAACGTGTAACGTTATGAAGTATTACGTTATAACACATAACGTTATATAGTATTACGTTATAACACATAACGTTATATAATATTATGTTATGACGTATAACTTTATATAACGTATCAGAATAACGAAACACGTTACATAGTATTTCGTTGTATCGTATAACGTTATGTAGTATTACGTTATTTCGTGTAACGTTATGTAGCATTACGTTATAACGTGTAACGTTACATAGTATTACGTTATAACGTGTAACGTTACATAGTATATCTTTATAACGTGTATCGTTATAAAGTATTACGCTGTATCGTGTAACGTTATTAAGTATTACGTTATGACGTGTAACGTCATAAAGTATTACGCTATAACGTGTAACGTTATATAGTATTACGTTATAAAGTGTAAGGTTATGCAGCATTACGTTGTAACGTGTAACGTTATGTAGCATTACGTTATAACGTGTATCGTTATGTAGCATTACGTTATCATGTGCAACGTTATATAGTATTACGTTATAACGTGTAACGTTATATGTTATTACTTTATAACGTATAACGTTATATAGTATTACGTCATAACGTGTAACGTTATGTTGCATTACGTTATAACGTGTAACGTTATATAGTATTACGTTATAACACATAATGTTATATAGTATTACGTTATAACACATAACGTTATATAATATTATGTTATGACGTATAACTTTATATAACGTATCAGAATAACGTAACACGTTACATAGTATTTCGTTGTTTCGTATGACGTTATGTAGCATTACGTCATAACGTGTAACGTTATGTAGCATTACGTTATAATGCGCAACGTTATATAGTATTACGTTATAACGTGTAACGTTTTGTAGCATTACGTTATAGTGCGCAACGTTATATAGTATTACGTTATAACGTGTAACGTTACATAGTATTACGTTATAACGTGTAACGTAATAAAATATTACGTTTTAACGTGTACCGTTCTATACTATTACGTTATAACACGTAACGTTATATAGTATTACGTTATAACGTGTAAAGTTATATAGTATTACGTTATAACACATAACGTTATATAGTATTACGTTATAACACATAACGTTATATAATATTATGTTATGACGTATAACTTTATATAACGTATCAGAATAACGAAACACGTTACATAGTATTTCGTTGTATCGTATAACGTTATGTAGTATTACGTTATTTCGTGTAACGTTATGTAGCATTACGTTATAACGTGTAACGTTACATAGTATTACGTTATAACGTGTAACATTACATAGAATTACTTTATAACGTGTATCGTTATATATTATTACGTTATAACATATAACGTTATAAAGTATTACGCTGTATCGTGTAACGTTATTTATTATTACGTTATGACGTGTAACGTTATAAAGTATTGCGCCACAATGTGTAACGTTATGTAGCACTACGATAAAACGTGTAACGTTATGTAGCATTACGTTATAACGTGTAACGTTATGTCGCATTACGTTATAATGTGCAACGTTTTATAGTATTACGTTATAACGTGTAACGTTGTATATTATTACGCTATAACGTATAACGTTATATAGTATTACGTCATACCGTGTAACGTTATGTTGCATTACGTTATAACGTGTAACGTTATGAAGTATTACGTTATAACACATAACGTTATATAGTATTACGTTATAACACATAACGTTATATAATATTATGTTATGACGTATAACTTTATATAACGTATCAGAATAACGAAACACGTTACATAGTATTTCGTTGTATCGTATAACGTTATGTAGTATTACGTTATTTCGTGTAACGTTATGTAGCATTACGTTATAACGTGTAACGTTACATAGTATTACGTTATAACGTGTAACGTTACATAGTATTTCTTTATAACGTGTATCGTTATAAAGTATTACGCTGTATCGTGTAACGTTATTAAGTATTACGTTATGACGTGTAACGTCATAAAGTATTACGCTATAACGTGTAACGTTATATAGTATTACGTTATAAAGTGTAACGTTATGCAGCATTACGTTGTAACGTGTAACGTTTTGTAGCATTACGTTATAACGTGTATCGTTATGTAGCATTACGTTATCATGTGCAACGTTATATAGTATTACGTTATAACGTGTAACGTTATATGTTATTACTTTATAACGTATAACGTTATATAGTATTACGTCATAACGTGTAACGTTATGTTGCATTACGTTATAACGTGTAACGTTATATAGTATTACGTTATAACACATAACGTTATATAGTATTACGTTATAACACATAACGTTATATAATATTATGTTATGACGTATAATTTTATATAACGTATCAGAATAACGTAACACGTTACATAGTATTTCGTTGTTTCGTATGACGTTATGTAGCATTACGTTATAACGTGTAACGTTCTGTAGTATTACGTTATAACATGTAACGTTATATAGTATTATTTTATAACACATAACGTTATATAGTATTACGTTATAACGTGTAACGTAATAAAATATTACGTTTTAACGTGTACCGTTCTATAGTATTACGTTATAACACGTAACGTTATATAGTATTACGTCATAACGTGTAACGTTATGTAGCATTACGTTATAACGTGTAACGTTATGTAGCATTACGTTATAATGTGCAGCGTTATATAGTATTACGTTATAACGTGTAACGTTATATATTACTACGCTATAACGTATAACGTTATATAGTACTACGTCATAACGTGTAACGTTATGTTGCATTACGTTATAACGTGTAACGTTATGAAGTATTACGTTATAACGTGTAACGTTATGTAGCACTACGTTATAACGTGTAACGTTATGTTGCATTACTTTATAGCACGTAACGTTATGTACTATTACGTCATAACGTGTAACGTTATATAGAATTACGTTATAACGTATAACGTTATATAGTATTACGTTATAACGTGTAAAGTTATATAGTATTACGTTATAACACATAACGTTATATAGTATTACGTTATAACACATAATGTTATATAATATTATGTTATGACGTATAACTTTATATAACGTATCAGAATAACGTAACACGTTACATAGTATTACGTTGTATCGTATAACGTTATGTAGTATTACGTTATAACGTGTAACGTTATGTAGCATTACGTTATAACGTGTAACGTTACATAGTATTATGTTATAACGTGTAACGTAATAAAATATTACGTTTTAACGTGTACCGTTCTATACTATTACGTTATAACGTGTAACGTTATATAGAATTACGTTATAACGTATAACGTTATATAGTATTACGCTATAACATGTAAAGTTATATAGTATTACGTTATAACACATAACGTTATATAGTATTACGTTATAACACATAATGTTATATAATATTATGTTATAACGTATAACTTTATATAACGTATCAGAATAACGTAACACGTTACATAGTATTTCGTTGTATCGTATAACGTTATGTAGTATTACGTTATAACGTGTAACGTTATGTGGCATTACGTTATAACGTGTAACGTTACATAGTATTACGTTATAACGTGTAACGTTATAAAGTATTACGCTGTTTCGTGTAACGGTATTTAGTATTACGTTGTGACGTGTAACGTCATAAAGTATTACGCTATAACGTGTAATGTTATATAGTATTACGTTATAATGCGCAACGTTATATAGTATTACGTTATAACGTGTAACGTTATATATTATTACGTTATAATATATAACGTTATAAAGTATTACGCTGTATCGTGTAACGTTATTTATTATTACGTTATGACGTGTAACGTTATAAAGTATTGCGCCACAATGTGTAACGGTATGTAGCACTACGATATAACGTGTAACGTTATGTAGCATTACGTCATAACGTGTAACGTTATATAGTATTACGTTACATCGTGTGTGGTTATGAAGCATTACGTTATAACACGTAACGTTATGTACTATTACGTTATAACGTGAAACGTTATATAGAATTACGTTATAACGTATAACGTTCCATAGTATTACGTTATAACATGTAACGTTATATAGTATTACGTTATAACACATAACGTTATATAGTATTACGTTATAACACATAACGTTATATAATATTATGTTATGACGTATAACTTTATATAACGTATCAGAATAACGTAACACGTTACATAGTATTTCGTTGTATCGTATAACGTTATGTAGTATTACGTTATAACGTGTAACGTAATATAATATTACGTTTCAACGTGTAAGGTTCTATACTATTACGTTATAACATGTATCGTTATACAGTATTACGTCATAACGTGTAACGTTATGTAGCATTACGTTATAACATGTAACGTTATGTAGCATTACGTTATAATGTGCAACGTTATATAGTATTACGTTATAACGTGTAACGTTATATATTATTACGCTATAACGTATAACGTTATATAGTATTACGTCATAACGTGTAACGTTATGTTGCATTACGTTATAACGTGTAACGTTACATAGTATTACGTTATAACGTGTAACGTTATACAGTACTACGCTGTATCGTGTAACGTTATTTAGTATTACGTTGTGACGTGTAACGTCATAAAGTATTACGCTATAACGTGTAACGTTATGTAGTATTACGTTATAACGTGTAACGTTATGTAGCATTACGTTATAATGCGCAACGTTATATAGTATTACGTTATAACGTGTAACGTTACATAGTATTACTTTATAACGTGTATCGTTATAAAGTATTACGCTGTATCGTGTAACGTTATTAAGTATTACGTTATGACGTGTAACGTCATAAAGTATTACGCTATAACGTGTAACGTTATATAGTATTACGTTATAAAGTGTAACGTTATGCAACATTACGTTGTAACGTGTAACGTTATGTAGCATTACGTTATAACGTGTATCGTTATGTAGCATTACGTTATCATGTGCAACGTTATATAGTATTACGTTATAACGTGTAACGTTATAAAGTATTACGCTGTATCGTGTAACGTTATTTATTATTACGTTATGACGTGTAACGTTATAAAGTATTGCGCCATAACGTGTAACGTTATGTAGCACTACGTTATAACGTGTAACGTTATGTAGCATTACGTTATAACACATAACGTTATATAGTATTACGTTATAACACATAACGTTATATAATATTATGTTATGACGTATAACTTTATATAACGTATCAGAATAACGTAACACGTTACATAGTATTTCGTTGTTTCGTATGACGTTATGTAGCATTACGTCATAACGTGTAACGTTATGTAGCATTACGTTATAACGTGTAACGTTTTGTAGCATTACGTTATCATGTGCAACGTTATATAGTATTACGTTATAACGTGTAACGTTACATAGTATTACGTTATAACGTGTAAAGTTTTGTAGCATTACGTTATAGTGCGCAACGTTATATAGTATTACGTTATAACGTTTAACGTTACATAGTATTACGTTATAGTGCGCAACGTTATATAGTATTACGTTATAACGTGTAAAGTTATTTAGCATTACGTTATAACGTGTAACGTTATGAAGTATTACGTTATAACGTGTAACGTTATGTAGCACTACGTTATAACGTGTAACGTTATGTTGCATTACGTTATAATGCGCAACGTTATATAGTATTACGTTATAACGTGTAACGTTATATATTATTACGTTATAACATATAACGTTATAAAGTATTACGCTGTATCGTGTAACGTTATTTATTATTACGTTATGACGTGTAACGTTATAAAGTATTGCGCCACAATGTGTAACGTTATGTAGCACTACGATAAAACGTGTAACGTTATGTAGCATTACGTCATAACGTGTAACGTTATATAGTATTACGTTGCATCGTGTATCGTTATGAAGCATTAAGTTATAACGTGTAACGTTATATAGTATTACGTTATAACACATAACGTTATATAGTATTACGTTATAACACATAACGTTATATAATATTATGTTATGACGTATAACTTTATATAACGTATCAGAATAACGTAACACGTTACATAGTATTTCGTTGTATCGTATGACGTTATGTAGTATTACGTTATAACGTGTAACGTTATGTAGCATTACGTTATAATGCGCAACGTTATATAGTATTACGTTGCATCGTGTATCGTTATGAAGCATTAAGTTATAACGTGTAACGTTATATAGTATTACGTTATAACACATAACGTTATATAGTATTACGTTATAACACATAACGTTATATAATATTATGTTATGACGTATAACTTTATATAACGTATCAGAATAACGTAACACGTTACATAGTATTTCGTTGTATCGTATGACGTTTTGTAGTATTACGTTATTACGTGTAACGTTATGTAGCATTACGTTATAATGCTCAACGTTATATAGTATTACGTTATAACGTGTAACGTTATATATTATTACGTTATAACATATAACGTTATAAAGTATTACGCTGTATCGTGTAACGTTATTTATTATTACGTTATAACGTGTAACGTTATAAAGTATTGCGCCACAATGTGTAACGTTATGTAGCACTACGATATAACGTGTAACGTTATGTACCATTACGTCATAACGTGTAACGTTATATAGTATTACGTTACATCGTGTATCGTTATGAAGCATTACGTTATAACGTGTAATGTTATGTAGCCTTACGTTATAGTGCGCAACGTTATATAGTATTACGTTATAACGTGTAGCGTTATAAAGTATTACGCTGTATCGTGTAACGTTATTTAGTATTACGTCATAACGTGTAACGTTATGTTGCATTACGTTATAACGTGTAACGTTATATAGTATTACGTTATAACACGTAACGTTATGTACTATTACGTTTTAACGTGAAACGTTATATAGAATTACGTTATAACGTATAACGTTCCATAGTATTACGTTATAACATGTAACGTTATATAGTATTACGTTATAACACATAACGTTATATAGTATTACGTTATAACACATAACGATATATAATATTATGTTATGACGTATAACTTTATATAACGTATCAGAATAACGTAACACGTTACATAGTATTTCGTTGTATCGTATAACGTTATGTAGTATTACGTTATAACGTGTAACGTAATATAATATTACGTTTCAACGTGTAAGGTTCTATACTATTACGTTATAACATGTAACGTTATATAGAATTACGTCATAACGTGTAACGTTATGTAGCATTACGTTATAACGTGTAACGTTATGTTGCATTACGTTATAACGTGTAACGTTACATAGTATTACGTTATAACGTGTAACGTTATACAGTACTACGCTGTATCGTGTAACGTTATTTAGTATTACGTTGTGACGTGTAACGTCATAAAGTATTACGCTATAACGTGTAACGTTATGTAGTATTACGTTATAACGTGTAACGTTATGTAGCATTACGTTATAATGCGCAACGTTATATAGTATTACGTTATAACGTGTAACGTTACATAGTATTACTTTATAACGTGTATCGTTATAAAGTATTACGCTGTATCGTGTAACGTTATTAAGTATTACGTTATGACGTGTAACGTCATAAAGTATTACGCTATAACGTGTAACGTTATATAGTATTACGTTATAAAGTGTAACGTTATGCAGCATTACGTTGTAACGTGTAACGTTATGTAGCATTACGTTATAACGTGTATCGTTATGTAGCATTACGTTATCATGTGCAACGTTATATAGTATTACGTTATAACGTGTAACGTTATAAAGTATTACGCTGTATCGTGTAACGTTATTTATTATTACGTTATGACGTGTAACGTTATTTATTATTACGTTATGACGTGTAACGTTATAAAGTATTGCGCCATAACGTGTAACGTTATGTAGCACTACGTTATAACGTGTAACGTTATGTAGCATTACGTTATAACACATAACGTTATATAGTATTACGTTATAACACATAACGTTATATAATATTATGTTATGACGTATAACTTTATATAACGTATCAGAATAACGTAACACGTTACATAGTATTTCGTTGTTTCGTATGACGTTATGTAGCATTACGTCATAACGTGTAACGTTATGTAGCATTACGTTATAACGTGTAACGTTTTGTAGCATTACGTTATCATGTGCAACGTTATATAGTATTACGTTATAACGTGTAACGTTACATAGTATTACGTTATAACGTGTAACGTTTTGTAGCATTACGTTATAGTGCGCAACGTTATATAGTATTACGTTATAACGTGTAACGTTACATAGTATTACGTTATAGTGCGCAACGTTATATAGTATTACGTTATAACGTGTAAAGTTATTTAGCATTACGTTATAACGTGTAACGTTATGTAGCATTACGTTATAATGTGCAACGTTTTATAGTATTACGTTATAACGTGTAACGTTGTATATTATTACGTTATAACGTATAACGTTATATAGTATTACGTCATAACGTGTAACGTTATGTTGCATTACGTTATAACGTGTAACGTTATGAAGTATTACGTTATAACGTGTAACGTTATGTAGCACTACGTTATAACGTGTAACGTTATGTTGCATTACGTTATGATGCGCAACGTTATATAGTATTACGTTATAACGTGTAACGTTATATATTATTACGTTATAACATATAACGTTTTAAAGTATTACGCTGTATCGTGTAACGTTATTTATTATTACGTTATGACGTGTAACGTTATAAAGTATTGCGCCACAATGTGTAACGTTATGTAGCACTACGATAAAACGTGTAACGTTATGTAGCATTACGTCATAACGTGTAACGTTATATAGTATTACGTTGCATCGTGTATCGTTATGAAGCATTAAGTTATAACGTGTAACGTTATATAGTATTACGTTATAACACATAACGTTATATAGTATTACGTTATAACACATAACGTTATATAATACTATGTTATGACGTATAACTTTATATAACGTATCAGAATAACGTAACACGTTACATAGTATTACGTTGTATCGTATGACGTTATGTAGTATTACGTTATAACGTGTAACGTTATGTAGCATTACGTTATAATGCGCAACGTTATATAGTATTACGTTATAACGTGTAACGTTATATATTATTACGTTATAACATATAACGTTATAAAGTATTACGCTGTATCGTGTAACGTTATTTATTATTACGTTATGACGTGTAACGTTATAAAGTATTGCGCCACAATGTGTAACGTTATGTAGCACTACGATAAAACGTGTAACGTTATGTAGCATTACGTCATAACGTGTAACGTTATATAGTATTACGTTGCATCGTGTATCGTTATGAAGCATTACGTTATAACGTGTAATGTTATGTAGCCTTACGTTATAGTGCGCAACGTTATATAGCATTACGTTATAACGTGTAGCGTTATAAAGTATTACGCTGTATCGTGTAACGTTATTTAGTATTACGTCATAACGTGTAACGTTATGTTGCATTACGTTATAACGTGTAACGTTATATAGTATTACGTTATAACACGTAACGTTATGTACTATTACGTTATAACGTGAAACGTTATATAGAATTACGTTATAACGTATAACGTTCCATAGTATTACGTTATAACATGTAACGTTATGTAGCATTACGTCATAACGTGTAACGTTATATAGTATTACGTTGCATCGTGTATCGTTATGAAGCATTACGTTATAACGTGTAATGTTATGTAGCCTTACGTTATAGTGCGCAACGTTATATAGCATTACGTTATAACGTGTAGCGTTATAAAGTATTACGCTGTATCGTGTAACGTTATTTAGTATTACGTCATAACGTGTAACGTTATGTTGCATTACGTTATAACGTGTAACGTTATATAGTATTACGTTATAACGTGTAACGTTATATATTATTACGCTATAACGTATAACGTTATATAGTATTACGTCATAACGTGTAACGTTATGTTGCATTACGTTATAGCACGTAGCGTTATGTACTATTACGTTATAACGTGTAACGTTATATAGAATTATGTTATAACGTATAACGTTATATAGTATTACGTTATAACATGTAAAGCTATATAGTATTACGTTATAACACATAACGGTATATAGTATTACGTTATAACACATAACGTTATATAATATTATGTTATGACGTATAACTTTATATAACGTATCAGAATAACGTAACACGTTACATAGCATTTCGTTGTATCGTATAACGTTATGTAGTATTACGTTATTTCGTGTAACGTTATGTAGCATTAAGTTATAACGTGTAACGTTACATAGTATTACGTTATAACGTGTAACGTTATAAAGTACTACGCTGTATCGTGTAACGTTATTTAGTATTACGTTATAACACATAACGTTATATAGTATTACGTTATAACACATAACGTTATATAATATTATGTTATGACGTATAACTTTATATAACGTATCAGAATAACGTAACACGTTACATAGTATTTCGTTGTATCGTATGACGTTATGTAGTATTACTTTATAACGTGTAACGTTATGTAGCATTACGTTATAATGCGCAACGTTATATAGTATTACGTTATAACGTGTAACGTTATATATTATTACGTTATAACATATAACGTTATAAAGTATTACGCTGTATCGTGTAACGTTATTTATTATTACGCTATAACGTGTAACGTTATGTAGTATTACGTTATAACGTGTAACGTTATGTAGCATTACGTTATAATGCGCAACGTTATATACTATTACGTTATAACGTGTAACGTTACATAGTATTACTTTATAACGTGTATCGTTATAAAGTATTACGCTGTATCGTGTAACGTTATTAAGTATTACGTTATGACGTGTAACGTCATAAAGTATTACGCTATAACGTGTAACGTTATATAGTATTACGTTATAAAGTGTAACGTTATGCAGCATTACGTTGTAACGTGTAACGTTATGTAGCATTACGTTATAACGTGTATCGTTATGTAGCATTACGTTATCATGTGCAACGTTATATAGTATTACGTTATAACGTGTAACGTTATAAAGTATTACGCTGTATCGTGTAACGTTATTTATTATTACGTTATGACGTGTAACGTTATAAAGTATTGCGCCATAACGTGTAACGTTATGTAGCACTACGTTATAACGTGTAACGTTATGTAGCACTACGTCATAACGTGTAACGTTATATAGTATTACGTTATATCGTGTATCATTATGTAGCATTACGTTATAACGTGTAACGTTATGTAGCATTACGTTATAACGTGTAACGTTATGTAGCATTACGTTATAATGCGCAACGTTATATAGTATTACGTTATAACGTGTAACGTTATAGATTATTACGTTATAACGTGTATCGTTATAAAGTATTACGCTGTATCGTGTAACGTTATTATGTGTTACGTTATGACGTGTAACGTCATAAAGTATTACGCTATAACGTGTAACGTTATATAGTATTACGTTATAACGTGTAACGATATGCAGCATTACGTTGTAACGTGTAACGTTATGTTGCATTACGTTATACCGTGTATCGTTATGTAGCATTACGTTATCATGTGCAACGTTCCATAGTATTACGTTATAACATGTAACGTTATATAGTATTACGTTATAACACATAACGTTATATAGTATTACGTTATAACACATAACGATATATAATATTATGTTATGACGTATAACTTTATATAACGTAGCAGAATAACGTAACACGTTACATAGTATTTCGTTGTATCGTATAACGTTATGTAGTATTACGTTATAACGTGTAACGTAATATAATATTACGCTTCAACGTGTAAGGTTCTATACTATTACGTTATAACATGTAACGTTATATAGAATTACGTCATAACGTGTAACGTTATGTAGCATTACGTTATAACGTGTAACGTTATGTAGCATTACGTTATAACGTGTAACGTTATGTAGCATTAAGTTATAACGTGTAACGTTACATAGTATTACGTTATAACGTGTAACGTTATAAAGTACTACGCTGTATCGTGTAACGTTATTTAGTATTACGTTATAACACATAACGTTATATAGTATTACGTTATAACACATAACGTTATATAATATTATGTTATGACGTATAACTTTATATAACGTATCAGAATAACGTAACACGTTACATAGTATTTCGTTGTATCGTATGACGTTATGTAGTATTACTTTATAACGTGTAACGTTATGTAGCATTACGTTATAATGCGCAACGTTATATAGTATTACGTTATAACGTGTAACGTTATATATTATTACGTTATAACATATAACGTTATAAAGTATTACGCTGTATCGTGTAACGTTATTTATTATTACGCTATAACGTGTAACGTTATGTAGTATTACGTTATAACGTGTAACGTTATGTAGCATTACGTTATAATGCGCAACGTTATATACTATTACGTTATAACGTGTAACGTTACATAGTATTACTTTATAACGTGTATCGTTATAAAGTATTACGCTGTATCGTGTAACGTTATTAAGTATTACGTTATGACGTGTAAAATCATAAAGTATTACGCTATAACGTGTAACGTTATATAGTATTACGTTATAAAGTGTAACGTTATGTGGCATTACGTTATAACGTGTAACGTTATAAAGTATTACGCTGTATCGTGTAACGTTATTTATTATTACGTTATGACGTGTAACGTTATAAAGTATTGCGCCATAACGTGTAACGTTATATAGTATTACGTTATAACGTGTAACGATATGCAGCATTACGTTGTAACGTGTAACGTTATGTTGCATTACGTTATACCGTGTATCGTTATGTAGCATTACGTTATCATGTGCAACGTTCCATAGTATTACGTTATAACATGTAACGTTATATAGTATTACGTTATAACACATAACGTTATATAGTATTACGTTATAACACATAACGATATATAATATTATGTTATGACGTATAACTTTATATAACGTAGCAGAATAACGTAACACGTTACATAGTATTTCGTTGTATCGTATAACGTTATGTAGTATTACGTTATAACGTGTAACCTAATATAATATTACGTTTCAACGTGTAAGGTTCTATACTATTACGTTATAACATGTAACGTTATATAGAATTACGTCATAACGTGTAACGTTATGTAGCATTACGTTATAACGTGTAACGTTATGTAGCATTACGTTATAACGTGTAACGTTATGTAGCATTACGTTATAATGCGCAACGTTACATAGTATTACGTTATAACGTGTAACGTTACATAGTATTACTTTATAACGTGTATCGTTATAAAGTATTACGCTGTATCGTGTAACGTTATTAAGTATTACGTTATAGCGTGTAACGTCATAAAGTATTACGCTATAACGTGTAACGTTATATAGTATTACGTTATAAAGTGTAACGTTATGCAGCATTACGTTGTAACGTGTAACGTTATGTAGCATTACGCTATAACGTGTATCGTTATGTAGCATTACGTTATCATGTGCAACGTTATATAGTATTACGTTATAACGTGTAACGTTATATATTATTACTTTATCACGTATGACGTTATGTAGCATTACGTCATAACGTGTAACGTTATGTAGCATTACGTTATAATGCGCAACGTTATATAGTATTACGTTATAACGTGTAACGTTATATATTATTACGTTATAACGTATAACGTTATAAAGTATTACGCTATATCGTGTAACGTTATTTGTTATTACGTTATGACGTGTAACGTTATAAAGTATTGCGCCACAACGTGTAACGTTATGTAGCACTACGATATAACGTGTAACGTTATGTAGCATGACGTCATAACGTGTAAGGTTATATAGTATTACGTTATAACGTGTAATGTTATGTGGCATTACGTTATAGTGCGCAACGTTATATAGTATTACCTTATAACGTGTAACGTTACATAGTATTACGTTATAGTGCGCAACGTTATATAGTATTACGTTATAACGTGTAAAGTTACATAGTATTACGTTATAACGTGTAACGTTATAAAGTATTACGCTGTATCGTGTAACGTTATTTACTATTACGTTATGACGTGTAACGTTATAAAGTATTGCGCCACAACGTGTAACGTTATGTAGCACTACGATATAACGTGTAACGTTATGTAGCATTACGTCATAACGTGTAAGGTTATATAGTATTACGTTATATCGTGTATCGTTATGAAGCATTACGTTATAACGTGTAATGTTATGTAGCATTACGTTATAGTGCGCAACGTTATATAGTATTACGTTATAACGTGTAACGTTACATAGTATTACGTTATAGTGCGCAACGTTATATAGTATTACGTTATAACGTGTAAAGCTACATAGTATTACGATATAACGTGTAACGTTATATAGTATTACGTTATAACACATAACGTTATATAGTGTTACGTTATAACACATAACGTTATATAATATTATGTTATGACGAATAACTTTATATAACGTATCAGAATAACGTAACACGTTACATAGTATTTCGTTGTATCGTATAACGTTATGTAGTATTACGTTACAACGTGTAACGTAATATAATATTACGTTTCAACGTGTAAGGTTCTATACTATTACGTTATAACATGTAACGTTATATAGTATTACGTCATAACGTGTAACGTTATGTAGCATTACGTTATAACGTGTAACGTTATGTAGCATTACGTTATAACGTGTAACGTTATGTAGCATTACGTTATAATGTGCAACGTTTTATAGTATTACGTTATAACGTGTAACGTTATATATTATTACGCTATAACGTATAACGTTATATAGTATTACGTCATAACGTGTAACGTTATGTTGCATTACGTTATAACGTGTAACGTTATGAAGTATTACGTTATAGCGTGTAACATTATGAAGCATTACGTTATAACGTGTAACGTTATATAGTATTACGTTATAATGTGCAACGTTATATAGTATTACGTTATAACGTGTAACGTTATATATTATTACGCTATAACGTATAACGTTACATAGTATTACGTCATAACGTGCAACGTTATGTTGCATTACGTTATAACGTGTAACGTTATGAAGTATTACGTTATAACGTGTAACGTTATGTAGCACTACGTTATAACGTGTAACGTTATGTTGCGTTACGTTATAGCACGTAACGTTATGTACTATTACGTTATAACGTGTAACGTTATATAGAATTACGTTATAACGTATAACGTTATATAGTATTACGTTATAACATGTAAAGTTATATAGTATTACGTTATAACACATAACGTTATATAGTATTACGTTATAACACATAATGTTATATAATATTATGTTATGACGTATAACTTTATATAACGTATCAGAATAACGTAACACGTTACATAGTATTTCGTTGTATCGTATAACGTTATGTAGTATTACGTTATAACGCGTAACGTTATGTAGCATTACGTTATAACGTGTAACGTTACATAGTATTACGTTATAACGTGTAACGTAATAAAATATTACGTTTTAACGTGTACCGTTCTATACTATTACGTTATAACACGTAACGTTATTTAGCATTACGTTATAACGTGTAACGTTATGTAGCATTACGTTATAACGTGTAACGTTATGTAGCATTACGTTATAATGTGCAGCGTTATATAGTATTACGTTATAACGTGTAACGTTATATATTATTACGCTATAACGTATAACGATATATAGTATTACGTCATAACGTGTAACGTTATGTTGCATTACGTTATAACGTGTAACGTTATGTTGCATTACGTTATAACGTGTAACGTTATGAGGTATTACGTTATAGCGTGTAACGTTATGTAGCATTACGTTATAACGTGTAACGTTATATAGTATTACGTTATAGTGTGCAACGTTATATAGTATTACGTTATAACGTGTAACGTTATATATTATTACGCTATAACGTATAACGTTATATAGTATTACGTCATAACGTGTAACGTTATGTTGCATTACGTTATAACGTGTAACGTTATATAGTATTACGTTATAACACGTAACGTTATGTACTATTACGTTATAACGTATAACGTTCTATAGTATTGCGTTACAACATGTACCGTTATATAGTATTACGTTATAACACATAACGTTATATAGTATTACGTTATAACACATAATGTTATATAATATTATGTTATGGCGTATAAATTTATATAACGTATCAGAATAACGTAACACGTTACATAGCACTTCGTTGTATCGTATAACGTTATGTAGTATTACGTCATAACGTGTAACGTTATATAGTATAACGTTATATCGTGTATCATTATGTAGCATTACGTTATAACGTGTAACGTTATGTAGCATTACGTTATAATGCGCAACGTTATATAGTATTACGTTATAACGTGTAACGTTACATAGTATTACGTTATAACGTGTATCGTTATAATGTATTACGCTGTATCGTGTAACGATATTAAGTATTATGTTATGACGTGTAACGTCATAAAGTATTACGCTATAACGTGTAACGTTATATAGTATTACGTTATAACGTGTAACGTTATGCAGCATTATGTTGTAACGTGTAACGTTATGTAGTATTACGTTATAACGTGTAACGTTATGTAGCATTACGTTATAACGTGTAACGTTACATAGTATTACGTTAAAACGTGTAACGTTATAAAGTATTACGCTGTATCGTGTAACGTTATTTAGTATTACGTTGTGACGTGTAACGTCATAAAGTATTACGCTATAACGTGTAACGTTATATAGTATTACGTTATAACGTGTAACGTTATATATTATTACTTTATAACGTATAACGTTATATAGTATTACGTCATAACGTGTAACGCTATGTTGCATTACGTTATAACGTGTAACGTTATGAAGTATTACGTTATAGCGTGTAACGTTATGAAGTATTACGTTATAACGTGTTACGATATGTAGCACTACGTTATAACGTGTAACGTTATATAGTATTACGTTATAACGTGTAACGTTATATAGTATTACGTTATAACACGTAACGTTATGTACTATTACGTTATAACGTGTAACGTTATATAGAATTCCGTTATAACGTGTAACGTTATGAAGTATTACGTTATAACGTGTAACGTTATGTAGCATTACGTTATAATGTGGAACGTTATATAGTATTACGTTATAACGTGTAACGTTATATATTAAAACGCTATAAAGTATAACGTTATATAGTATTACGTCATAACTTGTAACGTTATGTTGCATTACGTTATAACGTGTAACGTTATGAAGTATTACGTTATAACGTGTAACGTTATCAAGTATTACGTTATAACGTGTAACGTTATATAGTATTACGTTATAACACGTAACGTTATATAGTATTACGTTATAACACATAACGTTATATAATATTATGTTATGACGTATAACGTTATATAGTATTACGTTATAACATGTAACGTTATATAGAATTACGTTATAACATGTAACGTTATATAGTATTACGTCATAGCGTGTAACGTTTTGTTGCATTACGTCATAACGTGTAACGTTATGAAGTATTACGTTATAACGTGTAACGTTATCAAGTATTACGTTATAACGTGTAACGTTATGAAGTATAACGTTATAACGTGTAACGTTATGTAGTATTACGCTATTTCGTGTAACGTTATTTAGTATTACGTTGTGACGTGTAACGTCATAAAGTATTACGCTATAACGTGTAACGTTATGTAGTATTATGTTATAACGTGTAACGTTATGTAGCATTACGTTATAATGCGCAACGTTATATAGTATTACGTTATAACGTGTAACGTTACGTAGTATTACTTTATAACGTGTATCGTTATAAAGTATTACGCTGTATCGTGTAACGTTATTAAGTATTACGTTATGACGTGTAACGTCATAAAGTATTACGCTATAACGTGTAACGTTATATAGTATAACGTTATAACACATAACGTTATATAGTATTACGTTATAACACATAACGTTATATAATATTATGTTATGACGTATAACTTTATATAACGTATCAGAATAACGTAACACGTTACATAGTATTTCGTTGTATCGTATGACGTTATGTAGCATTACGTTATAACGTGTAACGTTATGTAGCATTACGTTATAATGCGCAACGTTATATAGTATTACGTTATAACGTGTAACGTTATATATTATTACGTTATAACGTATAACGTTATAAAGTATTACGCTATATCGTGTAACGTTATTTATTATTACGTTATGACGTGTAACGTTATAAAGTATTGCGCCACAACGTGTAACGTTATGTAGCACTACGATATAACGTGTAACGTTATGTAGCATTACGTCATAACGTGTAAGGTTATATAGTATTACGGTATATCGTGTATCGTTATGAAGCATTACGTTATAACGTGTAATGTTATGTAGCATTACGTTATAGTGCGCAACGTTATATAGTATTACGTTATAACGTGTAACGTTACATAGTATTACGTTATAGTGCGCAACGTTATATAGTATTACGTTATAACGTGTAAAGCTACATAGTATTACGATATAACGTGTAACGTTATATAGTATTACGTTATAACACATAACGTTATATAGTGTTACGTTATAACACATAACGTTATATAATATTATGTTATGACGAATAACTTTATATAACGTATCAGAATAACGTAACACGTTACATAGTATTTCGTTGTATCGTATAACGTTATGTAGTATTACGTTATAACGTGTAACGTAATATAATATTACGTTTCAACGTGTAAGGTTCTATACTATTACGTTATAACATGTAACGTTATATAGTATTACGTCATAACGTGTAACGTTATGTAGCATTACGTTATAACGTGTAACGTTATGTAGCATTACGTTATAACGTGTAACGTTATATATTATTACGCTATAACGTATAACTTTATATAGTATTACGTCATAACGTGTAACGTTATGTTGCATTACGTTGTAACGTGTAACGTTATGAAGTATTACGTTATAGCGTGTAACATTATGAAGCATTACGTTATAACGTGTAACGTTATATAGTATTACGTTATAATGTGCAACGTTATATAGTTTTACGTTAAACGTGTAACGTTATATATTATTACGCTATAACGTATAACGTTATATAGTATTACGTCATAACGTGTAACGTTATGTTGCATTACGTTATAACGTGTAACGTTATGAAGTATTACGTTATAACGTGTAACGTTATGTAGCACTACGTTATAACGTGTAACGTTATGTTGCGTTACGTTATAGCACGTAAAGTTATGTACTATTACGTTATAACGTGTAACGTTATACAGAATTACGTTATAACGTATAACGTTATATAGTATTACGTTATAACATGTAAAGTTATATAGTATTACGTTATAACACATAACGTTATATAGTATTACGTTATAACACATAATGTTATATAATATTATGTTATGACGTATAACTTTATATAACGTATCAGAATAACGTAACACGTTACATAGTATTTCGTTGTATAGTATAACGTTATGTAGCATTACGTTATAACGTGTAACGTTATATAGTATTACGTTATAACACATAACGTTATATAGTGTTACGTTATAACACATAACGTTATATAATATTATGTTATGACGAATAACTTTATATAACGTATCAGAATAACGTAACACGTTACATAGTATTTCGTTGTATCGTATAACGTTATTTAGTATTACGTTGTGACGTGTAACGTCATAAAGTATTACGCTATAACGTGTAACGTTATGTAGTATTATGTTATAACGTGTAACGTTATGTAGCATTACGTTATAATGCGCAGCGTTATATAGTATTACGTTATAACGTGTAACGCTACGTAGTATTACTTTATAACGTGTATCGTTATAAAGTATTACGCTGTATCGTGTACCGTTATTAAGTATTACGTTATGACGTGTAACGTCATAAAGTATTACGCTATAACGTGAAACGTTATATAGTATAACGTTATAACACATAACGTTATATAGTATTACGTTATAACACATAACGTTATATAATATTATGTTATGACGTATAACTTTATATAACGTATCAGAATAACGTAACACGTTACATAGTATTTCGTTGTATCGTATGACGTTATGTAGCATTACGTCATAACGTGTAACGTTATGTAGCATTACGTTATAATGCGCAACGTTATATAGTATTACGTTATAACGTGTAACGTTATATATTATTACGTTATAACGTATAACGTTATAAAGTATTACGCTATATCGTGTAACGTTATTTATTATTACGTTATGACGTGTAACGTTATAAAGTATTGCGCCACAACGTGTAACGTTATGTAGCACTACGATATAACGTGTAACGTTATGTAGCATTACGTCATAACGTGTAAGGTTATATAGTATTACGTTATAACGTGTAACGTTATATATTATTACGTTATAACGTGTAACGTTATGTAGCATTACGTTATAACGTGTAACGTTATGTAGCATTACGTTATAATGTGCAGCGTTATATAGTATTACGTTATAACGTGTAACGTTATATATTATTACGTTATAACGTGTAACGTTATGTAGCACTACGATATAACGTGTAACGTTATGTAGCATTACGTCATAACGTGTAAGGTTATATAGTATTACGTTATATCGTGTATCGTTATGAAGCATTACGTTATAACGTGTAATGTTATGAAGCATTACGTTATAGTGCGCAACGTTATATAGTATTACGTTATAACGTGTAACGTTACATAGTATTACGTTATAGTGCGCAACGTTATATAGTATTACGTTATAACGTGTAAAGCTACATAGTATTACGATATAACGTGTAACGTTATATAGTATTACGTTATAACACATAACGTTATATAGTGTTACGTTATAACACATAACGTTATATAATATTATGTTATGACGAATAACTTTATATAACGTATCAGAATAACGTAACACGTTACATAGTATTTCGTTGTATCGTATAACGTTATGTAGTATTACGTTATAACGTGTAACGTAATATAATATTACGTTTCAACGTGTAAGGTTCTATACTATTACGTTATATCATGTAACGTTATATAGTATTACGTCATAACGTGTAACGTTATGTTGCATTACGTTATAACGTGTAACGTTATGAAGTATTACGTTATAGCGTGTAACATTATGAAGCATTACGTTATAACGTGTAACGTTATATAGTATTACGTTATAATGTGCAACGTTATATAGTTTTACGTTATAACGTGTAACGTTATATATTATTACGCTATAACGTATAACGTTATATAGTATTACGTCATAACGTGTAACGTTATGTTGCATTACGTTATAACGTGTAACGTTATGAAGTATTACGTTATAACGTGTAACGTTATGTAGCACTACGTTATAACGTGTAACGTTATGTTGCGTTACGTTATAGCACGTAACGTTATGTACTATTACGTTATAACGTGTAACGTTATATAGAATTACGTTATAACGTATAACGTTATATAGTATTACGTTATAACATGTAAAGTTATATAGTATTACGTTATAACACATAACGTTATATAGTATTACGTTATAACACATAATGTTATATAATATTATGTTATGACGTATAACTTTATATAACGTATCAGAATAACGTAACACGTTACATAGTATTTCGTTGTATCGTATAACGTTATGTAGTATTACGTTATAACGTGTAACGTTATGTAGCATTACGTTATAACGTGTAACGTTACATAGTATTACGTTATAACGTGTAACGTAATAAAATATTACGTTTTAACGTGTACCGTTCTATACTATTACGTTATAACACGTAACGTTATTTAGCATTACGTTATAACGTGTAACGTTATGTAGCATTACGTTATAACGTGTAACGTTATGTAGCATTACGTTATAACGTGTAACGTTATGTAGCATTACGTTATAATGTGCAGCGTTATATAGTATTACGTTATAACGTGTAACGTTATATATAATTACGTTATAACGTGTAACGTTATGTTGCATTACGTTATAACGTGTAACGTTATGAAGTATTACGTTATAGCGTGTAACGTTATGTAGCATTACGTTATAACGTGTAACGTTATATAGTATTACGTTATAATGTGCAACGTTATATAGTATTACGTTATAACGTGTAACGTTATATATTATTACGCTATAACGTATAACGTTATATAGTATTACGTCATAACGTGTAACGTTATGTTGCATTACGTTATAACGTGTAACGTTATATAGTATTACGTTATAACACGTAACGTTATGTACTATTACGTTATAACGTATAACGTTCTATAGTATTGCGTTACAACATGTACCGTTATATAGTATTACGTTATAACACATAACGTTATATAGTATTACGTTATAACACATAACGTTATATAATATTATGTTATGGCGTATAAATTTATATAACGTATCAGAATAACGTAACACGTTACATAGCATTTCGTTGTATCGTATAACGTTATATAGTAATACGTTATAATGTGTAACGTTATATAGTATTACGTTTTAACGTGTAACGATATGTAGCATTACGTTATAACGTGTAACGTTATGTAGCATTGCGTTATAACGTGTAACGTTATGTAGCATTACGTTATAATGCGCAACGTTATATAGTATTACGTTATAACGTGTAACGTTATATATTATTACGTTATAACGTATAACGTTATAAAGTATTACGCTGTACCGTGTAACGTTATTTATTATTACGTTATGACGTGTAACGTTATAAAGTATTGCGCCATAACGTGTAACGTTATGTAGCACTACGTTATAACGTGTAACGTTATGTAGCATTACGTCATAACGTGTAACGTTATATATTATTACGTTATAACGTGTATCGTTATAAAGTATTACGCTGTATCGTGTAACGTTATTAAGTATTACGTTATGACGTGTAACGTCATAAAGTATTACGCTATAACGTGTAACGTTATATAGTATTACGTTATAACGTGTAACGTTATGCAGCATTACGTTGTAACGTGTAACGTTATGTTGCATTACGTTATACCGTGTAACGTTATATAGTATTACGTTATAACACATAACGTTATATAGTATTACGTTATAACACATAACGCTATATAATATTATGTTATGACGTATAATTTTATATAACGTATCAGAATAACGTAACACGTTACATAGTATTTCGTTGTATCGTATGACGTTATGTAGTATTACGTTATAACGTGTAACGTTATGTAGCATTACGTTATCATGTGCAACGTTATATAGTATTACGTTATAACGTGTAACGTTATATATTATTACTTTATAACGTGTAACGTTATATATTATTACGTTATAACGTGTAGCGTTATAAAGTATTACGCTGTATCGTGTAACGTTATTTGGTATTACGTCATAACGTGTAACGTTATGTTGCATTACGTTATAACGTGTAACGTTATATAGTATTACGTTATAACACGTAACGTTATGTACTATTACGTTATAACGTGAAACGTTATATAATATTATGTTATGACGTATAACTTTATATAACGTATCAGAATAACGTAACACGTTACATAGTATTTCGTTGTATCGTATAACGTTATGTAGTATTACGTTATAACGTGTAACGTAATATAATATTACGTTTCAACGTGTAAGGTTCTATACTATTACGATATAACATGTAACGTTATATAGTATTACGTCATAACGTGTAACGTTATGTAGCATTACGTTATAACGTGTAACGTTATGTAGCATTACGTTATAATGTGCAACGTTATGAAGTATTACGTTATAACGTGTAACGTTACGTAGCACTACGTTATAACGTGTAACGTTATATAGTATTACGTTATAGCGTGTAACATTATGAAGCATTACGTTATGACGTTTAACGTTATATAATATTACGTTATAATGTGCAACGTTATATAGTATTACGTTATAACGTGTAACGTTATATATTATTACGCTATAACGTATAACGTTATATAGTATTACGTCATAACGTGTAACGTTATGTTGCATTACGTTATAACGTGTAACGTTATGAAGTATTACGTTATAACGTGTAACGTTATGTAGCACTACGTTATAATGTGTAACGTTATGTTGCATTACGTTATAGCACGTAACGTTATGTACTATTACGTTATAACGTGTAACGTTATGTAGAATTATGTTATAACATATAACGTTATATAGTATTACGCTATAACATGTAAAGTTATATAGTATTACGTTATAACACATAACGTAATATAGTATTGCGTTATAATACATAACGTTATATAATATTATGTTATGACGTATAACTTTATATAACGTATCAGAATAACGTAACACGTTACATAGTATTTCGTTGTATCGTATAACGTTATGTAGTATTACGTTATTTCGTGTAACGTTATGTAGCATTACGTTATAACGTGTAACGTTACATAGTATTACGTTATAACGTGTAACGTTATAAAGTATTACGCTGTATCGTGTAACATTATTTAGTATTACGTTGTGACGTGTAACGTCATAAAGTATTGCGCCACAACGTGTAACGTTATGTAGCACTACGATATAACGTGTAACGTTATGTAGCATTACGTCATAACGTGTAAGGTTATATAGTATTACGTTATATCGTGTATCGTTATGAAGCATTACGTTATAACGTGTAATGTTATGTAGCATTACGTTATAGTGCGCAACGTTATATAGTATTACGTTATAACGTGTAACGTTACATAGTATTACGTTATAGTGCGCAACGTTATATAGTATTACGTTATAACGTGTAAAGTTACATAGTATTACGTTATAACGTGTAACGTTATAAAGTATTACGCTGTATCGTGTAACGTTAGTTAGTATTACGTCATAACGTGTAACGTTATGTTGCATTACGTCATAACGTGTAACGTTATGTTGCATTACGTTATAACGTGAAACGTTATATAGAATTACGTTATAACGTATAACGTTCCATAGTATTACGTTATAACATGTAACGTTATATAGTATTACGTTACAACACATAACGTTATATAGTGTTACGTTATAACACATAACGTTATATAATATTATGTTATGACGTATAACTTTATATAACGTATCAGAATAACGTAACACGTTACATAGTATTTCGTTGTATCGTATGACGTTATGTAGCATTACGTCATAACGTGTAACGTTATGTAGCATTACGTTATAATGCGCAACGTTATATAGTATTACGTTATAACGTGTAACGTTATATATTATTACGTTATAACGTATAACGTTATAAAGTATTACGCTATATCGTGTAACGTTATTTATTATTACGTTATGACGTGTAACGTTATAAAGTATTGCGCCACAACGTGTAACGTTATGTAGCACTACGATATAACGTGTAACGTTATGTAGCATTACGTCATAACGTGTAAGGTTATATAGTATTACGTTATATCGTGTATCGTTATGAAGCATTACGTTATAACGTGTAATGTTATGTAGCATTACGTTATAGTGCGCAACGTTATATAGTATTACGTTATAACGTGTAACGTTACATAGTATTACGTTATAGTGCGCAACGTTATATAGTGTTACGTTATAACGTGTAAAGCTACATAGTATTACGATATAACGTGTAACGTTATATAGTATTACGTTATAACACATAACGTTATATAGTGTTACGTTATAACACATAACGTTATATAATATTATGTTATGACGAATAACTTTATATAACGTATCAGAATAACGTAACACGTTACATAGTATTTCGTTGTATCGTATAACGTTATGTAGTATTACGTTATAACGTGTAACGTAATATAATATTACGTTTCAACGTGTAAGGTTCTATACTATTACGTTATAACATGTAACGTTATATAGTATTACGTCATAACGTGTAACGTTATGTAGCATTACGTTATAACGTGTAACGTTATGTAGCATTACGTTATAATGTGTAACGTTATGTAGCATTACGTTATAATGTGCAAAGTTTTATAGTATTACGTTATAACGTGTAACGTTATATATTATTACGCTATAACGTATAACTTTATATAGTATTACGTCATAACGTGTAACGTTATGTTGCATTACGTTGTAACGTGTAACGTTATGAAGTATTACGTTATAGCGTGTAACATTATGAAGCATTACGTTATAACGTGTAACGTTATATAGTATTACGTTATAATGTGCAACGTTATATAGTTTTACGTTATAACGTGTAACGTTATATATTATTGCGCTATAACGTATAACGTTATATAGTATTACGTCATAACGTGTAACGTTATGTTGCATTACGTTATAACGTGTAACGTTATGAAGTTTTACGTTATAACGTGTAACGTTATGTAGCACTACGTTATAACGTGTAACGTTATGTTGCGTTACGTTATAGCACGTAACGTTATGTACTATTACGTTATAACGTGTAACGTTATATAGAATTACGTTATAACGTATAACGTTATATAGTATTACGTTATAACATGTAAAGTTATATAGTATTACGTTATAACACATAACGTTATATAGTATTACGTTATAACACATAATGTTATATAATATTATGTTATGACGTATAACTTTATATAACGTATCAGAATAACGTAACACGTTACATAGTATTTCGTTGTATAGTATAACGTTATGTAGTATTACGTTAAAACAAGTAACGTTATGTAGCATTACGTTATAACGTGTAACGTTACATAGTATTACGTTATAACGTGTAACGTAATAAAATATTACGTTTTAACGTGTACCGTTCTATACTATTACGTTATAACACGTAACGTTATTTAGCATTACGTTATAACGTGTAACGTTATGTAGCATTACGTTATAACGTGTAACGTTATGTAGCATTACGTTATAATGTGCAGCGTTATATAGTATTACGTTATAACGTGTAACGTTATATATTATTACGTTATAACGTGTAACGTTATGTAGCACTACGATATAACGTGTAACGTTATGTAGCATTACGTCATAACGTGTAAGGTTATATAGTATTACGTTATATCGTGTATCGTTATGAAGCATTACGTTATAACGTGTAATGTTATGAAGCATTACGTTATAGTGCGCAACGTTATATAGTATTACGTTATAACGTGTAACGTTACATAGTATTACGTTATAGTGCGCAACGTTATATAGTATTACGTTATAACGTGTAAAGCTACATAGTATTACGATATAACGTGTAACGTTATATAGTATTACGTTATAACACATAACGTTATATAGTGTTACGTTATAACACATAACGTTATATAATATTATGTTATGACGAATAACTTTATATAACGTATCAGAATAACGTAACACGTTACATAGTATTTCGTTGTATCGTATAACGTTATGTAGTATTACGTTATAACGTGTAACGTAATATAATATTACGTTTCAACGTGTAAGGTTCTATACTATTACGTTATAACATGTAACGTTATATAGTATTACGTCATAACGTGTAACGTTATGTAGCATTACGTTATAACGTGTAACGTTATGTAGCATTACGTTATAACGTGTAACGTTATGTAGCATTACGTTATAATGTGCAACGTTTTATAGTATTACGTTATAACGTGTAACGTTATATATTATTACGCTATAACGTATAACTTTATATAGTATTACGTCATAACGTGTAACGTTATGTTGCATTACGTTATAACGTGTAACGTTATGAAGTATTACGTTATAGCGTGTAACATTATGAAGCATTACGTTATAACGTGTAACGTTATATAGTATTACGTTATAATGTGCAACGTTATATAGTTTTACGTTATAACGTGTAACGTTATATATTATTACGCTATAACGTATAACGTTATATAGTATTACGTCATAACGTGTAACGTTATGTTGCATTACGTTATAACGTGTAACGTTATGAAGTATTACGTTATAACGTGTAACGTTATGTAGCACTACGTTATAACGTGTAACGTTATGTTGCGTTACGTTATAGCACGTAACGTTATGTACTATTACGTTATAACGTGTAACGTTATATAGAATTACGTTATAACGTATAACGTTATATAGTATTACGTTATAACATGTAAAGTTATATAGTATTACGTTATAACACATAACGTTATATAGTATTACGTTATAACACATAATGTTATATAATATTATGTTATGACGTATAACTTTATATAACGTATCAGAATAACGTAACACGTTACATAGTATTTCGTTGTATCGTATAACGTTATGTAGTATTACGTTATAACGTGTAACGTTATGTAGCATTACGTTATAACGTGTAACGTTATGTAGCATTACGTTATAACGTGTAACGTTATGTAGCATTACGTTATAACGTGTAACGTTATGTAGCATTACGTTATAATGTGCAGCGTTATATAGTATTACGTTATAACGTGTAACGTTATATATAATTACGTTATAACGTGTAACGTTATGTTGCATTATGTTATAACGTGTAACGTTATGAAGTATTACGTTATAGCGTGTAACGTTATGTAGCATTACGTTATAACGTGTAACGTTATATAGTATTACGTTATAATGTGCAACGTTATATAGTATTACGTTATAACGTGTAACGTTATATATTATTACGCTATAACGTATAACGTTATATAGTATTACGTCATAACGTGTAACGTTATGTTGCATTACGTTATAACGTGTAACGTTATATAGTATTACGTTATAACACGTAACGTTATGTACTATTACGTTATAACGTATAACGTTCTATAGTATTGCGTTACAACATGTACCGTTATATAGTATTACGTTATAACACATAACGTTATATAGTATTACGTTATAACACATAACGTTATATAATATTATGTTATGGCGTATAAATTTATATAACGTATCAGAATAACGTAACACGTTACATAGTATTTCGTTGTATCGTGTAACCTTATATATTATTACGTTATAACGTATAACGTTATAAAGTATTACGCTGTACCGTGTAACGTTATTTATTATTACGTTATGACGTGTAACGTTATAAAGTATTGCGCCATAACGTGTAACGTTATGTAGCACTACGTTATAACGTGTAACGTTATGTAGCATTACGTCATAACGTGTAACGTTATATATTATTACGTTATAACGTGTATCGTTATAAAGTATTACGCTGTATCGTGTAACGTTATTAAGTATTACGTTATGACGTGTAACGTCATAAAGTATTACGCTATAACGTGTAACGTTATATAGTATTACGTTATAACGTGTAACGTTATGCAGCATTACGTTGTAACGTGTAACGTTATGTTGCATTACGTTATACCGTGTAACGTTATATAGTATTACGTTATAACACATAACGTTATATAGTATTACGTTATAACACATAACGCTATATAATATTATGTTATGACGTATAATTTTATATAACGTATCAGAATAACGTAACACGTTACATAGTATTTCGTTGTATCGTATGACGTTATGTAGTATTACGTTATAACGTGTAACGTTATGTAGCATTACGTTATCATGTGCAACGTTATATAGTATTACGTTATAACGTGTAACGTTATATATTATTACTTTATAACGTGTAACGTTATATATTATTACGTTATAACGTGTAGCGTTATAAAGTATTACGCTGTATCGTGTAACGTTATTTGGTATTACGTCATAACGTGTAACGTTATGTTGCATTACGTTATAACGTGTAACGTTATATAGTATTACGTTATAACACGTAACGTTATGTACTATTACGTTATAACGTGAAACGTTATATAATATTATGTTATGACGTATAACTTTATATAACGTATCAGAATAACGTAACACGTTACATAGTATTTCGTTGTATCGTATAACGTTATGTAGTATTACGTTATAACGTGTAACGTAATATAATATTACGTTTCAACGTGTAAGGTTCTATACTATTACGATATAACATGTAACGTTATATAGTATTACGTCATAACGTGTAACGTTATGTAGCATTACGTTATAACGTGTAACGTTATGTAGCATTACGTTATAATGTGCAACGTTATGAAGTATTACGTTATAACGTGTAACGTTACGTAGCACTGCGTTATGACGTGTAAGGTTATATAGTATTACGTTATAGCGTGTAACATTATGAAGCATTACGTTATGACGTTTAACGTTATATAATATTACGTTATAATGTGCAACGTTATATAGTATTACGTTATAACGTGTAACGTTACATATTATTACGCTATAACGTATAACGTTATATAGTATTACGTCATAACGTGTAACGTTATGTTGCATTACGTTATAACGTGTAACGTTATGAAGTATTACGTTATAACGTGTAACGTTATGTAGCACTACGTTATAATGTGTAACGTTATGTTGCATTACGTTATAGCACGTAACGTTATGTACTATTACGTTATAACGTGTAACGTTATGTAGAATTATGTTATAACATATAACGTTATATAGTATTACGCTATAACATGTAAAGTTATATAGTATTACGTTATAACACATAACGTAATATAGTATTGCGTTATAATACATAACGTTATATAATATTATGTTATGACGTATAACTTTATATAACGTATCAGAATAACGTAACACGTTACATAGTATTTCGTTGTATCGTATAACGTTATGTAGTATTACGTTATTTCGTGTAACGTTATGTAGCATTACGTTATAACGTGTAACGTTACATAGTATTACGTTATAACGTGTAACGTTATAAAGTATTACGCTGTATCGTGTAACATTATTTAGTATTACGTTGTGACGTGTAACGTCATAAAGTATTGCGCCACAACGTGTAACGTTATGTAGCACTACGATATAACGTGTAACGTTATGTAGCATTACGTCATAACGTGTAAGGTTATATAGTATTACGTTATATCGTGTATCGTTATGAAGCATTACGTTATAACGTGTAATGTTATGTAGCATTACGTTATAGTGCGCAACGTTATATAGTATTACGTTATAACGTGTAACGTTACATAGTATTACGTTATAGTGCGCAACGTTATATAGTATTACGTTATAACGTGTAAAGTTACATAGTATTACGTTATAACGTGTAACGTTATAAAGTATTACGCTGTATCGTATAACGTTATGTAGTATTACGTTATAACGTGTAACGTAATATAATATTACGTTTCAACGTGTAAGGTTCTATACTATTACGATATAACATGTAACGTTATATAGTATTACGTCATAACGTGTAACGTTATGTAGCATTACGTTATAACGTGTAACGTTATGTAGCATTACGTTATAATGTGCAACGTTATGAAGTATTACGTTATAACGTGTAACGTTACGTAGCACTACGTTATAACGTGTAACGTTATATAGTATTACGTTATAGCGTGTAACATTATGAAGCATTACGTTATGACGTTTAACGTTATATAATATTACGTTATAATGTGCAACGTTATATAGTATTACGTTATAACGTGTAACGTTATATATTATTACGCTATAACGTATAACGTTATATATTATTACGTCATAACGTGTAACGTTATGTTGCATTACGTTATAACGTGTAACGTTATGAAGTATTACGTTATAACGTGTAACGTTATGTAGCACTACGTTATAATGTGTAACGTTATGTTGCATTACGTTATAGCACGTAACGTTATGTACTATTACGTTATAACGTGTAACGTTATGTAGAATTATGTTATAACATATAACGTTATATAGTATTACGCTATAACATGTAAAGTTATATAGTATTACGTTATAACACATAACGTAATATAGTATTGCGTTATAATACATAACGTTATATAATATTATGTTATGACGTATAACTTTATATAACGTATCAGAATAACGTAACACGTTACATAGTATTTCGTTGTATCGTATAACGTTATGTAGTATTACGTTATTTCGTGTAACGTTATGTAGCATTACGTTATAACGTGTAACGTTACATAGTATTACGTTATAACGTGTAACGGTATAAAGTATTACGCTGTATCGTGTAACATTATTTAGTATTACGTTGTGACGTGTAACGTCATAAAGTATTGCGCCACAACGTGTAACGTTATGTAGCACTACGATATAACGTGTAACGTTATGTAGCATTACGTCATAACGTGTAAGGTTATATAGTATTACGTTATATCGTGTATCGTTATGAAGCATTACGTTATAACGTGTAATGTTATGTAGCATTACGTTATAGTGCGCAACGTTATATAGTATTACGTTATAACGTGTAACGTTACATAGTATTACGTTATAGTGCGCAACGTTATATAGTATTACGTTATAACGTGTAAAGTTACATAGTATTACGTTATAACGTGTAACGTTATAAAGTATTACGCTGTATCGTGTAACGTTAGTTAGTATTACGTCATAACGTGTAACGTTATGTTGCATTACGTCATAACGTGTAACGTTATGTTGCATTACGTTATAACGTGAAACGTTATATAGAATTACGTTATAACGTATAACGTTCCATAGTATTACGTTATAACATGTAACGTTATATAGTATTACGTTATAACACATAACGTTATATAGTGTTACGTTATAACACATAACGTTATATAATATTATGTTATGACGTATAACTTTATATAACGTATCAGAATAACGTAACACGTTACATAGTATTTCGTTGTATCTTATAACGTTATGTAGTATTACGTTATAACGTGTAACGTTATATATTATTACGCTATAACGTATAACGTGATATAGTATTACGTCATAACGTGTAACGTTATGTTGCATTACGTTATAACGTGTAACGTTATGAAGTATTACGTTATAACGTGTAACGTTATGTTGCATTACGTTATAGCACGTAACGTTATGTACTATTACGTTATAACTTGTAACGTTATATAGAATTACGTTATAACGTATAACGTTATATAGTATTACGTTATAACATGTAAAGTTATATAGTATTACGTTCTAACACATAACGTTATATAGTATTACGTTATAACACATAATGTTATATAATATTATGTTATGACGTATAACTTTATATAACGTATCAGAATAACGTAACACGTTACATAGTATTTCGTTGTATCGTATAACGTTATGTAGTATTACGTTGTATCGTGTATCGTTATGAAGCATTACGTTATAACGTGTAATGTTATGTAGCCTTACGTTATAGTGCGCAACGTTATATAGTATTACGTTATAACGTGTAACGTTATATATTATTACGTTATAACGTGTAGCGTTATAAAGTATTACGCTGTATCGTGTAACGTTATTTATTATTACGTCATAACGTGTAACGTTATGTTGCATTACGTTATAACGTGTAACGTTATATAGTATTACTTTATAACACGTAACGTTATGTACTATTACGTTATAACGTGAAACGTTATATAGAATTACGTTATAACGTATAACGGTCCATAGTATTACGTTATAACATGTAACGTTATATAGTATTACGTTATAACACACAACGTTATATAGTATTACGTTACAACACATAACGTTATATAATATTATGTTATGACGTATAACTTTATATAACGTATCAGAATAACGTAACACGTTACATAGTATTTCGTTGTATCGTATAACGTTATGTAGTATTACGTTATAACGTGTAACGTAAAATAATATTACGTTTCAACGTGTAAGGTTCTATACTATTACGTTATAACATGTAACGTTATATAGTATTACGTCATAACGTGTAACGTTATGTAGCATTACGTTATAACGTGTAACGTTATGTAGCATTACGTTATAACGTGTAACGTTACATAGTATTACGTTATAACGTGTAACGTTATAAAGTATTACGCTGTATCGTGTAACGTTATTTAGTATTACGTTGTGACGTGTAACGTCATAAAGTATTACGCTATAACGTGTAACGTTACATAGTATTACTTTATAACGTGTATCGTTATAAAGTATTACGCTGTATCGTGTAACGTTATTAAGTATTACGTTATGACGTGTAACGTCATAAAGTATTACGCTATAACGTGTAACGTTATAGAGTATTACGTTATAAAGTGTAACGTTATTGCAGCATTACGTTGTAACGTGTAACGTTATGTAGCATTACGTTATAACGTGTATCGTTATGTAGCATTACGTTATCATGTGCAACGTTATATAGTATTACGTTATAACGTGTAACGTTATATATTATTACTTTATAACGTATAACGTTATATAGTATTACGTCATAACGTGTAACGTTATGTTGCATTACGTTATAACGTGTAACGTTATATAGTATTACGTTATAACACATAACGTTATATAGTATTACGTTATAACACATAACGTTATATAGTATTATGTTATGACGTATAACTTTATATAACGTATCAGAATAACGTAACACGTTACATAGTATTTCGTTGTATCGTATGACGTTATGTAGCATTACGTCATAACGTGTAACGTTATGTAGCATTACGCTATAATGCGCAACGTTATATAGTATTACGTTATAACGTGTAACGTTATATATTATTACGTTATAACGTATAACGTTATAAAGTATTACGCTATATCGTGTAACGTTATTTATTATTACGTTATGACGTGTAACGTTATAGAGTATTGCGCCACAACGTGTAACGTTATGTAGCATTACGTCATAACGTGTAACGTTATGTAGCATTACGCTATAGTGCGCAACGTTATATAGTATTACGTTATAACGTGTAACGTTACATAGTATTACGTTATAGTGCGCAACGTTATATAGTATTACGTTATAACGTGTAAAGTTACATAGTATTTCGTTATAACGTGTAACGTTGTGTAGCATTACGTTATAATGTGCAGGTTTTATAGTATTACGTTATAACGTATAACGTTATATAGTATTACGTCATAACGTGTAACGTTATGTAGCATTACGTTATAACGTGTAACGTTATGTAGCATTACGTTATAACGTGTAACGTTATGTGGCATTACGTTATAATGTGCAACGTTTTATAGTATTACGTTATAACGTGTAACGTAATAAAATATTACGTTTTAACGTGTACCGTTCTATACTATTACGTTATAAAACCTAAAGTTATATAGTATTACGTTATAACACATAATGTTATATAATATTATGTTATGACGTATAACTTTATATAACGTATCAGAATAACGTAACACGTTACATAGTATTTCGTTGTATCGTATAACGTTATGTAGTGTTACGTTATAACGTGTAACGTTATGTAGCATTACGTTATAACGTGTAACGTTATGTAGCATTACGTTATAACGTGTAACGTTATGCAGCATTACGTTATAATATGCAGCGTTATATAGCATTACGTTATAACGTGTAACGTTATATATTATTACGCTATAACGTATAACGTTATATAGTATTACGTCATAACGTGTAACGCTATGTTGCATTACGTTATAACGTGTAACGTTATGTTGCATTACGTTATAACGTGTAACGTTATGAAGTATTACGTTATAGCGTGTAACGTTATGTAGCATTACGTTATAACGTGTAACGTTATATAGTGTTACGTTATAATGTGCAACGTTATATAGTATTACTTTATAACGTGTAACGTTATATATTATTACGCTATAACGTATAACGTTATATAGTATTACGTCATAATGTGTAACGTTATGTTGCATTACGTTACAACATGTAACGTTATATAGTATTACGTTATAACACATAACGTTATATAACATTATGTTATGGCGTATAAATTTATATAACGTATCAGAATAACGTAACACGTTAGATAGCATTTCGTTGTATCGTATAACGTTATATAGTAATACGTTATAATGTGTAACGTTATATAGCATTACGTTATAACGTGTAACGTTATGTAGCATTACGTTATAACGTGTAACGTTATGTAGCATTACGTTATAATGCGCAACGTTATATAGTATTACGTTATAACGTGTAACGTTATGTAGCATTACGTCATAACGTGTAACGTTATATAGTATAACGTTATATCGTGTATCATTATGTAGCATTACGTTATAGCGTGTAACGTTATGTAGCATTACGTTATAATGCGCAACGTTATATAGTATTACGTTATAACGTGTAACGTTACATAGTATTACGTTATAACGTGTATCGTTATAATGTATTACGCTGTATCGTGTAACGATATTAAGTATTACGTTATGACGTGTAACGTCATAAAGTATTACGCTATAACGTGTAATGTTATATAGTATTACGTTATAACGTGTAACGTTATGCAGCATTATGTTGTAACGTGTAACGTTATGTAGTATTACGTTATAATGTGTAACGTTATGTAGCATTACGTTATAACGTGTAACGTTATGAAGTATTACGTTATAACGTATAACGGTCCATAGTATTACGTTATAACATGTAACGTTATATAGTATTACGTTATAACACACAACGTTATATAGTATTACGTTACAACACATAACGTTATATAATATTATGTTATGACGTATAACTTTATATAACGTATCAGAATAACGTAACACGTTACATAGTATTTCGTTGTATCGTATAACGTTATGTAGTATTACGTTATAACGTGTAACGTTATATAGTATTACGTTATAATGTGCAACGTTATGAAGTATTACGTTATAGCGTGTAACATCATGAAGCATTACGTTATAACGTGTAACGTTATGTAGCACTACGTTATAATGTGTAACGTTATGTTGCATTACGTTATAGCACGTAACGTTACGTACTATTACGTTATAACGTGTAACGTTATATAGAATTATGTTATGACGTATAACGTTATATAGTATTACGTTATAACATGTAAAGTTATATAGTATTACGTTATAACACATAACGTTATATAGTATTACGTTATAACACATAACGTTATATAATATTATGTTATGACGTATCACTTTATATAACGTATCAGAATAACGTAACACGTTACATAGTATTTCGTTGTATCGTATAACGTTATGTAGTATTACGTTATTTCGTGTAACGTTATGTAGCATTACGTTATAATGCGCAACGTTATATAGTATTACGTTATAACGTGTAACGTTACATAGTATTACTTTATAACGTGTATCGTTATAAAGTATTACGCTGTATCGTGTAACGTTATTAAGTATTACGTTATGACGTGTAACGTCATAAAGTATTACGCTATAACGTGTAACGTTATAGAGTATTACGTTATAAAGTGTAACGTTATTGCAGCATTACGTTGTAACGTGTAACGTTATGTAGCATTACGTTATAACGTGTATCGTTATGTAGCATTACGTTATCATGTGCAACGTTATATAGTATTACGTTATAACGTGTAACGTTATATATTATTACTTTATAACGTGTAACGTTACATAGTATTACTTTATAACGTGTATCGTTATAAAGTATTACGCTGTATCGTGTAACGTTATTAAGTATTACGTTATGACGTGTAACGTCATAAAGTATTACGCTATAACGTGTAACGTTATAGAGTATTACGTTATAAAGTGTAACGTTATTGCAGCATTACGTTGTAACGTGTAACGTTATGTAGCATTACGTTATAACGTGTATCGTTATGTAGCATTACGTTATCATGTGCAACGTTATATAGTATTACGTTATAACGTGTAACGTTATATATTATTACTTTATAACGTATAACGTTATATAGTATTACGTCATAACGTGTAACGTTATGTTGCATTACGTTATAACGTGTAACGTTATATGGTATTACGTTATAACACATAACGTTATATAGTATTACGTTATAACACATAACGTTATATAGTATTATGTTATGACGTATAACTTTATATAACGTATCAGAATAACGTAACACGTTACATAGTATTTCGTTGTATCGTATGACGTTATGTAGCATTACGTCATAACGTGTAACGTTATGTAGCATTACGCTATAATGCGCAACGTTATATAGTATTACGTTATAATGTGCAGGTTTTATAGTATTACGTTATAACGTATAACGTTATATAGTATTACGTCATAACGTGTATCGTTATGTTGCATTACGTTATAACGTGTAACGTTATGAAGTATTACGTTATAACGTGTAACGTAATAAAATATTACGTTTTAACGTGTACCGTTCTATACTATTACGTTATAAAACGTAAAGTTATATAGTATTACGTTATAACACATAATGTTATATAATATTATGTTATGACGTATAACTTTATATAACGTGTCAGAATAACGTAACACGTTACATAGTATTTCGTTGTATCGTATAACGTTATGTAGTGTTACGTTATAACGTGTAACGTTATGTAGCATTACGTTATAACGTGTAACGTTATGTGGCATTACGTTATAATGTGCAACGTTTTATAGTATTACGTTATAACGTGTAACGTAATAAAATATTACGTTTTAACGTGTACCGTTCTATACTATTACGTTATAAAACGTAAAGTTATATAGTATTACGTTATAACACATAATGTTATATAATATTATGTTATGACGTATAACTTTATATAACGTGTCAGAATAACGTAACACGTTACATAGTATTTCGTTGTATCGTATAACGTTATGTAGTGTTACGTTATAACGTGTAACGTTATGTAGCATTACGTTATAACGTGTAACGTTACATAGTATTACGTTATAACGTGTAACGTAATAAAATATTACGTTTTAACGTGTACCGTTCTATACTATTACCTTATAACACGTAACGTTATATAGTATTACGTCATAACGTGTAACGTTATGTAGCATTACGTTATAACGTGTAACGTTATGTAGCATTACGTTATAACGTGTAACGTTATGCAGCATTACGTTATAATATGCAGCGTTATATAGCATTACGTTATAACGTGTAACGTTATATATTATTACGCTATAACGTATAACGTTATATAGTATTACGTCATAACGTGTAACGTTATGTTGCATTACGTTATAACGTGTAACGTTATGTTGCATTACGTTATAACGTGTAACGTTATGTTGCATTACGTTATAACGTGTAACGTTATGAAGTATTACGTTATAGCGTGTAACGTTATGTAGCATTACGTTATAACGTGTAACGTTATATAGTGTTACGTTATAATGTGCAACGTTATATAGTATTACTTTATAACGTGTAACGTTATATATTATTACGCTATAACGTATAACGTTATATAGTATTACGTCATAATGTGTAACGTTATGTTGCATTACGTTACAACATGTAACGTTATATAGTATTACGTTATAACACATAACGTTATATAATATTATGTTATGGCGTATAAATTTATATAACGTATCAGAATAACGTAACACGTTAGATAGCATTTCGTTGTATCGTATAACGTTATATAGTAATACGTTATAATGTGTAACGTTATATAGCATTACGTTATAACGTGTAACGTTATATAGCATTACGTTATAACGTGTAACGTTATGTAGCATTACGTTATAATGCGCAACGTTATATAGTATTACGTTATAACGTGTAACGTTACATAGTATTACGTTAAAACGTGTAACGTTATAAAGTATTACGCTGTATCGTGTAACGTTATTTAGTATTACGTTGTGACGTGTAACGTCATAAAGTATTACGCTATAACGTGTAACGTTATATAGTATTACGTTATAACGTGTAACGTTATATAGTATTACGTTATAACGTGTAACGTTATATATTATTACTTTATAACGTATAACGTTATATAGTATTACGTCATAACGTGTAACGCTATGTTGCATTACGTTATAACGTGTAACGTTATGAAGTATTACGTTATAGCGTGTAACGTTATGAAGTATTACGTTATAACGTGTTACGTTATGTAGCACTACGTTATAACGTGTAACGTTATATAGTATTACGTTATAACGTGTAACGTTATATAGTATTACGTTATAACACGTAACGTTATGTACTATTACGTTATAACATGTAACGTTATATAGTATTACGTTATAACATGTAACGTTATATAGAATTACGTTATAACATGTAACGTTATATAGTATTACGTCATAGCGTGTAACGTTATGTTGCATTACGTTATAACGTGTAACGTTATGTAGCATTACGTTATAATGTGGAACGTTATATAGTATTACGTTATAACGTGTAACGTTATATATTAAAACGCTATAAAGTATAACGTTATATAGTATTACGTCATAACTTGTAACGTTATGTTGCATTACGTTATAACGTGTAACGTTATGAAGTATTACGTTATAACGTGTAACGTTATCAAGTATTACGTTATAACGTGTAACGTTATCAAGTATAACGTTATAACGTGTAACGTTATGTAGCATTACGTTATAAGGTGGAACGTTATATAGTATTACGTTATAACGTGTAACGTTATATATTAAAACGCTATAAAGTATAACGTTATATAGTATTACGTTATAACGTGTAACGTTATGTAGCATTACGTTATAACACGTAACGTTATGTACTATTACGTTATAACGTATAACGTTCTACAGTATTACGTTATAACATGTAACGTTATATAGTATTACGTTATAACATGTAACGTTATACAGAATTACGTTATAACATGTAACGTTATATAGTATTACGTCATAGCGTGTAACGTTATGTTGCATTACGTCATAACGTGTAACGTTATGTTGCATTACGTCATAACGTGTAACGTTATATAGTATTACGTTATAATGTGTAACGTTATATAGAATTACGTTATAACATGTAACGTTATATAGTATTACGTCATAGTGTGTAACGTTATGTTGCATTACATCATAACGTGTAACGTTATGTTGCATTACGTTATAACGTGTAACGTTATATAGTATTACGTTATAACACGTAACGTTATGTACTATTACGTTATAACGTATAACGTTATATAGTATTACATCATAACGTGTAACGTTATATAGTATTACGTTATAATGTGCAACGTTATATAGTATTACGTTATAACACGTAACGTTATGTACTATTACGTTATAACGTATAACGTTCTACAGTATTACGTTATAACATGTAACGTTATATAGTATTACGTTATAACATGTAACGTTATATAGAATTACGTTATAACATGTAACGTTATATAGTATTACGTCATAGCGTGTAACGTTGTGTTGCATTACATCATAACGTGTAACGTTATGTTGCATTACGTTATAACGTGTAACGTTATATAGTATTACGTTATAACACGTAACGTTATGTACTATTACGTTATAACGTATAACGTTCTATAGTATTACATCATAACGTGTAACGTTATGTCGCATTACGTTATAACGTGTAACGTTATATAGTATTACGTTATAACACGTAACGTTATGTACTATTACGTTATAACGTATAACGTTCTATAGTATTACGTTATAACGTGTAACGTTACATAGTATTACGTTATAACGTGTATCGTTATAAAGTATTACGCTGTATCGTGTAACGTTATTAAGTATTACGTTATGACGTGTAACGTCATAAAGTATTACGCTATAACGTGTAACGTTATGTAGTATTACGTTATAACGTGTAACCTTATGCAGCATTACGTTGTAACGTGTAACGTTATGTTGCATTACGTTATACCGTGTAACGTTATATAGTATTACGTTATAACACATAACGTTATATAGTATTAGGTTATAACACATAACGTCATATAATATTATGTTATGACGTATAACTTTATATAACGTATCAGAATAACGTAACACGTTACATAGTATTTCGTTGTATCGTATGACGTTATGTAGTATTACGTTCAACGTGTAACGTTACATAGTATTACGTTATAACGTGTAACGTTATAAAGTATTACGCTGTACCGTGTAACGTTATTTAGTATTACGTTGTGACGTGTAACGTCATAAAGTATTACGCTATAACGTGTAACGTTATATAGTATTACGTTATAACGTGTAACGTTATGCAGCATTACGTTGTAACGTGTAACGTTATGTAGCATTACGTTATAACGTGTATCGTTATGAAGCATTACGTTGTGACGTGTAACGTCATAAAGTATTACGCTATAACGTGTAACGTTATATATTAAAACGCTATAAAGTATAACGTTATATAGTATTACGTCATAACTTGTAACGTTATGTTGCATTACGTTATAACGTGTAACGTTGTGAAGTATTACGTTATAGCGTGTAACGTTATGTAGCATTACGTTATAACGTGTAACGTTATGAAGTATTACGTTATAACGTGTAACGTTATGTAGCACTACGTTTTAACGTGTAACGTTATATAGTATTACGTTATAACACGTAACGTTATATAGTATTACGTTATAACACATAACGTTATATAATATTATGTTATGACGCATAACTTTATATAACGTATCAGAATAACGTAACACGTTACATAGTATTTCGTTGTATCTGTTACGACGGCCGACTCTCTACCTGGGCCAGGCTACACACCGCGGGCAGGACGGCAGCCACATGTCCGCACATCCTTGTCGCATACCCTCAATAGCCTCTAGGACCCCTCATAAACCTTGCACAAATCTATCTAAGACCACGGGCCGGATGTAGCATCTGCTTAGCACATGTTCACTTCTTACGGGAAAGTTAGTTTCGCACGTGCAATACCTCCTACCATCAACTTTCTCTCGAGGGCAGCTAAGACCCTTTCTAGTCTACCGGTCATCTTATTGACCAATAAGAAACAATGTTCACTACCCTCACTTCCTAGCCAAAAATACTATGAACAAATCCGCTTATTCCATACGCTAGACCCACCCATCCACTAGCTTTCCTCTGCCACCGCATCATTGCCAAACACCACTGATTTACCAACTTTCGCATGGTCAACACCTTTGGCCGACTTTCTATCACTAGATCAGTCACATACTAAACTTGTACCTAACGCAACAGCGTAACTATTCATCACAAAGTTGTTGGAATAAATTGTTAATTATACATTATCATATCTGTGTCGCATTCAATCAACCACCCCTGTTATCCTAAACGAAACAGGGGATCGATCATTTCGCGGCGTCGATTATCCAATCGTAACGGGAATTTACGACTCCCGTTGACGTGCTTCTTCGCGATCGCGTCTCTCCGCGAGTGAACGAAACAGTATCGTATAACGTTATATAGTATTACGTTATAACGTGTAACGTTATATAGTATTACGTTATAACGTGTAACGTTATGAAGTATTACGTTATAACGTGTAACGTTATCAAGTATTACGTTATAACGTGTAACGTTATGAAGTATAGCGTTATAACGTGTAACGTTATGTAGCATTACGTTATAATGTGGAACGTTATATAGTATTACGTTATAACGTGTAACGTTATATATTAAAACGCTATAAAGTATAACGTTATATAGTATTACGTCATAACTTGTAACGTTATGTTGCATTACGTTATAACGTGTAACGTTATGAAGTATTACGTTATAGCGTGTAACGTTATGTAGCATTACGTTATAACGTGTAACGTTATGAAGTATTACGTTATAACTTGTAACGTTATGTAGCACTACGTTATAACGTGTAACGTTATATAGTATTACGTTATAACACGTAACGTTATATAGTATTACGTTATAACACATAACGTTATATAATATTATGTTATGACGTATACCGTTATATAGTATTACGTTATAACACATAACGTTATATAATATTATGTTATGACGTATACCGTTATATAGTATTACGTTATAACATGTAACGTTATATAGAATTACGTTATAACATGTAACGTTATATAGTATTACGTCATAGCGTGTAACGTTATGTTGCATTACGTCATAACGTGTAACGTTATGAAGTATTACGTTATAACGTGTAACGTTATCAAGTATTACGTTATAACGTGTAACGTTATGAAGTATAACGTTATAACGTGTAACGTTCTGTAGCATTACGTTATAATGTGGAACGTTATATAGTATTACGTTATAACGTGTAACCTTATATATTAAAACGCTATAAAGTATAACGTTATATAGCATTACGTCATAACTTGTAACGTTATGTTGCATTACATCATAACGTGTAACGTTATGAAGTATTACGTTATAGCGTGTAACGTTATGTAGTATTACGTTATAACACGTAACGTTATGTACTATTACGTTATAACGTATAACGTTCTATAGTATTACATCATAACGTGTAACGTTATGTCGCATTACGTTATAACGTGTAACGTTATATAGTATTACGTTATAACACGTAACGTTATGTACTATTACGCTATAACGTATAACGTTATATAGTATTACGTTATAACATGTAACGTTATATAGTATTACGTTATAACATGTAACGTTATATAGTATTACGTTATAACACATAACGTTATGTTGCATTACGTTATAACGTGTAACGTTATATAGTATTACGTTATAATGTGCAACGTTATATAGTATTACGTTATAACGTATAACGTTATATATTATTACGCTATAACGTATAACGTTATATAGTATTACGTCATAACGTGTAACGTTATGTTGCATTACGTTATAACGTGTAACGTTATATAGTATTACGTTATAACACGTAACGTTATGTACTATTACGTTATAACGTATAACGTTCTATAGTATTACGTTATAACATGTGACTTTATATGGTATAACGTTATAACACATAACGTTATATAGTATTACGTTATAACACATAACGTTATATAAAATTATGTTATGGCGTATAAATTTATATAACGTATCAGAATAACGTAACACGTTACATAGCGTTTCGTTGTATCGTATAACGTTGTATAGTAATACGTTATAATGTGTAACGTTATATAGTATTACGTTTTAACGTGTAACGATATATAGTATTACGTCATAACGTGTAACGTTATGTAGCACTACGTTATAACGTGTAACGTTATGTTGCATTACGTTATAATGTGAAACGTTATATAGTATTACGTTATAACGTGTAACGTTATATATTAAAACGCTATAAAGTATAACGTTATATAGTATTACGTCATAACTTGTAACGTTATGTTACATTACGTTATAACGTGTAACGTTATGAAGTATTACGTTATAGCGTGTAACGTTATGTAGCATTACGTTATAACGTGTAACGTTATGAAGTATTACGTTATAACGTGTAACGTTATGTAGCACTACGTTTTAACGTGTAACGTTATATAGTATTACGTTATAACACGTAACGTTATATAGTATTACGTTATAACACATAACGTTGTATAATAGTATGTTATGACGTATAACTTTATATAACGTATCAGAATAACGTAACACGTTACATAGTATTTCGTTGTATCGTATAACGTTATATAGTATTACGTTATAACGTGTAACGTTATATAGTATTACGTTATAACGTGTAACGTTATGAAGTATTACGTTATAACGTGTAACGTCATAAAGTATTACGCTATAACGTGTAACGTTATGTAGTATTACGTTATAACGTGTAACCTTATGCAGCATTACGTTGTAACGTGTAACGTTATGTTGCATTACGTTATACCGTGTAACGTTATATAGTATTACGTTATAACACATAACGTTATATAGTATTAGGTTATAACACATAACGTTATATAATATTATGTTATGACGTATAACTTTATATAACGTATCAGAATAACGTAACACGTTACATAGTATTTCGTTGTATCGTATGACGTAATGTAGTATTACGTTCAACGTGTAACGTTACATAGTATTACGTTATAACGTGTAACGTTATAAAGTATTACGCTGTACCGTGTAACGTTATTTAGTATTACGTTGTGACGTGTAACGTCATAAAGTATTACGCTATAACGTGTAACGTTATATAGTATTACGTTATAACGTGTAACGTTATGCAGCATTACGTTGTAACGTGTAACGTTATGTAGCATTACGTTATAACGTGTATCGTTATGAAGCATTACGTTGTGACGTGTAACGTCATAAAGTATTACGCTATAACGTGTAACATTATATATTAAAACGCTATAAAGTATAACGTTATATAGTATTACGTCATAACTTGTAACGTTATGTTGCATTACGTTATAACGTGTAACGTTGTGAAGTATTACGTTATAGCGTGTAACGTTATGTAGCATTACGTTATAACGTGTAACGTTATGAAGTATTACGTTATAACGTGTAACGTTATGTAGCACTACGTTTTAACGTGTAACGTTATATAGTATTACGTTATAACACGTAACGTTATATAGTATTACGTTATAACACATAACGTTATATAATATTATGTTATGACGTATAACTTTATATAACGTATCAGAATAACGTAACACGTTACATAGTATTTCGTTGTATCGTATAACGTTATATAGAATTACGTTATAACGTGTAACGTTATATAGTATTACGTTATAACGTGTAACGTTATGAAGTATTACGTTATAACGTGTAACGTTATCAAGTATTACGTTATAACGTGTAACGTTATGAAGTATAGCGTTATAACGTGTAACGTTATGTAGCATTACGTTATAATGTGGAACGTTATATAGTATTACGTTATAACGTGTAACGTTATATATTAAAACGCTATAAAGTATAACGTTATATAGTATTACGTCATAACTTGTAACGTTATGTTGCATTACGTTATAACGTGTAACGTTATGAAGTATTACGTTATAGCGTGTAACGTTATGTAGCATTACGTTATAACGTGTAACGTTATGAAGTATTACGTTATAACTTGTAACGTTATGTAGCACTACGTTATAACGTGTAACGTTATATAGTATTACGTTATAACACGTAACGTTATATAGTATTACGTTATAACACATAACGTTATATAATATTATGTTATGACGTATACCGTTATATAGTATTACGTTATAACATGTAACGTTATATAGAATTACGTTATAACATGTAACGTTATATAGTATTACGTCATAGCGTGTAACGTTATGTTGCATTACGTCATAACGTGTAACGTTATGAAGTATTACGTTATAACGTGTAACGTTATGTAGCATTACGTTATAACGTGTAACGTTATGAAGTATAACGTTATAACGTGTAACGTTATGTAGCATTACGTTATAATGTGGAACGTTATATAGTATTACGTTATAACATGTAACGTTATATAGTATTACGTTATAGCATGTAACGTTATATAGAATTACGTTATAACACATAACGTTATATAGTATTACGTCATAACGTGTAACGTTATGTTGCATTACGTCATAACGTGTAACGTTATGTTGCATTACGTTATAACGTGTAACGTTATGAAGTATTACGTTATAGCGTGTAACATTATGAAGCATTACGTTATAACGTGTAACGTTATATAGTATTACGTTATAACGTGTAACGTTATATACAATTACGCTATAACGTATAACGTTATATAGTATTACATCATAACGTGTAACGTTATGTTGCATTACGTTATAACGTGTAATGTTATATAGTATTACGTTATAACACGTAACATTATGTACTATTACGTTATAACGTATAACGTTCTATAGTATTACGTTATAACATGTAAAATTATATAGTATTACGTTATAACACATAACGTTATATAGTATTACGTTATAACACATAACGTTATATAGTATTACGTTATAACACATAACGTTATATAGTATTACGTTATAACACATAACGTTATATAATATTATGTTATGACGTATAACTTTATATAACGTATCAGAATAACGTAACACGTTACATAGTATTTCGATGTATCGTATAACGTTATGTAGTATTACGTTATAACGTGTAACGTTATGTAGCATTACGTTATAACGTGTAACGTTATGAAGTATTACGATATAACGTGTAACATTATGAAGTATTACGTTATAACGTGTAACGTTATGAAGTATTTCGTTATAACGTGTAACGTTATGTAGCATTACGTTATAATGTGGAACGTTATATAGCATTACGTTACAATGCGCAACGTTATGTAGTATTACGCTATAACGTATAACGTTATATAGTATTACGTCATAACGTGTAGCGTTATGTTGCATTACGTTATAACGTGTAACGTTATATAGTATTACGTTATAACACGTAACGTTATGTACTATTACGTTATAACGTATAACGTTCTATAGTATTACGTTACAACATGTAACGTTATATAGTATTACGTTATAACACATAACGTTATATAGTATTACGTTATAACACATAACGTTATATAATATTATGTTATGGCGTATAAATTTATATAACGTATCAGAATAACGTAACACGTTACATAGCATTTCGTTGTATCGTAAAACGTTATATAGTAATACGTTATAATGTGTAACGTTATATAGTATTACGTTATAACGTGTAACGTTATATAGAATTACGTTATAACGTGTAACGTTATGAAGTATTACGTTATAACGTGTAACATTATGAAGTATTACGTTATAACGTGTAACGTTATGAAGTATTACGATATAACGTGTAACGTTATGTAGCACTACGTTATAACGTGTAACGTTATATAGTATTACGTTATAACACATAACGTTATATAATATTATGTTATGACGTATAACTTTATATAACGTATCAGAATAACGTAACACGTTACATAGTATTTCGCTGTATCGTATAACGTTATAAAGTATTACGCTGTGTCGTGTAACGTTATTTATTATTACGTTATGACGTGTAACGTTAGAAAGTATTGCGCCACAACGTGTAACGTTATGTGGCACTACGATATAACGTGTAACGTTATGTAGCATTACGTCATAACGTGTAACGTTATAAAGTATTACGCTGTATCGTGTAACGTTATTTAGTATTACGTCGTAACGTGTAACGTTATAAAGTATTACGCCGTATCGTGTAACGTTATTTAGTATTACGTCATAACGTCTAACGTTATGTTGCATTACGTTATAACGTGTAACGTTATATAGTATTACGTTATAACACGTAACGTTATGTACTATTATGTTATAACGTGTAACGTTATGTACTATTACGTTATAACGTGTAACGTAATATAATATTACGTTTTAACGTGTAAGGTTCTATACCATTACGTTATAACATGTAACGTTATATAGTATTACGTCATAACGTGTAACGTTATGTAGCATTACGTTATAACGTGTAACGTTATGTAGCATTACGTTATAACGTGTAACGTTATGTAGCATTACGTTATAATGCGCAACGTTATATAGTATTACGTTATAACGTGTAACGTTATATATTATTACGCTATAACGTATTACGTTATATAGTATTACACCATAACGTGTAACGTTATGTTGCATTACGTTATAACGTGTAACGTTATATAGTATTACGTTATAACACGTAACGTTATGTACTATTACGTTATAACGTATAACGTTCTATAGCATTACGTTATAACATGTAACGTTATATAGTATTACGTTATAACACATAACGTTATATAGTATTACGTCATAACGTGTAACGTTATGTTGCATTACGTCATAACGTGTAACGTTATGTTGCATTACGTTATAACGTGTAACGTTATGAAGTATTACGTTATAGCGTGTAACATTATGAAGCATTACGTAATAACGTGTAACGTTATATAGTATTACGTTATAACGTGTAACGTTATATACTATAACGCTATAACGTATAACGTTATATAGTATTACATCATAACGTGTAACGTTATGTTGCATTACGTCATAACGTGTAACGTTATGAAGTATTACGATATAACGTGTAACATTATGAAGTATTACGTTATAACGTGTAACGTTATGAAGTATTACGTTATAACGTGTAACGTTATGTAGCATTACGTTATAATGTGGAACGTTATATAGCATTACGTTACAATGCGCAACGTTATGTAGTATTACGCTATAACGTATAACGTTATATAGTATTACGTCATAACGTGTAGCGTTACGTTGCATTACGTTATAACGTGTAACGTTATATAGTATTACGTTATAACACGTAACGTTATGTACTATTACGTTATAACGTATAACGTTCTATAGTATTACGTTACAACATGTAACGTTATATAGTATTACGTTATAACACATAACGTTATATAGTATTACGTCATAACGTGTAACGTTATGTTGCATTACGTCATAACGTGTAACGTTATGTTGCATTACGTTATAACGTGTAACGTTATGAAGTATTACGTTATAGCGTGTAACATTATGAAGCATTACGTTATAACGTGTAACGTTATATAGTATTACGTTATAACGTGTAACGTTATATACTATAACGCTATAACGTATAACGTTATATAGTATTACGTCATAACGTGTAACGTTATGTTGCATTACGTCATAACGTGTAACGTTATGAAGTATTACGATATAACGTGTAACATTATGAAGTATTACGTTATAACGTGTAACGTTATGAAGTATTACGTTATAACGTGTAACGTTATGTAGCATTACGTTATAATGTGGAACGTTATATAGCATTACGTTACAATGCGCAACGTTATGTAGTATTACGCTATAACGTATAACGTTATATAGTATTACGTCATAACGTGTAGCGTTACGTTGCATTACGTTATAACGTGTAACGTTATATAGTATTACGTTATAACACGTAACGTTATGTACTATTACGTTATAACGTATAACGTTCTATAGTATTACGTTACAACATGTAACGTTATATAGTATTACGTTATAACACATAACGTTATATAGTATTACGTTATAACACATAACGTTATATAATATTATGTTATGGCGTATAAATTTATATAACGTATCAGAATAACGTAACACGTTACATAGCATTTCGTTGTATCGTAAAACGTTATATAGTAATACGTTATAATGTGTAACGTTATATAGTATTACGTTACAACGTGTAACGTTATATAGAATTACGTTATAACGTGTAACGTTATGAAGTATTACGTTATAACGTGTAACATTATGAAGTATTACGTTATAACGTGTAACGTTATGAAGTATTACGATATAACGTGTAACGTTATGTAGCACTACGTTATAACGTGTAACGTTATATAGTATTACGTTATAACACATAACGTTATATAATATTATGTTATGACGTATAACTTTATATAACGTATCAGAATAACGTAACACGTTACATAGTATTTCGCTGTATCGTATAACGTTATAAAGTATTACGCTGTGTCGTGTAACGTTATTTATTATTACGTTATGACGTGTAACGTTAGAAAGTATTGCGCCACAACGTGTAACGTTATGTGGCACTACGATATAACGTGTAACGTTATGTAGCATTACGTCATAACGTGTAACGTTATAAAGTATTACGCTGTATCGTGTAACGTTATTTAGTATTACGTCGTAACGTGTAACGTTATAAAGTATTACGCCGTATCGTGTAACGTTATTTAGTATTACGTCATAACGTCTAACGTTATGTTGCATTACGTTATAACGTGTAACGTTATATAGTATTACGTTATAACACGTAACGTTATGTACTATTATGTTATAACGTGTAACGTTATGTACTATTACGTTATAGCGTGTAACGTAATATAATATTACGTTTTAACGTGTAAGGTTCTATACCATTACGTTATAACATGTAACGTTATATAGTATTACGTCATAACGTGTAACGTTATGTAGCATTACGTTATAACGTGTAACGTTATGTAGCATTACGTTATAACGTGTAACGTTATGTAGCATTACGTTATAATGCGCAACGTTATATAGTATTACGTTATAACGTGTAACGTTATATAGTATTACGTCATAACGTGTAACGTTATGTAGCATTACGTTATAATGTGCAACGTTATATAGTATTACGTTATAACGTGTAACGTTATATATTATTACGCTATAACGTATTACGTTATATAGTATTACACCATAACGTGTAACGTTATGTTGCATTACGTTATAACGTGTAACGTTATATAGTATTACGTTATAACACGTAACGTTATGTACTATTACGTTATAACGTATAACGTTCTATAGCATTACGTTATAACATGTAACGTTATATAGTATTACGTTATAACACATAACGTTATATAGTATTACGTCATAACGTGTAACGTTATGTTGCATTACGTTATAACGTGTAACGTTATGAAGTATTACGTTATAGCGTGTAACATTATGAAGCATTACGTTATAACGTGTAACGTTATATAGTATTACGTTATAATGTGCAACGTTATATAGTATTACGTTATAACACATAACGTTATATAGTATTACGTTATAACGTGTAACGTTATGTAGCATTACGTCATAACGTGTAACGTTATGTTGCATTACGTTATAACGTGTAACGTTATGAAGTATTACGTTATAGCGTGTAACATTATGAAGCATTACGTTATAACGTGTAACGCTATATAGTATTACGTTATAACATGTAACGTTATATAGTATTACGTTATAGCATGTAACGTTATATAGAATTACGTTATAACACATAACGTTATATAGTATTACGTCATAACGTGTAACGTTATGTTGCATTACGTCATAACGTGTAACGTTATGTTGCATTACGTTATAACGTGTATCGTTATGAAGCATTACGTTGTGACGTGTAACGTCATAAAGTATTTCGCTATAACGTGTAATGTTATATAGTATTACGTTATAACGTGTAACGTTATGCAGCATTACGTTGTAACGTGTAACGTTATGTAGCATTACGTTATAACCTGTATCGTTATGAAGCATTACGTTGTGACGTGTAACGTTATATAGTATTACGTTATAACGTGTAACGTTATATAGTATTACGTTATAACACGTAACGTTATGTACTATTACGTTATAACGTGTAACGTTATATGGAATTACGTTATAACGTGTAACGTTATGAAGTATTACGTTATAACGTGTAACATTATGAAGTATTACGTTATAACGTGTAACGTTATGTAGCACTACGTTTTAACGTGTAACGTTATATAGTATTACGTTATAACACGTAACGTTATATAGTATTACGTTATAACACATAACTTTATATAATATTATGTTATGACGTATAACTTTATATAACGTATCAGAATAACGTAACACGTTACATAGTATTTCGTTGTATCGTATAACGTTATATAGTATTACGTTATAACGTGTAACGTTATATAGTATTACGTTATAACGTGTAACGTTATGAAGTATTACGTTATAACGTGTAACGTTATCAAGTATTACGTTATAACGTGTAACGTTATGAAGTATAACGTTATAACGTGTAACGTTATGTAGCATTACGTTATAATGTGGAACGTTATATAGTATTACGTTATAACGTGTAACGTTATATATTAAAACGCTATAAAGTATAACGTTATATAGTATTACGTCATAACTTGTAACGTTATGTTGCATTACGTTATAACGTGTAACGTTATGTAGCATTACGTTATAATGTGGAACGTTATATAGTATTACGTTATAACGTGTAACGTTATATATTAAAGCGCTATAAAGTATAACGTTATATAGTATTACGTCATAACTTGTAGCGTTATGTTGCATTACGTTATAACGTGTAACGTTATGAAGTATTACGTTATAACGTGTAACGTTATCAAGTATTACGTTATAACGTGTAACGTTATGAAGTATAACGTTATAACGTGTAACGTTATGTAGCATTACGTTATAATGTGGAACGTTATATAGTATTACGTTATAACGTGTAACGTTATATATTAAAACGCTATAAAGTATAACGTTATATAGTGTTACGTCATAACTTGTAGCGTTATGTTGCATTACGTTATAACGTGTAACGTTATGTAGCATTACGTTATAACGTGTAACGTTATGTAGCATTACGTTATAACGTGTAACGTTATGTAGCATTACGTTATAACGTGTAACGTTATGTAGCATTACGTTATAACGTGTAACGTTATGTAGCATTACGTTATAATGTGCAACGTTATATAGTATTACGTTTTAACGTGTAGCGTTATGTAGCATTACGTTATAACGTGTAACGTTATGTAGCATTACGTTATAATGTGCAACGTTACATAGTATTTCGTTGTATCGTATAACGTTATGTAGTATTACGTTATAACGTGTAACGTAATATAATATAACGTTTTAACGTGTAAGGTTCTATACCATTACGTTATAACATGTAACGTTATATAGTATTACGTCATAACGTGTAACGTTATGTCGCATTACGTTATAACGTGTAACGTGATGTAGCATTACGTTATAACGTGTAACGTTATGTAGCATTACGTTATAATGTGCAACGTTATATAGTATTACGTTATAACGTGTAACGTTATATAGTATTACGTCATAACGTGTAACGTTATGTAGCATTACGTTATAACGTGTAACGTTATGTAGCATTACGTTATAACGTGTAACGTTATGTAGCATTACGTTATAACGTATAACGTTCTATAGTATTACGTTATAACATGTAACGTTATATAGTATTACGTTATAACGTGTAACGTTATATAGTATTACGTTATAATGTGCAACGTTATATAGTATTACGTTATAACACATAACGTTATATAGTATTACGTCATAACGTGTAACGTTATGTTGCATTACGTCATAACGTGTAACGTTATGTTGCATTACGTTATAACGTGTAACGTTATGAAGTATTACGTTATAGCGTGTAACATTATGAAGCATTACGTTATAACGTGTAACGTTATATAGTATTACGTTATAACGTGTAACGTTATATACTATAACGCTATAACGTATAACGTTATATAGTATTACATCATAACGTGTAACGTTATGTTGCATTACGTCATAACGTGTAACGTTATGAAGTATTACGATATAACGTGTAACATTATGAAGTATTACGTTATAACGTGTAACGTTATGAAGTATTACGTTATAACGTGTAACGTTATGTAGCATTACGTTATAATGTGGAACGTTATATAGCATTACGTTACAATGCGCAACGTTATGTAGTATTACGCTATAACGTATAACGTTATATAGTATTACGTCATAACGTGTAGCGTTATGTTGCATTACGTTATAACGTGTAACGTTATATAGTATTACGTTATAACACGTAACGTTATGTACTATTACGTTATAACGTATAACGTTCTATAGTATTACGTTACAACATGTAACGTTATATAGTATTACGTTATAACACATAACGTTATATAGTATTACGTTATAACACATAACGTTATATAATATTATGTTATGGCGTATAAATTTATATAACGTATCAGAATAACGTAACACGTTACATAGCATTTCGTTGTATCGTAAAACGTTATATAGTAATACGTTATAATGTGTAACGTTATATAGTATTACGTTATAACGTGTAACGTTATATAGAATTACGTTATAACGTGTAACGTTATGAAGTATTACGTTATAACGTGTAACATTATGAAGTATTACGTTATAACGTGTAACGTTATGAAGTATTACGATATAACGTGTAACGTTATGTAGCACTACGTTATAACGTGTAACGTTATATAGTATTACGTTATAACACATAACGTTATATAATATTATGTTATGACGTATAACTTTATATAACGTATCAGAATAACGTAACACGTTACATAGTATTTCGCTGTATCGTATAACGTTATAAAGTATTACGCTGTTTCGTGTAACGTTATTTATTATTACGTTATGACGTGTAACGTTAGAAAGTATTGCGCCACAACGTGTAACGTTATGTGGCACTACGGTATAACGTGTAACGTTATGTAGCATTACGTCATAACGTGTAACGTTATAAAGTATTACGCTGTATCGTGTAACGTTATTTAGTATTACGTCGTAACGTGTAACGTTATAAAGTATTACGCCGTATCGTGTAACGTTATTTAGTATTACGTCATAACGTCTAACGTTATGTTGCATTACGTTATAACGTGTAACGTTATATAGTATTACGTTATAACACGTAACGTTATGTACTATTATGTTATAACGTGTAACGTTATGTACTATTACGTTATAACGTGTAACGTAATATAATATTACGTTTTAACGTGTAAGGTTCTATACCATTACGTTATAACATGTAACGTTATATAGTATTACGTCATAACGTGTAACGTTATGTAGCATTACGTTATAACGTGTAACGTTATGTAGCATTACGTTATAACGTGTAACGTTATGTAGCATTACGTTATAATGCGCAACGTTATATAGTATTACGTTATAACGTGTAACGTTATATAGTATTACGTCATAACGTGTAACGTTATGTAGCATTACGTTATAATGTGCAACGTTATATAGTATTACGTTATAACGTGTAACGTTATATATTATTACGCTATAACGTATTACGTTATATAGTATTACACCATAACGTGTAACGTTATGTTGCATTACGTTATAACGTGTAACGTTATATAGTATTACGTTATAACACGTAACGTTATGTACTATTACGTTATAACGTATAACGTTCTATAGCATTACGTTATAACATGTAACGTTATATAGTATTACGTTATAACACATAACGTTATATAGTATTACGTCATAACGTGTAACGTTATGTTGCATTACGTCATAACGTGTAACGTTATGTTGCATTACGTTATAACGTGTAACGTTATGAAGTATTACGTTATAGCGTGTAACATTATGAAGCATTACGTAATAACGTGTAACGTTATATAGTATTACGTTATAACGTGTAACGTTATATACTATAACGCTATAACGTATAACGTTATATAGTATTACATCATAACGTGTAACGTTATGTTGCATTACGTCATAACGTGTAACGTTATGAAGTATTACGATATAACGTGTAACATTATGAAGTATTACGTTATAACGTGTAACGTTATGAAGTATTACGTTATAACGTGTAACGTTATGTAGCATTACGTTATAATGTGGAACGTTATATAGCATTACGTTACAATGCGCAACGTTATGTAGTATTACGCTATAACGTATAACGTTATATAGTATTACGTCATAACGTGTAGCGTTACGTTGCATTACGTTATAACGTGTAACGTTATGAAGTATTACGATATAACGTGTAACATTATGAAGTATTACGTTATAACGTGTAACGTTATGAAGTATTACGTTATAACGTGTAACGTTATGTAGCATTACGTTATAATGTGGAACGTTATATAGCATTACGTTACAATGCGCAACGTTATGTAGTATTACGCTATAACGTATAACGTTATATAGTATTACGTCATAACGTGTAGCGTTATGTTGCATTACGTTATAACGTGTAACGTTATATAGTATTACGTTATAACACGTAACGTTATGTACTATTACGTTATAACGTATAACGTTCTATAGTATTACGTTACAACATGTAACGTTATATAGTATTACGTTATAACACATAACGTTATATAGTATTACGTTATAACACATAACGTTATATAATATTATGTTATGGCGTATAAATTTATATAACGTATCAGAATAACGTAACACGTTACATAGCATTTCGTTGTATCGTAAAACGTTATATAGTAATACGTTATAATGTGTAACGTTATATAGTATTACGTTATAACGTGTAACGTTATATAGAATTACGTTATAACGTGTAACGTTATGAAGTATTACGTTATAACGTGTAACATTATGAAGTATTACGTTATAACGTGTAACGTTATGAAGTATTACGATATAACGTGTAACGTTATGTAGCACTACGTTATAACGTGTAACGTTATATAGTATTACGTTATAACACATAACGTTATATAATATTATGTTGTGACGTATAACTTTATATAACGTATCAGAATAACGTAACACGTTACATAGTATTTCGCTGTATCGTATAACGTTATAAAGTATTACGCTGTTTCGTGTAACGTTATTTATTATTACGTTATGACGTGTAACGTTAGAAAGTATTGCGCCACAACGTGTAACGTTATGTGGCACTACGATATAACGTGTAACGTTATGTAGCATTACGTCATAACGTGTAACGTTATAAAGTATTACGCTGTATCGTGTAACGTTATTTAGTATTACGTCGTAACGTGTAACGTTATAAAGTATTACGCCGTATCGTGTAACGTTATTTAGTATTACGTCATAACGTCTAACGTTATGTTGCATTACGTTATAACGTGTAACGTTATATAGTATTACGTTATAACACGTAACGTTATGTACTATTATGTTATAACGTGTAACGTTATGTACTATTACGTTATAACGTGTAACGTAATATAATATTACGTTTTAACGTGTAAGGTTCTATACCATTACGTTATAACATGTAACGTTATATAGTATTACGTCATAACGTGTAACGTTATGTAGCATTACGTTATAACGTGTAACGTTATGTAGCATTACGTTATAACGTGTAACGTTATGTAGCATTACGTTATAATGCGCAACGTTATATAGTATTACGTTATAACGTGTAACGTTATATAGTATTACGTCATAACGTGTAACGTTATGTAGCATTACGTTATAATGTGCAACGTTATATAGTATTACGTTATAACGTGTAACGTTATATATTATTACGCTATAACGTATTACGTTATATAGTATTACACCGTAACGTGTAACGTTATGTTGCATTACGTTATAACGTGTAACGTTATATAGTATTACGTTATAACACGTAACGTTATGTACTATTACGTTATAACGTATAACGTTCTATAGCATTACGTTATAACATGTAACGTTATATAGTATTACGTTATAACACATAACGTTATATAGTATTACGTCATAACGTGTAACGTTATGTTGCATTACGTCATAACGTGTAACGTTATGTTGCATTACGTTATAACGTGTAACGTTATGAAGTATTACGTTATAGCGTGTAACATTATGAAGCATTACGTAATAACGTGTAACGTTATATAGTATTACGTTATAACGTGTAACGTTATATACTATAACGCTATAACGTATAACGTTATATAGTATTACATCATAACGTGTAACGTTATGTTGCATTACGTCATAACGTGTAACGTTATGAAGTATTACGATATAACGTGTAACATTATGAAGTATTACGTTATAACGTGTAACGTTATGAAGTATTACGTTATAACGTGTAACGTTATGTAGCATTACGTTATAATGTGGAACGTTATATAGCATTACGTTACAATGCGCAACGTTATGTAGTATTACGCTATAACGTATAACGTTATATAGTATTACGTCATAACGTGTAGCGTTACGTTGCATTACGTTATAACGTGTAACGTTATATAGTATTACGTTATAACACGTAACGTTATGTACTATTACGTTATAACGTATAACGTTCTATAGTATTACGTTACAACATGTAACGTTATATAGTATTACGTTATAACACATAACGTTATATAGTATTACGTCATAACGTGTAACGTTATGTTGCATTACGTCATAACGTGTAACGTTATGTTGCATTACGTTATAACGTGTAACGTTATGAAGTATTACGTTATAGCGTGTAACATTATGAAGCATTACGTTATAACGTGTAACGTTATATAGTATTACGTTATAACGTGTAACGTTATATACTATAACGCTATAACGTATAACGTTATATAGTATTACATCATAACGTGTAACGTTATGTTGCATTACGTCATAACGTGTAACGTTATGAAGTATTACGATATAACGTGTAACATTATGAAGTATTACGTTATAACGTGTAACGTTATGAAGTATTACGTTATAACGTGTAACGTTATGTAGCATTACGTTATAATGTGGAACGTTATATAGCATTACGTTACAATGCGCAACGTTATGTAGTATTACGCTATAACGTATAACGTTATATAGTATTACGTCATAACGTGTAGCGTTATGTTGCATTACGTTATAACGTGTAACGTTATATAGTATTACGTTATAACACGTAACGTTATGTACTATTACGTTATAACGTATAACGTTCTATAGTATTACGTTACAACATGTAACGTTATATAGTATTACGTTATAACACATAACGTTATATAGTATTACGTTATAACACATAACGTTATATAATATTATGTTATGGCGTATAAATTTATATAACGTATCAGAATAACGTAACACGTTACATAGCATTTCGTTGTATCGTAAAACGTTATATAGTAATACGTTATAATGTGTAACGTTATATAGTATTACGTTACAACGTGTAACGTTATATAGAATTACGTTATAACGTGTAACGTTATGAAGTATTACGTTATAACGTGTAACATTATGAAGTATTACGTTATAACGTGTAACGTTATGAAGTATTACGATATAACGTGTAACGTTATGTAGCACTACGTTATAACGTGTAACGTTATATAGTATTACGTTATAACACATAACGTTATATAATATTATGTTATGACGTATAACTTTATATAACGTATCAGAATAACGTAACACGTTACATAGTATTTCGCTGTATCGTATAACGTTATAAAGTATTACGCTGTGTCGTGTAACGTTATTTATTATTACGTTATGACGTGTAACGTTAGAAAGTATTGCGCCACAACGTGTAACGTTATGTGGCACTACGATATAACGTGTAACGTTATGTAGCATTACGTCATAACGTGTAACGTTATAAAGTATTACGCTGTATCGTGTAACGTTATTTAGTATTACGTCGTAACGTGTAACGTTATAAAGTATTACGCCGTATCGTGTAACGTTATTTAGTATTACGTCATAACGTCTAACGTTATGTTGCATTACGTTATAACGTGTAACGTTATATAGTATTACGTTATAACACGTAACGTTATGTACTATTATGTTATAACGTGTAACGTTATGTACTATTACGTTATAACGTGTAACGTAATATAATATTACGTTTTAACGTGTAAGGTTCTATACCATTACGTTATAACATGTAACGTTATATAGTATTACGTCATAACGTGTAACGTTATGTAGCATTACGTTATAACGTGTAACGTTATGTAGCATTACGTTATAACGTGTAACGTTATGTAGCATTACGTTATAATGCGCAACGTTATATAGTATTACGTTATAACGTGTAACGTTATATAGTATTACGTCATAACGTGTAACGTTATGTAGCATTACGTTATAATGTGCAACGTTATATAGTATTACGTTATAACGTGTAACGTTATATATTATTACGCTATAACGTATTACGTTATATAGTATTACACCATAACGTGTAACGTTATGTTGCATTACGTTATAACGTGTAACGTTATATAGTATTACGTTATAACACGTAACGTTATGTACTATTACGTTATAACGTATAACGTTCTATAGCATTACGTTATAACATGTAACGTTATATAGTATTACGTTATAACACATAACGTTATATAGTATTACGTCATAACGTGTAACGTTATGTTGCATTACGTCATAACGTGTAACGTTATGTTGCATTACGTTATAACGTGTAACGTTATGAAGTATTACGTTATAGCGTGTAACATTATGAAGCATTACGTTATAACGTGTAACGTTATATAGTATTACGTTATAATGTGCAACGTTATATAGTATTACGTTATAACACATAACGTTATATAGTATTACGTTATAACGTGTAACGTTATGTAGCATTACGTCATAACGTGTAACGTTATGTTGCATTACGTTATAACGTGTAACGTTATGAAGTATTACGTTATAGCGTGTAACATTATGAAGCATTACGTTATAACGTGTAACGCTATATAGTATTACGTTATAACATGTAACGTTATATAGTATTACGTTATAGCATGTAACGTTATATAGAATTACGTTATAACACATAACGTTATATAGTATTACGTCATAACGTGTAACGTTATGTTGCATTACGTCATAACGTGTAACGTTATGTTGCATTACGTTATAACGTGTATCGTTATGAAGCATTACGTTGTGACGTGTAACGTCATAAAGTATTTCGCTATAACCTGTATCGTTATGAAGCATTACGTTGTGACGTGTAACGTTATATAGTATTACGTTATAACGTGTAACGTTATATAGTATTACGTTATAACACGTAACGTTATGTACTATTACGTTATAACGTGTAACGTTATATGGAATTACGTTATAACGTGTAACGTTATATGGAATTACGTTATAACGTGTAACGTTATGAAGTATTACGTTATAACGTGTAACATTATGAAGTATTACGTTATAACGTGTAACGTTATGAAGTATTACGTTATAAAGTGTAACGTTATGTAGCATTACGTTATAATGTGGAACTTTATGTTGCATTACGTCATAACGTGTAACGTTATGAAGTATTACGATATAACGTGTAACATTATGAAGTATTACGTTATAACGTGTAACGTTATGAAGTATTACGTTATAACGTGTAACGTTATGTAGCATTACGTTATAATGTGGAACGTTATATAGCATTACGTTACAATGCGCAACGTTATGTAGTATTACGCTATAACGTATAACGTTATATAGTATTACGTCATAACGTGTAGCGTTATGTTGCATTACGTTATAACGTGTAACGTTATATAGTATTACGTTATAACACGTAACGTTATGTACTATTACGTTATAACGTATAACGTTCTATAGTATTACGTTACAACATGTAACGTTATATAGTATTACGTTATAACACATAACGTTATATAGTATTACGTTATAACACATAACGTTATATAATATTATGTTATGGCGTATAAATTTATATAACGTATCAGAATAACGTAACACGTTACATAGCATTTCGTTGTATCGTAAAACGTTATATAGTAATACGTTATAATGTGTAACGTTATATAGTATTACGTTATAACGTGTAACGTTATATAGAATTACGTTATAACGTGTAACGTTATGAAGTATTACGTTATAACGTGTAACATTATGAAGTATTACGTTATAACGTGTAACGTTATGAATTATTACGATATAACGTGTAACGTTATGTAGCACTACGTTATAACGTGTAACGTTATATAGTATTACGTTATAACACATAACGTTATATAATATTATGTTATGACGTATAACTTTATATAACGTATCAGAATAACGTAACACGTTACATAGTATTTCGCTGTATCGTATAACGTTATAAAGTATTACGCTGTTTCGTGTAACGTTATTTATTATTACGTTATGACGTGTAACGTTAGAAAGTATTGCGCCACAACGTGTAACGTTATGTGGCACTACGATATAACGTGTAACGTTATGTAGCATTACGTCATAACGTGTAACGTTATAAAGTATTACGCTGTATCGTGTAACGTTATTTAGTATTACGTCGTAACGTGTAACGTTATAAAGTATTACGCCGTATCGTGTAACGTTATTTAGTATTACGTCATAACGTCTAACGTTATGTTGCATTACGTTATAACGTGTAACGTTATATAGTATTACGTTATAACACGTAACGTTATGTACTATTATGTTATAACGTGTAACGTTATGTACTATTACGTTATAACGTGTAACGTAATATAATATTACGTTTTAACGTGTAAGGTTCTATACCATTACGTTATAACATGTAACGTTATATAGTATTACGTCATAACGTGTAACGTTATGTAGCATTACGTTATAACGTGTAACGTTATGTAGCATTACGTTATAACGTGTAACGTTATGTAGCATTACGTTATAATGCGCAACGTTATATAGTATTACGTTATAACGTGTAACGTTATATAGTATTACGTCATAACGTGTAACGTTATGTAGCATTACGTTATAATGTGCAACGTTATATAGTATTACGTTATAACGTGTAACGTTATATATTATTACGCTATAACGTATTACGTTATATAGTATTACACCATAACGTGTAACGTTATGTTGCATTACGTTATAACGTGTAACGTTATATAGTATTACGTTATAACACGTAACGTTATGTACTATTACGTTATAACGTATAACGTTCTATAGCATTACGTTATAACATGTAACGTTATATAGTATTACGTTATAACACATAACGTTATATAGTATTACGTCATAACGTGTAACGTTATGTTGCATTACGTCATAACGTGTAACGTTATGTTGCATTACGTTATAACGTGTAACGTTATGAAGTATTACGTTATAGCGTGTAACATTATGAAGCATTACGTAATAACGTGTAACGTTATATAGTATTACGTTATAACGTGTAACGTTATATACTATAACGCTATAACGTATAACGTTATATAGTATTACATCATAACGTGTAACGTTATGTTGCATTACGTCATAACGTGTAACGTTATGAAGTATTACGATATAACGTGTAACATTATGAAGTATTACGTTATAACGTGTAACGTTATGAAGTATTACGTTATAACGTGTAACGTTATGTAGCATTACGTTATAATGTGGAACGTTATATAGCATTACGTTACAATGCGCAACGTTATGTAGTATTACGCTATAACGTATAACGTTATATAGTATTACGTCATAACGTGTAGCGTTACGTTGCATTACGTTATAACGTGTAACGTTATATAGTATTACGTTATAACACGTAACGTTATGTACTATTACGTTATAACGTATAACGTTCTATAGTATTACGTTACAACATGTAACGTTATATAGTATTACGTTATAACACATAACGTTATATAGTATTACGTCATAACGTGTAACGTTATGTTGCATTACGTCATAACGTGTAACGTTATGTTGCATTACGTTATAACGTGTAACGTTATGAAGTATTACGTTATAGCGTGTAACATTATGAAGCATTACGTTATAACGTGTAACTTTATATAGTATTACGTTATAACGTGTAACGTTATATACTATAACGCTATAACGTATAACGTTATATAGTATTACATCATAACGTGTAACGTTATGTTGCATTACGTCATAACGTGTAACGTTATGAAGTATTACGATATAACGTGTAACATTATGAAGTATTACGTTATAACGTGTAACGTTATGAAGTATTACGTTATAACGTGTAACGTTATGTAGCATTACGTTATAATGTGGAACGTTATATAGCATTACGTTACAATGCGCAACGTTATGTAGTATTACGCTATAACGTATAACGTTATATAGTATTACGTCATAACGTGTAGCGTTATGTTGCATTACGTTATAACGTGTAACGTTATATAGTATTACGTTATAACACGTAACGTTATGTACTATTACGTTATAACGTATAACGTTCTATAGTATTACGTTACAACATGTAACGTTATATAGTATTACGTTATAACACATAACGTTATATAGTATTACGTTATAACACATAACGTTATATAATATTATGTTATGGCGTATAAATTTATATAACGTATCAGAATAACGTAACACGTTACATAGCATTTCGTTGTATCGTAAAACGTTATATAGTAATACGTTATAATGTGTAACGTTATATAGTATTACGTTACAACGTGTAACGTTATATAGAATTACGTTATAACGTGTAACGTTATGAAGTATTACGTTATAACGTGTAACATTATGAAGTATTACGTTATAACGTGTAACGTTATGAAGTATTACGATATAACGTGTAACGTTATGTAGCACTACGTTATAACGTGTAACGTTATATAGTATTACGTTATAACACATAACGTTATATAATATTATGTTATGACGTATAACTTTATATAACGTATCAGAATAACGTAACACGTTACATAGTATTTCGCTGTATCGTATAACGTTATAAAGTATTACGCTGTGTCGTGTAACGTTATTTATTATTACGTTATGACGTGTAACGTTAGAAAGTATTGCGCCACAACGTGTAACGTTATGTGGCACTACGATATAACGTGTAACGTTATGTAGCATTACGTCATAACGTGTAACGTTATAAAGTATTACGCTGTATCGTGTAACGTTATTTAGTATTACGTCGTAACGTGTAACGTTATAAAGTATTACGCCGTATCGTGTAACGTTATTTAGTATTACGTCATAACGTCTAACGTTATGTTGCATTACGTTATAACGTGTAACGTTATATAGTATTACGTTATAACACGTAACGTTATGTACTATTATGTTATAACGTGTAACGTTATGTACTATTACGTTATAACGTGTAACGTAATATAATATTACGTTTTAACGTGTAAGGTTCTATACCATTACGTTATAACATGTAACGTTATATAGTATTACGTCATAACGTGTAACGTTATGTAGCATTACGTTATAACGTGTAACGTTATGTAGCATTACGTTATAACGTGTAACGTTATGTAGCATTACGTTATAATGCGCAACGTTATATAGTATTACGTTATAACGTGTAACGTTATATAGTATTACGTCATAACGTGTAACGTTATGTAGCATTACGTTATAATGTGCAACGTTATATAGTATTACGTTATAACGTGTAACGTTATATATTATTACGCTATAACGTATTACGTTATATAGTATTACACCATAACGTGTAACGTTATGTTGCATTACGTTATAACGTGTAACGTTATATAGTATTACGTTATAACACGTAACGTTATGTACTATTACGTTATAACGTATAACGTTCTATAGCATTACGTTATAACATGTAACGTTATATAGTATTACGTTATAACACATAACGTTATATAGTATTACGTCATAACGTGTAACGTTATGTTGCATTACGTCATAACGTGTAACGTTATGTAGCATTACGTTATAACGTGTAACGTTATGAAGTATTACGTTATAGCGTGTAACATTATGAAGCATTACGTTATAACGTGTAACGTTATATAGTATTACGTTATAATGTGCAACGTTATATAGTATTACGTTATAACACATAACGTTATATAGTATTACGTTATAACGTGTAACGTTATGTAGCATTACGTCATAACGTGTAACGTTATGTTGCATTACGTTATAACGTGTAACGTTATGAAGTATTACGTTATAGCGTGTAACATTATGAAGCATTACGTTATAACGTGTAACGCTATATAGTATTACGTTATAACATGTAACGTTATATAGTATTACGTTATAGCATGTAACGTTATATAGAATTACGTTATAACACATAACGTTATATAGTATTACGTCATAACGTGTAACGTTATGTTGCATTACGTCATAACGTGTAACGTTATGTTGCATTACGTTATAACGTGTATCGTTATGAAGCATTACGTTGTGACGTGTAACGTCATAAAGTATTTCGCTATAACGTGTAATGTTATATAGTATTACGTTATAACGTGTAACGTTATGCAGCATTACGTTGTAACGTGTAACGTTATGTAGCATTACGTTATAACCTGTATCGTTATGAAGCATTACGTTGTGACGTGTAACGTTATATAGTATTACGTTATAACGTGTAACGTTATATAGTATTACGTTATAACACGTAACGTTATGTACTATTACGTTATAACGTGTAACGTTATATGGAATTACGTTATAACGTGTAACGTTATATGGAATTACGTTATAACGTGTAACGTTATGAAGTATTACGTTATAACGTGTAACATTATGAAGTATTACGTTATAACGTGTAACGTTATGAAGTATTACGTTATAACGTGTAACGTTATGTAGCATTACGTTATAATGTGGAACCTTATATAGTATTACGTTATAACGTGTAACGTTATATAGTATTACGTTATAACGTGTAACGTTATATATTAAAACGCTATAAAGTATAACGTTATATAGTATTACGTCATAACTTGTAACGTTATGTTGCATTACGTTATAACGTGTAACGTTATGAAGTATTACGTTATAGCGTGTAACGTTATGTAGCATTACGTTATAACGTGTAACGTTATGAAGTATTACGTTATAACGTGTAACGTTATGTAGCACTACGTTTTAACGTGTAACGTTATATAGTATTACGTTATAACACGTAACGTTATATAGTATTACGTTATAACACATAACTTTATATAATATTATGTTATGACGTATAACTTTATATAACGTATCAGAATAACGTAACACGTTACATAGTATTTCGTTGTATCGTATAACGTTATATAGTATTACGTTATAACGTGTAACGTTATATAGTATTACGTTATAACGTGTAACGTTATGAAGTATTACGTTATAACGTGTAACGTTATCAAGTATTACGTTATAACGTGTAACGTTATGAAGTATAACGTTATAACGTGTAACGTTATGTAGCATTACGTTATAATGTGGAACGTTATATAGTATTACGTTATAACGTGTAACGTTATATATTAAAACGCTATAACGTATAACGTTATATAGTATTACGTCATAACTTGTAACGTTATGTTGCATTACGTTATAACGTGTAACGTTATGTAGCATTACGTTATAATGTGGAACGTTATATAGTATTACGTTATAACGTGTAACGTTATATATTAAAGCGCTATAAAGTATAACGTTATATAGTATTACGTCATAACTTGTAGCGTTATGTTGCATTACGTTATAACGTGTAACGTTATGAAGTATTACGTTATAACGTGTAACGTTATCAAGTATTACGTTATAACGTGTAACGTTATGAAGTATAACGTTATAACGTGTAACGTTATGTAGCATTACGTTATAATGTGGAACGTTATATAGTATTACGTTATAACGTGTAACGTTATATATTAAAACGCTATAAAGTATAACGTTATATAGTGTTACGTCATAACTTGTAGCGTTATGTTGCATTACGTTATAACGTGTAACGTTATGAAGTATTACGTTATAGCGTGTAACGTTATGTAGCATTACGTTATAACGTGTAACGTTATGAAGTATTACGTTATAACGTGTAACGTTATGTAGCACTACGTTATAACGTGTAACGTTATATAGTATTACGTTATAACACGTAACGTTATATAGTATTACGTTATAACACATAACGTTATATAATATTATGTTATGACGTATAACTTTATATAACGTATCAGAATAACGTAACACGTTACATAGCATTTCGTTGTATCGTATAACGTTATATAGTATTACGTTATAACGTGTAACGTTATGTAGCATTACGTTATAACGTGTAACATTATGTAGCATTACGTTTTAACGTGTAACGTTCTGTAGTATTACGTTATAACATGTAACGTTATATAGTATTATTTTAGAAAACATAACGTTATATAGTATTACGTTATAACGTGTAACGTTATGTAGCATTACGTTATAACGTGTAACGTTATGTAGCATTACGTTATAACGTGTAACGTTATGTAGCATTACGTTATAATGTGCAACGTTATATAGTATTACGTTTTAACGTGTAGCGTTATGTAGCATTACGTTATAACGTGTAACGTTATGTAGCATTACGTTATAATGTGCAAAGTTACATAGTATTTCGTTGTATCGTATAACGTTATGTAGTATTACGTTATAACGTGTAACGTAATATAATATTACGTTTTAACGTGTAAGGTTCTATACCATTACGTTATAACATGTAACGTTATATAGTATTACGTCATAACGTGTAACGTTATGTCGCATTACGTTATAACGTGTAACGTGATGTAGCATTACGTTATAACGTGTAACGTTATGTAGCATTACGTTATAATGTGCAACGTTATATAGTATTACGTTATAACGTGTAACGTTATATAGTATTACGTCATAACGTGTAACGTTATGTAGCATTACGTTATAACGTGTAACGTTATGTAGCATTACGTTATAACGTGTAACGTTATGTGGCACTACGATATAACGTGTAACGTTATGTAGCATTACGTCATAACGTGTAACGTTATAAAGTATTACGCTGTATCGTGTAACGTTATTTAGTATTACGTCGTAACGTGTAACGTTATAAAGTATTACGCCGTATCGTGTAACGTTATTTAGTATTACGTCATAACGTCTAACGTTATGTTGCATTACGTTATAACGTGTAACGTTATATAGTATTACGTTATAACACGTAACGTTATGTACTATTATGTTATAACGTGTAACGTTATGTACTATTACGTTATAACGTGTAACGTAATATAATATTACGTTTTAACGTGTAAGGTTCTATACCATTACGTTATAACATGTAACGTTATATAGTATTACGTCATAACGTGTAACGTTATGTAGCATTACGTTATAACGTGTAACGTTATGTAGCATTACGTTATAACGTGTAACGTTATGTAGCATTACGTTATAATGCGCAACGTTATATAGTATTACGTTATAACGTGTAACGTTATATAGTATTACGTCATAACGTGTAACGTTATGTAGCATTACGTTATAATGTGCAACGTTATATAGTATTACGTTATAACGTGTAACGTTATATATTATTACGCTATAACGTATTACGTTATATAGTATTACACCATAACGTGTAACGTTATGTTGCATTACGTTATAACGTGTAACGTTATATAGTATTACGTTATAACACGTAACGTTATGTACTATTACGTTATAACGTATAACGTTCTATAGCATTACGTTATAACATGTAACGTTATATAGTATTACGTTATAACACATAACGTTATATAGTATTACGTCATAACGTGTAACGTTATGTTGCATTACGTCATAACGTGTAACGTTATGTTGCATTACGTTATAACGTGTAACGTTATGAAGTATTACGTTATAGCGTGTAACATTATGAAGCATTACGTTATAACGTGTAACGTTATATAGTATTACGTTATAATGTGCAACGTTATATAGTATTACGTTATAACACATAACGTTATATAGTATTACGTTATAACGTGTAACGTTATGTAGCATTACGTCATAACGTGTAACGTTATGTTGCATTACGTTATAACGTGTAACGTTATGAAGTATTACGTTATAGCGTGTAACATTATGAAGCATTACGTTATAACGTGTAACGCTATATAGTATTACGTTATAACATGTAACGTTATATAGTATTACGTTATAGCATGTAACGTTATATAGAATTACGTTATAACACATAACGTTATATAGTATTACGTCATAACGTGTAACGTTATGTTGCATTACGTCATAACGTGTAACGTTATGTTGCATTACGTTATAACGTGTATCGTTATGAAGCATTACGTTGTGACGTGTAACGTCATAAAGTATTTCGCTATAACGTGTAATGTTATATAGTATTACGTTATAACGTGTAACGTTATGCAGCATTACGTTGTAACGTGTAACGTTATGTAGCATTACGTTATAACCTGTATCGTTATGAAGCATTACGTTGTGACGTGTAACGTTATATAGTATTACGTTATAACGTGTAACGTTATATAGTATTACGTTATAACACGTAACGTTATGTACTATTACGTTATAACGTGTAACGTTATATGGAATTACGTTATAACGTGTAACGTTATATGGAATTACGTTATAACGTGTAACGTTATGAAGTATTACGTTATAACGTGTAACATTATGAAGTATTACGTTATAACGTGTAACGTTATGAAGTATTACGTTATAACGTGTAACGTTATGTAGCATTACGTTATAATGTGGAACCTTATATAGTATTACGTTATAACGTGTAACGTTATATAGTATTACGTTATAACGTGTAACGTTATATATTAAAACGCTATAAAGTATAACGTTATATAGTATTACGTCATAACTTGTAACGTTATGTTGCATTACGTTATAACGTGTAACGTTATGAAGTATTACGTTATAGCGTGTAACGTTATGTAGCATTACGTTATAACGTGTAACGTTATGAAGTATTACGTTATAACGTGTAACGTTATGTAGCACTACGTTTTAACGTGTAACGTTATATAGTATTACGTTATAACACGTAACGTTATATAGTATTACGTTATAACACATAACTTTATATAATATTATGTTATGACGTATAACTTTATATAACGTATCAGAATAACGTAACACGTTACATAGTATTTCGTTGTATCGTATAACGTTATATAGTATTACGTTATAACGTGTAACGTTATATAGTATTACGTTATAACGTGTAACGTTATGAAGTATTACGTTATAACGTGTAACGTTATCAAGTATTACGTTATAACGTGTAACGTTATGAAGTATAACGTTATAACGTGTAACGTTATGTAGCATTACGTTATAATGTGGAACGTTATATAGTATTACGTTATAACGTGTAACGTTATATATTAAAACGCTATAAAGTATAACGTTATATAGTATTACGTCATAACTTGTAACGTTATGTTGCATTACGTTATAACGTGTAACGTTATGTAGCATTACGTTATAATGTGGAACGTTATATAGTATTACGTTATAACGTGTAACGTTATATATTATTACGCTATAACGTATTACGTTATATAGTATTACACCATAACGTGTAACGTTATGTTGCATTACGTTATAACGTGTAACGTTATATAGTATTACGTTATAACACGTAACGTTATGTACTATTACGTTATAACGTATAACGTTCTATAGCATTACGTTATAACATGTAACGTTATATAGTATTACGTTATAACACATAACGTTATATAGTATTACGTCATAACGTGTAACGTTATGTTGCATTACGTCATAACGTGTAACGTTATGTTGCATTACGTTATAACGTGTAACGTTATGAAGTATTACGTTATAGCGTGTAACATTATGAAGCATTACGTTATAACGTGTAACGTTATATAGTATTACGTTATAATGTGCAACGTTATATAGTATTACGTTATAACACATAACGTTATATAGTATTACGTTATAACGTGTAACGTTATGTAGCATTACGTCATAACGTGTAACGTTATGTTGCATTACGTTATAACGTGTAACGTTATGAAGTATTACGTTATAGCGTGTAACATTATGAAGCATTACGTTATAACGTGTAACGCTATATAGTATTACGTTATAACATGTAACGTTATATAGTATTACGTTATAGCATGTAACGTTATATAGAATTACGTTATAACACATAACGTTATATAGTATTACGTCATAACGTGTAACGTTATGTTGCATTACGTCATAACGTGTAACGTTATGTTGCATTACGTTATAACGTGTATCGTTATGAAGCATTACGTTGTGACGTGTAACGTCATAAAGTATTTCGCTATAACGTGTAATGTTATATAGTATTACGTTATAACGTGTAACGTTATGCAGCATTACGTTGTAACGTGTAACGTTATGTAGCATTACGTTATAACCTGTATCGTTATGAAGCATTACGTTGTGACGTGTAACGTTATATAGTATTACGTTATAACGTGTAACGTTATATAGTATTACGTTATAACACGTAACGTTATGTACTATTACGTTATAACGTGTAACGTTATATGGAATTACGTTATAACGTGTAACGTTATATGGAATTACGTTATAACGTGTAACGTTATGAAGTATTACGTTATAACGTGTAACATTATGAAGTATTACGTTATAACGTGTAACGTTATGAAGTATTACGTTATAACGTGTAACGTTATGTAGCATTACGTTATAATGTGGAACCTTATATAGTATTACGTTATAACGTGTAACGTTATATAGTATTACGTTATAACGTGTAACGTTATATATTAAAACGCTATAAAGTATAACGTTATATAGTATTACGTCATAACTTGTAACGTTATGTTGCATTACGTTATAACGTGTAACGTTATGAAGTATTACGTTATAGCGTGTAACGTTATGTAGCATTACGTTATAACGTGTAACGTTATGAAGTATTACGTTATAACGTGTAACGTTATGTAGCACTACGTTTTAACGTGTAACGTTATATAGTATTACGTTATAACACGTAACGTTATATAGTATTACGTTATAACACATAACTTTATATAATATTATGTTATGACGTATAACTTTATATAACGTATCAGAATAACGTAACACGTTACATAGTATTTCGTTGTATCGTATAACGTTATATAGTATTACGTTATAACGTGTAACGTTATATAGTATTACGTTATAACGTGTAACGTTATGAAGTATTACGTTATAACGTGTAACGTTATCAAGTATTACGTTATAACGTGTAACGTTATGAAGTATAACGTTATAACGTGTAACGTTATGTAGCATTACGTTATAATGTGGAACGTTATATAGTATTACGTTATAACGTGTAACGTTATATATTAAAACGCTATAAAGTATAACGTTATATAGTATTACGTCATAACTTGTAACGTTATGTTGCATTACGTTATAACGTGTAACGTTATGTAGCATTACGTTATAATGTGGAACGTTATATAGTATTACGTTATAACGTGTAACGTTATATATTAAAGCGCTATAAAGTATAACGTTATATAGTATTACGTCATAACTTGTAGCGTTATGTTGCATTACGTTATAACGTGTAACGTTATGAAGTATTACGTTATAACGTGTAACGTTATCAAGTATTACGTTATAACGTGTAACGTTATGAAGTATAACGTTATAACGTGTAACGTTATGTAGCATTACGTTATAATGTGGAACGTTATATAGTATTACGTTATAACGTGTAACGTTATATATTAAAACGCTATAAAGTATAACGTTATATAGTGTTACGTCATAACTTGTAGCGTTATGTTGCATTACGTTATAACGTGTAACGTTATGAAGTATTACGTTATAGCGTGTAACGTTATGTAGCATTACGTTATAACGTGTAACGTTATGAAGTATTACGTTATAACGTGTAACGTTATGTAGCACTACGTTATAACGTGTAACGTTATATAGTATTACGTTATAACACGTAACGTTATATAGTATTACGTTATAACACATAACGTTATATAATATTATGTTATGACGTATAACTTTATATAACGTATCAGAATAACGTAACACGTTACATAGCATTTCGTTGTATCGTATAACGTTATATAGTATTACGTTATAACGTGTAACGTTATGTAGCATTACGTTATAACGTGTAACATTATGTAGCATTACGTTTTAACGTGTAACGTTCTGTAGTATTACGTTATAACATGTAACGTTATATAGTATTATTTTAGAAAACATAACGTTATATAGTATTACGTTATAACGTGTAACGTTATGTAGCATTACGTTATAACGTGTAACGTTATGTAGCATTACGTTATAACGTGTAACGTTATGTAGCATTACGTTATAATGTGCAACGTTATATAGTATTACGTTTTAACGTGTAGCGTTATGTAGCATTACGTTATAACGTGTAACGTTATGTAGCATTACGTTATAATGTGCAAAGTTACATAGTATTTCGTTGTATCGTATAACGTTATGTAGTATTACGTTATAACGTGTAACGTAATATAATATTACGTTTTAACGTGTAAGGTTCTATACCATTACGTTATAACATGTAACGTTATATAGTATTACGTCATAACGTGTAACGTTATGTCGCATTACGTTATAACGTGTAACGTGATGTAGCATTACGTTATAACGTGTAACGTTATGTAGCATTACGTTATAATGTGCAACGTTATATAGTATTACGTTATAACGTGTAACGTTATATAGTATTACGTCATAACGTGTAACGTTATGTAGCATTACGTTATAACGTGTAACGTTATGTAGCATTACGTTATAACGTGTAACGTTATGTAGCATTACGTTATAATGTGCAACGTTATATAGTATTACGTTATAACGTGTAACGTTATATATTATTACGCTATAACGTATTACGTGATATAGTATTACATCATAACGTGTAACGTTATGTTGCATTACGTTATAACGTGTAACGTTATATAGTATTACGTTACAACACGTAACGTTATGTACTATTACGTTATAACGTATAACGTTCTATAGTATTACGTTATAACATGTAACGTTATATAGTATTACGTTATAACGTGTAACGTTATATAGTATTACGTTATAATGTGCAACGTTATATAGTATTACGTTATAACGTGTAACGTTATATATTATTACGCTATAACGTATAACGTTATATAGTATTACGTCATAACGTGTAACGTTATGTTGCATTACGTTATAACGTGTAACGTTATATAGTATTACGTCATAACGTGTAACGTTATGTTGCATTACGTTATAACGTGTAACGTTACGTAGCATTACGTTATAACACGTAACGTTATGTACTATTACGTTATAATGTGCAACGTTATATAGTATTACGTTATAACGTGTAAAGTTATATATTATTACGCTATAACGTATAACGTTATATAGTATTACGTCATAACGTGTAACGTTATGTTGCATTACGTTATAACGTGTAACGTTATGTAGCATTACGTTATAACGTGTAACGTTATGAAGTATTACGTTATAACACATAACGTTATATAGTATTACGTCACAACGTGTAACGTTATGTTGCATTACGTCATAACGTGTAACGTTATGTTGCATTACGTTATAACGTGTAACGTTATGAAGTATTACGTTATAGCGTGTAACATTATGAAGCATTACGTTATAACGTGTAACGTTATATAGTATTACGTCATAACGTGTAACGTTATGTAGCATTACGTTATAATGTGCAACGTTATATAGTATTACGTTATAACGTGTAACGTTATATATTATTACGCTATAACGTATTACGTTATATAGTATTACACCATAACGTGTAACGTTATGTTGCATTACGTTATAACGTGTAACGTTATATAGTATTACGTTATAACACGTAACGTTATGTACTATTACGTTATAACGTATAACGTTCTATAGCATTACGTTATAACATGTAACGTTATATAGTATTACGTTATAACACATAACGTTATATAGTATTACGTCATAACGTGTAACGTTATGTTGCATTACGTCATAACGTGTAACGTTATGTTGCATTACGTTATAACGTGTAACGTTATGAAGTATTACGTTATAGCGTGTAACATTATGAAGCATTACGTAATAACGTGTAACGTTATATAGTATTACGTTATAACGTGTAACGTTATGTAGCATTACGTTATAACGGGTAACGTTATGTAGCATTACGTTATAATGCGCAACGTTATATAGTATTACGTTATAACGTGTAACGTTATATAGTATTACGTCATAACGTGTAACGTTATGTAGCATTACGTTATAATGTGCAACGTTATATAGTATTACGTTATAACGTGTAACGTTATATATTATTACGCTATAACGTATTACGTTATATAGTATTACACCATAACGTGTAACGTTATGTTGCATTACGTTATAACGTGTAACGTTATATAGTATTACGTTATAACACGTAACGTTATGTACTATTACGTTATAACGTATAACGTTCTATAGTATTACGTTACAACATGTAACGTTATATAGTATTACGTTATAACACATAACGTTATATAGTATTACGTTATAACACATAACGTTATATAATATTATGTTATGGCGTATAAATTTATATAACGTATCAGAATAACGTAACACGTTACATAGCATTTCGTTGTATCGTAAAACGTTATATAGTAATACGTTATAATGTGTAACGTTATATAGTATTACGTTACAACGTGTAACGTTATATAGAATTACGTTATAACGTGTAACGTTATGAAGTATTACGTTATAACGTGTAACATTATGAAGTATTACGTTATAACGTGTAACGTTATGAAGTATTACGATATAACGTGTAACGTTATGTAGCACTACGTTATAACGTGTAACGTTATATAGTATTACGTTATAACACATAACGTTATATAATATTATGTTATGACGTATAACTTTATATAACGTATCAGAATAACGTAACACGTTACATAGTATTTCGCTGTATCGTATAACGTTATAAAGTATTACGCTGTGTCGTGTAACGTTATTTATTATTACGTTATGACGTGTAACGTTAGAAAGTATTGCGCCACAACGTGTAACGTTATGTGGCACTACGATATAACGTGTAACGTTATGTAGCATTACGTCATAACGTGTAACGTTATAAAGTATTACGCTGTATCGTGTAACGTTATTTAGTATTACGTCGTAACGTGTAACGTTATAAAGTATTACGCCGTATCGTGTAACGTTATTTAGTATTACGTCATAACGTCTAACGTTATGTTGCATTACGTTATAACGTGTAACGTTATATAGTATTACGTTATAACACGTAACGTTATGTACTATTATGTTATAACGTGTAACGTTATGTACTATTACGTTATAACGTGTAACGTAATATAATATTACGTTTTAACGTGTAAGGTTCTATACCATTACGTTATAACATGTAACGTTATATAGTATTACGTCATAACGTGTAACGTTATGTAGCATTACGTTATAACGTGTAACGTTATGTAGCATTACGTTATAACGTGTAACGTTATGTAGCATTACGTTATAATGCGCAACGTTATATAGTATTACGTTATAACGTGTAACGTTATATAGTATTACGTCATAACGTGTAACGTTATGTAGCGTTACGTTATAATGTGCAACGTTATATAGTATTACGTTATAACGTGTAACGTTATATATTATTACGCTATAACGTATTACGTTATATAGTATTACACCATAACGTGTAACGTTATGTTGCATTACGTTATAACGTGTAACGTTATATAGTATTACGTTATAACACGTAACGTTATGTACTATTACGTTATAACGTATAACGTTCTATAGCATTACGTTATAACATGTAACGTTATATAGTATTACGTTATAACACATAACGTTATATAGTATTACGTCATAACGTGTAACGTTATGTTGCATTACGTCATAACGTGTAACGTTATGTTGCATTACGTTATAACGTGTAACGTTATGAAGTATTACGTTATAGCGTGTAACATTATGAAGCATTACGTTATAACGTGTAACGTTATATAGTATTACGTTATAATGTGCAACGTTATATAGTATTACGTTATAACACATAACGTTATATAGTATTACGTTATAACGTGTAACGTTATGTAGCATTACGTCATAACGTGTAACGTTATGTTGCATTACGTTATAACGTGTAACGTTATGAAGTATTACGTTATAGCGTGTAACATTATGAAGCATTACGTTATAACGTGTAACGCTATATAGTATTACGTTATAACATGTAACGTTATATAGTATTACGTTATAGCATGTAACGTTATATAGAATTACGTTATAACACATAACGTTATATAGTATTACGTCATAACGTGTAACGTTATGTTGCATTACGTCATAACGTGTAACGTTATGTTGCATTACGTTATAACGTGTATCGTTATGAAGCATTACGTTGTGACGTGTAACGTCATAAAGTATTTCGCTATAACGTGTAATGTTATATAGTATTACGTTATAACGTGTAACGTTATGCAGCATTACGTTGTAACGTGTAACGTTATGTAGCATTACGTTATAACCTGTATCGTTATGAAGCATTACGTTGTGACGTGTAACGTTATATAGTATTACGTTATAACGTGTAACGTTATATAGTATTACGTTATAACACGTAACGTTATGTACTATTACGTTATAACGTGTAACGTTATATGGAATTACGTTATAACGTGTAACGTTATATGGAATTACGTTATAACGTGTAACGTTATGAAGTATTACGTTATAACGTGTAACATTATGAAGTATTACGTTATAACGTGTAACGTTATGAAGTATTACGTTATAACGTGTAACGTTATGTAGCATTACGTTATAATGTGGAACCTTATATAGTATTACGTTATAACGTGTAACGTTATATAGTATTACGTTATAACGTGTAACGTTATATATTAAAACGCTATAAAGTATAACGTTATATAGTATTACGTCATAACTTGTAACGTTATGTTGCATTACGTTATAACGTGTAACGTTATGAAGTATTACGTTATAGCGTGTAACGTTATGTAGCATTACGTTATAACGTGTAACGTTATGAAGTATTACGTTATAACGTGTAACGTTATGTAGCACTACGTTTTAACGTGTAACGTTATATAGTATTACGTTATAACACGTAACGTTATATAGTATTACGTTATAACACATAACTTTATATAATATTATGTTATGACGTATAACTTTATATAACGTATCAGAATAACGTAACACGTTACATAGTATTTCGTTGTATCGTATAACGTTATATAGTATTACGTTATAACGTGTAACGTTATATAGTATTACGTTATAACGTGTAACGTTATGAAGTATTACGTTATAACGTGTAACGTTATCAAGTATTACGTTATAACGTGTAACGTTATGAAGTATAACGTTATAACGTGTAACGTTATGTAGCATTACGTTATAATGTGGAACGTTATATAGTATTACGTTATAACGTGTAACGTTATATATTAAAACGCTATAAAGTATAACGTTATATAGTATTACGTCATAACTTGTAACGTTATGTTGCATTACGTTATAACGTGTAACGTTATGTAGCATTACGTTATAATGTGGAACGTTATATAGTATTACGTTATAACGTGTAACGTTATATATTAAAGCGTTATAAAGTATAACGTTATATAGTATTACGTCATAACTTGTAGCGTTATGTTGCATTACGTTATAACGTGTAACGTTATGAAGTATTACGTTATAACGTGTAACGTTATCAAGTATTACGTTATAACGTGTAACGTTATGAAGTATAACGTTATAACGTGTAACGTTATGTAGCATTACGTTATAATGTGGAACGTTATATAGTATTACGTTATAACGTGTAACGTTATATATTAAAACGCTATAAAGTATAACGTTATATAGTGTTACGTCATAACTTGTAGCGTTATGTTGCATTACGTTATAACGTGTAACGTTATGAAGTATTACGTTATAGCGTGTAACGTTATGTAGCATTACGTTATAACGTGTAACGTTATGAAGTATTACGTTATAACGTGTAACGTTATGTAGCACTACGTTATAACGTGTAACGTTATATAGTATTACGTTATAACACGTAACGTTATATAGTATTACGTTATAACACATAACGTTATATAATATTATGTTATGACGTATAACTTTATATAACGTATCAGAATAACGTAACACGTTACATAGCATTTCGTTGTATCGTATAACGTTATATAGTATTACGTTATAACGTGTAACGTTATGTAGCATTACGTTATAACGTGTAACATTATGTAGCATTACGTTTTAACGTGTAACGTTCTGTAGTATTACGTTATAACATGTAACGTTATATAGTATTATTTTAGAAAACATAACGTTATATAGTATTACGTTATAACGTGTAACGTTATGTAGCATTACGTTATAACGTGTAACGTTATGTAGCATTACGTTATAACGTGTAACGTTATGTAGCATTACGTTATAATGTGCAACGTTATATAGTATTACGTTTTAACGTGTAGCGTTATGTAGCATTACGTTATAACGTGTAACGTTATGTAGCATTACGTTATAATGTGCAAAGTTACATAGTATTTCGTTGTATCGTATAACGTTATGTAGTATTACGTTATAACGTGTAACGTAATATAATATTACGTTTTAACGTGTAAGGTTCTATACCATTACGTTATAACATGTAACGTTATATAGTATTACGTCATAACGTGTAACGTTATGTCGCATTACGTTATAACGTGTAACGTGATGTAGCATTACGTTATAACGTGTAACGTTATGTAGCATTACGTTATAATGTGCAACGTTATATAGTATTACGTTATAACGTGTAACGTTATATAGTATTACGTCATAACGTGTAACGTTATGTAGCATTACGTTATAACGTGTAACGTTATGTAGCATTACGTTATAACGTGTAACGTTATGTAGCATTACGTTATAATGTGCAACGTTATATAGTATTACGTTATAACGTGTAACGTTATATATTATTACGCTATAACGTATTACGTGATATAGTATTACATCATAACGTGTAACGTTATGTTGCATTACGTTATAACGTGTAACGTTATATAGTATTACGTTACAACACGTAACGTTATGTACTATTACGTTATAACGTATAACGTTCTATAGTATTACGTTATAACATGTAACGTTATATAGTATTACGTTATAACGTGTAACGTTATATAGTATTACGTTATAATGTGCAACGTTATATAGTATTACGTTATAACGTGTAACGTTATATATTATTACGCTATAACGTATAACGTTATATAGTATTACGTCATAACGTGTAACGTTATGTTGCATTACGTTATAACGTGTAACGTTATATAGTATTACGTCATAACGTGTAACGTTATGTTGCATTACGTTATAACGTGTAACGTTACGTAGCATTACGTTATAACACGTAACGTTATGTACTATTACGTTATAATGTGCAACGTTATATAGTATTACGTTATAACGTGTAAAGTTATATATTATTACGCTATAACGTATAACGTTATATAGTATTACGTCATAACGTGTAACGTTATGTTGCATTACGTTATAACGTGTAACGTTATGTAGCATTACGTTATAACGTGTAACGTTATGAAGTATTACGTTATAACACATAACGTTATATAGTATTACGTCACAACGTGTAACGTTATGTTGCATTACGTCATAACGTGTAACGTTATGTTGCATTACGTTATAACGTGTAACGTTATGAAGTATTACGTTATAGCGTGTAACATTATGAAGCATTACGTTATAACGTGTAACGTTATATAGTATTACGTTATAATGTGCAACGTTATATAGTATTACGTTATAACGTGTAACGTTATATATTATTACGCTATAACGTATAACGTTATATAGTATTACGTCATAACGTGTAACGTTATGTTGCATTACGTTATAACGTGTAACGTTATGTAGCATTACGTTATAATGCGCAACGTTATATAGTATTACGTTATAACGTGTAACGTTATATAGTATTACGTCATAACGTGTAACGTTATGTAGCATTACGTTATAATGTGCAACGTTATATAGTATTACGTTATAACGTGTAACGTTATATATTATTACGCTATAACGTATTACGTTATATAGTATTACACCATAACGTGTAACGTTATGTTGCATTACGTTATAACGTGTAACGTTATATAGTATTACGTTATAACACGTAACGTTATGTACTATTACGTTATAACGTATAACGTTCTATAGCATTACGTTATAACATGTAACGTTATATAGTATTACGTTATAACACATAACGTTATATAGTATTACGTCATAACGTGTAACGTTATGTTGCATTACGTCATAACGTGTAACGTTATGTTGCATTACGTTATAACGTGTAACGTTATGAAGTATTACGTTATAGCGTGTAACATTATGAAGCATTACGTAATAACGTGTAACGTTATATAGTATTACGTTATAACGTGTAACGTTATGTAGCATTACGTTATAACGTGTAACGTTATGTAGCATTACGTTATAATGCGCAACGTTATATAGTATTACGTTATAACGTGTAACGTTATATAGTATTACGTCATAACGTGTAACGTTATATAGTATTACGTTATAACACGTAACGTTATGTACTATTATGTTATAACGTGTAACGTTATGTACTATTACGTTATAACGTGTAACGTAATATAATATTACGTTTTAACGTGTAAGGTTCTATACCATTACGTTATAACATGTAACGTTATATAGTATTACGTCATAACGTGTAACGTTATGTAGCATTACGTTATAACGTGTAACGTTATGTAGCATTACGTTATAACGTGTAACGTTATGTAGCATTACGTTATAATGCGCAACGTTATATAGTATTACGTTATAACGTGTAACGTTATATAGTATTACGTCATAACGTGTAACGTTATGTAGCATTACGTTATAATGTGCAACGTTATATAGTATTACGTTATAACGTGTAACGTTATATATTATTACGCTATAACGTATTACGTTATATAGTATTACACCATAACGTGTAACGTTATGTTGCATTACGTTATAACGTGTAACGTTATATAGTATTACGTTATAACACGTAACGTTATGTACTATTACGTTATAACGTATAACGTTCTATAGCATTACGTTATAACATGTAACGTTATATAGTATTACGTTATAACACATAACGTTAAATAGTATTACGTCATAACGTGTAACGTTATGTTGCATTACGTCATAACGTGTAACGTTATGTTGCATTACGTTATAACGTGTAACGTTATGAAGTATTACGTTATAGCGTGTAACATTATGAAGCATTACGTAATAACGTGTAACGTTATATAGTATTACGTTATAACGTGTAACGTTATATACTATAACGCTATAACGTATAACGTTATATAGTATTACATCATAACGTGTAACGTTATGTTGCATTACGTCATAACGTGTAACGTTATGAAGTATTACGATATAACGTGTAACATTATGAAGTATTACGTTATAACGTGTAACGTTATGAAGTATTACGTTATAACGTGTAACGTTATGTAGCATTACGTTATAATGTGGAACGTTATATAGCATTACGTTACAATGCGCAACGTTATGTAGTATTACGCTATAACGTATAACGTTATATAGTATTACGTCATAACGTGTAGCGTTACGTTGCATTACGTTATAACGTGTAACGTTATATAGTATTACGTTATAACACGTAACGTTATGTACTATTACGTTATAACGTATAACGTTCTATAGTATTACGTTACAACATGTAACGTTATATAGTATTACGTTATAACACATAACGTTATATAGTATTACGTCATAACGTGTAACGTTATGTTGCATTACGTCATAACGTGTAACGTTATGTTGCATTACGTTATAACGTGTAACGTTATGAAGTATTACGTTATAGCGTGTAACATTATGAAGCATTACGTTATAACGTGTAACGTTATATAGTATTACGTTATAACGTGTAACGTTATATACTATAACGCTATAACGTATAACGTTATATAGTATTACATCATAACGTGTAACGTTATGTTGCATTACGTCATAACGTGTAACGTTATGAAGTATTACGATATAACGTGTAACATTATGAAGTATTACGTTATAACGTGTAACGTTATGAAGTATTACGTTATAACGTGTAACGTTATGTAGCATTACGTTATAATGTGGAACGTTATATAGCATTACGTTACAATGCGCAACGTTATGTAGTATTACGCTATAACGTATAACGTTATATAGTATTACGTCATAACGTGTAGCGTTATGTTGCATTACGTTATAACGTGTAACGTTATATAGTATTACGTTATAACACGTAACGTTATGTACTATTACGTTATAACGTATAACGTTCTATAGTATTACGTTACAACATGTAACGTTATATAGTATTACGTTATAACACATAACGTTATATAGTATTACGTTATAACACATAACGTTATATAATATTATGTTATGGCGTATAAATTTATATAACGTATCAGAATAACGTAACACGTTACATAGCATTTCGTTGTATCGTAAAACGTTATATAGTAATACGTTATAATGTGTAACGTTATATAGTATTACGTTACAACGTGTAACGTTATATAGAATTACGTTATAACGTGTAACGTTATGAAGTATTACGTTATAACGTGTAACATTATGAAGTATTACGTTATAACGTGTAACGTTATGAAGTATTACGATATAACGTGTAACGTTATGTAGCACTACGTTATAACGTGTAACGTTATATAGTATTACGTTATAACACATAACGTTATATAATATTATGTTATGACGTATAACTTTATATAACGTATCAGAATAACGTAACACGTTACATAGTATTTCGCTGTATCGTATAACGTTATAAAGTATTACGCTGTGTCGTGTAACGTTATTTATTATTACGTTATGACGTGTAACGTTAGAAAGTATTGCGCCACAACGTGTAACGTTATGTGGCACTACGATATAACGTGTAACGTTATGTAGCATTACGTCATAATGTGTAACGTTATAAAGTATTACGCTGTATCGTGTAACGTTATTTAGTATTACGTCGTAACGTGTAACGTTATAAAGTATTACGCCGTATCGTGTAACGTTATTTAGTATTACGTCATAACGTCTAACGTTATGTTGCATTACGTTATAACGTGTAACGTTATATAGTATTACGTTATAACACGTAACGTTATGTACTATTATGTTATAACGTGTAACGTTATGTACTATTACGTTATAACGTGTAACGTAATATAATATTACGTTTTAACGTGTAAGGTTCTATACCATTACGTTATAACATGTAACGTTATATAGTATTACGTCATAACGTGTAACGTTATGTAGCATTACGTTATAACGTGTAACGTTATGTAGCATTACGTTATAACGTGTAACGTTATGTAGCATTACGTTATAATGCGCAACGTTATATAGTATTACGTTATAACGTGTAACGTTATATAGTATTACGTCATAACGTGTAACGTTATGTAGCATTACGTTATAATGTGCAACGTTATATAGTATTACGTTATAACGTGTAACGTTATATATTATTACGCTATAACGTATTACGTTATATAGTATTACACCATAACGTGTAACGTTATGTTGCATTACGTTATAACGTGTAACGTTATATAGTATTACGTTATAACACGTAACGTTATGTACTATTACGTTATAACGTATAACGTTCTATAGCATTACGTTATAACATGTAACGTTATATAGTATTACGTTATAACACATAACGTTATATAGTATTACGTCATAACGTGTAACGTTATGTTGCATTACGTCATAACGTGTAACGTTATGTTGCATTACGTTATAACGTGTAACGTTATGAAGTATTACGTTATAACGTGTAACATTATGAAGCATTACGTTATAACGTGTAACGTTATATAGTATTACGTTATAATGTGCAACGTTATATAGTATTACGTTATAACACATAACGTTATATAGTATTACGTTATAACGTGTAACGTTATGTAGCATTACGTCATAACGTGTAACGTTATGTTGCATTACGTTATAACGTGTAACGTTATGAAGTATTACGTTATAGCGTGTAACATTATGAAGCATTACGTTATAACGTGTAACGCTATATAGTATTACGTTATAACATGTAACGTTATATAGTATTACGTTATAGCATGTAACGTTATATAGAATTACGTTATAACACATAACGTTATATAGTATTACGTCATAACGTGTAACGTTATGTTGCATTACGTCATAACGTGTAACGTTATGTTGCATTACGTTATAACGTGTATCGTTATGAAGCATTACGTTGTGACGTGTAACGTCATAAAGTATTTCGCTATAACCTGTATCGTTATGAAGCATTACGTTGTGACGTGTAACGTTATATAGTATTACGTTATAACACGTAACGTTATGTACTATTACGTTATAACGTGTAACGTTATATGGAATTACGTTATAACGTGTAACGTTATATGGAATTACGTTATAACGTGTAACGTTATGAAGTATTACGTTATAACGTGTAACATTATGAAGTATTACGTTATAACGTGTAACGTTATGAAGTATTACGTTATAACGTGTAACGTTATGTAGCATTACGTTATAATGTGGAACTTTATGTTGCATTACGTCATAACGTGTAACGTTATGAAGTATTACGATATAACGTGTAACATTATGAAGTATTACGTTATAACGTGTAACGTTATGAAGTATTACGTTATAACGTGTAACGTTATGTAGCATTACGTTATAATGTGGAACGTTATATAGCATTACGTTACAATGCGCAACGTTATGTAGTATTACGCTATAACGTATAACGTTATATAGTATTACGTCATAACGTGTAGCGTTATGTTGCATTACGTTATAACGTGTAACGTTATATAGTATTACGTTATAACACGTAACGTTATGTACTATTACGTTATAACGTATAACGTTCTATAGTATTACGTTACAACATGTAACGTTATATAGTATTACGTTATAACACATAACGTTATATAGTATTACGTTATAACACATAACGTTATATAATATTATGTTATGGCGTATAAATTTATATAACGTATCAGAATAACGTAACACGTTACATAGCATTTCGTTGTATCGTAAAACGTTATATAGTAATACGTTATAATGTGTAACGTTATATAGTATTACGTTATAACGTGTAACGTTATATAGAATTACGTTATAACGTGTAACGTTATGAAGTATTACGTTATAACGTGTAACATTATGAAGTATTACGTTATAACGTGTAACGTTATGAAGTATTACGATATAACGTGTAACGTTATGTAGCACTACGTTATAACGTGTAACGTTATATAGTATTACGTTATAACACATAACGTTATATAATATTATGTTATGACGTATAACTTTATATAACGTATCAGAATAACGTAACACGTTACATAGTATTTCGCTGTATCGTATAACGTTATAAAGTATTACGCTGTTTCGTGTAACGTTATTTATTATTACGTTATGACGTGTAACGTTAGAAAGTATTGCGCCACAACGTGTAACGTTATGTGGCACTACGATATAACGTGTAACGTTATGTAGCATTACGTCATAACGTGTAACGTTATAAAGTATTACGCTGTATCGTGTAACGTTATTTAGTATTACGTCGTAACGTGTAACGTTATAAAGTATTACGCCGTATCGTGTAACGTTATTTAGTATTACGTCATAACGTCTAACGTTATGTTGCATTACGTTATAACGTGTAACGTTATATAGTATTACGTTATAACACGTAACGTTATGTACTATTATGTTATAACGTGTAACGTTATGTACTATTACGTTATAACGTGTAACGTAATATAATATTACGTTTTAACGTGTAAGGTTCTATACCATTACGTTATAACATGTAACGTTATATAGTATTACGTCATAACGTGTAACGTTATGTAGCATTACGTTATAACGTGTAACGTTATGTAGCATTACGTTATAACGTGTAACGTTATGTAGCATTACGTTATAATGCGCAACGTTATATAGTATTACGTTATAACGTGTAACGTTATATAGTATTACGTCATAACGTGTAACGTTATGTAGCATTACGTTATAATGTGCAACGTTATATAGTATTACGTTATAACGTGTAACGTTATATATTATTACGCTATAACGTATTACGTTATATAGTATTACACCATAACGTGTAACGTTATGTTGCATTACGTTATAACGTGTAACGTTATATAGTATTACGTTATAACACGTAACGTTATGTACTATTACGTTATAACGTATAACGTTCTATAGCATTACGTTATAACATGTAACGTTATATAGTATTACGTTATAACACATAACGTTATATAGTATTACGTCATAACGTGTAACGTTATGTTGCATTACGTCATAACGTGTAACGTTATGTTGCATTACGTTATAACGTGTAACGTTATGAAGTATTACGTTATAGCGTGTAACATTATGAAGCATTACGTAATAACGTGTAACGTTATATAGTATTACGTTATAACGTGTAACGTTATATACTATAACGCTATAACGTATAACGTTATATAGTATTACATCATAACGTGTAACGTTATGTTGCATTACGTCATAACGTGTAACGTTATGAAGTATTACGATATAACGTGTAACATTATGAAGTATTACGTTATAACGTGTAACGTTATGAAGTATTACGTTATAACGTGTAACGTTATGTAGCATTACGTTATAATGTGGAACGTTATATAGCATTACGTTACAATGCGCAACGTTATGTAGTATTACGCTATAACGTATAACGTTATATAGTATTACGTCATAACGTGTAGCGTTACGTTGCATTACGTTATAACGTGTAACGTTATATAGTATTACGTTATAACACGTAACGTTATGTACTATTACGTTATAACGTATAACGTTCTATAGTATTACGTTACAACATGTAACGTTATATAGTATTACGTTATAACACATAACGTTATATAGTATTACGTCATAACGTGTAACGTTATGTTGCATTACGTCATAACGTGTAACGTTATGTTGCATTACGTTATAACGTGTAACGTTATGAAGTATTACGTTATAGCGTGTAACATTATGAAGCATTACGTTATAACGTGTAACGTTATATAGTATTACGTTATAACGTGTAACGTTATATACTATAACGCTATAACGTATAACGTTATATAGTATTACATCATAACGTGTAACGTTATGTTGCATTACGTCATAACGTGTAACGTTATGAAGTATAATATATAACGTGTAACATTATGAAGTATTACGTTATAACGTGTAACGTTATGAAGTATTACGTTATAACGTGTAACGTTATGTAGCATTACGTTATAATGTGGAACGTTATATAGCATTACGTTACAATGCGCAACGTTATGTAGTATTACGCTATAACGTATAACGTTATATAGTATTACGTCATAACGTGTAGCGTTATGTTGCATTACGTTATAACGTGTAACGTTATATAGTATTACGTTATAACACGTAACGTTATGTACTATTACGTTATAACGTATAACGTTCTATAGTATTACGTTACAACATGTAACGTTATATAGTATTACGTTATAACACATAACGTTATATAGTATTACGTTATAACACATAACGTTATATAATATTATGTTATGGCGTATAAATTTATATAACGTATCAGAATAACGTAACACGTTACATAGCATTTCGTTGTATCGTAAAACGTTATATAGTAATACGTTATAATGTGTAACGTTATATAGTATTACGTTACAACGTGTAACGTTATATAGAATTACGTTATAACGTGTAACGTTATGAAGTATTACGTTATAACGTGTAACATTATGAAGTATTACGTTATAACGTGTAACGTTATGAAGTATTACGATATAACGTGTAACGTTATGTAGCACTACGTTATAACGTGTAACGTTATATAGTATTACGTTATAACACATAACGTTATATAATATTATGTTATGACGTATAACTTTATATAACGTATCAGAATAACGTAACACGTTACATAGTATTTCGCTGTATCGTATAACGTTATAAAGTATTACGCTGTGTCGTGTAACGCTATTTATTATTACGTTATGACGTGTAACGTTAGAAAGTATTGCGCCACAACGTGTAACGTTATGTGGCACTACGATATAACGTGTAACGTTATGTAGCATTACGTCATAACGTGTAACGTTATAAAGTATTACGCTGTATCGTGTAACGTTATTTAGTATTACGTCGTAACGTGTAACGTTATAAAGTATTACGCCGTATCGTGTAACGTTATTTAGTATTACGTCATAACGTCTAACGTTATGTTGCATTACGTTATAACGTGTAACGTTATATAGTATTACGTTATAACACGTAACGTTATGTACTATTATGTTATAACGTGTAACGTTATGTACTATTACGTTATAACGTGTAACGTAATATAATATTACGTTTTAACGTGTAAGGTTCTATACCATTACGTTATAACATGTAACGTTATATAGTATTACGTCATAACGTGTAACGTTATGTAGCATTACGTTATAACGTGTAACGTTATGTAGCATTACGTTATAACGTGTAACGTTATGTAGCATTACGTTATAATGCGCAACGTTATATAGTATTACGTTATAACGTGTAACGTTATATAGTATTACGTCATAACGTGTAACGTTATGTAGCATTACGTTATAATGTGCAACGTTATATAGTATTACGTTATAACGTGTAACGTTATATATTATTACGCTATAACGTATTACGTTATATAGTATTACACCATAACGTGTAACGTTATGTTGCATTACGTTATAACGTGTAACGTTATATAGTATTACGTTATAACACGTAACGTTATGTACTATTCCGTTATAACGTATAACGTTCTATAGCATTACGTTATAACATGTAACGTTATATAGTATTACGTTATAACACATAACGTTATATAGTATTACGTCATAACGTGTAACGTTATGTTGCATTACGTCATAACGTGTAACGTTATGTTGCATTACGTTATAACGTGTAACGTTATGAAGTATTACGTTATAGCGTGTAACATTATGAAGCATTACGTTATAACGTGTAACGTTATATAGTATTACGTTATAATGTGCAACGTTATATAGTATTACGTTATAACGTGTAACTTTATATATTAAAACGCTATAAAGTATAACGTTATATAGTATTACGTCATAACTTGTAACGTTATGTTGCATTACGTTATAACGTGTAACGTTATGAAGTATTACGTTATAGCGTGTAACGTTATGTAGCATTACGTTATAACGTGTAACGTTATGAAGTATTACGTTATAACGTGTAACGATATGTAGCACTACGTTATAACGTGTAACGTTATATAGTATTACGTTATAACACGTAACGTTATATAGTATTACGTTATAACACATAACGTTATATAATATTATGTTATGACGTATAACTTTATATAACGTATCAGAATAACGTAACACGTTACATAGCATTTCGTTGTATCGTATAACGTTATATAGTATTACGTTATAACGTGTAACGTTATGTAGCATTACGTTTTAACGTGTAACATTATGTAGCATTACGTTTTAACGTGTAACGTTCTGTAGTATTACGTTATAACATGTAACGTTATATAGTATTATTTTAGAAAACATAACGTTAAATAGTATTACGTTATAACGTGTAACGTTATGTAGCATTACGTTATAACGTGTAACGTTATGTAGCATTACGTTATAACATGTAACGTTATGTAGCATTACGTTATAATGTGCAACGTTATATAGTATTACGTTTTAACGTGTAACGTTATGTAGCATTACGTTATAACGTGTAACGTTATGTAGCATTACGTTATAATGTGCAACGTTACATAGTATTCCGTTGTATCGTATAACGTTATGTAGTATTACGTTATAACGTGTAACGTAATATAATATTACGTTTTAACGTGTAAGGTTCTATACCATTACGTTATAACATGTAACGTTATAAAGTATTACGTCATAACGTGTAACGTTATGTCGCATTACGTTATAACGTGTAACGTGATGTAGCATTACGTTATAACGTGTAACGTTATGTAGCAGTACGTTATAATGTGCAACGTTATATAGTATTACGTTATAACGTGTAACGTTATATAGTATTACGTCATAACGTGTAACGTTATGTAGCATTACGTTATAACGTGTAACGTTATGTAGCATTACGTTATAACGTGTAACGTTATGTAGCATTACGTTAGAATGTGCAACGTTATATAGTATTACGTTATAACGTGTAACGTTATATATTATTACGCTATAACGTGTAACGTTATATATTATTACGCTATAACGTATAACGTTATATAGTATTACGTCATAACGTGTAACGTTATGTTGCATTACGTTATAACGTGTAACGTTATGTAGCATTACGTTATAACGTGTAACGTTATGTAGCATTACGTTATAATGTGCAACGTTATATAGTATTACGTTATAACGTGTAACGTTACATAGTATTACGTTATAACGTGTATCGTTATAAAGTATTACGCTGTATCGTGTAACGTTATTAAGTATTACGTTATGACGTGTAACGTCATAAAGTATTACGCTATAACGTGTAACGTTATGCAGTATTACGTGGTAACGTGTAACGTTATGTTGCATTACGTTATACCGTGTAACGTTATATAGTATTACGTTATACCGTGTAACGTTATATAGTATTACGTTATAACACATAACGTTATATAGTATTAGGTTATAACACATAACGTTATATAATATTATGTTATGACGTATAACTTTATATAACGTATCAGAATAACGTAACACGTTACATAGTATTTCGTAGTATCGTATGACGTTATGTAGTATTACGTTAAACGTGTAACGTTATGTAGCATTGCGTTATAATGCGCAACGTTATATAGTATTACCTTATAACGTGTAACGTTATGTCGCATTACGTTATAACGTGTAACGTGATGTAGCATTACGTTATAACGTGTAACGTTATGTAGCATTACGTTATAATGTGCAACGTTATATAGTATTACGTTATAACGTGTAACGTTATATAGTATTACGTCATAACGTGTAACGTTATGTAGCATTACGTTATAACGTGTAACGTTATGTAGCATTACGTTATAACGTGTAACGATATGTAGCATTACGTTATAATGTGCAACGTTATATAGTATTACGTTATAACGTGTAACGTTATATATTATTACGCTATAACGTGTAACGTTATATATTATTACGCTATAACGTATAACGTTATATAGTATTACGTCATAACGTGTAACGTTATGTTGCATTACGTTATAACGTGTAACGTTATATAGTATTACGTTATAACACGTAACGTTATGTACTATTACGTTATAACGTATAACGTTCTATAGTATTACGTTACAACATGTAACGTTATATAGTATTACGTTATAACACATAACGTTATATAGTATTACGTTATAACACATAACGTTATATAATATCATGTTATGGCGTATAAATTTATATAACGTATCAGAATAGCGTCACACGTTACATAGCATTTCGTTGTATCGTATAACGTTATATAGTAATACGTTATAATGTGTAACGTTATATAGTATTAGGTTTTAACGTGTAACGTTATGTAGCATTATGTTATAACGTGTAACGTTATGTAGCATTACGTTATAACGTGTAACGTGATGTAGCATTACGTTATAACGTGTAACGTTATGTAGCATTACGTTATAATGTGCAACGTTATATAGTATTACGTTATAACGTGTAACGTTATATAGTATTACGTCATAACGTGTAACGTTATGTAGCATTACGTTATAACGTGTAACGTTATGTAGCATTACGTTATAACGTGTAACGTTATGTAGCATTACGTTATAAAGTGCAACGTTATATAGCATTACGTTATAACGTGTAACGTTATATATTATTACGCTATAACGTGTAACGTTATATATTATTACGCTATAACGTATAACGTTATATAGTATTACGTCATAACGTGTAACGTTATGTTGCATTACGTTATAACGTGTAACGTTATGTAGCATTACGTTATAACGTGTAACGTTATGTAGCATTACGTTATAATGTGCAACGTTATATAGTATTGCGTTATAACGTGTAACGTTACATAGTATTACGTTATAACGTGTATCGTTATAAAGTATTACGCTGTATCGTGTAACGTTATTAAGTATTACGTTATGACGTGTAACGTCATAAAGTATTACGCTATAACGTGTAACGTTATGTAGTATTACGTTATAACGTGTAACGTTATGCAGCATTACGTTGTAACGTGTAACGTTATGTTGCATTACGTTATACCGTGTAACGTTATATAGTATTACGTTATACCGTGTAACGTTATATAGTATTACGTTATAACACATAACGTTATATAGTATTAGGTTATAACACATAACGTTATATAATATTATGTTATGACGTATAACTTTATATAACGTATCAGAATAACGTAACACGTTACATAGTATTTCGTAGTATCGTATGACGTTATGTAGTATTACGTGAAACGTGTAACGTTATGTAGCATTGCGTTATAATGCGCAACGTTATATAGTATTACGTTATAACGTGTAACGTTATATATTATTACGTTATAACATATAACGTTATAAAGTATTACGCTGTATCGTGTAACGTTATTAATTATTACGTTATGACGTGTAACGTTATAAAGTATTGCGCCACAATGTGTAACGTTATGTAGCACTACGATATAACGTGTAACGTTATGTAGCATTACGTCATAACGTGTAACGTTATGTAGCATTACGTTATAATGCGCAACGTTATATAGTATTACGTTATAACGTGTAACGTTACATAGTATTACGTTATAACGTGTATCGTTATGAAGTATTACGCTGTATCGTGTAACGTTATTAAGTATTACGTTATGACGTGTAACGTTATGTAGTATTACGTTATAACGTGTAACGTTATGCAGCATTACGTTGTAACGTGTAACGTTAAGTTGCATTACGTTATACCGTGTAACGTTATATAGTATTACGTTATACCGTGTAACGTTATATAGTATTACGTTATAACACATAACGTTATATAGTATTAGGTTATAACACATAACGTTATATAGTATTAGGTTATAACACATAACGTTATATAATATCATGTTATGGCGTATAAATTTATATAACGTATCAGAATAGCGTCACACGTTACATAGCATTTCGTTGTATCGTATAACGTTATATAGTAATACGTTATAATGTGTAACGTTATATAGTATTACGTTTTAACGTGTAACGTTATGTAGCATTACGTTATAACGTGTAACGTTATGTAGCATTACGTTATAACGTGTAACGTGATGTAGCATTACGTTATAACGTGTATCGTTATGTAGCATTACGTTATAATGTGCAACGTTATATAGTATTACGTTATAACGTGTAACGTTATATAGTATTACGTCATAACGTGTAACGTTATGTAGCATTACGTTATAACGTGTAACGTTATGTAGCATTACGTTATAACGTGTAACGTTATGTAGCATTACGTTATAATGTGCAACGTTATATAGCATTACGTTATAACGTGTGACGTTATATATTATTACGCTATAACGTGTAACGTTATATATTATTACGCTATAACGTATAACGTTATATAGTATTACGTCATAACGTGTAACGTTATGTTGCATTACGTTATAACGTGTAACGTTATGTAGCATTACGTTATAACGTGTAACGTTATGTAGCATTACGTTATAATGTGCAACGTTATATAGTATTGCGTTATAACGTGTAACGTTACATAGTATTACGTTATAACGTGTATCGTTATGAAGTATTACGCTGTATCGTGTAACGTTATTAAGTATTACGTTATGACGTGTAACGTCATAAAGTATTACGCTATAACGTGTAACGTTATGTAGTATTACGTTATAACGTGTAACGTTATGCAGCATTACGTTGTAACGTGTAACGTTATGTTGCATTACGTTATACCGTGTAACGTTATATAGTATTACGTTATACCGTGTAACGTTATATAGTATTACGTTATAACACATAACGTTATATAGTATTAGGTTATAACACATAACGTTATATAATATTATGTTATGACGTATAACTTTATATAACGTATCAGAATAACGTAACACGTTACATAGTATTTCGTAGTATCGTATGACGTTATGTAGTATTACGTTAAACGTGTAACGTTATGTAGCATTGCGTTATAATGCGCAACGTTATATAGTATTACGTCATAACGTGTAACGTTATATATTATTACGTTATAACATATACCGTTATAAAGTATTACGCTGTATCGTGTAACGTTATTTATTATTACGTTATGACGTGTAACGTTATAAAGTATTGCGCCACAATGTGTAACGTTATGTAGCACTACGATATAACGTGTAACGTTATGTAGCATTACGTCATAACGTGTAACGTTATGTAGCATTACGTTATAATGCGCAACGTTATATAGTATTACGTTATAACGTGTAACGTTACATAGTATTACGTTATAACGTGTATCGTTATAAAGTATTACGCTGTATCGTGTAACGTTATTAAGTATTACGTTATGACGTGTAACGTTATGTAGTATTACGTTACAACGTGTAACGTTATGCAGCATTACGTTGTAACGTGTAACGTTAAGTTGCATTACGTTATACCGTGTAACGTTATACAGTATTACGTTATACCGTGTAACGTTATATAGTATTACGTTATAACACATAACGTTATATAGTATTAGGTGATAACACATAACGTTATATAATATTATGTTATGACGTATAACTTTATATAACGTATCAAAATAACGTAACACGTTACATAGTATTTCGTAGTATCGTATGACGTTATGTAGTATTACGTTAAACGTGTAACGTTATGTAGCATTGCGTTATAATGCGCAACGTTATATAGTATTACGTTATAACGTGTAACGTTATATATTATTACGTTATAACATATAACGTTATAAAGTACTACGCTGTATCGTGTAACGTTATTTATTATTACGTTATGACGTGTAACGTTATAAAGTATTGCGCCACAATGTGTAACGTTATGTAGCACTACGATATAACGTGTAACGTTATGTAGCATTACGTCATAACGTGTAACGTTATATAGTATTACGTTATATCGTGTATCGTTATGAAGCATTACGTTATAACGTGTAATGTTATGTAGCCTTACGGTATAGTGCGCAACGTTATATAGTATTACGTTATAACGTGTAACGTTATATATTATCACGTTATAACGTGTAACGTTATGAAGTATTACGTTATAACGTGTAACGTTATCAAGTATTACGTTATAACGTGTAACGTTATGAAGTATAACGTTATAACGTGTAACGTTATGTAGCATTACGTTATAATGTGGAACGTTATATAGTATTACGTTATAACGTGTAACGTTATATATTAAAACGCTATAAAGTATAACGTTATATAGTATTACGTCATAACTTGTAACGTTATGTTGCATTACGTTATAACGTGTAACGTTATGTAGCATTACGTTATAACGTGTAACGTTATGAAGTATTACGTTATAACACATAACGTTATATAGTATTACGTCACAACGTGTAACGTTATGTTGCATTACGTCATAACGTGTAACGTTATGTTGCATTACGTTATAACGTGTAACGTTATGAAGTATTACGTTATAGCGTGTAACATTATGAAGCATTACGTTATAACGTGTAACGTTATATAGTATTACGTTATAATGTGCAACGTTATATAGTATTACGTTATAACGTGTAACGTTATATATTATTACGCTATAACGTATAACGTTATATAGTATTACGTCATAACGTGTAACGTTATGTTGCATTACGTTATAACGTGTAACGTTATGTAGCATTACGTTATAACACGTAACGTTATGTACTATTACGTTATAACGTATAACGTTCTACAGTATTACGTTATAACATGTAACGTTATATAGTATTACGTTATAACATGTAACGTTATATAGAATTACGTTATAACATGTAACGTTATATAGTATTACGTCATAGCGTGTAACGTTATGTTGCATTACGTCATAACGTGTAACGTTATGTTGCATTACGTTATAACGTGTAACATTATGTAGCATTACGTTTTAACGTGTAACGTTCTGTAGTATTACGTTATAACATGTAACGTTATATAGTATTATTTTAGAAAACATAACGTTATATAGTATTACGTTATAACGTGTAACGTTATGTAGCATTACGTTATAACGTGTAACGTTATGTAGCATTACGTTATAATGTGCAACGTTATATAGTATTACGTTTTAACGTGTAGCGTTATGTAGCATTACGTTATAACGTGTAACGTTATGTAGCATTACGTTATAATGTGCAACGTTACATAGTATTTCGTTGTATCGTATAACGTTATGTAGTATTACGTTATAACGTGTAACGTAATATAATATTACGTTTTAACGTGTAAGGTTCTATACCATTACGTTATAACATGTAACGTTATATAGTATTACGTCATAACGTGTAACGTTATGTCGCATTACGTTATAACGTGTAACGTGATGTAGCATTACGTTATAACGTGTAACGTTATGTAGCATTACGTTATAATGTGCAACGTTATATAGTATTACGTTATAACGTGTAACGTTATATAGTATTACGTCATAACGTGTAACGTTATGTAGCATTACGTTATAACGTGTAACGTTATGTAGCATTACGTTATAACGTGTAACGTTATGTAGCATTACGTTATAATGTGCAACGTTATATAGTATTACGTTATAACGTGTAACGTTATATATTATTACGCTATAACGTATTACGTGATATAGTATTACATCATAACGTGTAACGTTATGTTGCATTACGTTATAACGTGTAACGTTATATAGTATTACGTTACAACACGTAACGTTATGTACTATTACGTTATAACGTATAACGTTCTATAGTATTACGTTATAACATGTAACGTTATATAGTATTACGTTATAACGTGTAACGTTATATAGTATTACGTTATAATGTGCAACGTTATATAGTATTACGTTATAACGTGTAACGTTATATATTATTACGCTATAACGTATAACGTTATATAGTATTACGTCATAACGTGTAACGTTATGTTGCATTACGTTATAACGTGTAACGTTATATAGTATTACGTCATAACGTGTAACGTTATGTTGCATTACGTTATAACGTGTAACGTTACGTAGCATTACGTTATAACACGTAACGTTATGTACTATTACGTTATAATGTGCAACGTTATATAGTATTACGTTATAACGTGTAAAGTTATATATTATTACGCTATAACGTATAACGTTATATAGTATTACGTCATAACGTGTAACGTTATGTTGCATTACGTTATAACGTGTAACGTTATGTAGCATTACGTTATAACGTGTAACGTTATGAAGTATTACGTTATAACACATAACGTTATATAGTATTACGTCACAACGTGTAACGTTATGTTGCATTACGTCATAACGTGTAACGTTATGTTGCATTACGTTATAACGTGTAACGTTATGAAGTATTACGTTATAGCGTGTAACATTATGAAGCATTACGTTATAACGTGTAACGTTATATAGTATTACGTTATAATGTGCAACGTTATATAGTATTACGTTATAACGTGTAACGTTATATATTATTACGCTATAACGTATAACGTTATATAGTATTACGTCATAACGTGTAACGTTATGTTGCATTACGTTATAACGTGTAACGTTATGTAGCATTACGTTATAACACGTAACGTTATGTACTATTACGTTATAACGTATAACGTTCTACAGTATTACGTTATAACATGTAACGTTATATAGTATTACGTTATAACATGTAACGTTATATAGAATTACGTTATAACATGTAACGTTATATAGTATTACGTCATAGCGTGTAACGTTATGTTGCATTACGTCATAACGTGTAACGTTATGTTGCATTACGTTATAACGTGTAACGTTATATAGTATTACGTTATAACACGTAACGTTATGTACTATTACGTTATAATGTGCAACGTTATATAGTATTACGTTATAACGTGTAAAGTTATATATTATTACGCTATAACGTATAACGTTATATAGTATTACGTCATAACGTGTAACGTTATGTTGCATTACGTTATAACGTGTAACGTTATGTAGCATTACGTTATAACGTGTAACGTTATGAAGTATTACGTTATAACACATAACGTTATATAGTATTACGTCACAACGTGTAACGTTATGTTGCATTACGTTATAACGTGTAACGTTATATAGTATTACGTTATAACACGTAACGTTATGTACTTTTACGTTATAACGTATAACGTTCTATAGTATTACGTTACAACATGTAACTTTATATAGTATTACGTTATAACACATAACGTTATATAATATTATGTTATGGCGTATAAATTTATATAACGTATCAGAATAGCGTCACACGTTACATAGCATTTCGTTGTATCGTATAACGTTATATAGTAATACGTTATAATGTGTAACGTTATATAGTATTACGTTTTAACGTGTAACGTTATGTAGCATTACGTTATAACGTGTAACGTTATGTAGCATTACGTTATAACGTGTAACGTTATGTAGCATTACGTCATAACGTTTAACGTTATATAGTATTACGTTATATCGTGTATCATTATGTAGCATTACGTTATAACGTGTAACGTTATGTAGCATTACGTTATAATGCGCAACGTTATATAGTATTACGTTATAACGTGTAACGCTACATAGTATTACGTTATAATGTGCAACGTTATATAGTATTACGTTATATCGTGTATCGTTATGAAGCATTACGTTATAGCGTGTAACATTATGAAGCATTACGTTATAACGTGTAACGTTATATAGTATTACGTTATAATGTGCAACGTTATGAAGTATTACGTTATAACGTGTAACATTATGAAGCATTACGTTATAACGTGTAACGTTATATAGTATTACGTTATAATGTGTAACGTTATATATTATTACGCTATAACGTATAACGTTATATAGTATTACGTCATAACGTGTAACGTTATATATTATTACGCTATAACGTATAACGTTATATAGTATTACGTCATAACGTGTAACGTTATGTTGCATTACGTTATAGCACGTAACGTTATGTACTATTACGTTATATCGTGTATCGTTATGAAGCATTACGTTATAGCGTGTAACATTATGAAGCATTACGTTATAACGTGTAACGTTATATAGTATTACGTTATAATGTGCAACGTTATATAGTATTACGTTATATCGTGTATCGTTATGAAGCATTACGTTATAGCGTGTAACATTATGAAGCATTACGTTATAACGTGTAACGTTATATAGTATTACGTTATAATGTGCAACGTTATGAAGTATTACGTTATAACGTGTAACATTATGAAGTATTACGTTATAACGTGTAACGTTATGAAGTATTACGTTATAACGTGTAACGTTATGTAGCATTACGTTATAATGTGGAACGTTATATAGTATTACGTTATAACGTGTAACGTTATATATTAAAACGCTATAAAGTATAACCTTATATAGTATTACGTCATAACTTGTAACGTTATGTTGCATTACGTTATAACGTGTAACGTTATGTAGCACTACGTTTTAACGTGTAACGTTATATAGTATTACGTTATAATGTGCAACGTTATGAAGTATTACGTTATAACGTGTAACATTATGAAGTATTACGTTATAATGTGTAACGTTATATAGTATTACGTTTTAACGTGTAACGTTATGTAGCATTACGTTATAACGTGTAACGTTATGTAGCATTACGTTATAACGTGTAACGTTATGTAGCATTACGTCATAACGTGTAACGTTATATAGTATTACGTTATATCGTGTATCATTATGTAGCATTACGTTATAACGCGTAACGTTATGTAGCACTACGTTATAATGCGCAACGTTATATAGTATTACGTTATAACGTGTAACGTTACATAGTATTACGTTATAACGTGTATCGTTATAAAGTATTACGCTGTATCGTATAACGTTATTAAGTATTACGATATGACGTGTAACGTCATAAAGTATTACGCTATAACGTGTAACGTTATGTAGTATTACGTTATAACGTGTAACGTTATGCAGCAATACGTTGTAACGTGTAACGTTATGTTGCATTACGTTATACCGTGTAACGTTATATAGTATTACGTTATAACACATAACGTTATATAGTATTAGGTTATAACACATAACGTTATATAATATTATGTTATGACGTATAATTTTATATAACGTATCAGAATAACGTAACACGTTACATAGTATTTCGTTGTATCGTATGACGTTATGTAGTATTACGTTAAACGTGTAACGTTATGTAGCATTGCGTTATAATGCGCAACGTTATATAGTATTACGTTATAACGTGTATCGTTATAAAGTATTACGCTGTATCGTGTAACGTTATTAAGTATTACGATATGACGTGTAACGTTATAAAGTATTGCGCCACAATGTGTAACGTTATGTAGCACTACGATATAACGTGTAACGTTATGTAGCATTACGTCATAACGTGTAACGTTATATAGTATTACGTTATATCGTGTATCGTTATGTAGTATTACGTTAAACGTGTAACGTTATGTAGCATTGCGTTATAATGCGCAACGTTATATAGTATTACGTTATAACGTGTAACGTTATATATTATTACGTTATAACATATAACGCTATAAAGTATTACGCTGTATCGTGTAACGTTATTTATTATTACGTTATGACGTGTAACGTTATAAAGTATTGCGCCACAATGTGTAACGTTATGTAGCACTACGATATAACGTGTAACGTTATGTAGCATTACGTCATAACGTGTAACGTTATATAGTATTACGTTATATCGTGTATCGTTATGAAGCATTACGTTATAGCGTGTAACATTATGAAGCATTACGTTATAACGTGTAACGTTATATAGTATTACGTTATAATGTGCAACGTTATGAAGTATTACGTTATAGCGTGTAACATTATGAAGCATTACGTTATAACGTGTAACGTTATATAGTATTACGTGATAACACGTAACGTTATGTACTATTACGTTATAACGTGTAACGTTATACAGAATTACTTTATAACGTGTAACGTTATGAAGTATTACGTTATAACGTGTAACATTATGAAGTATTACGTTATAACGTGTAACGTTATGAAGTATTACGTTATAACGTGTAACGTTATGTAGCATTACGTTATAATGTGGAACGTTATATAGTATTACGTTATAACGTGTAACTTTATATATTAAAACGCTATAAAGTATAACGTTATATAGTATTACGTCATAACTTGTAACGTTATGTTGCATTACGTTATAACGTGTAACGTTATATAGTATTACGTTATAATGTGCAACGTTATGAAGTATTACGTTATAACGTGTAACATTATGAAGTATTACGTTATAACGTGTAACGTTATGAAGTATTACGTTATAACGTGTAACGTTATGTAGCATTACGTTATAATGTGGAACGTTATATAGTATTACGTTATAACGTGTAACGTTATATATTAAAACGCTATAAAGTATAACCTTATATAGTATTACGTCATAACTTGTAACGTTATGTTGCATTACGTTATAACGTGTAACGTTATGTAGCACTACGTTTTAACGTGTAACGTTATATAGTATTACGTTATAATGTGCAACGTTATGAAGTATTACGTTATAACGTGTAACATTATGAAGTATTACGTTATAATGTGTAACGTTATATAGTATTACGTTTTAACGTGTAACGTTATGTAGCATTACGTTATAACGTGTAACGTTATGTAGCATTACGTTATAACGTGTAACGTTATGTAGCATTACGTCATAACGTGTAACGTTATATAGTATTACGTTATATCGTGTATCATTATGTAGCATTACGTTATAACGCGTAACGTTATGTAGCACTACGTTATAATGCGCAACGTTATATAGTATTACGTTATAACGTGTAACGTTACATAGTATTACGTTATAACGTGTATCGTTATAAAGTATTACGCTGTATCGTATAACGTTATTAAGTATTACGATATGACGTGTAACGTCATAAAGTATTACGCTATAACGTGTAACGTTATGTAGTATTACGTTATAACGTGTAACGTTATGCAGCAATACGTTGTAACGTGTAACGTTATGTTGCATTACGTTATACCGTGTAACGTTATATAGTATTACGTTATAACACATAACGTTATATAGTATTAGGTTATAACACATAACGTTATATAATATTATGTTATGACGTATAATTTTATATAACGTATCAGAATAACGTAACACGTTACATAGTATTTCGTTGTATCGTATGACGTTATGTAGTATTACGTTAAACGTGTAACGTTATGTAGCATTGCGTTATAATGCGCAACGTTATATAGTATTACGTTATAACGTGTATCGTTATAAAGTATTACGCTGTATCGTGTAACGTTATTAAGTATTACGATATGACGTGTAACGTTATAAAGTATTGCGCCACAATGTGTAACGTTATGTAGCACTACGATATAACGTGTAACGTTATGTAGCATTACGTCATAACGTGTAACGTTATATAGTATTACGTTATATCGTGTATCGTTATGTAGTATTACGTTAAACGTGTAACGTTATGTAGCATTGCGTTATAATGCGCAACGTTATATAGTATTACGTTATAACGTGTAACGTTATATATTATTACGTTATAACATATAACGCTATAAAGTATTACGCTGTATCGTGTAACGTTATTTATTATTACGTTATGACGTGTAACGTTATAAAGTATTGCGCCACAATGTGTAACGTTATGTAGCACTACGATATAACGTGTAACGTTATGTAGCATTACGTCATAACGTGTAACGTTATATAGTATTACGTTATATCGTGTATCGTTATGAAGCATTACGTTATAGCGTGTAACATTATGAAGCATTACGTTATAACGTGTAACGTTATATAGTATTACGTTATAATGTGCAACGTTATGAAGTATTACGTTATAGCGTGTAACATTATGAAGCATTACGTTATAACGTGTAACGTTATATAGTATTACGTGATAACACGTAACGTTATGTACTATTACGTTATAACGTGTAACGTTATACAGAATTACTTTATAACGTGTAACGTTATGAAGTATTACGTTATAACGTGTAACATTATGAAGTATTACGTTATAACGTGTAACGTTATGAAGTATTACGTTATAACGTGTAACGTTATGTAGCATTACGTTATAATGTGGAACGTTATATAGTATTACGTTATAACGTGTAACTTTATATATTAAAACGCTATAAAGTATAACGTTATATAGTATTACGTCATAACTTGTAACGTTATGTTGCATTACGTTATAACGTGTAACGTTATGAAGTATTACGTTATAGCGTGTAACGTTATGTAGCATTACGTTATAACGTGTAACGTTATGAAGTATTACGTTATAACGTGTAACGATATGTAGCACTACGTTATAACGTGTAACGTTATATAGTATTACGTTATAACACGTAACGTTATATAGTATTACGTTATAACACATAACGTTATATAATATTATGTTATGACGTATAACTTTATATAACGTATCAGAATAACGTAACACGTTACATAGCATTTCGTTGTATCGTATAACGTTATATAGTATTACGTTATAACGTGTAACGTTATGTAGCATTACGTTTTAACGTGTAACATTATGTAGCATTACGTTTTAACGTGTAACGTTCTGTAGTATTACGTTATAACATGTAACGTTATATAGTATTATTTTAGAAAACATAACGTTAAATAGTATTACGTTATAACGTGTAACGTTATGTAGCATTACGTTATAACGTGTAACGTTATGTAGCATTACGTTATAACATGTAACGTTATGTAGCATTACGTTATAATGTGCAACGTTATATAGTATTACGTTTTAACGTGTAACGTTATGTAGCATTACGTTATAACGTGTAACGTTATGTAGCATTACGTTATAATGTGCAACGTTACATAGTATTCCGTTGTATCGTATAACGTTATGTAGTATTACGTTATAACGTGTAACGTAATATAATATTACGTTTTAACGTGTAAGGTTCTATACCATTACGTTATAACATGTAACGTTATAAAGTATTACGTCATAACGTGTAACGTTATGTCGCATTACGTTATAACGTGTAACGTGATGTAGCATTACGTTATAACGTGTAACGTTATGTAGCAGTACGTTATAATGTGCAACGTTATATAGTATTACGTTATAACGTGTAACGTTATATAGTATTACGTCATAACGTGTAACGTTATGTAGCATTACGTTATAACGTGTAACGTTATGTAGCATTACGTTATAACGTGTAACGTTATGTAGCATTACGTTAGAATGTGCAACGTTATATAGTATTACGTTATAACGTGTAACGTTATATATTATTACGCTATAACGTGTAACGTTATATATTATTACGCTATAACGTATAACGTTATATAGTATTACGTCATAACGTGTAACGTTATGTTGCATTACGTTATAACGTGTAACGTTATGTAGCATTACGTTATAACGTGTAACGTTATGTAGCATTACGTTATAATGTGCAACGTTATATAGTATTACGTTATAACGTGTAACGTTACATAGTATTACGTTATAACGTGTATCGTTATAAAGTATTACGCTGTATCGTGTAACGTTATTAAGTATTACGTTATGACGTGTAACGTCATAAAGTATTACGCTATAACGTGTAACGTTATGCAGTATTACGTGGTAACGTGTAACGTTATGTTGCATTACGTTATACCGTGTAACGTTATATAGTATTACGTTATACCGTGTAACGTTATATAGTATTACGTTATAACACATAACGTTATATAGTATTAGGTTATAACACATAACGTTATATAATATTATGTTATGACGTATAACTTTATATAACGTATCAGAATAACGTAACACGTTACATAGTATTTCGTAGTATCGTATAACGTTATATAGTAATACGTTATAATGTGTAACGTTATATAGTATTAGGTTTTAACGTGTAACGTTATGTAGCATTATGTTATAACGTGTAACGTTATGTAGCATTACGTTATAACGTGTAACGTGATGTAGCATTACGTTATAACGTGTAACGTGATGTAGCATTACGTTATAACGTGTAACGTTATGTAGCATTACGTTATAACGTGTAACGATATGTAGCATTACGTTATAATGTGCAACGTTATATAGTATTACGTTATAACGTGTAACGTTATATATTATTACGCTATAACGTGTAACGTTATATATTATTACGCTATAACGTATAACGTTATATAGTATTACGTCATAACGTGTAACGTTATGTTGCATTACGTTATAACGTGTAACGTTATATAGTATTACGTTATAACACGTAACGTTATGTACTATTACGTTATAACGTATAACGTTCTATAGTATTACGTTACAACATGTAACGTTATATAGTATTACGTTATAACACATAACGTTATATAGTATTACGTTATAACACATAACGTTATATAATATCATGTTATGGCGTATAAATTTATATAACGTATCAGAATAGCGTCACACGTTACATAGCATTTCGTTGTATCGTATAACGTTATATAGTAATACGTTATAATGTGTAACGTTATATAGTATTAGGTTTTAACGTGTAACGTTATGTAGCATTATGTTATAACGTGTAACGTTATGTAGCATTACGTTATAACGTGTAACGTGATGTAGCATTACGTTATAACGTGTAACGTTATGTAGCATTACGTTATAATGTGCAACGTTATATAGTATTACGTTATAACGTGTAACGTTATATAGTATTACGTCATAACGTGTAACGTTATGTAGCATTACGTTATAACGTGTAACGTTATGTAGCATTACGTTATAACGTGTAACGTTATGTAGCATTACGTTATAAAGTGCAACGTTATATAGCATTACGTTATAACGTGTAACGTTATATATTATTACGCTATAACGTGTAACGTTATATATTATTACGCTATAACGTATAACGTTATATAGTATTACGTCATAACGTGTAACGTTATGTTGCATTACGTTATAACGTGTAACGTTATGTAGCATTACGTCATAACGTGTAACGTTATGTAGCATTACGTTATAATGCGCAACGTTATATAGTATTACGTTATAACGTGTAACGTTACATAGTATTACGTTATAACGTGTATCGTTATGAAGTATTACGCTGTATCGTGTAACGTTATTAAGTATTACGTTATGACGTGTAACGTTATGTAGTATTACGTTATAACGTGTAACGTTATGCAGCATTACGTTGTAACGTGTAACGTTAAGTTGCATTACGTTATACCGTGTAACGTTATATAGTATTACGTTATACCGTGTAACGTTATATAGTATTACGTTATAACACATAACGTTATATAGTATTAGGTTATAACACATAACGTTATATAGTATTAGGTTATAACACATAACGTTATATAATATCATGTTATGGCGTATAAATTTATATAACGTATCAGAATAGCGTCACACGTTACATAGCATTTCGTTGTATCGTATAACGTTATATAGTAATACGTTATAATGTGTAACGTTATATAGTATTACGTTTTAACGTGTAACGTTATGTAGCATTACGTTATAACGTGTAACGTTATGTAGCATTACGTTATAACGTGTAACGTGATGTAGCATTACGTTATAACGTGTATCGTTATGTAGCATTACGTTATAATGTGCAACGTTATATAGTATTACGTTATAACGTGTAACGTTATATAGTATTACGTCATAACGTGTAACGTTATGTAGCATTACGTTATAACGTGTAACGTTATGTAGCATTACGTTATAACGTGTAACGTTATGTAGCATTACGTTATAATTTGCAACGTTATATAGCATTACGTTATAACGTGTAACGTTATATATTATTACGCTATAACGTGTAACGTTATATATTATTACGCTATAACGTATAACGTTATATAGTATTACGTCATAACGTGTAACGTTATGTTGCATTACGTTATAACGTGTAACGTTATGTAGCATTACGTTATAACGTGTAACGTTATGTAGCATTACGTTATAATGTGCAACGTTATATAGTATTGCGTTATAACGTGTAACGTTACATAGTATTACGTTATAACGTGTATCGTTATGAAGTATTACGCTGTATCGTGTAACGTTATTAAGTATTACGTTATGACGTGTAACGTCATAAAGTATTACGCTATAACGTGTAACGTTATGTAGTATTACGTTATAACGTGTAACGTTATGCAGCATTACGTTGTAACGTGTAACGTTATGTTGCATTACGTTATACCGTGTAACGTTATATAGTATTACGTTATACCGTGTAACGTTATATAGTATTACGTTATAACACATAACGTTATATAGTATTAGGTTATAACACATAACGTTATATAATATTATGTTATGACGTATAACTTTATATAACGTATCAGAATAACGTAACACGTTACATAGTATTTCGTAGTATCGTATGACGTTATGTAGTATTACGTTAAACGTGTAACGTTATGTAGCATTGCGTTATAATGCGCAACGTTATATAGTATTACGTCATAACGTGTAACGTTATATATTATTACGTTATAACATATACCGTTATAAAGTATTACGCTGTATCGTGTAACGTTATTTATTATTACGTTATGACGTGTAACGTTATAAAGTATTGCGCCACAATGTGTAACGTTATGTAGCACTACGATATAACGTGTAACGTTATGTAGCATTACGTCATAACGTGTAACGTTATGTAGCATTACGTTATAATGCGCAACGTTATATAGTATTACGTTATAACGTGTAACGTTACATAGTATTACGTTATAACGTGTATCGTTATAAAGTATTACGCTGTATCGTGTAACGTTATTAAGTATTACGTTATGACGTGTAACGTTATGTAGTATTACGTTACAACGTGTAACGTTATGCAGCATTACGTTGTAACGTGTAACGTTAAGTTGCATTACGTTATACCGTGTAACGTTATACAGTATTACGTTATACCGTGTAACGTTATATAGTATTACGTTATAACACATAACGTTATATAGTATTAGGTGATAACACATAACGTTATATAATATTATGTTATGACGTATAACTTTATATAACGTATCAAAATAACGTAACACGTTACATAGTATTTCGTAGTATCGTATGACGTTATGTAGTATTACGTTAAACGTGTAACGTTATGTAGCATTGCGTTATAATGCGCAACGTTATATAGTATTACGTTATAACGTGTAACGTTATATATTATTACGTTATAACATATAACGTTATAAAGTACTACGCTGTATCGTGTAACGTTATTTATTATTACGTTATGACGTGTAACGTTATAAAGTATTGCGCCACAATGTGTAACGTTATGTAGCACTACGATATAACGTGTAACGTTATGTAGCATTACGTCATAACGTGTAACGTTATATAGTATTACGTTATATCGTGTATCGTTATGAAGCATTACGTTATAACGTGTAATGTTATGTAGCCTTACGGTATAGTGCGCAACGTTATATAGTATTACGTTATAACGTGTAACGTTACATAGTATTACGTTATAACGTGTATCGTTATGAAGTATTACGCTGTATCGTGTAACGTTATTAAGTATTACGTTATGACGTGTAACGTTATGTAGTATTACGTTATAACGTGTAACGTTATGCAGCATTACGTTGTAACGTGTAACGTTAAGTTGCATTACGTTATACCGTGTAACGTTATATAGTATTACGTTATACCGTGTAACGTTATATAGTATTACGTTATAACACATAACGTTATATAGTATTAGGTTATAACACATAACGTTATATAGTATTAGGTTATAACACATAACGTTATATAATATCATGTTATGGCGTATAAATTTATATAACGTATCAGAATAGCGTCACACGTTACATAGCATTTCGTTGTATCGTATAACGTTATATAGTAATACGTTATAATGTGTAACGTTATATAGTATTACGTTTTAACGTGTAACGTTATGTAGCATTACGTTATAACGTGTAACGTTATGTAGCATTACGTTATAACGTGTAACGTGATGTAGCATTACGTTATAACGTGTATCGTTATGTAGCATTACGTTATAATGTGCAACGTTATATAGTATTACGTTATAACGTGTAACGTTATATAGTATTACGTCATAACGTGTAACGTTATGTAGCATTACGTTATAACGTGTAACGTTATGTAGCATTACGTTATAACGTGTAACGTTATGTAGCATTACGTTATAATGTGCAACGTTATATAGCATTACGTTATAACGTGTAACGTTATATATTATTACGCTATAACGTGTAACGTTATATATTATTACGCTATAACGTATAACGTTATATAGTATTACGTCATAACGTGTAACGTTATGTTGCATTACGTTATAACGTGTAACGTTATGTAGCATTACGTTATAACGTGTAACGTTATGTAGCATTACGTTATAATGTGCAACGTTATATAGTATTGCGTTATAACGTGTAACGTTACATAGTATTACGTTATAACGTGTATCGTTATGAAGTATTACGCTGTATCGTGTAACGTTATTAAGTATTACGTTATGACGTGTAACGTCATAAAGTATTACGCTATAACGTGTAACGTTATGTAGTATTACGTTATAACGTGTAACGTTATGCAGCATTACGTTGTAACGTGTAACGTTATGTTGCATTACGTTATACCGTGTAACGTTATATAGTATTACGTTATACCGTGTAACGTTATATAGTATTACGTTATAACACATAACGTTATATAGTATTAGGTTATAACACATAACGTTATATAATATTATGTTATGACGTATAACTTTATATAACGTATCAGAATAACGTAACACGTTACATAGTATTTCGTAGTATCGTATGACGTTATGTAGTATTACGTTAAACGTGTAACGTTATGTAGCATTGCGTTATAATGCGCAACGTTATATAGTATTACGTCATAACGTGTAACGTTATATATTATTACGTTATAACATATACCGTTATAAAGTATTACGCTGTATCGTGTAACGTTATTTATTATTACGTTATGACGTGTAACGTTGTAAAGTATTGCGCCACAATGTGTAACGTTATGTAGCACTACGATATAACGTGTAACGTTATGTAGCATTACGTCATAACGTGTAACGTTATGTAGCATTACGTTATAATGCGCAACGTTATATAGTATTACGTTATAACGTGTAACGTTACATAGTATTACGTTATAACGTGTATCGTTATAAAGTATTACGCTGTATCGTGTAACGTTATTAAGTATTACGTTATGACGTGTAACGTTATGTAGTATTACGTTACAACGTGTAACGTTATGCAGCATTACGTTGTAACGTGTAACGTTAAGTTGCATTACGTTATACCGTGTAACGTTATACAGTATTACGTTATACCGTGTAACGTTATATAGTATTACGTTATAACACATAACGTTATATAGTATTAGGTGATAACACATAACGTTATATAATATTATGTTATGACGTATAACTTTATATAACGTATCAAAATAACGTAACACGTTACATAGTATTTCGTAGTATCGTATGACGTTATGTAGTATTACGTTAAACGTGTAACGTTATGTAGCATTGCGTTATAATGCGCAACGTTATATAGTATTACGTTATAACGTGTAACGTTATATATTATTACGTTATAACATATAACGTTATAAAGTACTACGCTGTATCGTGTAACGTTATTTATTATTACGTTATGACGTGTAACGTTATAAAGTATTGCGCCACAATGTGTAACGTTATGTAGCACTACGATATAACGTGTAACGTTATGTAGCATTACGTCATAACGTGTAACGTTATATAGTATTACGTTATATCGTGTATCGTTATGAAGCATTACGTTATAACGTGTAATGTTATGTAGCCTTACGGTATAGTGCGCAACGTTATATAGTATTACGTTATAACGTGTAACGTTATATATTATCACGTTATAACGTGTAGCGTTATAAAGTATTACGCTGTATCGTGTAACGTTATATAGTATTACGTCATAACGTGTAACGTTATGTAGCATTACGTTATAACGTGTAACGTTATGTAGCATTACGTTCTAACGTGTAACGATATGTAGCATTACGTTATAATGTGCAACGTTATATAGTATTACGTTATAACGTGTAACGTTATATATTATTACGCTATAACGTGTAACGTTATATATTATTACGCTATAACGTATAACGTTATATAGTATTACGTCATAACGTGTAACGTTATGTTGCATTACGTTATAACGTGTAACGTTATATAGTATTACGTTATAACGCGTAACGTTATGTACTATTACGTTATAACGTATAACGTTCTATAGTATTACGTTACAACATGTAACGTTATATAGTATTACGTTATAACGTGTAACGTTATGCAGCATTACGTTGTAACGTGTAACGTTATGTTGCATTACGTTATACCGTGTAACGTTATATAGTATTACGTTATACCGTGTAACGTTATATAGTATTACGTTATAACACATAACGTTATATAGTATTAGGTTATAACACATAACGTTATATAATATTATGTTATGACGTATAACTTTATATAACGTATCAGAATAACGTAACACGTTACATAGTATTTCGTAGTATCGTATGACGTTATGTAGTATTACGTTATAACGTGTAACGTTATGTAGCATTACGTTATAACGTGTAACGTTATGTAGCATTACGTTATAACGTGTAACGTTATATATTATTACGCTATAACGTGTAACGTTATATATTATTACGCTATAACGTATAACGTTATATAGTATTACGTCATAACGTGTAACGTTATGTTGCATTACGTCATAACGTGTAACGTTATGTAGCATTACGTTATAATGCGCAACGTTATATAGTATTACGTTATAACGTGTAACGTTACATAGTATTACGTTATAACGTGTATCGTTATAAAGTATTACGCTGTATCGTGTAACGTTATTAAGTATTACGTTATGACGTGTAACGTTATGTAGTATTACGTTATAACGTGTAACGTTATGCAGCATTACGTTGTAACGTGTAACGTTAAGTTGCATTACGTTATACCGTGTAACGTTATATAGTATTACGTTATACCGTGTAACGTTATATAGTATTACGTTATAACACATAACGTTATATAGTATTAGGTTATAACACATAACGTTATATAATATTATGTTATGACGTATAACTTTATATAACGTATCAAAATAACGTAACACGTTACATAGTATTTCGTAGTATCGTATGACGTTATGTAGTATTACGTTAAACGTGTAACGTTATGTAGCATTGCGTTATAATGCGCAACGTTATATAGTATTACGTTATAACGTGTAACGTTATGTCGCATTACGTTATAACGTGTAACGTGATGTAGCATTACGTTATAACGTGTAACGTTATGTAGCATTACGTTATAATGTGCAACGTTATATAGTATTACGTTATAACGTGTAACGTTATATAGTATTACGTCATAACGTGTAACGTTATGTAGCATTACGTTATAACGTGTAACGTTATGTAGCATTACGTTATAACGTGTAACGATATGTAGCATTACGTTATAATGTGCAACGTTATATAGTATTACGTTATAACGTGTAACGTTATATATTATTACGTTATAACACATAACGTTATATAGTATTACGTTATAACACATAACGTTATATAATATCATGTTATGGCGTATAAATTTATATAACGTATCAGAATAGCGTCACACGTTACATAGCATTTCGTTGTATCGTATAACGTTATATAGTAATACGTTATAATGTGTAACGTTATATAGTATTACGTTTTGACGTGTAACGTTATGTAGCATTACGTTATAACGTGTAACGTTATGTAGCATTACGTTATAACGTGTAACGTGATGTAGCATTACGTTATAACGTGTAACGTTATGTAGCATTACGTTATAATGTGCAACGTTATATAGTATTACGTTATAACGTGTAACGTTATATAATATTACGTCATAACGTGTACCGTTATGTAGCATTACGTTATAACGTGTAACGTTATGTAGCATTACGTTATAATGTGCAACGTTATATAGCATTACGTTATAACGTGTAACGTTATATATTATAACGCTATAACGTGTAACGTTATATATTATTACGCTATAACGTATAACGTTATATAGTATTACGTCATAACGTGTAACGTTATGTTGCATTACGTTATAACGTGTAACGTTATGTAGCATTACGTTATAACGTGTAACGTTATGTAGCATTACGTTATAATGTGCAACGTTATATAGTATTGCGTTATAACGTGTAACGTTACATAGTATTACGTTATAACGTGTATCGTTATAAAGTATTACGCTGTATCGTGTAACGTTATTAAGTATTACGTTATGACGTGTAACGTCATAAAGTATTACGCTATAACGTGTAACGTTATGTAGTATTACGTTATAACGTGTAACGTTATGCAGCATTACGTTGTAACGTGTAACGTTATGTTGCATTACGTTATACCGTGTAACGTTATATAGTATTACGTTATACCGTGTAACGTTATATAGTATTACGTTATAACACATAACGTTATATAGTATTAGGTTATAACACATAACGTTATATAATATTATGTTATGACGTATAACTTTATATAACGTATCAGAATAACGTAACACGTTACATAGTATTTCGTAGTATCGTATGACGTTATGTAGTATTACGTTAAACGTGTAACGTTATGTAGCATTGCGTTATAACGTGTAACGTTATGTAGCATTACGTTATAATGTGCAACGTTATGTAGTATTACGTTATAACGTGTAACGTAATATAATATTACGTTTTAACGTGTAAGGTTCTATACCATTACGTTATAACATGTAACGTTATATAGTATTACGTCATAACGTGTAACGTTATGTCGCATTACGTTATAACGTGTAACGTGATGTAGCATTACGTTATAACGTGTAACGTTATGTAGCATTACGTTATAATGTGCAACGTTATATAGTATTACGTTATAACGTGTAAAGTTATATAGTATTACGTCATAACGTGTAACGTTATGTAGCATTACGTTATAACGTGTAACGTTATGTAGCATTACGTTACAACGTGTAACGTTATGTAGCATTACGTTATAATGTGCAACGTTATATAGTATTACGTTATAACGTGTAACGTTATATATTATTACGCTATAACGTGTAACGTTATATATTATTACGCTATAACGTATAACGTTATATAGTATTACGTCATAACGTGTAACGTTATGTTGCATTACGTTATAACGTGTAACGTTATGTAGCATTACGTTATAACGTGTAACGTTATGTAGCATTACGTTATAATGTGCAACGTTATATAGTATTACGTTATAACGTGTAACGTTACATAGTATTACGTTATAACGTGTATCGTTATAAAGTATTACGCTGTATCGTGTAACGTTATTAAGTATTACGTTATGACGTGTAACGTCATAAAGTATTACGCTATAACGTGTAACGTTATGTAGTATTACGTTATAACGTGTAACGTTATGCAGTATTACGTTGTAACGTGTAACGTTATGTTGCATTACGTTATACCGTGTAACGTTATATAGTATTACGTTATACCGTGTAACGTTATATAGTATTACGTTATAACACATAACGTTATATAGTATTAGGTTATAACACATAACGTTATATAATATTATGTTATGACGTATAACTTTATATAACGTATCAGAATAACGTAACACGTTACATAGTATTTCGTAGTATCGTATGACGTTATGTAGTATTACGTTAAACGTGTAATGTTATGTAGCATTGCGTTATAATGCGCAACGTTATATAGTATTACGTTATAACGTGTAACGTTATGTCGCATTACGTTATAACGTGTAACGTGATGTAGCATTACGTTATAACGTGTAACGTTATGTAGCATTACGTTATAATGTGCAACGTTATAGAGTATTACGTTATAACGTGTAACGTTATATAGTATTACGTCATAACGTGTAACGTTATGTAGCATTACGTTATAACGTGTAACGTTATGTAGCATTACGTTCTAACGTGTAACGATATGTAGCATTACGTTATAATGTGCAACGTTATATAGTATTACGTTATAACGTGTAACGTTATATATTATTACGCTATAACGTGTAACGTTATATATTATTACGCTATAACGTATAACGTTATATAGTATTACGTCATAACGTGTAACGTTATGTTGCATTACGTTATAACGTGTAACGTTATATAGTATTACGTTATAACGCGTAACGTTATGTACTATTACGTTATAACGTATAACGTTCTATAGTATTACGTTACAACATGTAACGTTATATAGTATTACGTTATAACACATAACGTTATATAGTATTACGTTATAACACATAACGTTATATAATATCATGTTATGGCGTATAAATTTATATAACGTATCAGAATAGCGTCACACGTTACATAGCATTTCGTTGTATCGTATAACGTTATATAGTAATACGTTATAATGTGTAACGTTATATAGTATTACGTTTTAACGTGTAACGTTATGTAGCATTACGTTATAACGTGTAACGTTATGTAGCATTACGTTATAACGTGTAACGTGATGTAGCATTACGTTATAACGTGTAACGTTATGTAGCATTACGTTATAATGTGCAACGTTATATAGTATTACGTTATAACGTGTAACGATATATAGTATTACGTCATAACGTGTAACGTTATGTAGCATTACGTTATAACGTGTAACGTTATGTAGCATTACGTTATAACGTGTAACGTTATGTAGCATTACGTTATAATGTGCAACGTTATATAGCATTACGTTATAACGTGTAACGTTATATATTATTACGCTATAACGTGTAACGTTATATATTATTACGCTATAACGTATAACGTTATATAGTATTACGTCATAACGTGTAACGTTATGTTGCATTACGTTATAACGTGTAACGTTATGTAGCATTACGTTATAACGTGTAACGTTATGTAGCATTACGTTATAATGTGCAACGTTATATAGTATTGCGTTATAACGTGTAACGTTACATAGTATTACGTTATAACGTGTATCGTTATAAAGTATTACGCTGTATCGTGTAACGTTATTAAGTATTACGTTATGACGTGTAACGTCATAAAGTATTACGCTATAACGTGTAACGTTATGTAGTATTACGTTATAACGTGTAACGTTATGCAGTATTACGTTGTAACGTGTAACGTTATGTTGCATTACGTTATACCGTGTAACGTTATATAGTATTACGTTATACCGTGTAACGTTATATAGTATTACGTTATAACACATAACGTTATATAGTATTAGGTTATAACACATAACGTTATATAATATTATGTTATGACGTATAACTTTATATAACGTATCAGAATAACGTAACACGTTACATAGTATTTCGTAGTATCGTATGACGTTATGTAGTATTACGTTAAACGTGTAACGTTATGTAGCATTGCGTTATAATGCGCAACGTTATATAGTATTACGTTATAACGTGTAACGTTATGTCGCATTACGTTATAACGTGTAACGTGATGTAGCATTACGTTATAACGTGTAACGTTATGTAGCATTACGTTATAATGTGCAACGTTATATAGTATTACGTTATAACGTGTAACGTTATATAGTATTACGTCATAACGTGTAACGTTATGTAGCATTACGTTATAACGTGTAACGTTATGTAGCATTACGTTATAACGTGTAACGTTATGTAGCATTACGTTCTAACGTGTAACGATATGTAGCATTACGTTATAATGTGCAACGTTATATAGTATTACGTTATAACGTGTAACGTTATATATTATTACGCTATAACGTGTAACGTTATATATTATTACGCTATAACGTATAACGTTATATAGTATTACGTCATAACGTGTAACGTTATGTTGCATTACGTTATAACGTGTAACGTTATATAGTATTACGTTATAACGCGTAACGTTATGTACTATTACGTTATAACGTATAACGTTCTATAGTATTACGTTACAACATGTAACGTTATATAGTATTACGTTATAACACATAACGTTATATAGTATTACGTTATAACACATAACGTTATATAATATCATGTTATGGCGTATAAATTTATATAACGTATCAGAATAGCGTCACACGTTACATAGCATTTCGTTGTATCGTATAACGTTATATAGTAATACGTTATAATGTGTAACGTTATATAGTATTACGTTTTAACGTGTAACGTTATGTAGCATTACGTTATAACGTGTAACGTTATGTAGCATTACGTTATAACGTGTAACGTGATGTAGCATTACGTTATAACGTGTAACGTTATGTAGCATTACGTTATAATGTGCAACGTTATAGAGTATTACGTTATAACGTGTAACGTTATATAGTATTACGTCATAACGTGTAACGTTATGTAGCATTACGTTATAACGTGTAACGTTATGTAGCATTACGTTCTAACGTGTAACGATATGTAGCATTACGTTATAATGTGCAACGTTATATAGTATTACGTTATAACGTGTAACGTTATATATTATTACGCTATAACGTGTAACGTTATATATTATTACGCTATAACGTATAACGATATATAGTATTACGTCATAACGTGTAACGTTATGTTGCATTACGTTATAACGTGTAACGTTATATAGTATTACGTTATAACGCGTAACGTTATGTACTATTACGTTATAACGTATAACGTTCTATAGTATTACGTTACAACATGTAACGTTATATAGTATTACGTTATAACACATAACGTTATATAGTATTACGTTATAACACATAACGTTATATAATATCATGTTATGGCGTATAAATTTATATAACGTATCAGAATAGCGTCACACGTTACATAGCATTTCGTTGTATCGTATAACGTTATATAGTAATACGTTATAATGTGTAACGTTATATAGTATTACGTTTTAACGTGTAACGTTATGTAGCATTACGTTATAACGTGTAACGTTATGTAGCATTACGTTATAACGTGTAACGTGATGTAGCATTACGTTATAACGTGTAACGTTATGTAGCATTACGTTATAATGTGCAACGTTATATAGTATTACGTTATAACGTGTAACGATATATAGTATTACGTCATAACGTGTAACGTTATGTAGCATTACGTTATAACGTGTAACGTTATGTAGCATTACGTTATAACGTGTAACGTTATGTAGCATTACGTTATAATGTGCAACGTTATATAGCATTACGTTATAACGTGTAACGTTATATATTATTACGCTATAACGTGTAACGTTATATATTATTACGCTATAACGTATAACGTTATATAGTATTACGTCATAACGTGTAACGTTATGTTGCATTACGTTATAACGTGTAACGTTATGTAGCATTACGTTATAACGTGTAACGTTATGTAGCATTACGTTATAATGTGCAACGTTATATAGTATTGCGTTATAACGTGTAACGTTACATAGTATTACGTTATAACGTGTATCGTTATAAAGTATTACGCTGTATCGTGTAACGTTATTAAGTATTACGTTATGACGTGTAACGTCATAAAGTATTACGCTATAACGTGTAACGTTATGTAGTATTACGTTATAACGTGTAACGTTATGCAGTATTACGTTGTAACGTGTAACGTTATGTTGCATTACGTTATACCGTGTAACGTTATATAGTATTACGTTATACCGTGTAACGTTATATAGTATTACGTTATAACACATAACGTTATATAGTATTAGGTTATAACACATAACGTTATATAATATTATGTTATGACGTATAACTTTATATAACGTATCAGAATAACGTAACACGTTACATAGTATTTCGTAGTATCGTATGACGTTATGTAGTATTACGTTAAACGTGTAACGTTATGTAGCATTGCGTTATAATGCGCAACGTTATATAGTATTACGTTATAACGTGTAACGTTATGTCGCATTACGTTATAACGTGTAACGTGATGTAGCATTACGTTATAACGTGTAACGTTATGTAGCATTACGTTATAATGTGCAACGTTATATAGTATTACGTTATAACGTGTAACGTTATATAGTATTACGTCATAACGTGTAACGTTATGTAGCATTACGTTATAACGTGTAACGTTATGTAGCATTACGTTATAACGTGTAACGTTATGTAGCATTACGTTCTAACGTGTAACGATATGTAGCATTACGTTATAATGTGCAACGTTATATAGTATTACGTTGTAACGTGTAACGTTATATATTATTACGCTATAACGTGTAACGTTATATATTATTACGCTATAACGTATAACGTTATATAGTATTACGTCATAACGTGTAACGTTATGTTGCATTACGTTATAACGTGTAACGTTATATAGTATTACGTTATAACGCGTAACGTTATGTACTATTACGTTATAACGTATAACGTTCTATAGTATTACGTTACAACATGTAACGTTATATAGTATTACGTTATAACACATAACGTTATAAGGTATTACGTTATAACACATAACGTTATATAATATCATGTTATGGCGTATAAATTTATATAACGTATCAGAATAGCGTCACACGTTACATAGCATTTCGTTGTATCGTATAACGTTATATAGTAATACGTTATAATGTGTAACGTTATATAGTATTACGTTTTAACGTGTAACGTTATGTAGCATTACGTTATAACGTGTAACGTTATGTAGCATTACGTTATAACGTGTAACGTGATGTAGCATTACGTTATAACGTGTAACGTTATGTAGCATTACGTTATAATGTGCAACGTTATATAGTATTACGTTATAACGTGTAACGATATATAGTATTACGTCATAACGTGTAACGTTATGTAGCATTACGTTATAACGTGTAACGTTATGTAGCATTACGTTATAACGTGTAACGTTATGTAGCATTACGTTATAATGTGCAACGTTATATAGCATTACGTTATAACGTGTAACGTTATATATTATTACGCTATAACGTGTAACGTTATATATTATTACGCTATAACGTATAACGTTATATAGTATTACGTCATAACGTGTAACGTTATGTTGCATTACGTTATAACGTGTAACGTTATGTAGCATTACGTTATAACGTGTAACGTTATGTAGCATTACGTTATAATGTGCAACGTTATATAGCATTACGTTATAACGTGTAACGTTATATATTATTACGCTATAACGTGTAACGTTATATATTATTACGCTATAACGTATAACGTTATATAGTATTACGTCATAACGTGTAACGTTATGTTGCATTACGTTATATCGTGTAACGTTATATAGTATTACGTTATAACACGTAACGTTATGTACTATTACGTTATAACGTATAACTTTATATAACGTATCAGAATAACGTAACACGTTACATAGTATTTCGTAGTATCGTATGACGTTATGTAGTATTACGTTAAACGTGTAACGTTATGTAGCATTGCGTTATAATGCGCAACGTTATATAGTATTACGCTATAACGTATAACGTTATATAGTATTACGTTATAACACATAACGTTATATAATATTACGTTATAACACATAACGTTATACAATATTATGTTATGACGTATAACATTATATAACGTATCAGAATCACGTAACACGTCACATAGTATTTCGTTGTATCGTATAACGTTATGTAGTATTACGTTATTTCGTGTAACGTTATGTAGCATTACGTTATATCGTGTAACGTTACATAGTATTACGTTATAACGTGTAACGTTATAAAGTATTACGCTGTATCGTGTTACGTTATTTAGTATTACGTTGTGACGTGTAACCTCATAAAGTATTACGCTATAACGTGTAACGTTATGTAGTATTACGTTATAACGTGTAACGTTATGTAGTATTACGTTATAACGTGTAACGTTACATAGTATTACTTTATAACGTGTATCGTTATAAAGTATTACGCTGTATCGTGTAACGTTATTAAGTATTACGTTATGACGTGTAACGTCATAAAGTATTACGCTATAACGTGTAACGTTATATAGTATTACGTTATAAAGTGTAACGTTAAGCAGCATTACGTTGTAACGTGTAACGTTATGTAGCATTACGTTATAACGTGTATCGTTATGAAGTATTACGTTATAGCGTGTAACATTATGAAGCATTACGTTATAACGTGTAACGTTATATAGTATTACGTTATAATGTGCAACGTTATGTTGCATTACGTTATAACGTGTAACGTTATATATTATTACGCTATAACGTATAACGTTATATAGTATTACGTTATAACACATAACGTTATATAATATTATGTTATGACGTATAACTTTCTATAACGTATCAGAATAACGTAACACGTTACATAGTATTTCGTTGTATCGTATAACGTTATGTAGTATTACGATATTTCGTGTAACGTTATGTAGCATTACGTTATAACGTGTAACGTTACATAGTATTACGTTATAACGTGTAACGTTATAAAGTATTACGCTGTATCGTGTAACGTTATTTAGTATTACGTTGTGACGTGTAACGTTATATAGTATTACGTTATAACACATAACGTTATAAAGTATTACTCTGTATCGTGTAACGTTATTTAGTATTACGTTGTGACGTGTAACGTTATGTAGCATTACGTTATAACGTGTAACCTTATGTAGCATTACGTTATAATGTGCAGCGTAATATAGTATTACGTTATAACGTGTAACGTTATATATTATTACGCTATAACGTATAACGTTATATAGTATTACGTCATAACGTGTAACGTTATGTTGCATTACGTTATAACGTGTAACGTTATGAAGTATTACGTTATAGCGTGTAACGTTATGTAGCATTACGTTATAACGTGTAACGTTACATATTATTACGTTATAATGTGCAACGTTATATAGTATTACGTTATAACGTGTAACGTTATATATTATTACGCTATAACGTATAACGTTATATAGTATTACGTCATAACGTGTAACGTTATGTTGCATTACGTTATAACGTGTAACGTTATATAGTATTACGTTATAACACGTAACGTTATGTACTATTACGTTATAACGTATAACGTTCTATAGTATTACGTTACAACATGTAACGTTATATAGTATTACGTTATAACACATAACGTTATATAGTATTACGTTATAACACATAACGTTATATAATATTATGTTATGGCGTATAAGTTTATATAACGTATCAGAATAACGTAACACGTTACATAGCATTTCGTTGTATCGTATAACGTTATATAGTAATACGTTATAATGTGTAACGTTATATAGTATTACGTTTTAACGTGTAACGTTATGTAGCATTACGTTATAACGTGTAACGTTATGTAGCATTACGTTATAACGTGTAACGTTATGTAGCATTACGTTATAATGCGCAACGTTATATAGTATTACGTTATAACGTGTAACGTTATATATTATTACGTTATAACGTATAACGTTATAAAGTATTACGCTGTATCGTGTAACGTTATTTATTATTACGTTATGACGTGTAACGTTATAAAGTATTGCGCCATAATGTGTAACGTTATGTAGCACTACGTTATAACGTGTAACGATATGTAGCATTACGTCATAACGTGTAACGTTATATAGTATTACGTTATATCCTGTATCATTATGTAGCATTACGTTATAACGTGTAACGTTATGTAGCATTACGTTATAATGCGCAACGTTATGTAGCACTACGTTATAACGTGTAATGTTATATAGTATTACGTTATAACACGTAAAGTTATATAGTATTACGTCATAACGTGTAACGTTATGTTGCATTACGTTATAACGTGTAACGTGATGAAGTATTACGTTATAACGTGTAACGTTATGTAGCACCACGTTATAACGTGTAACGTTATGTTGCATTACGTTATAACGTGTAACTTTATGAAGTATTACGTTATAACGTGTAACGTTATGTTGCATTACGTTATAACGTGTAACGTTATATATTATTACGCTATAACGTATAACGTTATATAGTATTACGTCATAACGTGTAACGTTATGTTGCATTACGTTATAACGTGTAACGTTATGTTGCATTACGTTATAACGTGTAACGTTATGAAGTATTACGTTATAGCGTGTAACGTTATGTAGAATTACGTTATAACGTGTAACGTTATATAGTATTACGTTATAATGTGCAACGTTATATAGTATTACGTTATAACGTGTAACGTTATATATTATTACGCTATAACGTATAACGTTTTATAGTATTAGGTCATAACGTGTAACGTTATATAGTATTACGTTATAACACGTAACGTTATATAGTATTACGTTATAACACATAACGTTATATAATATTTTGTTATGACGTATAACTTTATATAACGTATCAGAATAACGTAACACGTTACATAGTATTTCGTTGTATCGTATAACGTTATATAGTATTATGTTATAACGTGTAACGTTATATAGTATTACGTTATAACGTGTAACGTTATGAAGTATTACGTTATAACGTGTAACGTTATGAAGTATTACGTTATAACGTGTAACGTTATATATTAAAACGCTATAAAGTATAACGTTATATAGTATTACGTCATAACTTGTAACCTTATGTTGCATTACGTTATAACGTGTAACGTTATGAAGTATTACGTTATAGCGTGTAACGTTATGTAGCATTACGTTATAACGTGTAACGTTATATAATATTATGTTATGACGTATAACTTTATATAACGTATCAGAATAACGTAACACGTTACATAATATTTCGTTGTATCGTATAACGTTATATAGTATTACGTTATAACGTGTAACGTTATGAAGTATTACGTTATAACGTGTAACGTTATGAAGTATTACGTTATAACGTGTAACGTTATGAAGTATTACGTTATAACGTGTAACGTTATCAAGTATAACGTTATAACGTGTAACGTTATATAGTATTACGTCATAACGTGTAACGTTATGTTGCATTACGTTATAACGTGTAACGTTATGAAGTACTACGTTATAACGTGTAACGTTATGTAGCACTACGTTTTAACGTGTAAGGTTCTATACTATTACGTTATAACATGTAACGTTATATAGTATTACGTCATAACGTGTAACGTTATGTAGCATTACGTTCTAACGTGTAACGTTATGTAGCATTACGTTATAACGTGTAACGTTATATATTATTACGCTATAACGCATAACGTTATATAGTATTACGTCATAACTGGTAACGTTATGTTGCATTACGTTATAACGTGTAACGTTATGAAGTATTACGTTATAGCGTGTAACGTGATGTAGGATTACGTTATAACGTGTAACGTTATATAGTATTACGTTGTAACACGTAACGTTATGTACTATTACGTTATAACGTGAAACGTTATATAGAAATACGTTATAACGTATAACGTTCCATAGTATTACGTTATAACATGTAACGTTATATAGTATTACGCTATAACACATAACGTTATATAGTATTACGTTATAACACATAACGTTATATACTATTATGTTATGACGTATAACTTTATTATAACGTATCAGAATAACGTAACACGTTACATAGTATTTCGTTGTATCGTATAACGTTATGTAGTATTACGTTATAACGTGTAACGTTATGTAGCATTACGTTATATCGTGTAACGTTACATAGTATTACGTTATAACGTTAACGTTATAAAGTATTACGCTGTATCGTGTATCGTTATTTAGTATTACGTTGTGACGTGTAACGTCATAAAGTATTACGCTATAACGTGTAACGTTATATAGTATTACGTTATAACGTGTAACGTTATGCAGCATTACGTTGTAACGTGTAACGTTATGTAGCATTACGTTATAACGTGTATTGTTATGTAGCATTACGTTATAATGCGCAACGTTATATAGTATTACGTTGTAACACGTAACGTTATGTACTATTACGTTATAACGTGAAACGTTATATAGAATTACGTTATAACGTATAACGTTCCATAGTATTACGTTATAACATGTAACGTTATATAGTATTACGCTATAACACATAACGTTATATAGTATTACGTTATAACACATAACGTTATATAGTATTACGTTATAACACATAACGTTATATACTATTATGTTGTGACGTATAACTTTATTATAACGTATCAGAATAACGTAACACGTTACATAGTATTTCGTTGTATCGTATAACGTTATGTAGTATTACGTTATAACGTGTAACGTTATGTAGCATTACGTTATAACGTGTAACGTTATGCAGCATTACGTTGTAACGTGTAACGTTATGTAGCATTACGTTATAACGTGTATCGTTATGTAGCATTACGTTATAATGCGCAACGTTATATAGTATTACGTTATAACGTGTAACGTTATATATTATTACTTTATAACGTATAACGTTATATAGTATTACGTCATAACGTGTAACGTTATGTTGCATTACGTTATAACGTGTAACGTGATGAAGTATTACGTTATAACGTGTAACGTTATGTAGCACCACGTTATAACGTGTACCGTTATGTTGCATTACGTTATAACGTGTAACTTTATGAAGTATTACGTTATAACGTGTAACGTTATGTTGCATTACGTTATAACGTGTAACGTTATATATTATTACGCTATAACGTATAACGTTATATAGTATTACGTCATAACGTGTAACGTTATGTTGCATTACGTTATAACGTGTAACGTTATGTTGCATTACGTTATAACGTGTAACGTTATGAAGTATTACGTTATAGCGTGTAACGTTATGTAGAATTACGTTATAACGTGTAACGTTATATAGTATTACGTTATAATGTGCAACGTTATATAGTATTACGTTATAACGTGTAACGTTATATATTATTACGCTATAACGTATAACGTTTTATAGTATTAGGTCATAACGTGTAACGTTATATAGTATTACGTTATAACACGTAACGTTATATAGTATTACGTTATAACACATAACGTTATATAATATTTTGTTATGACGTATAACTTTATATAACGTATCAGAATAACGTAACACGTTACATAGTATTTCGTTGTATCGTATAACGTTATATAGTATTATGTTATAACGTGTAACGTTATATAGTATTACGTTATAACGTGTAACGTTATGAAGTATTACGTTATAACGTGTAACGTTATGAAGTATTACGTTATAACGTGTAACGTTATATATTAAAACGCTATAAAGTATAACGTTATATAGTATTACGTCATAACTTGTAACCTTATGTTGCATTACGTTATAACGTGTAACGTTATGAAGTATTACGTTATAGCGTGTAACGTTATGTAGCATTACGTTATAACGTGTAACGTTATATAATATTATGTTATGACGTATAACTTTATATAACGTATCAGAATAACGTAACACGTTACATAATATTTCGTTGTATCGTATAACGTTATATAGTATTACGTTATAACGTGTAACGTTATGAAGTATTACGTTATAACGTGTAACGTTATGAAGTATTACGTTATAACGTGTAACGTTATCAAGTATAACGTTATAACGTGTAACGTTATATAGTATTACGTCATAACGTGTAACGTTATGTTGCATTACGTTATAACGTGTAACGTTATGAAGTACTACGTTATAACGTGTAACGTTATGTAGCACTACGTTTTAACGTGTAAGGTTCTATACTATTACGTTATAACATGTAACGTTATATAGTATTACGTCATAACGTGTAACGTTATGTAGCATTACGTTCTAACGTGTAACGTTATGTAGCATTACGTTATAACGTGTAACGTTATATATTATTACGCTATAACGCATAACGTTATATAGTATTACGTCATAACTGGTAACGGTATGTTGCATTACGTTATAACGTGTAACGTTATGAAGTATTACGTTATAGCGTGTAACGTGATGTAGGATTACGTTATAACGTGTAACGTTATATAGTATTACGTTGTAACACGTAACGTTATGTACTATTACGTTATAACGTGAAACGTTATATAGAAATACGTTATAACGTATAACGTTCCATAGTATTACGTTATAACATGTAACGTTATATAGTATTACGCTATAACACATAACGTTATATAGTATTACGTTATAACACATAACGTTATATACTATTATGTTATGACGTATAACTTTATTATAACGTATCAGAATAACGTAACACGTTACATAGTATTTCGTTGTATCGTATAACGTTATGTAGTATTACGTTATAACGTGTAACGTTATGTAGCATTACGTTATATCGTGTAACGTTACATAGTATTACGTTATAACGTTAACGTTATAAAGTATTACGCTGTATCGTGTATCGTTATTTAGTATTACGTTGTGACGTGTAACGTCATAAAGTATTACGCTATAACGTGTAACGTTATATAGTATTACGTTATAACGTGTAACGTTATGCAGCATTACGTTGTAACGTGTAACGTTATGTAGCATTACGTTATAACGTGTATTGTTATGTAGCATTACGTTATAATGCGCAACGTTATATAGTATTACGTTATAACGTGTAACGTTATGTTGCATTACGTTATAACGTGTAACGTTATATATTATTACATTATACCGTATAACGTTATATAGTATTACGTCATAACGTGTAACGTTATGTTGCATTACGTTATAACGTGTAACGTGATGAAGTATTACGTTATAACGTGTAACGTTATGTAGCACTACGTTATAACGTGTAACGTTATGTTGCATTACGTTATAACGTGTAACTTTATGAAGTATTACGTTATAACGTGTTACGGTATGTAGCACTACGTTATAACGTGTAATGTTATATAGTATTACGTTATAACGTGTAACGTTATATAAAATTATGTTATGGCGTATAAATTTATATAACGTATCAGAATAATGTAACACGTTACATAGCGTTTCGTTGTATCGTATAACGTTATATAGTAATACGTTATAATGTGTAACGTTATATAGTATTACGTTCTAACGTGTAACGTTATTGTTACGACGGCCGACTCTCTACCTGGGCTAGGCTACACACCGCGGGCAGGACGGCAGCCACATGTCCGCACATCCGTGTCGCATACCCTCAATAGCCTCTAGGACCCCTCATAAACCTTGCACAAAGCTATCTAAGATCCTACAGGCCGGATGTAGCATCTGCCTAGCACATGTTCACTTGTATTACGAGAAAGTTACTTTTTTGCACGTGCAATACCTCCCACCATCAACTTTCCTCCGAGGGCAGCTAAGACCCTTCCTAGTCTACCGGTCATCTTATTGACCAATAAGAAACAATGTTCACCACCCTCACCTCCTAGCCAAAAATACTATGAACAAATCCGCTTATTCCAAACGCTAGACCCACCCATCACTAGCTTTCCTCTGCCACCGCATCATTGCCAAACGACTGATTTACCAACTTTCGCATGGTCAACACCTTTGGCCGACTTTCTATCACTAGATCAGTCACATACTAAACTTGTACCTAACGCAACAGCGTAACTATTCATCACAAAGTTGTTGGAATAAATTGTTAATTATCCATTATCATATCTGTGTCGCATTCAATCAACCACCCCTGTTATCCTAAACGAAACAGGGGATCGATCATTTCGCGGCGTCGATTATCCAATCGTAACGGGAATTTACGACTCCCGTTGACGTGCTTCTTCGCGATCGCGTCTCTCCGCGAGTGAACGAAACAGTTATATAGTATCACGTTATAACGTATAACGTTATATAGTATTACGTCATAACGTGTAACGTTATGTAGCATTACGTTATAACGTGTAACGTTATGTAGCATTACGTTATAATGCGCAACGTTATATAGTATTACGTTATAACGTATAACGTTATATAGTATTAAGTCATAACGTATAACGTTATGTTGCATTACGTTATAACACGTAACGTTATGTATTATTACGTTATAACGTGTAACGTTATGTAGCATTACGTTATAATGTGCAACGTTATACAGTATTACGTTATAACATGTAACGTTATATAGTATTACGTTATAACACATAACGTTATATGATATTATGTTATGACGTATAACTTTATATAACGTATCAGAATAACGTAACACGTTACATAGTATTTCGTTGTATCGTATAACGTTATGTAGTATTACGTTATAACGTGTAACGTTATGTAGCATTACGTTATAACGTGTAACGTTACATAGTATTACGTTATAACGTGTTACGTTATGTAGCACTACGTTATAACGTGTAACGTTATATAGTATTACGTTATAACGTGTAACGTTATATAGTATTACGTTATAACACGTAACGTTATGTACTATTACGTTATAACGTGTAACGTTATGTAGCATTACGTTATAACGTGTAACGTTATGTACAATTACGTTATAATGTGCAACGTTATACAGTATTACGTTATAACGTGAAACGTTATATATTATTACGCTATAACGTATAACGTTATATAGTATTACGTCATAACTGGTAACGTTATGTTGCATTACGTTATAACGTGTAACGTTATGAAGTATTACGTCATAGCGTGTAACGTTATGTAGCATTACGTTATAACGTGTAACGTTATATAGTATTACGTTATAACACGTAACGTTATGTACTATTACGTTATAACGTGAAACGTTATATAGAATTACGTTATAACGTATAACGTTCCATAGTATTACGTTATAACCTGTAACGTTATATAGTATTACGTTATAACACATAACGTTATATAGTATTACGTTATAACACATAACGTTATATAATATTATGTTATGACGTATAACTTTATTATAACGTATCAGAACAACGTAACACGTTACATAGTATTTCGTTGTATCGTATAACGTTATGTAGTATTACGTTATAACGTGTAACGTTATGTAGCATTACGTCATAACGTGTAACGTTATGTAGCATTACGTTATAACGTGTAACGTTATATATTATTACGCCATAACGTATGACGTTACATAGTATTACGTCATAACGTGTAACGTTATGTTGCATTACGTTATAACGTGTAACGTTATGAAGTATTACGTTATAGCGTGTAACGTTATATAGCATTACGTTATAACGTGTAACGTTATATAGTATTACGTTATAATGCGCAACGTTATATAGTATTACGTTATAACGTATAACGTTCTATAGTATTACGTTATAACATGTAATGTTATACAGTATTACGTTATAACACATAACGTTATATGGTATTATGTTATGACGTATAACTTTATTATAACGTATCAGAATAACGTAACACGTTACATAGTATTACTCTGTATCGTGTAACGTTATATAGTATTACGTTATAACACGTAACGTCATGTACTATTACGTTATAACGTATAACGTTCTATAGTATTACGTTATAACACGTGACGTTATATGGTATTGCGTTATAACACATAACGTTATATAGTATTACGTTATAACACCTAACGTTATATAAAATTATGTTATGGCGTATAAATTTATATAACGTATCAGAATAACGTAACACGTTACATAGCGTTTCGTTGTATCGTATAACGTTATATAGTAATACGCTATAATGTGTAACGTTATATAGTATTACGTTTTAACGTGTAACGTTATATAGAATTACGTTATAACGTGTAACGTTATGAAGTATTACGTTATAACGTGTAACATTATGAAGTATTACGTTATAACGTGTAACGTTATGAAGTATTACGATATAACGTGTAACGTTATGTAGCACTACGTTATAACGTGTAACGTTATATAGAATTACGTTATAACGTGTAACGTTATGAAGTATTACGTTATACCGTGTAACGTTATGAAGCATTACGTTGTGACGTGTAACGTTATAAAGTATTACGCTGTATCGTGTAACGTTATTTAGTATTACGTTGTGACGTGTAACGTCATAAAGTATTACGCTATAACGTGTAACGTTATGTAGTATTACGTTATAACGTGTAACGTTATGTAGCATTACGTTATAACGTGTAACGTTACATAGTATTACGTTAAAACGTGTAACGTTATAAAGTATTACGCTGTATCGTGTAACGTTATTTAGTATTACGTTAAAACGTGTAACGTTATAAAGTATTACGCTGTATCGTGTAACGTTATTTAGTATTACGTTGTGACGTGTAACGTCATAAAGTATTACGCTATAACGTGTAACGTTATATAGTATTACGTTATAACGTGTAACGTTATATATTATTACTTTATAACGTATAACGTTACATAGTATTACGTCATAACGTGTAACGCTATGTTGCATTACGTTATAACGTGTAACGTTATGAAGTATTACGTTATAGCGTGTAACGTTATGAAGTATTACGTTATAACGTGTTACGTTATGTAGCACTACGTTATAACGTGTAACGTTATATAGTATTACGTTATAACGTGTAACGTTATATAGTATTACGTTATAACACATAACGTTATATAATATTATGTTATGGCGTATAAATTTATATAACGTATCAGAATAACGTAACACGTTACATAGCATTTCGTTGTATCGTAAAACGTTATATAGTAATACGTTATAATGTGTAACGTTATATAGTATTACGTTATAACGTGTAACGTTATATAGAATTACGTTATAACGTGTAACGTTATGAAGTATTACGTTATAACGTGTAACATTATGAAGTATTACGTTATAACGTGTAACGTTATGAAGTATTACGATATAACGTGTAACGTTATGTAGCACTACGTTATAACGTGTAACGTTATATAGAATTACGTTATAACGTGTAACGTTATGAAGTATTACGTTATACCGTGTAACGTTATGAAGCATTACGTTGTGACGTGTAACGTTATAAAGTATTACGCTGTATCGTGTAACGTTATTTAGTATTACGTTGTGACGTGTAACGTCATAAAGTATTACGCTATAACGTGTAACGTTATGTAGTATTACGTTATAACGTGTAACGTTATGTAGCATTACGTTATAACGTGTAACGTTACATAGTATTACGTTAAAACGTGTAACGTTATAAAGTATTACGCTGTATCGTGTAACGTTATTTAGTATTACGTTGTGACGTGTAACGTCATAAAGTATTACGCTATAACGTGTAACGTTATATAGTATTACGTTATAACGTGTAACGTTATATATTATTACTTTATAACGTATAACGTTACATAGTATTACGTCATAACGTGTAACGCTATGTTGCATTACGTTATAACGTGTAACGTTATGAAGTATTACGTTATAGCGTGTAACGTTATGAAGTATTACGTTATAACGTGTTACGTTATGTAGCACTACGTTATAACGTGTAACGTTATATAGTATTACGTTATAACGTGTAACGTTATATAGTATTACGTTATAACACATAACGTTATATAATATTATGTTATGGCGTATAAATTTATATAACGTATCAGAATAACGTAACACGTTACATAGCATTTCGTTGTATCGTAAAACGTTATATAGTAATACGTTATAATGTGTAACGTTATATAGTATTACGTTATAACGTGTAACGTTATATAGAATTACGTTATAACGTGTAACGTTATGAAGTATTACGTTATAACGTGTAACATTATGAAGTATTACGTTATAACGTGTAACGTTATGAAGTATTACGATATAACGTGTAACGTTATGTAGCACTACGTTATAACGTGTAACGTTATATAGAATTACGTTATAACGTGTAACGTTATGAAGTATTACGTTATAACGTGTAACATTATGAAGTATTACGTTATAACGTGTAACGTTATGAAGTATTACGATATAACGTGTAACGTTATTTATTATTACGTTATGACGTGTAACGTTATAAAGTATTGCGCCACAACGTGTAACGTTATGTAGCACTACGATATAACGTGTAACGTTATGTAGCATTACGGCATAACGTGTAACGTTATAAAGTATTACGCTGTATCGTGTAACGTTATTTAGTATTACGTCGTAACGTGTAACGTTATAAAGTATTACGCTGTATCGTGTAACGTTATTTAGTATTACGTCATAACGTCTAACGTTATGTTGCATTACGTTATAACGTGTAACGTTATATAGTATTACGTTATAACACGTAACGTTATGTACTATTATGTTATAACGTGTAACGTTATGTACTATTACGTTATAACGTGTAACGTAATATAATATTACGTTATAACACATAACGTTATATAGTATTACGTCATAACGTGTAACGTTATGTTGCATTACGTCATAACGTGTAACGTTATGTTGCATTACGTTATAACGTGTAACGTTATGAAGTATTACGTTATAGCGTGTAACATTATGAAGCATTACGTTATAACGTGTAACGTTATATAGTATTACGTTATAATGTGAAACGTTATATAGTATTACGTTATAACGTGTAACGTTATATATTATTACGCTATAACATATAACGTTATATAGTATTACGTCATAACGTGTAACGTTATGTTGCATTACGTTATAACGTGTAACGTTATGTAGCATTACGTTATAACGTGTAACGTTATGTAGTATTACGTTATAACGTGTAACGTAATATAATATTACGTTTTAACGTGTAACGTTATAAAGTATTACGCTGTATCGTGTAACGTTATTTATTATTACGTTATGACGTGTAACGTTATAAAGTATTGCGCCACAACGTGTAACGTTATGTAGCACTACGATATAACGTGTAACGTTATGTAGCATTACGTCATAACGTGTAACGTTATAAAGTATTACGCTGTATCGTGTAACGTTATTTAGTATTACGTCGTAACGTGTAACGTTATAAAGTATTACGCTGTATCGTGTAACGTTATATAGTATTACGTTATAACGTGTAACGTTATATAGTATTACGTCATAACGTGTAACGTTATGTAGCATTACGTTATAATGTGCAACGTTATATAGTATTACGTTATAACGTGTAACGTTATATATTATTACGCTATAACGTATTACGTTATATAGTATTACACCATAACGTGTAACGTTATGTTGCATTACGTTATAACGTGTAACGTTATATAGTATTACGTTATAACACGTAACGTTATGTACTATTACGTTATAACGTATAACGTTCTATAGTATTACGTTATAACATGTAACGTTATATAGTATTACGTTATAACACATAACGTTATATAGTACTACGTCATGACGTGTAACGTTATGTTGCATTACGTCATAACGTGTAACGTTATGTTGCATTACGTTATAACGTGTAACGTTATGAAGTATTACGTTATAGCGTGTAACATTACGAAGCATTACGTTATAACGTGTAACGTTATATAGTATTACGTTATAACGTGTAACGTTATATACTATAACGCTATAACGTATAACGTTATATAGTATTACATCATAACGTGTAACGTTATGTTGCATTACGTCATAACGTGTAACGTTATGTTGCATTACGTTATAACGTGTAACGTTATGAAGTATTACGTTATAGCGTGTAACATTATGAAGCATTACGTTATAACGTATAACGTTATATAGTATTACGTTATAATGTGCAACGTTATATAGTACTACGTTATAACACATAACGTTATATAGTATTACGTTATAACGTGTAACGTTATGTAGCATTACGTTATAACGTGTAACGTTATGTAGCATTACGTTATAACACGTAACGTTATGTACTATTACGTTATAACGTATAACGTTCTATAGTATTACGTTATAACATGTAACGTTATATAGTATTACGTTATAGCATGTAACGTTATATAGAATTACGTTATAACACATAACGTTATATAGTATTACGTCATAACGTGTAACGTTATGTTGCATTACGTCATAACGTGTAACGTTATGTTGCATTACGTTATAACGTGTAACGTTATGAAGTATTACGTTATAGCGTGTAACATTATGAAGCATTACGTTATAACGTGTAACGTTATATAGTATTACGTTATAACACGTAACATTATGTACTATTACGTTATAACGTATAACGTTCTATAGTATTACGTTATAACATGTAAAATTATATAGTATTACGTTATAACACATAACGTTATATAGTATTACGTTATAACACATAACGTTATATAGTATTACGTTATACCACATAACGTTATATAGTATTACGTTATACCACATAACGTTATATAGTATTACGTTGTAACACATAACGTTATATAATATTATGTTATGACGTATAACTTTATATAACGTATCAGAATAACGTAACACGTTACATAGTATTTCGATGTATCGTATAACGTTATGTAGTATTACGTTATAACGTGTAACGTTAGGTAGCATTACGTTATAACGTGTAACGTTACATAGTATTACGTTATAACGTGTAACGTTATAAAGTATTACGCTGTATCGTGTAACGTTATTTAGTATTACGTTGTGACGTGTAACGTCATAAAGTATTACGCTATAACGTGTAATGTTATATAGTATTACGTTATAACGTGTAACGTTATGCAGCATTACGTTGTAACGTGTAACGTTATGTAGCATTACGTTATAACGTGTATCGTTATGAAGCATTACGTTGTGACGTGTAACGTTATATAGTATTACGTTATAACGTGTAACGTTATATAGTATTACGTTATAACACGTAACGTTATGTACTATTACGTTATAACGTGTAACGTTATATGGAATTACGTTATAACGTGTAACGTTATGAAGTATTACGTTATAACGTGTAACATTATGAAGTATTACGTTATAACGTGTAACGTTATGAAGTATTACGTTATAACGTGTAACGTTATGTAGCATTACGTTATAATGTGGAACGTTATATAGTATTACGTTATAACGTGTAACGTTATATAGTATTACGTTATAACGTGTAACGTTATATATTAAAACGCTATAAAGTATAACGTTATATAGTATTACGTCATAACTTGTAACGTTATGTTGCATTACGTTATAACGTGTAACGTTATGAAGTATTACGTTATAGCGTGTAACGTTATGTAGCATTACGTTATAACGTGTAACGTTATATAGTATTACGTTATAACGTGTAACGTTATATACTATAACGCTATAACGTATAACGTTATATAGTATTACATCATAACGTGTAACGTTATGTTGCATTACGTCATAACGTGTAACGTTATGTTGCATTACGTTATAACGTGTAACGTTATGAAGTATTACGTTATAGCGTGTAACATTATGAAGCATTACGTTATAACGTATAACGTTATATAGTATTACGTTATAATGTGCAACGTTATATAGTACTACGTTATAACACATAACGTTATATAGTATTACGTTATAACGTGTAACGTTATGTAGCATTACGTTATAACGTGTAACGTTATGTAGCATTACGTTATAACACGTAACGTTATGTACTATTACGTTATAACGTATAACGTTCTATAGTATTACGTTATAACATGTAACGTTATATAGTATTACGTTATAGCATGTAACGTTATATAGAATTACGTTATAACACATAACGTTATATAGTATTACGTCATAACGTGTAACGTTATGTTGCATTACGTCATAACGTGTAACGTTATGTTGCATTACGTTATAACGTGTAACGTTATGAAGTATTACGTTATAGCGTGTAACATTATGAAGCATTACGTTATAACGTGTAACGTTATATAGTATTACGTTATAACACGTAACATTATGTACTATTACGTTATAACGTATAACGTTCTATAGTATTACGTTATAACATGTAAAATTATATAGTATTACGTTATAACACATAACGTTATATAGTATTACGTTATAACACATAACGTTATATAGTATTACGTTATACCACATAACGTTATATAGTATTACGTTATACCACATAACGTTATATAGTATTACGTTGTAACACATAACGTTATATAATATTATGTTATGACGTATAACTTTATATAACGTATCAGAATAACGTAACACGTTACATAGTATTTCGATGTATCGTATAACGTTATGTAGTATTACGTTATAACGTGTAACGTTATGTAGCATTACGTTATAACGTGTAACGTTACATAGTATTACGTTATAACGTGTAACGTTATAAAGTATTACGCTGTATCGTGTAACGTTATTTAGTATTACGTTGTGACGTGTAACGTCATAAAGTATTACGCTATAACGTGTAATGTTATATAGTATTACGTTATAACGTGTAACGTTATGCAGCATTACGTTGTAACGTGTAACGATATGTAGCATTACGTTATAACGTGTATCGTTATGAAGCATTACGTTGTGACGTGTAACGTTATATAGTATTACGTTATAACGTGTAACGTTATATAGTATTACGTTATAACACGTAACGTTATGTACTATTACGTTATAACGTGTAACGTTATATGGAATTACGTTATAACGTGTAACGTTATGAAGTATTACGTTATAACGTGTAACATTATGAAGTATTACGTTATAACGTGTAACGTTATGAAGTATTACGTTATAACGTGTAACGTTATGTAGCATTACGTTATAATGTGGAACGTTATATAGTATTACGTTATAACGTGTAACGTTATATAGTATTACGTTATAACGTGTAACGTTATATATTAAAACGCTATAAAGTATAACGTTATATAGTATTACGTCATAACTTGTAACGTTATGTTGCATTACGTTATAACGTGTAACGTTATGAAGTATTACGTTATAGCGTGTAACGTTATGTAGCATTACGTTATAACGTGTAACGTTATGAAGTATTACGTTATAACGTGTAACGTTATGTAGCACTACGTTTTAACGTGTAACGTTATATAGTATTACGTTATAACACGTAACGTTATATAGTATTACGTTATAACACATAACGTTATATAATATTATGTTATGACGTATAACTTTATATAACGTATCAGAATAACGTAACACGTTACATATTATTTCGTTGTATCGTATAACGTTATATAGTATTACGTTATAACGTGTAACGTTATATAGTATTACGTTATAACGTGTAACGTTATGAAGTATTACGTTATAACGTGTAACGTTATCAAGTATTACGTTATAACGTGTAACGTTATGAAGTATAACGTTATAACGTGAAACGTTATGTAGCATTACGTTATAATGTGGAACGTTATATAGTATTACGTTATAACGTGTAACGTTATATATTAAAACGCTATAAAGTATAACGTTATATAGTATTACGTCATAACTTGTAGCGTTATGTTGCATTACGTTATAACGTGTAACGTTATGAAGTATTACGTTATAGCGTGTAACGTTATGTAGCATTACGTTATAACGTGTAACGTTATGTAGCACTACGTTATAACGTGTAACGTTATATAGTATTACGTTATAACACGTAACGTTATATAGTATTACGTTATAACACATAACGTTATATAATATTATGTTATGACGTATAACTTTATATAACGTATCAGAATAACGTAACACGTTACATAGCATTTCGTTGTATCGTATAACGTTATATAGTATTACGTTATAACGTGTAACGTTATGTAGCATTACGTTATAACGTGTAACATTATGTAGCATTACGTTTTAACGTGTAACGTTCTGTAGTATTACGTTATAACATGTAACGTTATATAGTATTATTTTAGAAAACATAACGTTATATAGTATTACGTTATAACGTGTAACGTTATGTAGCATTACGTTATAACGTGTAACGTTATGTAGCATTACGTTATAACGTGTAACGTTATGTAGCATTACGTTATAATGTGCAACGTTATATAGTATTACGTTTTAACGTGTAGCGTTATGTAGCATTACGTTATAACGTGTAACGTTATGTAGCATTACGTTATAATGTGCAACGTTACATAGTATTTCGTTGTATCGTATAACGTTATGTAGTATTACGTTATAACTTGTAACGTAATATAATATTACGTTTTAACGTGTAAGGTTCTATACCATTACGTTATAACATGTAACGTTATATAGTATTACGTCATAACGTGTAACGTTATGTCGCATTACGTTATAACGTGTAACGTGATGTAGCATTACGTTATAACGTGTAACGTTATGTAGCATTACGTTATAATGTGCAACGTTATATAGTATTACGTTATAATGTGCAACATTATATAGTATTACGTCATAACGTGTAACGTTATGTAGCATTACGTTATAACGTGTAACGTTATGTAGCATTACGTTATAATGTGCAACGTTATATAGTATTACGTTATAACGTGTAACGTTATATATTATTACGTTATAACATATAACGTTATAAAGTATTACGCTGTATCGTGTAACGTTATTTATTATTACGTTATGACGTGTAACGTTATAAAGTATTGCGCCACAATGTGTAACGTTATGTAGCACTACGATATAACGTGTAACGTTATGTAGCATTACGTCATAACGTGTAACGTTATATAGTATTACGTTATATCGTGTATCGTTATGTAGTATTACGTTAAACGTGTAACGTTATGTAGCATTGCGTTATAATGCGCAACGTTATATAGTATTACGTTATAACGTGTAACGTTATATATTATTACGTTATAACATATAACGTTATAAAGTATTACGCTGTATCGTGTAACGTTATTTATTATTACGTTATGACGTGTAACGTTATAAAGTATTGCGCCACAATGTGTAACGTTATGTAGCACTACGATATAACGTGTAACGTTATGTAGCATTACGTCATAACGTGTAACGTTATATAGTATTACGTTATATCGTGTATCGTTATGAAGCATTACGTTATAGCGTGTAACATTATGAAGCATTACGTTATAACGTGTAACGTTATATAGTATTACGTTATAATGTGCAACGTTATGAAGTATTACGTTATAGCGTGTAACATTATGAAGCATTACGTTATAACGTGTAACGTTATATAGTATTACGTGATAACACGTAACGTTATGTACTATTGCGTTATAACGTGTAACGTTATACAGAATTACGTTATAACGTGTAACGTTATGAAGTATTACGTTATAACGTGTAACATTATGAAGTATTACGTTATAACGTGTAACGTTATGAAGTATTACGTTATAACGTGTAACGTTATGTAGCATTACGTTATAATGTGGAACGTTATATAGTATTACGTTATAACGTGTAACGTTATATATTAAAACGCTATAAAGTATAACGTTATATAGTATTACGTCATAACTTGTAACGTTATGTTGCATTACGTTATAACGTGTAACGTTATGAAGTATTACGTTATAGCGTGTAACGTTATGTAGCATTACGTTATAACGTGTAACGTTATGTAGCATTACGTTATAATGTGCAACGTTACATAGTATTTCGTTGTATCGTATAACGTTATGTAGTATTACGTTATAACTTGTAACGTAATATAATATTACGTTTTAACGTGTAAGGTTCTATACCATTACGTTATAACATGTAACGTTATATAGTATTACGTCATAACGTGTAACGTTATGTCGCATTACGTTATAACGTGTAACGTGATGTAGCATTACGTTATAACGTGTAACGTTATGTAGCATTACGTTATAATGTGCAACGTTATATAGTATTACGTTATAATGTGCAACGTTATATAGTATTACGTCATAACGTGTAACGTTATGTAGCATTACGTTATAACGTGTAACGTTATGTAGCATTACGTTATAATGTGCAACGTTATATAGTATTACGTTATAACGTGTAACGTTATATATTATTACGTTATAACATATAACGTTATAAAGTATTACGCTGTATCGTGTAACGTTATTTATTATTACGTTATGACGTGTAACGTTATAAAGTATTGCGCCGCAATGTGTAACGTTATGTAGCACTACGATATAACGTGTAACGTTATGTAGCATTACGTCATAACGTGTAACGTTATATAGTATTACGTTATATCGTGTATCGTTATGTAGTATTACGTTAAACGTGTAACGTTATGTAGCATTGCGTTATAATGCGCAACGTTATATAGTATTACGTTATAACGTGTAACGTTATATATTATTACGTTATAACATATAACGTTATAAAGTATTACGCTGTACCGTGTAACGTTATTTATTATTACGTTATGACGTGTAACGTTATAAAGTATTGCGCCACAATGTGTAACGTTATGTAGCACTACGATATAACGTGTAACGTTATGTAGCATTACGTCATAACGTGTAACGTTATATAGTATTACGTTATATCGTGTATCGTTATGAAGCATTACGTTATAGCGTGTAACATTATGAAGCATTACGTTATAACGTGTAACGTTATATAGAATTACGTTATAATGTGCAACGTTATGAAGTATTACGTTATAGCGTGTAACATTATGAAGCATTACGTTATAACGTGTAACGTTATATAGTATTACGTGATAACACGTAACGTTATGTACTATTGCGTTATAACGTGTAACGTTATACAGAATTACGTTATAACGTGTAACGTTATGAAGTATTACGTTATAACGTGTAACATTATGAAGTATTACGTTATAACGTGTAACGTTATGAAGTATTACGTTATAACGTGTAACGTTATGTAGCATTACGTTATAATGTGGAATGTTATATAGTATTACGTTATAACGTGTAACGTTATATATTAAAACGCTATAAAGTATAACGTTATATAGTATTACGTCATAACTTGTAACGTTATGTTGCATTACGTTATAACGTGTAACGTTATGAAGTATTACGTTATAGCGTGTAACGTTATGTAGCATTACGTTATAACGTGTAACGTTATGAAGTATTACGTTATAACGTGTAACGTTATGTAGCACTACGTTTTAACGTGTAACGTTATATAGTATTACGTTATAACACGTAACGTTATGTACTATTACGTTATAACGTATAACGTTCTATAGTATTACGTTACAACATGTAACGTTATATAGTATTAGGTTATAACACATAACGTTATATAATATTATGTTATGACGTATAATTTTATATAACGTATCAGAATAACGTAACACGTTACATAGTATTTCGTTGTATCGTATGACGTTATGTAGTATTACGTCATAACGTGTAACGTTATATAGTATTACGTTATATCGTGTATCGTTATGTAGTATTACGTTAAACGTGTAACGTTATGTAGCATTGCGTTATAATGCGCAACGTTATATAGTATTACGTTATAACGTGTAACGTTATATATTATTACGTTATAACATATAACGTTATAAAGTATTACGCTGTATCGTGTAACGTTATTTATTATTACGTTATGACGTGTAACGTTATAAAGTATTGCGCCACAATGTGTAACGTTATGTAGCACTACGATATAACGTGTAACGTTATGTAGCATTACGTCATAACGTGTAACGTTATATAGTATTACGTTATATCGTGTATCGTTATGAAGCATTACGTTATAGCGTGTAACATTATGAAGCATTACGTTATAACGTGTAACGTTATATAGTATTACGTTATAATGTGCAACGTTATGAAGTATTACGTTATAGCGTGTAACATTATGAAGCATTACGTTATAACGTGTAACGTTATATAGTATTACGTGATAACACGTAACGTTATGTACTATTGCGTTATAACGTGTAACGTTATACAGAATTACGTTATAACGTGTAACGTTATGAAGTATTACGTTATAACGTGTAACATTATGAAGTATTACGTTATAACGTGTAACGTTATGAAGTATTACGTTATAACGTGTAACGTTATGTAGCATTACGTTATAATGTGGAACGTTATATAGTATTACGTTATAACGTGTAACGTTATATATTAAAACGCTATAAAGTATAACGTTATATAGTATTACGTCATAACTTGTAACGTTATGTTGCATTACGTTATAACGTGTAACGTTATGAAGTATTACGTTATAGCGTGTAACGTTATGTAGCATTACGTTATAACGTGTAACGTTATGTAGCATTACGTTATAATGTGCAACGTTACATAGTATTTCGTTGTATCGTATAACGTTATGTAGTATTACGTTATAACTTGTAACGTAATATAATATTACGTTTTAACGTGTAAGGTTCTATACCATTACGTTATAACATGTAACGTTATATAGTATTACGTCATAACGTGTAACGTTATGTCGCATTACGTTATAACGTGTAACGTGATGTAGCATTACGTTATAACGTGTAACGTTATGTAGCATTACGTTATAATGTGCAACGTTATATAGTATTACGTTATAATGTGCAACGTTATATAGTATTACGTCATAACGTGTAACGTTATGTAGCATTACGTTATAACGTGTAACGTTATGTAGCATTACGTTATAATGTGCAACGTTATATAGTATTACGTTATAACGTGTAACGTTATATATTATTACGTTATAACATATAACGTTATAAAGTATTACGCTGTATCGTGTAACGTTATTTATTATTACGTTATGACGTGTAACGTTATAAAGTATTGCGCTGCAATGTGTAACGTTATGTAGCACTACGATATAACGTGTAACGTTATGTAGCATTACGTCATAACGTGTAACGTTATATAGTATTACGTTATATCGTGTATCGTTATGTAGTATTACGTTAAACGTGTAACGTTATGTAGCATTGCGTTATAATGCGCAACGTTATATAGTATTACGTTATAACGTGTAACGTTATATATTATTACGTTATAACATATAACGTTATAAAGTATTACGCTGTACCGTGTAACGTTATTTATTATTACGTTATGACGTGTAACGTTATAAAGTATTGCGCCACAATGTGTAACGTTATGTAGCACTACGATATAACGTGTAACGTTATGTAGCATTACGTCATAACGTGTAACGTTATATAGCATTACGTCATAACGTGTAACGTTATATAGTATTACGTTATATCGTGTATCGTTATGTAGCATTACGTTATAACGTGTAACGTTATGTAGCATTACGTTATAATGTGCAACGTTATATAGTATTACGTTATAACGTGTAACGTTATATATTATTACGTTATAACATATAACGTTATAAAGTATTACGCTGTATCGTGTAACGTTATTTATTATTACGTTATGACGTGTAACGTTATAAAGTATTGCGCCGCAATGTGTAACGTTATGTAGCACTACGATATAACGTGTAACGTTATGTAGCATTACGTCATAACGTGTAACGTTATATAGTATTACGTTATATCGTGTATCGTTATGTAGTATTACGTTAAACGTGTAACGTTATGTAGCATTGCGTTATAATGCGCAACGTTATATAGTATTACGTTATAACGTGTAACGTTATATATTATTACGTTATAACATATAACGTTATAAAGTATTACGCTGTACCGTGTAACGTTATTTATTATTACGTTATGACGTGTAACGTTATAAAGTATTGCGCCACAATGTGTAACGTTATGTAGCACTACGATATAACGTGTAACGTTATGTAGCATTACGTCATAACGTGTAACGTTATATAGTATTACGTTATATCGTGTATCGTTATGAAGCATTACGTTATAGCGTGTAACATTATGAAGCATTACGTTATAACGTGTAACGTTATATAGAATTACGTTATAATGTGCAACGTTATGAAGTATTACGTTATAGCGTGTAACATTATGAAGCATTACGTTATAACGTGTAACGTTATATAGTATTACGTGATAACACGTAACGTTATGTACTATTGCGTTATAACGTGTAACGTTATACAGAATTACGTTATAACGTGTAACGTTATGAAGTATTACGTTATAACGTGTAACATTATGAAGTATTACGTTATAACGTGTAACGTTATGAAGTATTACGTTATAACGTGTAACGTTATGTAGCATTACGTTATAATGTGGAATGTTATATAGTATTACGTTATAACGTGTAACGTTATATATTAAAACGCTATAAAGTATAACGTTATATAGTATTACGTCATAACTTGTAACGTTATGTTGCATTACGTTATAACGTGTAACGTTATGAAGTATTACGTTATAGCGTGTAACGTTATGTAGCATTACGTTATAACGTGTAACGTTATGAAGTATTACGTTATAACGTGTAACGTTATGTAGCACTACGTTTTAACGTGTAACGTTATATAGTATTACGTTATAACACGTAACGTTATGTACTATTACGTTATAACGTATAACGTTCTATAGTATTACGTTACAACATGTAACGTTATATAGTATTAGGTTATAACACATAACGTTATATAATATTATGTTATGACGTATAATTTTATATAACGTATCAGAATAACGTAACACGTTACATAGTATTTCGTTGTATCGTATGACGTTATGTAGTATTACGTCATAACGTGTAACGTTATATAGTATTACGTTATATCGTGTATCGTTATGTAGTATTACGTTAAACGTGTAACGTTATGTAGCATTGCGTTATAATGCGCAACGTTATATAGTATTACGTTATAACGTGTAACGTTATATATTATTACGTTATAACATATAACGTTATAAAGTATTACGCTGTATCGTGTAACGTTATTTATTATTACGTTATGACGTGTAACGTTATACAGTATTGCGCCACAATGTGTAACGTTATGTAGCACTACGATATAACGTGTAACGTTATGTAGCATTACGTCATAACGTGTAACGTTATATAGTATTACGTTATATCGTGTATCGTTATGAAGCATTACGTTATAGCGTGTAACATTATGAAGCATTACGTTATAACGTGTAACGTTATATAGTATTACGTTATAATGTGCAACGTTATGAAGTATTACGTTATAGCGTGTAACATTATGAAGCATTACGTTATAACGTGTAACGTTATATAGTATTACGTGATAACACGTAACGTTATGTACTATTACGTTATAACGTGTAACGTTATACAGAATTACGTTATAACGTGTAACGTTATGAAGTATTACGTTATAACGTGTAACATTATGAAGTATTACGTTATAACGTGTAACATTATGAAGTATTACGTTATAACGTGTAACGTTATGTAGCATTACGTTATAATGTGGAACGTTATATAGTATTACGTTATAACGTGTAACGTTATATATTAAAACGCTATAAAGTATAACGTTATATAGTATTACGTCATAACTTGTAACGTTATGTTGCATTACGTTATAACGTGTAACGTTATGAAGTATTACGTTATAGCGTGTAACGTTATGTAGCATTACGTTATAACGTGTAACGTTATGAAGTATTACGTTATAACGTGTAACGTTATGTAGCACTACGTTTTAACGTGTAACGTTATATAGTATTACGTTATAACACGTAACGTTATATAGTATTACGTTATAACACATAACGTTATATAATATTATGTTATGACGTATAACTTTATATAACGTATCAGAATAACGTAACACGTTACATAGTATTTCGTTGTATCGTATAACGTTATATAGTATTACGTTATAACGTGTAACGTTATATAGTATTACGTTATAACGTGTAACGTTATGAAGTATTACGTTATAACGTGTAACGTTATGAAGTATTACGTTATAACGTGTAACGTTATATATTAAAACGCTATAAAGTATAACGTTATATAGTATTACGTCATAACTTGTAACGTTATGTTGCATTACGTTATAACGTGTAACGTTATGAAGTATTACGTTATAGCGTGTAACGTTATGTAGCATTACGTTATAACGTGTAACGTTATGAAGTATTACGTTATAACGTGTAACGATATGTAGCACTACGTTATAACGTGTAACGTTATATAGTATTACGTTATAATGTGTAACGTTATGTAGCATTACGTTTTAACGTGTAACATTATGTAGCATTACGTTTTAACGTGTAACGTTCTGTAGTATTACGTTATAACATGTAACGTTATATAGTATTATTTTAGAAAACATAACGTTAAATAGTATTACGTTATAACGTGTAACGTTATGTAGCATTACGTTATAACGTGTAACGTTATGTAGCATTACGTTATAACATTTAACGTTATGTAGCATTACGTTATAATGTGCAACGTTATATAGTATTACGTTTTAACGTGTAACGTTATGTAGCATTATGTTATAACGTGTAACGTTATGTAGCATTACGTTATAATGTGCAACGTTACATAGTATTCCGTTGTATCGTATAACGTTATGTAGCATTACGTTATAACGTGTAACGTAATATAATATTACGTTTTAACGTGTAAGGTTCTATACCATTACGTTATAACGTGTAACGTTATATATTATTACGCTATAACGTATAACGTTATATAGTATTACGTCATAACGTGTAACGTTATGTTGCATTACGTTAGAACGTGTAACGTTATGTAGTATTACGTTATAACGTGTAACGTTATATATTATTACGTTATAACATATAACGTTATAAAGTATTACGCTGTATCGTGTAACGTTATTTATTATTACGTTATGACGTGTAACGTTATAAAGTATTGCGCCACAATGCGTAACGTTATGTAGCACTACGATATAACGTGTAAGGTTATGTAGCATTACGTCATAACGTGTAACGTTATGTAGCATTACGTTATAATGCGCAACGTTATATAGTATTACGTTATAACGTGTAACGTTACATAGTATTACGTTATAACGTGTATCGTTATAAAGTATTACGCTGTATCGTGTAACGTTATTAAGTATTACGTTATGACGTGTAACGTTATGTAGTATTACGTTATAACGTGTAACGTTATGCAGCATTACGTTGTAACGTGTAACGTTAAGTTGCATTACGTTATACCGTGTAACGTTATATAGTATTACGTTATACCGTGTATCGTTATGAAGCATTACGTTATAACGTGTAATGTTATGTAGCCTTACGGTATAGTGCGCAACGTTATATAGTATTACGTTATAACGTGTAACGTTATATATTATTACGCTATAACGTGTAACGTTATATATTATTACGCTATAACGTATAACGTTATATAGTATTACGTCATAACGTGTAACGTTATGTTGCATTACGTTATAACGTGTAACGTTATGTAGCATTACGTTATAACGTGTAACGTTATGTAGCATTACGTTATAATGTGCAACGTTATATAGTATTACGTTATAACGTGTAACGTTATATATTATTACATTATAACGTGTAGCGTTATAAAGTATTACGCTGTATCGTGTAACGTTATATAGTATTACGTCATAACGTGTAACGTTATGTTGCATTACGTTATAACGTGTAACGTTATGTAGTATTACGTTAAACGTGTAACGTTATGTAGCATTGCGTTATAATGCGCAACGTTATATAGTATTACGTTATAACGTGTAACGTTATATATTATTACGTTATAACATATAACGTTATAAAGTATTACGCTGTATCGTGTAACGTTATTTATTATTACGTTATGACGTGTAACGTTATAAAGTATTGCGCCACAATGTGTAACGTTATGTAGCACTACGATATAACGTGTAACGTTATGTAGCATTACGTCATAACGTGTAACGTTATATAGTATTACGTTATATCGTGTATCGTTATGAAGCATTACGTTATAACGTGTAATGTTATGTAGCCTTACGGTATAGTGCGCAACGTTATATAGTATTACGTTATAACGTGTAACGTTATATATTATTACATTATAACGTGTAGCGTTATAAAGTATTACGCTGTATCGTGTAACGTTATTTAGTATTACGTCATAACGTGTAACGTTATGTTGCATTACGTTATAACGTGTAACGTTATATAGTATTACGTTATAACACGTAACGTTATGTACTATTACGTTATAACGTATAACTTTATATAACGTATCAGAATAACGTAACACGTTACATAGTATTTCGTAGTATCGTATGACGTTATGTAGTATTACGTTAAACGTGTAACGTTATGTAGCATTGCGTTATAATGCGCAACGTTATATAGTATTACGTTATAACGTGTAACGTTATATATTATTACGCTATAACGTGTAACGTTATATATTATTACGCTATAACGTATAACGTTATATAGTATTACGTCATAACGTGTAACGTTATGTTGCATTACGTTATAACGTGTAACGTTATGTAGCATTACGTTATAACGTGTAACGTTATGTAGCATTACGTTATAATGTGCAACGTTATATAGTATTACGTTATAACGTGTAACGTTACATAGTATTACGTTATAACGTGTATCGTTATAAAGTATTACGCTGTATCGTGTAACGTTATTAAGTATTACGTTATGACGTGTAACGTCATAAAGTATTACGCTATAACGTGTAACGTTATGTAGTATTACGTTATAACGTGTAACGTTATATAGTATTACGTCATAACGTGTAACGTTATGTAGCATTACGTTATAACGTGTAACGTTATGTAGCATTACGTTATAACGTGTAACGATATGTAGGATTACGTTATAATGTGCAACGTTATATAGTATTACGTTATAACGTGTAACGTTATATATTATTACGCTATAACGTGTAACGGTATATATTATTACGCTATAACGTATAACGTTATATAGTATTACGTCATAACGTGTAACGTTATGTTGCATTACGTTATAACGTGTAACGTTATATAGTATTAACTTATAACACGTAACGTTATGTACTATTACGTTATAACGTATAACGTTCTATAGTATTACGTTACAACATGTAACGTTATATAGTATTACGTTATAACACATAACGTTATATAGTATTACGTTATAACACATAACGTTATATAATATCATGTTATGGCGTATAAATTTATATAACGTATCAGAATAGCGTCACACGTTACATAGCATTTCGTTGTATCGTATAACGTTATATAGTAATACGTTATAATGTGTAACGTTATATAGTATTACGTTTTAACGTGTAACGTTATGTAGCATTACGTTATAACGTGTAACGTTATGTAGCATTACGTTATAACGTGTAACGTGATGTAGCATTACGTTATAACGTGTAACGTTATGTAGCATTACGTTATAACGTGTAACGTTATATAGTATTACGTCATAACGTGTAACGTTATGTAGCATTACGTTATAACGTGTAACGTTATATATTAAAACGCTATAAAGTATAACGTTATATAGTATTACGTCATAACTTGTAACGTTATGTTGCATTACGTTATAACGTGTAACGTTATCAAGTATTACGTTATAACGTGTAACGTTATGAAGTATAACGTTATAACGTGTAACGTTATGTAGCATTACGTTATAATGTGGAACGTTATATAGTATTACGTTATAACGTGTAACGTTATATATTAAAACGCTATAAAGTATAACGTTATATAGTATTACGTCATAACTTGTAACGTTATGTTGCATTACGTTATAACGTGTAACGTTATGAAGTATTATGTTATAGCGTGTAACGTTATGTAGCATTACGTTATAACGTGTAACGTTATGAAGTATTACGTTATAACGTGTAACGTTATGTAGCACTACGTTATAACGTGTAACGTTATATAGTATTACGTTATAACGTGTAACGTTATGAAGTATTACGTTATAACGTGTAACGTTATCAAGTATTACGCTATAACGTGTAACGTTATGAAGTATAACGTTATAACGTGTAACGTTATGTAGCATTACGTTATAATGTGGAACGTTATATAGTATTACGTTATAACGTGTAACGTTATATATTAAAACGCTATAAAGTATAACGTTATATAGTATTACGTCATAACTTGTAACGTTATGTTGCATTACGTTATAACGTGTAACGTTATGAAGAATTACGTTATAGCGTGTAACGTTATGTAGCATTACGTTATAACGTGTAACGTTATGAAGTATTACTTTATAACGTGTAACGTTATGTAGCACTACGTTATAACGTGTAACGTTATATAGTATTACGTTATAACACGTAACGTTATATAGTATTACGTTATAACACATAACGTTATATAATATTATGTTATGACGTATAACTTTATATAACGTATCAGAATAACGTAACACGTTACATAGCATTTCGTTGTATCGTATAACGTTATATAGTATTACGTTATAACGTGTAACGTTATATATTAAAACGCTATAAAGTATAACGTTATATAGTATTACGTCATAACTTGTAACGTTATGTTGCATTACGTTATAACGTGTAACGTTATGAAGTATTACGTTATAGCGTGTAACGTTATGTAGCATTACGTTATAACGTGTAACGTTATGAAGTATTACGTTATAACGTGTAACGTTATGAAGTATTACGTTATAACGTGTAACGTTATGAAGTATTACGTTATAACGTGTAACGTTATCAAGTATTACGTTATAACGTGTAACGTTATCAAGTATTACGTTATAACGTGTAACGTTATGTAGTATTACGTCATAACGTGTAACGTTATGTAGCACTACGTTTTAACGTGTAACGTTATATAGTACTACGTTATAACACGTAACGTTATATAGTATTACGTTATAACACATAACGTTATATAATATTATGTTATGACGTATAACTTTATATAACGTATCAGAATAACGTAACACGTTACATACTATTTCGTTGTATCGTATAACGTTATAAAGTATTACGCTGTATCGTGTAACGTTATTAAGTATTACGTTATGACGTGTAACGTCATAAAGTATTACGCTATAACGTGTAACGTTATGTAGTATTACGTTATAACGTGTAACGTTATGCAGCATTACGTTGTAACGTGTAATGTTATGTTGCATTACGTTATACCGTGTAACGTTATATAGTATTACGTTATAACACATAACGTTATATAGTATTAGGTTATAACACATAACGTTATATAATATTATGTTATGACGTATAACTTTATATAACGTATCAGAATAACGTAACACGTTACATAGTATTTCGTAGTATCGTATGACGTTATGTAGTATTACGTTAAACGTGTAACGTTATGTAGCATTGCGTTATAATGCGCAACGTTATATAGTATTACGTTATAACGTGTAACGTTATATATTATTACGTTATAACATATAACGTTACAAAGTATTACGCTGTATCGTGTAACGTTATTTATTATTACGTTATGACGTGTAACGTTATAAAGTATTGCGCCACAATGTGTAACGTTATGTAGCACTACGATATAACGTGTAACGTTATGTAGCATTACTTCATAACGTGTAACGTTATGAAGTATAACGTTATAACGTGTAACGTTATGTAGCATTACGTTATAATGTGGAACGTTATATAGTATTACGTTATAACGTGTAACGTTATATATTAAAACGCTATAAAGTATAACGTTATATAGTATTACGTCATAACTTGTAACGTTATGTTGCATTACGTTATAACGTGTAACGTTATGAAGTATTACGTTATAGCGTGTAACGTTATGTAGCATTACGTTATAACGAGTAACGTTATGAAGTATTACGTTATAACGTGTAATGTTATGTAGCACTACGTTATAACGTGTAACGTTATATAGTATTACGTTATAACACATAACGTTATATAGTATTACGTTATAACACATAACGTTATATAATATTATGTTATGACGTATAACTTTATATAACGTATCAGAATAACGTAACACGTTACATAGCATTTCGTTGTATCGTATAACATTACATAGTATTACGTTATAACGTGTAACGTTATGTAGCATTACGTTATAACGTGTAACATTATGTAGCATTACGTTTTAACGTGTAACGTTCTGTAGTATTACGTTATAACATGTAACGTTATATAGTATTATTTTAGAAAACATAACGTTATATAGTATTACGTTATAACGTGTAACGTTATGTGGCATTACGTTATAACGTGTAACGTTATGTAGCATTACGTTATAACGTGTAACGTTATGTAGCATTACGTTATAATGTGCAACGTTATATAGTATTACGTTTTAACGTGTAACATTATGTAGCATTACGTTATAATGTGCAACGTTACATAGTATTTCGTTGTATCTTATAACGTTATGTAGTATTACGTTATAACGTGTAACTTTATGTAGCATTACGTTATAATGTGCAACGTTATATAGTATTACGTTTTAACGTGTAACGTTATGTAGCATTACGTTATAATGTGCAACGTTACATAGTATTTCGTTGTATCGTATAACGTTATGTAGTATTACGTTATAACGTGTAACGTAATATAATATTACGTTTTAACGTGTAAGGTTCTATACCATTACGTTATAACATGTAACGTTATATAGTATTACGTCATAACGTGTAACGTTATGTCGCATTACGTTATAACGTGTAACGTGATGTAGCATTACGTTATAACGTGTAACGTTATGTAGCATTACGTTATAATGTGCAACGTTATATAGTATTACGTTATAACGTGTAACGTTATAAAGTATTACGCTGTATCGTGTAACGTTATATAGTATTACGTTATAACGTGTATCGTTATAAAGTATTACGCTGTATCGTGTAACGTTATTAAGTATTACGTTATGACGTGTAACGTCATAAAGTATTACGCTATAACGTGTAACGTTATGTAGTATTCCGTTATAACGTGTAACGTTATGCAGCATTACGTTGTAACGTGTAACGTTATGTTGCATTACGTTATACCGTGTAACGTTATATAGTATTACGTTATACCGTGTAACGTTATATAGTATTACGTTATAACACATAACGTTATATAGTATTAGGTTATAACACATAACGTTATATAATATTATGTTATGACGTATAACTTTATATAACGTATCAGAATAACGTAACACGTTACATAGTATTTCGTAGTATCGTATGACGTTATGTAGTATTACGTTAAACGTGTAACGTTATGTAGCATTGCGTTATAATGCGCAACGTTATATAGTATTACGTTATAACGTGTAACGTTATATATTATTACGTTATAACATATAACGTTATAAAGTATTACGCTGTATCGTGTAACGTTATTTATTATTACGTTATGACGTGTAACGTTATAAAGTATTGCGCCACAATGTGTAACGTTATGTAGCACTACGATATAACGTGTAACGTTATGTAGCATTACGTCATAACGTGTAACGTTATGTAGCATTACGTTATAATGCGCAACGTTATATAGTATTACGTCGTAACGTGTAACGTTATGTTGCATTACGTTATAACGTGTAACGTTATGAAGTATTACGTTATAGCGTGTAACATTATGAAGCATTACGTTATAACGTGTAACGTTATATAGTATTACGTTATAATGTGCAACGTTATGAAGTATTACGTTATAGCGTGTAACATTATGAAGCATTACGTTATAACGTGTAACGTTATATAGTATTACGTTATAATGTGCAACGTTATGAAGTATTACGTTATAGCGTGTAACATTATGAAGCATTACGTTATAACGTGTAACGTTATATAATATTACGTTTTAACGTGTAAGGTTCTATACCATTACGTTATAACATGTAACGTTATATAGTATTACGTTATAACGTGTAACGTTATATATTATTACGCTATAACGTATAACGTTATATAGTATTACGTCGTAACGTGTAACGTTATGTTGCATTACGTTATAACGTGTAACGTTATGAAGTATTACGTTATAGCGTGTAACATTATGAAGCATTACGTTATAACGTGTAACGTTATATAGTATTACGTTATAATGTGCAACGTTATGAAGTATTACGTTATAGCGTGTAACATTATGAAGCATTACGTTATAACGTGTAACGTTATATAATATTACGTTTTAACGTGTAAGGTTCTATACCATTACGTTATAACATGTAACGTTATATAGTATTACGTCATAACGTGTAACGTTATGTCGCATTACGTTATAACGTGTAACGTGATGTAGCATTACGTTATAACGTGTAACGTTATGTAGCATTACGTTATAATGTGCAACGTTATATAGTATTACGTTATAACGTGTAACGTTATAAAGTATTACGCTGTATCGTGTAACGTTATATAGTATTACGTTATAACACATAACGTTATATAATATTATGTTATGGCGTATAAATTTATATAACGTATCAGAATAGCGTCACACGTTACATAGCATTTCGTTGTATCGTATAACGTTATATAGTAATACGTTATAATGTGTAACGTTATATAGTATTACGTTTTAACGTGTAACGTTATGTAGCATTACGTTATAACGTGTAACGTTATGTAGCATTACGTTATAACGTGTAACGTTATGTAGCATTAAGTCATAACGTGTAACGTTATGTAGCATTACGTTATAATGCGCAACGTTATATAGTATTACGTTATAACGTGTAACGTTACATAGTATTACGTTATAACGTGTATCGTTATAAAGTATTACGCTGTATCGTGTAACGTTATTAAGTATTACGTTATGACGTGTAACGTCATAAAGTATTACGCTATAACGTGTAACGTTATGTAGTATTACGTTATAACGTGTAACGTTATGCAGCATTACGTTGTAACGTGTAACGTTATGTAGCATTACGTTATACCGTGTAACGTTATATAGTATTACGTTATAACACATAACGTTATATAGTATTAGGTTATTACACATAACGTTATATAATATTATGTTATGACGTATAACTTTATATAACGTATCAGAATAACGTAACACGTTACATAGTATTTCGTTGTATCGTATAACGTTATGTAGTATTACGTTATAACGTGTAACGTAATATAATATTACGTTTCAACGTGTAAGGTTCTATACTATTACGTTATGACATGTAACGTTATATAGCATTACGTCATAACGTGTTACGTTATGTAGCATTACGTTATAACGTGTAACGTTATGTAGCATTACGTTATATTGTGCAACGTTATATAGTATTACGTTATAACGTGTAACGTTATATATTATTACGCTATAACGTATAACGTTATATAGTATTACGTCGTAACGTGTAACGTTATGTTGCATTACGTTATAACGTGTAACGTTATGAAGTATTACGTTATAGCGTGTAACATTATGGAGCATTACGTTATAACGTGTAACGTTATATAGTATTACGTTATAATGTGCAACGTTATGAAGTATTACGTTATAGCGTGTAACATTATGAAGCATTACGTTATAACGTGTAACGTTATATAATATTACGTTTTAACGTGTAAGGTTCTATACCATTACGTTATAACATGTAACGTTATATAGTATTACGTCATAACGTGTAACGTTATGTCGCATTACGTTATAACGTGTAACGTGATGTAGCATTACGTTATAACGTGTAACGTTATGTAGCATTACGTTATAATGTGCAACGTTATATAGTATTACGTTATAACGTGTAACGTTATAAAGTATTACGCTGTATCGTGTAACGTTATATAGTATTACGTTATAACACATAACGTTATATAATATTATGTTATGGCGTATAAATTTATATAACGTATCAGAATAGCGTCACACGTTACATAGCATTTCGTTGTATCGTATAACGTTATATAGTAATACGTTATAATGTGTAACGTTATATAGTATTACGTTTTAACGTGTAACGTTATGTAGCATTACGTTATAACGTGTAACGTTATGTAGCATTACGTTATAACGTGTAACGTGATGTAGCATTACGTTATAACGTGTAACGTTATGTAGCATTACGTTATAATGTGCAACGTTATATAGTATTACGTTATAACGTGTAACGTTATAAAGTATTACGCTGTATCGTGTAACGTTATATAGTATTACGTTATAACACATAACGTTATATAATATTATGTTATGGCGTATAAATTTATATAACGTATCAGAATAGCGTCACACGTTACATAGCATTTCGTTGTATCGTATAACGTTATATAGTAATACGTTATAATGTGTAACGTTATATAGTATTACGTTTTAACGTGTAACGTTATGTAGCATTACGTTATAACGTGTAACGTTATGTAGCATTACGTTATAACGTGTAACGTTATGTAGCATTAAGTCATAACGTGTAACGTTATGTAGCATTACGTTATAATGCGCAACGTTATATAGTATTACGTTATAACGTGTAACGTTACATAGTATTACGTTATAACGTGTATCGTTATAAAGTATTACGCTGTATCGTGTAACGTTATTAAGTATTACGTTATGACGTGTAACGTCATAAAGTATTACGCTATAACGTGTAACGTTATGTAGTATTACGTTATAACGTGTAACGTTATGCAGCATTACGTTGTAACGTGTAACGTTATGTAGCATTACGTTATACCGTGTAACGTTATATAGTATTACGTTATAACACATAACGTTATATAGTATTAGGTTATTACACATAACGTTATATAATATTATGTTATGACGTATAACTTTATATAACGTATCAGAATAACGTAACACGTTACATAGTATTTCGTTGTATCGTATAACGTTATGTAGTATTACGTTATAACGTGTAACGTAATATAATATTACGTTTCAACGTGTAAGGTTCTATACTATTACGTTATGACATGTAACGTTATATAGCATTACGTCATAACGTGTAACGTTATGTAGCATTACGTTATAACGTGTAACGTTATGTAGCATTACGTTATATTGTGCAACGTTATATAGTATTACGTTATAACGTGTAACGTTATATATTATTACGCTATAACGTATAACGTTATATAGTATTACGTCGTAACGTGTAACGTTATGTTGCATTACGTTATAACGTGTAACGTTATGAAGTATTACGTTATAGCGTGTAACATTATGGAGCATTACGTTATAACGTGTAACGTTATATAGTATTACGTTATAATGTGCAACGTTATGAAGTATTACGTTATAGCGTGTAACATTATGAAGCATTACGTTATAACGTGTAACGTTATATAATATTACGTTTTAACGTGTAAGGTTCTATACCATTACGTTATAACATGTAACGTTATATAGTATTACGTCATAACGTGTAACGTTATGTCGCATTACGTTATAACGTGTAACGTGATGTAGCATTACGTTATAACGTGTAACGTTATGTAGCATTACGTTATAATGTGCAACGTTATATAGTATTACGTTATAACGTGTAACGTTATAAAGTATTACGCTGTATCGTGTAACGTTATATAGTATTACGTTATAACACATAACGTTATATAATATTATGTTATGGCGTATAAATTTATATAACGTATCAGAATAGCGTCACACGTTACATAGCATTTCGTTGTATCGTATAACGTTATATAGTAATACGTTATAATGTGTAACGTTATATAGTATTACGTTTTAACGTGTAACGTTATGTAGCATTACGTTATAACGTGTAACGTTATGTAGCATTACGTTATAACGTGTAACGTTATGTAGCATTAAGTCATAACGTGTAACGTTATGTAGCATTACGTTATAATGCGCAACGTTATATAGTATTACGTTATAACGTGTAACGTTACATAGTATTACGTTATAACGTGTATCGTTATAAAGTATTACGCTGTATCGTGTAACGTTATTAAGTATTACGTTATGACGTGTAACGTCATAAAGTATTACGCTATAACGTGTAACGTTATGTAGTATTACGTTATAACGTGTAACGTTATGCAGCATTACGTTGTAACGTGTAACGTTATGTAGCATTACGTTATACCGTGTAACGTTATATAGTATTACGTTATAACACATAACGTTATATAGTATTAGGTTATTACACATAACGTTATATAATATTATGTTATGACGTATAACTTTATATAACGTATCAGAATAACGTAACACGTTACATAGTATTTCGTTGTATCGTATAACGTTATGAAGTATTACGTTATAACGTGTAAAGTAATATAATATTACGTTTCAACGTGTAAGGTTCTATACTATTACGTTATGACATGTAACGTTATATAGCATTACGTCATAACGTGTAACGTTATGTAGCATTATGTTATAACGTGTAACGTTATAAAGTATTACGCTGTATCGTGTAACGTTATATAGTATTACGTTATAACACATAACGTTATATAATATTATGTTATGGCGTATAAATTTATATAACGTATCAGAATAGCGTCACACGTTACATAGCATTTCGTTGTATCGTATAACGTTATATAGTAATACGTTATAATGTGTAACGTTATATAGTATTACGTTATAGCGTCTAACATTATGAAGCATTACGTTATAACGTGTAACGTTATGTACTATTACGTTATAACGTGTAACGTTGTATAGAATTATGTTATAACGTATAACGTTGTATAGTATTACGTTATAACATGTAAAGTTATATAGTATTACGTTATAACACATAACGTTATATAGTATTACGTTATAACACATAACGTTCTACAATATTATGTTATGACGTATAACATTATATAACGTATCAGAATAACGTAACACGTTACATAGTATTTCGTTGTATCGTATAACGTTATGTAGTATTACGTTATTTCGTGTAACGTTATGTAGCATTACGTTATATCGTGTAACATTACATAGTATTACGTTATAACGTGTAACGTTATAAAGTATTACGCTGTATCGTGTTACGTTATTTAGTATTACGTTATGACGTGTAACGTCATAAAGTATTACGCTATAACGTGTAACGTTATATAGTATTACGTTATAAAGTGTAACGTTAAGCAGCATTACGTTGTAACGTGTAACGTTATGTAGCATTACGTTATAACGTGTATCGTTATGTAGCATTACGTTATAACGTGTAACGTTACATAGTATTACGTTATAACGTGTAACGTTATAAAGTATTACGCTGTATCGTGTAACGTTATTTAGTATTACGTTGTGACGTGTAACCTCATAAAGTATTACGCTATAACGTGTAACGTTATGTACTATTACGTTATAACGTGTAACGTTATATAAAATTACGTTATAACGTATAACGTTATATAGTGTTACGTTATAACATGTAAAGTTATATAGTATTACGTTATAACACATAACGTTATATAGTATTACGTTATAACACATAACGTTATACAATATTATGTTATGACGTATAACATTATATAACGTATCAGAATAACGTAACACGTTACATAGTATTTCGTTGTATCGTATAACGTTATGTAGTATTACGTTATTTCGTGTAACGTTATGTAGCATTACGTTATATCGTGTAACGTTACATAGTATTACGTTATAACGTGTAACGTTATAAAGTATTACGCTGTATCGTGTTACGTTATTTAGTATTACGTTGTGACGTGTAACCTCATAAAGTATTACGCTATAACGTGTAACGTTATGTAGTATTACGTTATAACGTGTAACGTTATGTAGTATTACGTTATAACGTGTAACGTTACATAGTATTACTTTATAACGTGTATCGTTATAAAGTATTACGCTGTATCGTGTAACGTTATTAAGTATTACGTTATGACGTGTAACGTCATAAAGTATTACGCTATAACGTGTAACGTTATATAGTATTACGTTATAAAGTGTAACGTTAAGCAGCATTACGTTGTAACGTGTAACGTTATGTAGCATTACGTTATAACGTGTATCGTTATGAATTTTACGTTATAGCGTGTAACATTATGAAGCATTACGTTATAACGTGTAACGTTATATAGTATTACGTTATAATGTGCAACGTTATGTTGCATTACGTTATAACGTGTAACGTTATATATTATTACGCTATAACGTATAACGTTATATAGTATTACGTTATAACACATAACGTTATATAATATTATGTTATGACGCATAACTTTCTATAACGTATCAGAATAACGTAACACGTTACATAGTATTTCGTTGTATCGTATAACGTTATGTAGTATTACGTTATTTCGTGTAACGTTATGTAGCATTACGTTATAACGTCTAACGTTACATAGTATTACGTTATAACGTGTAACGTTATAAAGTATTACGCTGTATCGTGTAACGTTATTTAGTATTACGTTGTGACGTGTAACGTTATATAGTATTACGTTATAACACATAACGTTATATAATATTATGTTATGACGTATAACTTTCTATAACGTATCAGAATAACGTAACACGTTACATAGTATTTCGTTGTATCGTATAACGTTATGTAGTATTACGTTATTTCGTGTAACGTTATGTAGCATTACGTTATAACGTGTAACGTTACATAGTATTACGTTATAACGTGTAACGTTATAAAGTATTACTCTGTATCGTGTAACGTTATTTAGTATTACGTTGTGACGTGTAACGTTATGTAGCATTACGTTATAACGTGTAACCTTATGTAGCATTACGTTATAATGTGCAGCGTAATATAGTATTACGTTATAACGTGTAACGTTATATATTATTACGCTATAACGTATAACGTTATATAGTATTACGTCATAACGTGTAACGTTATGTTGCATTACGTTATAACGTGTAACGTTATATAGTATTACGTTATAACACATAACGTTATGTACTATTACGTTATAACGTATAACGTTCTATAGTATTACGTTACAACATGTAACGTTATATAGTATTACGTTATAACACATAACGTTATATAGTATTACGTTATAACACATAACGTTATATAGTATTACGTTATAACACATAACGTTATATAATATTATGTTATGGCGTATAAGTTTATATAACGTATCAGAATAACGTAACACGTTACATAGCATTTCGTTGTATCGTATAACGTTATATAGTAATACGTTATAATGTGTAACGTTATATAGTATTACGTTTTAACGTGTAACGTTATGTAGCATTACGTTATAACGTGTAACGTTATGTAGCATTACGTTATAACGTGTAACGTTATGTAGCATTACGTTATAATGCGCAACGTTATATAGTATTACGTTATAACGTGTAACGTTATATATTATTACGTTATAACGTATAACGTTATAAAGTATTACGCTGTATCGTGTAACGTTATTTATTATTACGTTATGACGTGTAACGTTATAAAGTATTGCGCCATAATGTGTAACGTTATGTAGCACTACGTTATAACGTGTAACGTTATGTAGCATTACGTCATAACGTGTAACGTTATATAGTATTACGGTATATCCTGTATCATTATGTAGCATTACGTTATAACGTGTAACATTATGTAGCATTACGTTATAATGCGCAACGTTATGTAGCACTACGTTATAACGTGTAACGTTATATAGTATTACGTTATAACACGTAACGTTATATAGTATTACGTTATAACACATAACGTTATATAATATTATGTTATGACGTATAACTTTATATAACGTATCAGAATAACGTAACACGTTACATAGTATTTCGTTGTATCGTATAACGTTATATAGTATTATGTTATAACGTGTAACGTTATATAGTATTACGTTATAACGTGTAACGTTATGAAGTATTACGTTATAACGTGTAACGTTATGAAGTATTACGTTATAACGTGTAACGTTATGAAGTATTACGTTATAACGTGTAACGTTATCAAGTATAACGTTATAACGTGTAACGTTATATAGTATTACGTCATGACGTGTAACGTTATGTTGCATTACGTTATAACGTGTAACGTTATGAAGTATTACGTTATAACGTGTAACGTTATGTAGCACTACGTTTGAACGTGTAAGGTTCTATACTATTACGTTATAACATGTAACGTTATATAGTATTACGTCATAACGTGTAACGTTATGTAGCATTACGTTCTAACGTGTAACGTTATGTAGCATTACGTTATAACGTGTAACGTTATATATTATTACGCTATAACGCATAACGTTATATAGTATTACGTCATAACTGGTAACGTTATGTTGCATTACGTTATAACGTGTAACGTTATGAAGTATTACGTTATAGCGTGTAACGTGATGTAGGATTACGTTATAACGTGTAACGTTATATAGTATTACGTTGTAACACGTAATGTTATGTACTATTACGTTATAACGTGAAACGTTATATAGAATTACGTTATAACGTATAACGTTCCATAGTATTACGTTATAACATGTAACGTTATATAGTATTACGCTATAACACATAACGTTATATAGTATTACGTTATAGCGTGTAACGTTACATATTATTACGTTATAATGTGCAACGTTATATAGTATTACGTTATAACGTGTAACGTTATATATTATTACGCTATAACGTATAACGTTATATAGTATTACGTCATAACGTGTAACGTTATGTTGCATTACGTTATAACGTGTAACGTTATATAGTATTACGTTATAACACGTAACGTTATGTACTATTACGTTATAACGTATAACGTTAAGCAGCATTACGTTGTAACGTGTAACGTTATGTAGCATTACGTTATAACGTGTATCGTTATGTAGCATTACGTTATAACGTGTAACGTTACATAGTATTACGTTATAACGTGTAACGTTATAAAGTATTACGCTGTATCGTGTAACGTTATTTAGTATTACGTTGTGACGTGTAACCTCATAAAGTATTACGCTATAACGTGTAACGTTATGTACTATTACGTTATAACGTGTAACGTTATATAAAATTACGTTATAACGTATAACGTTATATAGTGTTACGTTATAACATGTAAAGTTATATAGTATTACGTTATAACACATAACGTTATATAGTATTACGTTATAACACATAACGTTATACAATATTATGTTATGACGTATAACATTATATAACGTATCAGAATAACGTAACACGTTACATAGTATTTCGTTGTATCGTATAACGTTATGTAGTATTACGTTATTTCGTGTAACGTTATGTAGCATTACGTTATATCGTGTAACGTTACATAGTATTACGTTATAACGTGTAACGTTATAAAGTATTACGCTGTATCGTGTTACGTTATTTAGTATTACGTTGTGACGTGTAACCTCATAAAGTATTACGCTATAACGTGTAACGTTATGTAGTATTACGTTATAACGTGTAACGTTATGTAGTATTACGTTATAACGTGTAACGTTACATAGTATTACTTTATAACGTGTATCGTTATAAAGTATTACGCTGTATCGTGTAACGTTATTAAGTATTACGTTATGACGTGTAACGTCATAAAGTATTACGCTATAACGTGTAACGTTATATAGTATTACGTTATAAAGTGTAACGTTAAGCAGCATTACGTTGTAACGTGTAACGTTATGTAGCATTACGTTATAACGTGTATCGTTATGAATTTTACGTTATAGCGTGTAACATTATGAAGCATTACGTTATAACGTGTAACGTTATATAGTATTACGTTATAATGTGCAACGTTATGTTGCATTACGTTATAACGTGTAACGTTATATATTATTACGCTATAACGTATAACGTTATATAGTATTACGTTATAACACATAACGTTATATAATATTATGTTATGACGTATAACTTTCTATAACGTATCAGAATAACGTAACACGTTACATAGTATTTCGTTGTATCGTATAACGTTATGTAGTATTACGTTATTTCGTGTAACGTTATGTAGCATTACGTTATAACGTGTAACGTTACATAGTATTACGTTATAACGTGTAACGTTATAAAGTATTACGCTGTATCGTGTAACGTTATTTAGTATTACGTTGTGACGTGTAACGTTATATAGTATTACGTTATAACACATAACGTTATATAATATTATGTTATGACGTATAACTTTATATAACGTATCAGAATAACGTAACACGTTACATAGTATTTCGTTGTATCGTATAACGTTATATAGTATTATGTTATAACGTGTAACGTTATATAGTATTACGTTATAACGTGTAACGTTATGAAGTATTACGTTATAACGTGTAACGTTATGAAGTATTACGTTATAACGTGTAACGTTATGAAGTATTACGTTATAACGTGTAACGTTATCAAGTATAACGTTATAACGTGTAACGTTATATAGTATTACGTCATAACGTGTAACGTTATGTTGCATTACGTTATAACGTGTAACGTTATGAAGTATTACGTTATAACGTGTAACGTTATGTAGCACTACGTTTGAACGTGTAAGGTTCTATACTATTACGTTATAACATGTAACGTTATATAGTATTACGTCATAACGTGTAACGTTATGTAGCATTACGTTCTAACGTGTAACGTTATGTAGCATTACGTTATAACGTGTAACGTTATATATTATTACGCTATAACGCATAACGTTATATAGTATTACGTCATAACTGGTAACGTTATGTTGCATTACGTTATAACGTGTAACGTTATGAAGTATTACGTTATAGCGTGTAACGTGATGTAGGATTACGTTATAACGTGTAACGTTATATAGTATTACGTTGTAACACGTAATGCTATGTACTATTACGTTATAACGTGAAACGTTATATAGAATTACGTTATAACGTATAACGTTCCATAGTATTACGTTATAACATGTAACGTTATATAGTATTACGCTATAACACATAACGTTATATAGTATTACGTTATAGCGTGTAACGTTACATATTATTACGTTATAATGTGCAACGTTATATAGTATTACGTTATAACGTGTAACGTTATATATTATTACGCTATAACGTATAACGTTTTATAGTATTACGTCATAACGTGTAACGTTATGTTGCATTACGTTATAACGTGTAACGTTATATAGTATTACGTTATAACACGTAACGTTATGTACTATTACGTTATAACGTATAACGTTCTATAGTATTACGTTACAACATGTAACGTTATATAGTATTACGTTATAACACATAACGTTATACAATATTATGTTATGACGTATAACATTATATAACGTATCAGAATAACGTAACACGTTACATAGTATTTCGTTGTATCGTATAACGTTATGTTGCATTACGTTATAACGTGTAACGTTATGAAGTATTACGTTATAGCGTGTAACGTTATGTAGCATTACGTTATAACGTGTAACGTTATATAGTATTACGTTATAACGTGTAACGTTATGTTACATTACGTTATAATGTGTAACGTCATAAAGTATTACGCTGTAACGTATAACGTTCTATACTATTACGTTATAACATGTGACGTTATATAGTATTACGTCATAACGTGTAACGTTATGAAGTATTACGTTATAGGGTGTAACGTTATGTAGCATTACGTTATAGTGTGCAACGTCACAAAGTATTACGCTGTAACGCGTAACGTTTTGTAGCATTACGTTATAACGTGTAACGTTATATATTATTACGCTATAACGTATAACGTTATATAGGATTGCGTGATAACGTGTAACGTTATGTTGCATTACGTTATAACGTGTAACGTTATGAAGTATTACGTTATAGCGTGTAACGTTATGCAGCATTACGTTATAACGTGTAACGTTATATAGTATTACGTTATGACGTGTAACGTTATGTTACATTACGTTATAATGTGTAACGTCATAAAGTATTACGCTGTAACGTATAACGTTATATAGAATTACGTTATAACGTATAACGTTCCATAGTATTACGTTATAACATGTAACGCTATATAGTATTACGCTATAACACATAACGTTATATAGTATTACGTTATAACACATAACGTTATATAATATTATGTTATGACGTATAACTTTATATAACGTATCAGAATAACGTAACACGTTACATAGTATTTCGTTGTATCGTATAACGTTATGTAGTATTACGTTATAACGTGTAACGTTATGTAGCATTACGTTATATCGAGTAACGTTACATAGTATTACGTTATAACGTGTAACGTTATAAAGTATTACGCTGTATCGTGTATCGTTATTTAGTATTACGTTGTTACGTGTAACGTCATAAAGTATTACGCTGTAACGCGTAACGTTATGTAGCATTACGTTATAACGTGTAACGTTATACATTATTACGCTATAACGTATAACGTTATATAGGATTGCGTGATAACGTGTAACGTTATGTTGCATTACGTTATAACGTGTAACGTTATGAAGTATTACGTTATAGCGTGTAACGTTATGTAGCATTACGTTATAACGTGTAACGTTATATAGTATTACGTTATAACGTGTAACGTTATACATTATTACGCTATAACGTATAACGTTATATAGGATTGCGTGATAACGTGTAACGTTATGTTGCATTACGTTATAACGTGTAACGTTATGAAGTATTACGTTATAGCGTGTAACGTTATGTAGCATTACGTTATAACGTGTAACGTTATATAGTATTACGTTATAACGTGTAACGTTATGTTGCATTACGTTATAATGTGTAACGTCATAAAGTATTACGCTGTAACGCGTAACGTTATGTAGCATTACGTTATAACGTGTAACGTTATACATTATTACGCTATAACGTATAACGTTATATAGGATTGCGTGATAACGTGTAACGTTATGTTGCATTACGTTATAACGTGTAACGTTATGAAGTATTACGTTATAGCGTGTAACGTTACGTAGTATTACGTTATAACGTGTAACGTTATGTAGCATTATGTTATAACGTGTAACGTTACATAGTATTACGTTATAACGTGTAACGTTATAAAGTATTACGTCATGACGTGTAACGTTATGTTGCATTACGTTATAATGTGTAACGTCATAAAGTATTACGCTGTAACGCGTAACGTTATGTAGCATTACGTTATAACGTGTAACGTTATACATTATTACGCTATAACGTATAACGTTATATAGTATTATGTTATAACGTGTAACGTTATATAGTATTACGTTATAACGTGTAACGTTATGAAGTATTACGTTATAACGTGTAACGTTATGAAGTATTACGTTATAACGTGTAACGTTATGAAGTATTACGTTATAACGTGTAACGTTATCAAGTATAACGTTATAACGTGTAACGTTATATAGTATTACGTCATGACGTGTAACGTTATGTTGCATTACGTTATAACGTGTAACGTTATGAAGTATTACGTTATAACGTGTAACGTTATGTAGCACTACGTTTGAACGTGTAAGGTTCTATACTATTACGTTATAACATGTAACGTTATATAGTATTACGTCATAACGTGTAACGTTATGTAGCATTACGTTCTAACGTGTAACGTTATGTAGCATTACGTTATAACGTGTAACGTTATATATTATTACGCTATAACGCATAACGTTATATAGTATTACGTCATAACTGGTAACGTTATGTTGCATTACGTTATAACGTGTAACGTTATGAAGTATTACGTTATAGCGTGTAACGTGATGTAGGATTACGTTATAACGTGTAACGTTATATAGTATTACGTTGTAACACGTAATGTTATGTACTATTACGTTATAACGTGAAACGTTATATAGAATTACGTTATAACGTATAACGTTCCATAGTATTACGTTATAACATGTAACGTTATATAGTATTACGCTATAACACATAACGTTATATAGTATTACGTTATAGCGTGTAACGTTACATATTATTACGTTATAATGTGCAACGTTATATAGTATTACGTTATAACGTGTAACGTTATATATTATTACGCTATAACGTATAACGTTATATAGTATTACGTCATAACGTGTAACGTTATGTTGCATTACGTTATAACGTGTAACGTTATATAGTATTACGTTATAACACGTAACGTTATGTACTATTACGTTATAACGTATAACGTTAAGCAGCATTACGTTGTAACGTGTAACGTTATGTAGCATTACGTTATAACGTGTATCGTTATGTAGCATTACGTTATAACGTGTAACGTTACATAGTATTACGTTATAACGTGTAACGTTATAAAGTATTACGCTGTATCGTGTAACGTTATTTAGTATTACGTTGTGACGTGTAACCTCATAAAGTATTACGCTATAACGTGTAACGTTATGTACTATTACGTTATAACGTGTAACGTTATATAAAATTACGTTATAACGTATAACGTTATATAGTGTTACGTTATAACATGTAAAGTTATATAGTATTACGTTATAACACATAACGTTATATAGTATTACGTTATAACACATAACGTTATACAATATTATGTTATGACGTATAACATTATATAACGTATCAGAATAACGTAACACGTTACATAGTATTTCGTTGTATCGTATAACGTTATGTAGTATTACGTTATTTCGTGTAACGTTATGTAGCATTACGTTATATCGTGTAACGTTACATAGTATTACGTTATAACGTGTAACGTTATAAAGTATTACGCTGTATCGTGTTACGTTATTTAGTATTACGTTGTGACGTGTAACCTCATAAAGTATTACGCTATAACGTGTAACGTTATGTAGTATTACGTTATAACGTGTAACGTTATGTAGTATTACGTTATAACGTGTAACGTTACATAGTATTACTTTATAACGTGTATCGTTATAAAGTATTACGCTGTATCGTGTAACGTTATTAAGTATTACGTTATGACGTGTAACGTCATAAAGTATTACGCTATAACGTGTAACGTTATATAGTATTACGTTATAAAGTGTAACGTTAAGCAGCATTACGTTGTAACGTGTAACGTTATGTAGCATTACGTTATAACGTGTATCGTTATGAATTTTACGTTATAGCGTGTAACATTATGAAGCATTACGTTATAACGTGTAACGTTATATAGTATTACGTTATAATGTGCAACGTTATGTTGCATTACGTTATAACGTGTAACGTTATATATTATTACGCTATAACGTATAACGTTATATAGTATTACGTTATAACACATAACGTTATATAATATTATGTTATGACGTATAACTTTCTATAACGTATCAGAATAACGTAACACGTTACATAGTATTTCGTTGTATCGTATAACGTTATGTAGTATTACGTTATTTCGTGTAACGTTATGTAGCATTACGTTATAACGTGTAACGTTACATAGTATTACGTTATAACGTGTAACGTTATAAAGTATTACGCTGTATCGTGTAACGTTATTTAGTATTACGTTGTGACGTGTAACGTTATATAGTATTACGTTATAACACATAACGTTATATAATATTATGTTATGACGTATAACTTTATATAACGTATCAGAATAACGTAACACGTTACATAGTATTTCGTTGTATCGTATAACGTTATATAGTATTATGTTATAACGTGTAACGTTATATAGTATTACGTTATAACGTGTAACGTTATGAAGTATTACGTTATAACGTGTAACGTTATGAAGTATTACGTTATAACGTGTAACGTTATGAAGTATTACGTTATAACGTGTAACGTTATCAAGTATAACGTTATAACGTGTAACGTTATATAGTATTACGTCATAACGTGTAACGTTATGTTGCATTACGTTATAACGTGTAACGTTATGAAGTATTACGTTATAACGTGTAACGTTATGTAGCACTACGTTTGAACGTGTAAGGTTCTATACTATTACGTTATAACATGTAACGTTATATAGTATTACGTCATAACGTGTAACGTTATGTAGCATTACGTTCTAACGTGTAACGTTATGTAGCATTACGTTATAACGTGTAACGTTATATATTATTACGCTATAACGCATAACGTTATATAGTATTACGTCATAACTGGTAACGTTATGTTGCATTACGTTATAACGTGTAACGTTATGAAGTATTACGTTATAGCGTGTAACGTGATGTAGGATTACGTTATAACGTGTAACGTTATATAGTATTACGTTGTAACACGTAATGCTATGTACTATTACGTTATAACGTGAAACGTTATATAGAATTACGTTATAACGTATAACGTTCCATAGTATTACGTTATAACATGTAACGTTATATAGTATTACGCTATAACACATAACGTTATATAGTATTACGTTATAGCGTGTAACGTTACATATTATTACGTTATAATGTGCAACGTTATATAGTATTACGTTATAACGTGTAACGTTATATATTATTACGCTATAACGTATAACGTTTTATAGTATTACGTCATAACGTGTAACGTTATGTTGCATTACGTTATAACGTGTAACGTTATATAGTATTACGTTATAACACGTAACGTTATGTACTATTACGTTATAACGTATAACGTTCTATAGTATTACGTTACAACATGTAACGTTATATAGTATTACGTTATAACACATAACGTTATACAATATTATGTTATGACGTATAACATTATATAACGTATCAGAATAACGTAACACGTTACATAGTATTTCGTTGTATCGTATAACGTTATGTTGCATTACGTTATAACGTGTAACGTTATGAAGTATTACGTTATAGCGTGTAACGTTATGTAGCATTACGTTATAACGTGTAACGTTATATAGTATTACGTTATAACGTGTAACGTTATGTTACATTACGTTATAATGTGTAACGTCATAAAGTATTACGCTGTAACGTATAACGTTCTATACTATTACGTTATAACATGTGACGTTATATAGTATTACGTCATAACGTGTAACGTTATGAAGTATTACGTTATAGGGTGTAACGTTATGTAGCATTACGTTATAGTGTGCAACGTCACAAAGTATTACGCTGTAACGCGTAACGTTTTGTAGCATTACGTTATAACGTGTAACGTTATATATTATTACGCTATAACGTATAACGTTATATAGGATTGCGTGATAACGTGTAACGTTATGTTGCATTACGTTATAACGTGTAACGTTATGAAGTATTACGTTATAGCGTGTAACGTTATGCAGCATTACGTTATAACGTGTAACGTTATATAGTATTACGTTATGACGTGTAACGTTATGTTACATTACGTTATAATGTGTAACGTCATAAAGTATTACGCTGTAACGTATAACGTTATATAGAATTACGTTATAACGTATAACGTTCCATAGTATTACGTTATAACATGTAACGCTATATAGTATTACGCTATAACACATAACGTTATATAGTATTACGTTATAACACATAACGTTATATAATATTATGTTATGACGTATAACTTTATATAACGTATCAGAATAACGTAACACGTTACATAGTATTTCGTTGTATCGTATAACGTTATGTAGTATTACGTTATAACGTGTAACGTTATGTAGCATTACGTTATATCGAGTAACGTTACATAGTATTACGTTATAACGTGTAACGTTATAAAGTATTACGCTGTATCGTGTATCGTTATTTAGTATTACGTTGTTACGTGTAACGTCATAAAGTATTACGCTGTAACGCGTAACGTTATGTAGCATTACGTTATAACGTGTAACGTTATACATTATTACGCTATAACGTATAACGTTATATAGGATTGCGTGATAACGTGTAACGTTATGTTGCATTACGTTATAACGTGTAACGTTATGAAGTATTACGTTATAGCGTGTAACGTTATGTAGCATTACGTTATAACGTGTAACGTTATATAGTATTACGTTATAACGTGTAACGTTATACATTATTACGCTATAACGTATAACGTTATATAGGATTGCGTGATAACGTGTAACGTTATGTTGCATTACGTTATAACGTGTAACGTTATGAAGTATTACGTTATAGCGTGTAACGTTATGTAGCATTACGTTATAACGTGTAACGTTATATAGTATTACGTTATAACGTGTAACGTTATGTTGCATTACGTTATAATGTGTAACGTCATAAAGTATTACGCTGTAACGCGTAACGTTATGTAGCATTACGTTATAACGTGTAACGTTATACATTATTACGCTATAACGTATAACGTTATATAGGATTGCGTGATAACGTGTAACGTTATGTTGCATTACGTTATAACGTGTAACGTTATGAAGTATTACGTTATAGCGTGTAACGTTACGTAGTATTACGTTATAACGTGTAACGTTATGTAGCATTATGTTATAACGTGTAACGTTACATAGTATTACGTTATAACGTGTAACGTTATAAAGTATTACGCTGTATCGTGTATCGTTACTTAGAATTACGTTGTGACGTGTAACGTCATAAAGTATTACGCTATAACGTGTAACGTTATATAGTATTACGTTATAACACGTAACATTATGTACTATTACGTTATAACGTATAACGTTCTATAGTATTACGTTATAACATGTAAAGTTATATAGTATTACGCTATAACACATAACGTTATATAGTATTACGTTATAACACATAACGTTATATAATATTATGTTATGACGTATAACTTTCTATAACGTATCAGAATAACGTAACACGTTACATAGTATTTCGTTGTATCGTATAACGTTATGTAGTATTACGTTATTTCGTGTAACGTTATGTAGCATTACGTTATAACGTGTAACGTTACATAGTATTACGTTATAACGTGTAACGTTATAAAGTATTACGCTGTATCGTGTAACGTTATTTAGTATTACGTTGTGACGTGTAACGTTATATAGTATTACGTTATAACACATAACGTTATATAATATTATGTTATGACGTATAACTTTATATAACGTATCAGAATAACGTAACACGTTACATAGTATTTCGTTGTATCGTATAACGTTATATAGTATTATGTTATAACGTGTAACGTTATATAGTATTACGTTATAACGTGTAACGTTATGAAGTATTACGTTATAACGTGTAACGTTATGAAGTATTACGTTATAACGTGTAACGTTATGAAGTATTACGTTATAACGTGTAACGTTATCAAGTATAACGTTATAACGTGTAACGTTATATAGTATTACGTCATAACGTGTAACGTTATGTTGCATTACGTTATAACGTGTAACGTTATGAAGTATTACGTTATAACGTGTAACGTTATGTAGCACTACGTTTGAACGTGTAAGGTTCTATACTATTACGTTATAACATGTAACGTTATATAGTATTACGTCATAACGTGTAACGTTATGTAGCATTACGTTCTAACGTGTAACGTTATGTAGCATTACGTTATAACGTGTAACGTTATATATTATTACGCTATAACGCATAACGTTATATAGTATTACGTCATAACTGGTAACGTTATGTTGCATTACGTTATAACGTGTAACGTTATGAAGTATTACGTTATAGCGTGTAACGTGATGTAGGATTACGTTATAACGTGTAACGTTATATAGTATTACGTTGTAACACGTAATGCTATGTACTATTACGTTATAACGTGAAACGTTATATAGAATTACGTTATAACGTATAACGTTCCATAGTATTACGTTATAACATGTAACGTTATATAGTATTACGCTATAACACATAACGTTATATAGTATTACGTTATAGCGTGTAACGTTACATATTATTACGTTATAATGTGCAACGTTATATAGTATTACGTTATAACGTGTAACGTTATATATTATTACGCTATAACGTATAACGTTTTATAGTATTACGTCATAACGTGTAACGTTATGTTGCATTACGTTATAACGTGTAACGTTATATAGTATTACGTTATAACACGTAACGTTATGTACTATTACGTTATAACGTATAACGTTCTATAGTATTACGTTACAACATGTAACGTTATATAGTATTACGTTATAACACATAACGTTATATAGTATTACGTTATAACACATAACGTTATATAATATTATGTTATGGCGTATAAGTTTATATAACGTATCAGAATAACGTAACACGTTACATAGCATTTCGTTGTATCGTATAACGTTATATAGTAATACGTTATAATGTGTAACGTTATATAGTATTACGTTTTAACGTGTAACGTTATGTAGCATTACGTTATAACGTGTAACGTTATGTAGCATTACGTTATAACGTGTAACGTTATGTAGCATTACGTTATAATGCGCAACGTTATATAGTATTACGTTATAACGTGTAACGTTATATATTATTACGTTATAACGTATAACGTTATAAAGTATTACGCTGTATCGTGTAACGTTATTTATTATTACGTTATGACGTGTAACGTTATAAAGTATTGCGCCATAATGTGTAACGTTATGTAGCACTACGTTATAACGTGTAACGTTATGTAGCATTACGTCATAACGTGTAACGTTATATAGTATTACGTTATATCCTGTATCATTATGTAGCATTACGTTATAACGTGTAACGTTATGTAGCATTACGTTATAATGCGCAACGTTACGTAGCACTACGTTATAACGTGTAACGTTATATAGTATTACGTTATAACACGTAACGTTATATAGTATTACGTTATAACACATAACGTTATATAATATTATGTTATGACGTATAACTTTATATAACGTATCAGAATAACGTAACACGTTACATAGTATTTCGTTGTATCGTATAACGTTATATAGTATTATGTTATAACGTGTAACGTTATATAGTATTACGTTATAACGTGTAACGTTATGAAGTATTACGTTATAACGTGTAACGTTATGAAGTATTACGTTATAACGTGTAACGTTATGAAGTATTACGTTATAACGTGTAACGTTATCAAGTATAACGTTATAACGTGTAACGTTATATAGTATTACGTCATAACGTGTAACGTTATGTTGCATTACGTTATAACGTGTAACGTTATGAAGTATTACGTTATAACGTGTAACGTTATGTAGCACTACGTTTGAACGTGTAAGGTTCTATACTATTACGTTATAACATGTAACGTTATATAGTATTACGTCATAACGTGTAACGTTATGTAGCATTACGTTCTAACGTGTAACGTTATGTAGCATTACGTTATAACGTGTAACGTTATATATTATTACGCTATAACGCATAACGTTATATAGTATTACGTCATAACTGGTAACGTTATGTTGCATTACGTTATAACGTGTAACGTTATGAAGTATTACGTTATAGCGTGTAACGTGATGTAGGATTACGTTATAACGTGTAACGTTATATAGTATTACGTTGTAACACGTAATGTTATGTACTATTACGTTATAACGTGAAACGTTATATAGAATTACGTTATAACGTATAACGTTCCATAGTATTACGTTATAACATGTAACGCTATATAGTATTACGCTATAACACATAACGTTATATAGTATTACGTTATAACACATAACGTTATATAATATTATGTTATGACGTATAACTTTATATAACGTATCAGAATAACGTAACACGTTACATAGTATTTCGTTGTATCGTATAACGTTATGTAGTATTACGTTATAACGTGTAACGTTATGTAGCATTACGTTATATCGAGTAACGTTACATAGTATTACGTTATAACGTGTAACGTTATAAAGTATTACGCTGTATCGTGTATCGTTATTTAGTATTACGTTGTTACGTGTAACGTCATAAAGTATTACGCTGTAACGCGTAACGTTATGTAGCATTACGTTATAACGTGTAACGTTATACATTATTACGCTATAACGTATAACGTTATATAGGATTGCGTGATAACGTGTAACGTTATGTTGCATTACGTTATAACGTGTAACGTTATGAAGTATTACGTTATAGCGTGTAACGTTATGTAGCATTACGTTATAACGTGTAACGTTATATAGTATTACGTTATAACGTGTAACGTTATACATTATTACGCTATAACGTATAACGTTATATAGGATTGCGTGATAACGTGTAACGTTATGTTGCATTACGTTATAACGTGTAACGTTATGAAGTATTACGTTATAGCGTGTAACGTTATGTAGCATTACGTTATAACGTGTAACGTTATATAGTATTACGTTATAACGTGTAACGTTATGTTGCATTACGTTATAATGTGTAACGTCATAAAGTATTACGCTGTAACGCGTAACGTTATGTAGCATTACGTTATAACGTGTAACGTTATACATTATTACGCTATAACGTATAACGTTATATAGGATTGCGTGATAACGTGTAACGTTATGTTGCATTACGTTATAACGTGTAACGTTATGAAGTATTACGTTATAGCGTGTAACGTTACGTAGTATTACGTTATAACGTGTAACGTTATGTAGCATTATGTTATAACGTGTAACGTTACATAGTATTACGTTATAACGTGTAACGTTATAAAGTATTACGCTGTATCGTGTATCGTTACTTAGAATTACGTTGTGACGTGTAACGTCATAAAGTATTACGCTATAACGTGTAACGTTATATAGTATTACGTTATAACACGTAACATTATGTACTATTACGTTATAACGTATAACGTTCTATAGTATTACGTTATAACATGTAAAGTTATATAGTATTACGCTATAACACATAACGTTATATAGTATTACGTTATAACACATAACGTTATATAGTATTACGTTATAACACATAACGTTATATAATATTATGTTATGACGTATAACTTTATATAACGTATCAGAATAACGTATCACGTTACATAGTATTTCGTTGTATCGTATAACGTTATGTAGTATTACTTTATAACGTGTAACGTTATGTAGCATTACGTTATAACGTGTATCGTTATGAAGCATTACGTTGTGACGTGTAACGTCATAAAGTATTACGCTATAACGTGTAACGTTATATAGTATTACGTTGTAACGTGTAACGTTATGCAGCATTATGTTGTAACGTGTAACGTTATGTAGTATTACGTTATAACGTGTAACGTTATGTAGCATTACGTTATAACGTGTAACGTTACATAGTATTTCGTTATAACGTGTAACGTTATATAGTATTATTTATAACACATAACTTTATATAGTATTACGTTATAACGTGTAACGTAATATAATATTACGTTTTAACGTGTAAGGTTCTATACTATTACGTTATAACATGAGACGTTATATAGTATTACGTTATAACGTGTAACGTAATATAATATTACGTTTTAACGTGTAAGGTTCTATACTATTACGTTATAACATGTGACGTTATATAGTATTACGTCATAACGTGTAACGTTATGTTGCATTACGTGATAACGTGTAACGTTATGAAGTATTACGTTATAGCGTGTAACGTTATGTAGCATTACGTTATAACGTGTAACGTTATATAGTATTACGTTATAATGCGCAACGTTATATAGTATTACGTTATAACGTATAACGTTCTATACTATTACGTTATAACATGTGACGTTATATAGTATTACGTCATAACGTGTAACGTTATGAAGTATTACGTTATAGGGTGTAACGTTATGTAGCATTACGTTATAATGTGCAACGTCATAAAGTATTACGCTGTAACGCGTAACGTTTTGTAGCATTACGTTATAACGTGTAACGTTATATATTATTACGCTATAACGTATAACGTTATATAGGATTGCGTGATAACGTGTAACGTTATGTTGCATTACGTTATAACGTGTAACGTTATGAAGTATTACGTTATAGCGTGTAACGTTATGTAGCATTACGTTATAACGTGTAACGTTATATAGTATTACGTTATAACGTGTAACGTTATGTTGCATTACGTTATAATGTGTAACGTCATAAAGTATTACGCTGTAACGTATAACGTTATATAGAATTACGTTATAACGTATAACGTTCCATAGTATTACGTTATAACATGTAACGCTATATAGTATTACGCTATAACACATAACGTTATATAGTATTACGTTATAACACATAACGTTATATAATATTATGTTATGACGTATAACTTTATATAACGTATCAGAATAACGTAACACGTTACATAGTATTTCGTTGTATCGTATAACGTTATGTAGTATTACGTTATAACGTGTAACGTTATGTAGCATTACGTTATATCGAGTAACGTTACATAGTATTACGTTATAACGTGTAACGTTATAAAGTATTACGCTGTATCGTGTATCGTTATTTAGTATTACGTTGTTACGTGTAACGTCATAGAGTATTACGCTGTAACGCGTAACGTTATGTAGCATTACGTTATAACGTGTAACGTTATACATTATTACGCTATAACGTATAACGTTATATAGGATTGCGTGATAACGTGTAACGTTATGTTGCATTACGTTATAACGTGTAACGTTATGAAGTATTACGTTATAGCGTGTAACGTTATGTAGCATTACGTTATAACGTGTAACGTTATATAGTATTACGTTATAACGTTTAACGTTATACATTATTACGCTATAACGTATAACGTTATATAGGATTGCGTGATAACGTGTAACGTTATGTTGCATTACGTTATAACGTGTAACGTTATGAAGTATTACGTTATAGCGTGTAACGTTATGTAGCATTACGTTATAACGTGTAACGTTATATAGTATTACGTTATAACGTGTAACGTTATGTTGCATTACGTTATAATGTGTAACGTCATAAAGTATTACGCTGTAACGCGTAACGTTATGTAGCATTACGTTATAACGTGTAACGTTATACATTACTACGCTATAACGTATAACGTTATATAGGATTGCGTGATAACGTGTAACGTTATGTTGCATTACGTTATAACGTGTAACGTTATGAAGTATTACGTTATAGCGTGTAACGTTACGTAGTATTACGTTATAACGTGTAACGTTATGTAGCATTACGTTATAACGTGTATCGTTATGAAGCATTACGTTGTGACGTGTAACGTCATAAAGTATTACGCTATAACGTGTAACGTTATATAGTATTACGTTGTAACGTGTAACGTTATGCAGCATTATGTTGTAACGTGTAACGTTATGTAGTATCACGTTATAACGTGTAACGTTATGTAGCATTACGTTATAACGTGTAACGTTACATAGTATTTCGTTATAACGTGTAACGTTATAAAGTATTACGCTGTATCGTGTAACGTTATTTAGTATTACGTTGTGACGTGTAACGTCATAAAGTATTACGCTATAACGTGTAACGTTATATAGTGTTACGTTATAACGTGTAACGTTATGCAGCATTACGTTGTAACGTGTAACGTTCTATAGTATTACGTCATAACATGTAACGTTATATAGTATTATTTATAACACATAACGTTATATAGTATTACGTGAGAACGTGTAACGTAATATAATATTACGTTTTAACGTGTAAGGTTCTATACTATTACGTTACAACATGTGACGTTATATAGTATTACGTCATAACGTGAAACGTTATGTTGCATTACGTTATAACGTGTAACGTTATGAAGTATTACGTTATAACGTGTAACGTTATGTAGCACCACGTTTTAACGAGTAAGGTTCTATACTATTACGTTATAACATGTAACGTTATATAGTATTACGTCATAACGTGTAACGTTATGTAGCATTACGTTCTAACGTGTAACGTTATGTAGCATTACGTTATAACGTGTAACGTTATATATTATTACGCTATAACGCATAACGTTATATAGTATTACGTTATAACACGTAACGTTATGTACTATTACGTTATAACGTGTAACGTTATGTAGCATTACGTTATAACACATAACGTTATATAATATTATGTTATGACGTATAACTTTATATAACGTATCAGAATAACGTAACACGTTACATAGTATTTCGTTGTATCGTATAACGTTATGGAGTATTACGTTATAACGTGTAACGTTATGTAGCATTACGTCATAACGTGTAACGTTATATAGAATTACGTTATAACGTATAACGTTATATAGTATTACGTTATAACACATAACGTTATATAGTATTACGTTATAACACGTAACGTTATGTACTATTACGTTATAACGTGTAACGTTATGTAGCATTACGTTATAACGTGTAACGTTATGTATCATTACGTTATAATGTGCAACGTTATACAGTATTACGTTATAACGTGTAACGTTATATATTATTACGCTATAACGTATAACGCTATATAGTATTACGTCATAACTGGTAACGTTATGTTGCATTACGTTATAACGTGTAACGTTATGAAGTATTACGTCATAGCGTGTAACGTTATGTAGCATTACGTTATAACGTGTAACGTTATATAGTATTACGTTATAACACGTAACGTTATGTACTATTACGTTATAACGTGAAACGTTATATAGAATTACGTTATAACGTATAACGTTCCATAGTGTTACGTTATAACGTGTAACGTTATGTATTATTACGCTATAACGTATAACGTTATATATTATTACGCTATAACGTATAACGTTATATAGAATTACGTTATAACGTATAACGTTCCATAGTATTACGTTATAACATGTAACGTTATATAGTATTACGCTATAATACATAACGTTATATAATATTATGTTATGGCGTATAAATTTATATAACGTGTCAGAATAACGTAACACGTTACATAGCGTTTCGTTGTATCGTATAACGTTATATAGTAATACGTTATAGTGTGTAACGTTATGTAGCATTACGTTATAACGTGAAACGTTATATAGAATTACGTTATAACGTATAACGTTCCATAGTGTTACGTTATAACGTGTAACGTTATATATTATTACGCTATAACGTATAACGTTATATAGAATTACGTTATAACGTATAACGTTCCATAGTATTACGTTATAACATGTAACGTTATATAGTATTACGCTATAACACATAACGTTATATAGTATTACGTTATAACACATAACGTTATATAATATTATGTTATGACGTATAACTTTATTATAACGTATCAGAATAACGTAACACGTTACATAGTATTTCGTTGTGTCGTATAACGTTATGCAACATTACGTTGTAACGTGTAACGTTATATAGTATTACGTTATAACGTGTAACGTTATATAGTATTACGTTATAACACGTAACGTTATGTACTATTACGTTATAACGTGAAACGTTATATAGAATTACGTTATAACGTATAACGTTCCATAGTATTACGTTATAGCATGTAACGTTATATAGTATTACGTTATAACGCATAACGTTATATAATATTATGTCATGACGTATAACTTTATTATAACGTATCAGAATAACGTAACACGTTACATAGTATTTCGCTGTATCGTAAAACGTTATAAAGTATTACGCTGTATCGTGTATCGTTATTTAGTATTACGTTGTGACGTGTAACGTCATAAAGTATTACGCTATAACGTGTAACGTTATATAGTATTACGTTATTACGTGTAACGTTATGCAGCATTACGTTGTAACGTGTAACGTTATGTAGCATTACGTTATAACGTGTATCGTCATGTAGCATTACGTTATCATGTGCAACGTTATATAGAATTACGTTATAACGTATAACGTTCCATAGTTTTACGTTATAACATGTAACGTTATATAGTATTACGTTATAACACATAACGTTATATAGTATTACGTTATAACACATAACGTTATATAGTATTACGTTATAACACATAACGTTATATAATATTATGTTATGACGTATAACTTTATATAGCGTATCAGAATAACGTAACACGTTACATAGTATTTCGTTGTATCGTATAACGTTATGTAGTATTACGTTATAACGTGTAACGTTATGTAGCACTACGTTATAGTGCGCAACGTTATATAGTATTACGTTATAACGTGTAACGTTATATATTATTACGTTATAACGTAAAACGTTATAAAGTATTACGCTGTATCGTGTAACGTTATTTATTATTACGTTATGACGTGTAACGTTATGTAGCATTACGTCATAACGAGTAACGTTATATAGTATTACGTTATATCGTGTATCGTTTTGAAGCATTACGTTATAATGCGCAACGTTATATAGTATTACGTTATAACGTGTAACGTTACATAGTATTTCGTTATAACGTGTAACGTTATAAAGTATTACGCTGTATCGTGTAACGTTATTTAGTATTACGTTATGACGTCTAACGTCATAAAGTATTACGTTATAACATGTAACGTTATATAGTATTACGTCATAACACATAACGTTATATAATATTATGTTATGACGTATAACTTTATATAACGTATCAGAATAACGTAACACGTTACATAGTATTTCGGTGTATCGTATAACGTTATGTAGTATTACGTTATAACGTGTTACGTTATGTAGCATTACGTTATAACGTGTCACATTATGTAGCATTACGTTTTAACGTGTAACGTTCTATAGTATTACGTTATAACATGTAACGTTATATAGTATTATTTATAACACATAACGTTATATAGTATTACGTGAGAACGTGTAACGTAATATAATATTACGTTTTAACGTGTAAGGTTCTATACTATTACGTTACAACATGTGACGTTATATAGTATTACGTCATAACGTGTAACGTTATGTAGCATTACGTTATAACGTGTAACGTTATGCAGCATTACGTTGTAACGTGTAACGTTATGTAGCATTACGTTATAACGTGTATCGTTATGTAGCATTACGTTATCATGTGCAACGTTATATAGTATTACGTTATAACGTGTAACGTTATGTTGCACTACGTTATAACGTGTAACTTTATGAAGTATTACGTTATAACGTGTTACGGTATGTAGCACTACGTTATAACGTGTAACGTTATATAGTAATACGTTGTAACGTGTAACGTTATATAGTATTACGGTATATCACGTAACGTTATGTACTATTACGTTATAACGTGTAACGTTATATAGAATTACGTTATAACGTGTAACGTTATGAAGTATTACGTTATAACGTGTAACGTTATATATTATTACTTTATAACGTATAACGTTATATAGTGTCACGTCATAACGTGTAACATTATGTTGCATTACGTTATAACGTGTAACGTTATGAAGTATTACGTTATAACATGTAACGTTATGGAGCACTACGTTATAACGTGTAACGTTATATAGAATTACGTTATAACGTATAACGTTCCATAGTATTACGTTATAACATGTAACGTTATATAGTATTACGTTATAACACATAACGTTATATAGTATTACGTTATAACACATAGCGTTATATAATATTATGTTATGACGTATAACATTATATAACGTATCAGAATAACGTAACACGTTACATAGTATTTCGTTGTATCGTATAACGTTATGTAGTATTACGTTATAACGTGTAACGTTATGTAGCATTACGTTTTAACGTGTAACGTTCTATAGTATTACGTTATAACATGTAACGTTATATAGTATTATTTATAACACATAACTTTATATAGTATTACGTTATAACGTGTAACGTAATATAATATTACGTTTTAACGTGTAAGGTTCTATACTATTACGTTATAACATGAGACGTTATATAGTATTACGTTATAACGTGTAACGTAATATAATATTACGTTTTAACGTGTAGGGTTCTATACTATTACGTTATAACATTTGACGTTATATAGTATTACGTCATAACGTGTAACGTTATGTTGCATTACGTTATAACGTGTAACGTTATGAAGTATTACGTTATAGCGTGTAACGTTATGTAGCATTACGTTATAACGTGTAACGTTATATAGTATTACGTTATAATGCGCAACGTTATATAGTATTACGTTATAACGTATAACGTTCTATACTATTACGTTATAACATGTGACGTTATATAGTATTACGTCATAACGTGTAACGTTATGAAGTATTACGTTATAGCGTGTAACGTTATGTAGCATTACGTTATAATGTGCAACGTTATATAGTATTACGTTATAACGTGTAACGTTATATATTATTACGCTATAACGTATAACGTTATATAGAATTACGTTATAACGTATAACGTTCCATAGTATTACGTTATAACATGTAACGTTATATAGTATTACGTCATAACGTGTAACGTTTTGTTGCATTACGTTATAACGTGTAACGTTATGAAGTATTACGTTATAGCGTGTAACGTTATGTAGCATTACGTTATAACGTGTAACGTTATATAGTATTACGTTATAATGCGCAACGTTATATAGTATTACGTTATAACGTATAACGTTCTATACTATTACGTTATAACATGTGACGTTATATAGTATTACGTCATAACGTGTAACGTTATGAAGTATTACGTTATAGCGTGTAACGTTATGTAGCATTACGTTATAACGTGTAACGTTATATAGTATTACGTTATAATGCGCAACGTTATATAGTATTACGTTATAACGTATAACGTTCTATACTATTACGTTATAACATGTGACGTTATATAGTATTACGTCATAACGTGTAACGTTATGAAGTATTACGTTATAGCGTGTAACGTTATGTAGCATTACGTTATAATGTGCAACGTTATATAGTATTACGTTATAACGTGTAACGTTATATATTATTACGCTATAACGTATAACGTTATATAGAATTACGTTATAACGTATAACGTTCCATAGTATTACGTTATAACATGTAACGTTATATAGTATTACGTCATAACGTGTAACGTTATGTTGCATTACGTTATAACGTGTAACGTTATGAAGTATTACGTTATAGCGTGTAACGTTATGTAGCATTACGTTATAACGTGTAACGTTATATAGTATTACGTTATAATGCGCAACGTTATATAGTATTACGTTATAACGTATAACGTTCTATACTATTACGTTATAACATGTGACGTTATATAGTATTACGTCATAACGTGTAACGTTATGAAGTATTACGTTATAGCATGTAACGTTATGTAGCATTACGTTATAATGTGCAACGTTATATAGTATTACGTTATAACGTGTAACGTTATATATTATTACGCTATAACGTATAACGATATATAGAATTACGTTATGACGTATAACGTTATATATTATTACGCTATAACGTATAACGTTATATAGGAATGCGTGATAACGTGTAACGTTATGTTGCATTACGTTATAACGTGTAACGTTATGAAGTATTACGTTATTGCGTGTAACGTTATGTAGCATTACGTTATAACGTGTAACGTTATATAGTATTACGTTATAACGTATAACGTTCTATAGTATTACGTTATAACATGTAACGTTATATAGTATTACGTTATAACACATAACGTTATATAGTATTACGTTATAATGTGTAACGTTATATAGTATTACGTTTTAACGTGTAACGATATATAGTATCACGTTATAACGTATAACGTTATATAGTAATACGTCATAACGTGTAACGTTATGTAGCATTACGTTATAGCGTGTAACGTTATGTTGCATTACGTTATAACTTGTAACGTTACATAGTATTATTTATAACACATAACGTTATATAGTATTACGTTATAATGTGTAACGTTATATAGTATTACGTTTTAACGTGTAACGTTATATAGTATCACGTTATAACGTATAACGTTATATAGTAATACGTCATAACGTGTAACGTTATGTAGCATTACGTTATAGCGTGTAACGTTGTGTAGCATTACGTTATAACGTGTAACGTTATGTAGCATTACGTTATAATGGGCAAAGTTATATAGTATTACGTTATAACGTATAACGTTATATAGTATTACGTCATAACGTGTAACGTTATGTTGCATTACGTTATAACTTGTAACGTTACATAGTATTATTTATAACACATAACGTTATATAGTATTACGTTATAACGTGTAACGTAATATAATATTACGTTTTAACGTGTAAGGTTCTATACTATTACGTTATAACATGAAACGTTATATAATATTACGTCCTAACGCGTAACGTTATGTAGCATTACGTTATAACGTGTAACGTTATATATTATTACGCTATAACGTATAACGTTATATAGGATTGCGTGATAACGTGTAACGTTATGTTGCATTACGTTATAACGTGTAACGTTATGAAGTATTACGTTATAGCGTGTAACGTTATGTAGCATTACGTTATAACGTGTAACGTTATATAGTATTACGTTATAACGTATAACGTTCTATAGTATTACGTTATAACATGTAACGTTATATAGTATTACGTTATAACACATAACGTTATATAGTATTACGTTATAACACATAACGTTATATAAAATTATGTTATGGCGTATAAATTTATATAACGTATCAGAATAACGTAACACGTTACATTAGCGTTTCGTTGTATCGTATAACGTTATATAGTAATACGTTATAATGTGTAACGTTATATAGTATTACGTTTTAACGTGTAACGTTATATAGTATCACGTTATAACGTATAACGTTATATAGTAATACGTCATAACGTGTAACGTTATGTAGCATTACGTTATAACGTGTAACGTTATGTAGCATTACGTTATAACGTGTAACGTTATGTAGCATTACGTTATAATGGGCAACGTTATATAGTATTACGTTATAACGTATAACGTTATATAGTATTACGTCATAACGTGTAACGTTATGTTGCATTACGTTATAACTTGTAACGTTACATAGTATTACGTTATAACACATAACGTTATATAGTATTATGTTATGTCGTATAAATTTATATAACGTATCAGAATAACGTAACACGTTACATTAGCGTTTCGTTGTATCGTATAACGTTATATAGTAATACGTTATAATGTGTAACGTTATATAGTATTACGTTTTAACGTGTACGTTATATAGTATCACGTTATAACGTATAACGTTATAAAGTATTGCCCCATAACGTGTAACGTTATGTAGCACTACGTTATAACGTGTAACGTTATGTAGCATTACGTCATAACGAGTAACGTTATATAGTATTACGTTATAACGTGGAACATTATGTAGCATTACGTTTTAACGTGTAACGTTCTATAGTAATACGTTATAACATGTAACGTTATATAGTATTATTTATAACACATAACGTTATATAGTATTACGTTATAACGTGTAACGTAATATAATATTACGTTTTAACGTGTAAGGTTCTATACTATTACGTTATAACATGAAACGTTATATAGTATTACGTCATAACGTGTAACGTTATGTAGCATTACGTTATAACGTGTAACGTTATATATTATTACGCTATAACGTATAACGTTATATAGTATTACGTGATAACGTGTAACGCTATGTTGCATTACGTTATAACGTGTAACGTTATGAAGTATTACGTTATAGCGTGTAACGTTATGTAGCATTACGATATAACGTGTAACGTTATATAGTATTACGTTATAACGTGTAACGTTATGTTGCATTACGTTATAACGTGTAACGTTATGAAGTACTACGTTATAACGTGTAACGTTATGTAGCAATACGTCATAACGTGTAACGTTATGTTGCATTACGTTATAACACGTAACGTTATGTACTATTACGTTATTACGTATAACGTTATATAGAATCACGTTATAACGTATAACGTTATATAGTATTACGTTATAACACATAACGTTATATAATATTATGTTATGACGTATAACTTTATATAACGTAGCAGAATAACGTAACACGTTACATAGTATTTCGTTGTATCGTATAACGTTACGTAGTATTACGTTATAGCGTGTAACGTTATGTAGCATTACGTTATAACGTGTAACGTTACATAGTATAACGTTATAACGTGTAACGTTATAAAGTATTACGCTGTATGGTGTATCGTTATTTAGTATTACGTTGTGACGTGTAACGTCATAAAGTATTACGCTATAACGTGTAACGTTACATAGTATTACGTTATAACGTGTAACGTTATGCAGCATTACGTTGTAACGTGTAACGTTGTGTAGCATTACGTTATAACGTGTATCGTTATGTAGTATTACGTTATCATGTGCAACGTTATATAGTATTACGTTATAACGTGTAACGTTATATATTATTACTTTATAACGTATAACGTTATATAGTATTACGTCATAACGTGTAACATTATGTAGCATTACGTTTTAACGTATAACGTTCCATAGTATTACGTTATAACATGTAACGTTATATAGTATTACGTTATAACACATAACGTTATATAATATTATGTCATGACGTATAACTTTGTTATAACGTATCAGAATAACGTAACACGTTACATAGTATTTCGCTGTATCGTAAAACGTTATGTAGTATTACGTTATAACGTGTAACGTTATGTAGCATTACGTTATAACGTGGAACATTATGTAGCATTACGTTATAACACGTAACGTTATGTACTATTACGTTATAACGTGTAACGTTATATAGAATTACGTTATAACGTATAACGTTATATAGTATTACGTTATAACACATAACGTTATATAATATTATGTTATGACGTATAACTTTATATAACGTATCAGAATAACGTAACACGTTACATAGTATTTCGTTGTATCGTATAACGTTATGTAGTATTACGTTATAACGTGTAACGTTATGTAGCATTACGTTATAACGTGTAACGTTACATAGTATTACGTTATACCGTGTAACGTTATAAAGTATTACGATGTATCGTGTATCGTTATTTAGTATTACGTTGTGACGTGTAACGTCATAAAGTATTACGCTATAACGTGTAACGTTATATAGTATTACGTTATAACGTGTAACGTTATGCAGCATTACGTTGTAACGTGTATCGTTATGTAGCATTACGTTATCATGTGCAACGTTATATAGTATTACGTTATAACGTGTAACATTATATATTATTACTTTATAACGTATAACGTTATATAGTATTACGTCATAACGTGTAACGTTATGTTGCATTACGTTATAACGTGTAACGTTATGAAGTATTACGTTATAACGTGTAACGTTATGTAGCACTACGTTATAACGTGTAACGTTATGTTGCATTGCGTTATAACGTGTAACTTTATGAAGTATTACGTTATAACGTGTTACGGTATGTAGCACTACGTTATAACGTGTAACGTTATATAGTATTACGTTATAACACATAACGTTGTATAATATTATGTCATGACGTATAACTTTATTATAACGTATCAGAATAACGTAACACGTTACAAAGTATTTCGCTGTATCGTAAAACGTTATGTAGTATTACGTTATAACGTGTAACGTTATGTAGCATTACGTTATAACGTGTAACATTATGTAGCATTACGTTTTAACGTGTAACGTGCTATAGTAATACGTTATAACATGTAATGTTATATAGTATATTTATAACACGTAACGTTATATAGTATTACCTTATAACGTGTAACGTAATATAATATTACGTTTTAACGTGTAAGGTTCTATACTATTACGTTATAACGTGAAACGCTATATAGTATTACCTCATAACGTGTAACGTTATGTAGCATTACGTTATAACGTGCAACGTTATATATTATTACGCTATAACGTATAACGTTATATAGTATTACGTGATAACGTGTAACGTTATGTAGCACTACGTCATAACGTGTAACGTTATGTTGCATTACGTTATAAGACGTAACGTTATGTACTATTACGTTAAAACGTGTAACGTTATGAAGTATTAAGTTATAGCGTGTAACGTTATGTAGCATTACGTTATAACGTGTAACGTTATATAGTATTACGTTATAACGCGTAACGTCATGTTGCATTACGTTATAACGTGTAACGTTATGAAATACTACGTTATAACGTGTAACGTTATGTAGCACTACGTCATAACGTGTAACGTTATGTTGCATTACGTTATAAGACGTAACGTTATGTACTATTACGTTATAACGTGTAACGTTATATAGAACTACGTTATAACGTATAACGTTATATAGTATTACGTTATAACACATAACGTTATATAATATTTTGTTATGACGTATAACTTTATATACCGTATCAGATTAACGTAACACGTTACATAGTATTTCGTTGTATCGTATAACGTTATGTAGTATTACGTTATAACGTGTAACGTTATGTAGCATTACGTTATAACGTGTAACGTTACATAGTATTACGTTATATCGTGTAACGTTATAAAGTATTACGCTGTATCGTGTATCGTTATTTAGTATTACGTTGTGACGTGTAACGTCATAAAGTATTACGCTATAACGTGTAACGTTATATAGTATTACGTTATAACGTGTAACGTTATGCAGCATTACGTTGTAACGTGTAACGTTATGTAGCATTACGTTATAACGTGTATCGTTATGTAGCATTACGTTATCATGTGCAACGTTATATGGTATTACGTTATAACGTGTAACGTTATATATTATTACTTTATAACGTATAACGTTATATAGTATTACGTCATAACGTGTAACGTTATGTTGCATTACGTTATAACGTGTAACGTTATGAAGTATTACGTTATAACGTGTAACGTTATGTAGCACTACGTTATAACGTGTAACGTTATGTTGCATTACGTTATAACGTGTAACTTTATGAAGTATTACGTTATAAAGTGTTACGGTATGTAGCACTACGTTATAACGTGTAACCTTATATAGTATTACGTTATAACGTGTAACGTTATATAGTATTACGTTATAACACGTAACGTTATCTACTATTACGTTATAACGTGTAACGTTATATAGAATTACGTTATAACGTATAACGTTCCATAGTATTACGTTATAACATGTAACGTTATATAGTATTACGTTATAACACATAACGTTATATAGTATTACGTTATAACACATAACGTTATATAGTATTACGTTATAACACATAACGTTATATAGTATTACGTTATAACACATAACGTTATATAATATTATGTTATGACGTATAACTTTATATAACGTATCAGAATAACGTAACACGTTACATAGTATTTCGTTGTATCGTATAACGTTATGTAGTATTACGTTATAACGTGTAACGTTATGTAGCAGTACGTTTTAACGTGTAACGTTCTATAGTAATACGTTATAACATGTAACGTTATATAGTATATTTATAACACATAACGTTATATAGTATTACGTCATAACGTGTAACGTTATGTTGCATTACGTTATAACGTGTAACGTTATGAAGTACTACGTTATAACATGTAACGTTATATAGTATTACGTTATAACACATAACGTTATATAGTATTACGTTATAACACATAACGTTATATGATATTATGTTCTGACGTATAACTTTATATAACGTATCAGAATAACGTAACACGTTACATAGTATTTCGTTGTATCGTATAACGTTATGTACTATTACGTTATAACGTGAAACGTTATATAGAATTACGTTACAACGTATTACGTTCCATAGTATTACGTTATAACATGTAACGTTATATAGCATTACGTTATAACACATAACGTTATATAATATTATGTCATGACGTATAACTTTATTATAACGTATCAGAATAACGTAACACGTTACATAGTATTTCGCTGTATCGTAACACGTTATGTAGTATTACGTTATAACGTGTAACGTTATGTAGCATTACGTTATAACGTGTAACATTATGTAGCATTACGTTATAACGTGTAACGTTATGAAGTATTACGTTATAGCGTGTAACGTTATGTAGCATTACGTTATAACGTGTAACGTTATATAGTATTACGTTATAACGTGTAACGTCACGTTGCATTACGTTATAACGTGTAACGTTATGAAGTACTACGTTATAACGTGTAACGTTATGTAGCACTACGTCATAACGTGTAACGTTATGTTGCATTACGTTATAAGACGTAACGTTATGTACTATTACGTTATAACGTGTAACGTTATATAGAATTACGTTATAACGTATAACGTTATATAGTATTACGTTATAACACATAACGTTATATAATATTATGTTATGACGTATAACTTTATATAACCTATCAGAATAACGTAACACGTTACATAGTATTTCGTTGTATCGTATAACGTTATCTAGTATTACGTTATAACGTGTAACGTTATGTAGCATTACGTTATAACGTGTAACGTTACATAGTATTACGTTATATCGTGTAACGTTATAAAGTATTACGCTGTATCGTGTATCGTTATTTAGTATTACGTTGTGACGTGTAACGTCATAAAGTATTACGCTATAACGTGTAACGTTATATAGTATTACGTTATAACGTGTAACGTTATGCAGCATTACGTTGTAACGTGTAACGTTATGTAGCATTACGTTATAACGTGTATCGTTATGTAGCATTACGTTATCATGTGCAACGTTATATAGTATTACGTTATAACGTGTAACGTTATATATTATTACTTTATAACGTATAACGTTATATAGTATTACGTCATAACGTGTAACGTTATGTTGCATTACGTTATAACGTGTAACGTTATGAAGTATTACGTTATAACGTGTAACGTTATGTAGCACTACGTTATAACGTTTAACGTTATATAGTATTACGTTATAACGTGTAACGTTATATAGTATTACGTTATATCACGTAACGTTATGTACTATTACGTTATAACATGTAACGTTATATAGAATTACGTTATAACGTATAACGTTCCATAGCATTACGTCATAACGAGTAACGTTATATAGTATTACGATATATCGTGTATCGTTATGTAGCATTACGTTATAACGTGTAACGTTATGTAGCATTACGTTATAATGCGCAACGTTATATAGTATTACGTTATAACACATAACGTTATATAATACTATGTTATGACGTATAACTTTATATAACGTATCAGAATAACGTAACACGTTACATAGTATTTCGTTGTATCGTATAACGTTATGTAGTATTACGTTATAACGTGTTACGTTATGTAGCACTACATTATAGCGCGCAACGTTATATAGTATTACGTTATAACGTGTAACGTTATATATTATTACGTTATAACGTATAACGTTATAAAGTATTACGCTGTATCGTGTAACGTTATTTATTATTACGTTATGACGTGTAACGTTATAAAGCATTGCGCTGTATCGTGTAACGTTATATAGTATTACGTTATAACGTGTAACGTTATGAAGTATTACGTTATAACGTGTAACGTTATATATTATTACTTTATAACGTATAACGTTATATAGTATCACGTCATAACGTTTAACATTATGTTGCATTACGTTATAACGTGTAACGTTATGAAGTATTACGTTAAAACATGTAACGTTATGTAGCACTACGTTATATCGTGTAACGTTATGAAGTATTACGTTATAACGTGTAACGTTATGTAGCATTACGTTATAACGTGTAACATTATGTAGCATTACGTTTTAACGTGTAACGTTCTATAGTATTACGTTATAACATGTAACGTTATATAGTATTATTTATAACACATAACGTTATATAGTATTACGTTATAACGTGTAACGTAATATAATATTACGTTTTAACGTGTAAGGTTCTATACTATTACGTTATAACATGAGACGTTATATAGTATATCGTCATAACGTGTAACGTTATGTAGCATTACGTTATAACGTGTAACGTTATATATTATTACGCTATATCGTATAACGTTATGTAGTATTACGTCATAACGTGTAACGTTATGTTGCATTACGTTATAACGTGTAACGTTATGAAGTATTACGTTATAGCGTGTAACGTTATGTAGCATTACGTTATGACGTGTAACGTTATATATTATTGCGTTATAACGTGTAACGTTATAAAGTATTACGCTGTATCGTGTAACGTTATTTAGTATTACGTTATGACGTGTAACGTCATAAAGTATTACGTTATAACATGTAACGTTATGTAGCATTACGTTATAACGTGTCCCATTATGTAGCATTACGTTTTAACGTGTAACGTTCTATAGTATCACGTTATAACATGTAACGTTATATAGTATTATTTATAACACATAACGTTATATAGTATTACGTTATAACGCGTAACGTAATATAATATTACGTTTTAACGTGTAAGGTTCTATACTATTACGTTATAACATGTGACGTTATATAGTATTACGTCATAACGTGTAACGTTATGAAGTATTACGTTATAACGTGTAACGTTATGTAGCACTACGTTATAACGTGTAACGTTATGTTGCATTACGGTAAAACGTGTAACTTTATGAAGTATTACGTTATAACGTGTAACGTTATATAGTATTACGTTATTACACGTAACGTTATGTACTATTACGTTATAAAGTGAAACGTTATATAGAATTACGTTATAACGTATAACGCTCCATAGTATTACGTTATAACATGTAACGTTATACAGTATTACGTTATAACACATAACGTTATATAGTATTACGTTATAACACATAACGTTATATAATATTATGTTATGACGTATAGCTTTATTATAACGTATCAGAATAACGTAACACGTTACATAGTATTTCGTTGTATCGTATAACGTTATGTAGTATTACGTTTTAACGTGTAACGTTCTATAGTATTACGTTATAACATGTAACGTTATATAGTATTATTTATAACACATAACGTTATATAGTATTACGTTATAACGTGTAACGTAATATAATATTACGTTTTAACGTGTAAGGTTCTATACTATTACGTTATAACATGTAACGTTATATAGTATTACGTTATAACGTGTAACGTTATATATTATTACGCTATAACGTATAACGTTATATAGTATTACGTCATAACGTGTAACGTTATTTTGCATTACGTTATAACGTGTAACGTTATATAGTATTACGTTATCATGTGCAACGTTATATAGTATTACGTTATAACGTGTAACGTTATATATTATTACTTTATAACGTATAACGTTATATAGTATTACGTCATAACGTGTAACGTTATGTTGCATTACGTTATAACGTGTAACTTTATGAAGTATTACGTTGTAACGTGTAACGTTATGTAGCACTACGTTATAACGTGTAACGTTATGTTGCATTACGTTATAACGTGTAACTTTATGAAGTATTACGTTGTAACGTGTTACGGTATGTAGCACTACGTTATAACGTGTAACGTTATATAGTATTACGTAATAACACGTAACGTTATGTACTATTACGTTATAACGTGTAACGTTATATAGAATTACGTTATAACGTATAACGTTCCATAGTATTACGTTATAACATGTAACGTTATATAGTATTACGTTATAACACATAACGTTATATAGTATTACGTTATAACACATAACGTTATATAATATTATGTTATGACGTATAACTTTATATAACGTATCAGAATAACGTAACACGTTACATAGTATTTCGTTGTATCGTATAACGTTACGTAGTATTACGTTATAACGTGTAACGTTATGTAGCATTACGTTATAACGTGTAACATTATGTAGCATTACATTATAATGTGCAACGTTATATAGTATCACGTTATAACACTTAACGTTATATAGTGTTACGTTAAAACGTGTAACGTTATATCGTAATACGTTATAACGTGTAACGCTATATAGTATTACGTTATAACGTATAACGTTATGTTTTATTACGTTATAACATGTAACGTTATGTAGCATTACGTTATAACGTGTAACGTTATATAGTATTACGTTATAACGAGTAACGTTATATAGTATTTCCTTATAACGTGTAACCATATATATTATTACGTTATAACGTATAACATTCTATAGTATTACGTTATAACGTGTAACGTTATAAAGTATTGCGCTGTAACGTGTAACGTTATAAAATATTGCGATATGACGTGTAACGTTATATAGTATTACGTTATAACGTGTAACGTTATATAGTATTACGTTATAACGTGTAACGTTATATAGTATTACGTCATAACGTATAACGTTATGTTTTATTACGTTATAACGTGTAACATTATGTAGCATTACGTTATAACGTGTAACGTTATATAGTATGACAGTATAACGTGTCACGTTATATAGTATTACGTTATAACGTGTAACGTTATAAAGTATTACGTTATAACGTGTAACCATATATGGTATTACGTTATAACGTATAACGTTCTATAGTATTACGTTATAACGTGTAACGTTATAAAGTATTACGTTATGACGTGTAACGTTATAAAATATTGCGATATAACGTGTAACGTTATGTAGCATTACGTTATAACGTGTAACGTTATATAGCATTACGTTATAACGTGTAACGTTATATAGTATTACGTTCTAACACATAACCATATATAGTATTACGTTATGGCGTGTAACGTTATAAAATATTGCGATATAACGTGTAACGTTATGTAGCATTACGTTATAACGTGTAACGTTATATAGTATTACGTTCTAACACATAACCATATATAGTATTACGTTATGACGTGTAACGTTATAAAATATTGCGATATAACGTGTGACGTTATGTAGCATTACGTTATAACGTGTAACGTTATGTAGCATTACGTTATAACGTGTAACGTTATATAGCATTACGTTATGACGTGTAACGTTATAAAATATTGCGATATAACGTGTAACGTTATGTAGCATTACGTTATAACGTGTAACGTTATGTAGCATTACGTTATAACGTGTAACGTTATATAGCATTACGTTATAACGTGTAACGTTATATAGTATTACGTTCTAACACATAACCATATATAGTATTACGTTATGACGTGTAACGTTATAAAATATTGCGATATAACGTGTAACGTCATGTAGCATTACGTTATAACGTGTAACGTTATATAGTATTACGTTCTAACACATAACCATATATAGTATTACGTTATGACGTGTAACGTTATAAAATATTGCGATATAACGTGTAACGTTATGTAGCATTACGTTATAACGTGTAACGTTATGTAGCATTACGTTATAACGTGTAACGTTATATAGCATTACGTTATAACGTGTAACGTTATATAGTATTACGTTATAACGAGTAACGTTATATAGTATTTCGTTATAACGTGTAACCATATATAGTATTACGTTATAACGTATAACGTTCTATAGTATTACGTTATAACGGGTAACGTTATAAAATATTGCGATAAACGTGTAACGTTATGTAGCATTACGTTATAACGTGTAACGTTATATAGTATTTCGTTATAACGTGTAACCATATATAGTATTACGTTATAACGTATAACGTTCTATAGTATTACGTTATAACGTGTAACGTTATATAGTATTGCATTATAACGTGTAACGTTATATAGTAATACGTTATAACGTGTAACGTTATATAGTATTACGTTATAACGTGTAACGTTATGTGGTATTACGTCATAACGTATAACGTTATGTAGTATTGCGATATAACGTGTAACGTTATATAGTATTACGTTATAACGTGTAACCTTATATAGCATTACGTTATAACATGTAACGTTATATAGTATTACGTTCTAACACATAACTTTATATAGTATTTCATTGTAACGTGTAACGTAATATAGTATTACGTTATAACGTGTAACGTTGTATAGTATTACGTTATAACGTGTAACGTTATATAGTAATACGTTATAACGTGTAACGTTATATAGTATTACGTTATAACGTGTAACGTTATATAGTATTACGTCATAACGTATAACGTTATGTTTTATTACGTTATAACGTGTAACATTATGTAGCATTACGTTATAACGTGTAACGTTATATAGTATGACAGTATAACGTGTCACGTTATATAGTATTACGTTATAACGTGTAACGTTATAAAGTATTACGTTATAACGTGTAACCATATATGATATTACGTTATAACGTATAACGTTCTATAGTATTACGTTATAACGTGTAACGTTATAAAGTATTGCGCTGTAACGTGTAACGTTATAAAATATTGCGATATGACGTGTAACGTTATATATTATTACTTTATAACGTATAACGTTATATAGTATTACGTCATAACGTGTAACGTTATGTTGCATTACGTTATAACGTGTAACTTTATGAAGTATTACGTTGTAACGTGTAACGTTATGTAGCACTACGTTATAACGTGTAACGTTATGTTGCATTACGTTATAACGTGTAACTTTATGAAGTATTACGTTGTAACGTGTAACGTTATATAGTATTACGTTCTAACACATAACGATAAATAGTATTACGTTATGACGTGTAACGTTATAAAATATTGCGATATAACGTGTAACGTTATGTAGCATTACGTTATAACGTGTAACGTTATATAGCATTACGTTATAACGTGTAACGTTATATAGTATTACGTTCTAACACATAACCATATATAGTATTACGTTATGGCGTGTAACGTTATAAAATATTGCGATATAACGTGTAACGTTATGTAGCATTACGTTATAACGTGTAACGTTATATAGTATTACGTTCTAACACATAACCATATATAGTATTACGTTATGACGTGTAACGTTATAAAATATTGCGATATAACGTGTAACGTTATGTAGCACTACGTTATAACGTGTAACGTTATGTAGCATTACGTTATAACGTGTAACGTTATATAGCATTACGTTATGACGTGTAACGTTATAAAATATTGCGATATAACGTGTAACGTTATGTAGCATTACGTTATAACGTGTAACGTTATGTAGCATTACGTTATAACGTGTAACGTTATATAGTATTACGTCATAACGTATAACGTTATGTTTTATTACGTTATAACGTGTAACGTTATGTAGCATTACGTTATAACGTGTAACGTTATATAGTATGACATTATAACGTGTCACGTTATATAGTATTACGTTATAACGTGTAACGTTATAAAGTATTACGTTATAACGTGTAACCATATATGGTATTACGTTATAACGTATAACGTTCTATAGTATTATGTTATAACGTGTAACGTTATAAAGTATTGCGCTGTAACGTGTAACGTTATAAAATATTGCGATATAACGTGTAACGCTATGTAGCATTACGTTATAACATGTAACGTCATATAGTATTACGTTCTAACACATAACCATATATAGTATTACGTTATGACGTGTAACGTTATAAAATATTGCGATATAACGTGTAACGTTATGTAGCATTACGTTATAACGTGTAACGTTATATAGCATTACGTTATAACGTGTAACGTTATATAGTATTACGTTCTAACACATAACCATATATAGTATTACGTTATGACGTGTAACGTTATAAAATATTGCGATATAACGTGTAACGTTATATATTATTACTTTATAACGTATAACGTTATATAGTATTACGTCATAACGTGTAACGTTATGTTGCATTACGTTATAACGTGTAACTTTATGAAGTATTACGTTGTAACGTGTAACGTTATGTAGCACTACGTTATAACGTGTAACGTTATGTTGCATTACGTTATAACGTGTAACTTTATGAAGTATTACGTTGTAACGTGTTACGGTATGTAGCACTACGTTATAACGTGTAACGTTATATAGTATTACGTAATAACACGTAACGTTATGTACTATTACGTTATAACGTGTAACGTTATATAGAATTACGTTATAACGTATAACGTTCCATAGTATTACGTTATAACATGTAACGTTATATAGTATTACGTTATAACACATAACGTTATATAGTATTACGTTATAACACATAACGTTATATAATATTATGTTATGACGTATAACTTTATATAACGTATCAGAATAACGTAACACGTTACATAGTATTTCGTTGTATCGTATAACGTTACGTAGTATTACGTTATAACGTGTAACGTTATGTAGCATTACGTTATAACGTGTAACATTATGTAGCATTACATTATAATGTGCAACGTTATATAGTATCACGTTATAACACTTAACGTTATATAGTGTTACGTTAAAACGTGTAACGTTATATCGTAATACGTTATAACGTGTAACGCTATATAGTATTACGTTATAACGTATAACGTTATGTTTTATTACGTTATAACATGTAACGTTATGTAGCATTACGTTATAACGTGTAACGTTATATAGTATTACGTTATAACGAGTAACGTTATATAGTATTTCCTTATAACGTGTAACCATATATATTATTACGTTATAACGTATAACATTCTATAGTATTACGTTATAACGTGTAACGTTATAAAGTATTGCGCTGTAACGTGTAACGTTATAAAATATTGCGATATGACGTGTAACGTTATATAGTATTACGTTATAACGTGTAACGTTATATAGTATTACGTTATAACGTGTAACGTTATATAGTATTACGTCATAACGTATAACGTTATGTTTTATTACGTTATAACGTGTAACATTATGTAGCATTACGTTATAACGTGTAACGTTATATAGTATGACAGTATAACGTGTCACGTTATATAGTATTACGTTATAACGTGTAACGTTATAAAGTATTACGTTATAACGTGTAACCATATATGGTATTACGTTATAACGTATAACGTTCTATAGTATTACGTTATAACGTGTAACGTTATAAAGTATTACGTTATGACGTGTAACGTTATAAAATATTGCGATATAACGTGTAACGTTATGTAGCATTACGTTATAACGTGTAACGTTATATAGCATTACGTTATAACGTGTAACGTTATATAGTATTACGTTCTAACACATAACCATATATAGTATTACGTTATGGCGTGTAACGTTATAAAATATTGCGATATAACGTGTAACGTTATGTAGCATTACGTTATAACGTGTAACGTTATATAGTATTACGTTCTAACACATAACCATATATAGTATTACGTTATGACGTGTAACGTTATAAAATATTGCGATATAACGTGTAACGTTATGTAGCATTACGTTATAACGTGTAACGTTATGTAGCATTACGTTATAACGTGTAACGTTATATAGCATTACGTTATGACGTGTAACGTTATAAAATATTGCGATATAACGTGTAACGTTATGTAGCATTACGTTATAACGTGTAACGTTATGTAGCATTACGTTATAACGTGTAACGTTATATAGCATTACGTTATAACGTGTAACGTTATATAGTATTACGTTCTAACACATAACCATATATAGTATTACGTTATGACGTGTAACGTTATAAAATATTGCGATATAACGTGTAACGTCATGTAGCATTACGTTATAACGTGTAACGTTATATAGTATTACGTTCTAACACATAACCATATATAGTATTACGTTATGACGTGTAACGTTATAAAATATTGCGATATAACGTGTAACGTTATGTAGCATTACGTTATAACGTGTAACGTTATGTAGCATTACGTTATAACGTGTAACGTTATATAGCATTACGTTATAACGTGTAACGTTATATAGTATTACGTTATAACGAGTAACGTTATATAGTATTTCGTTATAACGTGTAACCATATATAGTATTACGTTATAACGTATAACGTTCTATAGTATTACGTTATAACGGGTAACGTTATAAAATATTGCGATAAACGTGTAACGTTATGTAGCATTACGTTATAACGTGTAACGTTATATAGTATTTCGTTATAACGTGTAACCATATATAGTATTACGTTATAACGTATAACGTTCTATAGTATTACGTTATAACGTGTAACGTTATATAGTATTGCATTATAACGTGTAACGTTATATAGTAATACGTTATAACGTGTAACGTTATATAGTATTACGTTATAACGTGTAACGTTATGTGGTATTACGTCATAACGTATAACGTTATGTAGTATTGCGATATAACGTGTAACGTTATATAGTATTACGTTATAACGTGTAACCTTATATAGCATTACGTTATAACATGTAACGTTATATAGTATTACGTTCTAACACATAACTTTATATAGTATTTCATTGTAACGTGTAACGTAATATAGTATTACGTTATAACGTGTAACGTTGTATAGTATTACGTTATAACGTGTAACGTTATATAGTAATACGTTATAACGTGTAACGTTATATAGTATTACGTTATAACGTGTAACGTTATATAGTATTACGTCATAACGTATAACGTTATGTTTTATTACGTTATAACGTGTAACATTATGTAGCATTACGTTATAACGTGTAACGTTATATAGTATGACAGTATAACGTGTCACGTTATATAGTATTACGTTATAACGTGTAACGTTATAAAGTATTACGTTATAACGTGTAACCATATATGGTATTACGTTATAACGTATAACGTTCTATAGTATTACGTTATAACGTGTAACGTTATAAAGTATTGCGCTGTAACGTGTAACGTTATAAAATATTGCGATATGACGTGTAACGTTATATAGTATTACGTTATAACGTGTAACGTTATATAGCATTACGTTATAACATGTAACGTTATATAGTATTACGTTCTAACACATAACGATAAATAGTATTACGTTATGACGTGTAACGTTATAAAATATTGCGATATAACGTGTAACGTTATGTAGCATTACGTTATAACGTGTAACGTTATATAGCATTACGTTATAACGTGTAACGTTATATAGTATTACGTTCTAACACATAACCATATATAGTATTACGTTATGGCGTGTAACGTTATAAAATATTGCGATATAACGTGTAACGTTATGTAGCATTACGTTATAACGTGTAACGTTATATAGTATTACGTTCTAACACATAACCATATATAGTATTACGTTATGACGTGTAACGTTATAAAATATTGCGATATAACGTGTAACGTTATGTAGCACTACGTTATAACGTGTAACGTTATGTAGCATTACGTTATAACGTGTAACGTTATATAGCATTACGTTATGACGTGTAACGTTATAAAATATTGCGATATAACGTGTAACGTTATGTAGCATTACGTTATAACGTGTAACGTTATGTAGCATTACGTTATAACGTGCAACGTTATATAGTATTACGTCATAACGTATAACGTTATGTTTTATTACGTTATAACGTGTAACGTTATGTAGCATTACGTTATAACGTGTAACGTTATATACTATGACATTATAACGTGTCACGTTATATAGTATTACGTTATAACGTGTAACGTTATAAAGTATTACGTTATAACGTGTAACCATATATGGTATTACGTTATAACGTATAACGTTCTATAGTATTATGTTATAACGTGTAACGTTATAAAGTATTGCGCTGTAACGTGTAACGTTATAAAATATTGCGATATAACGTGTAACGCTATGTAGCATTACGTTATAACATGTAACGTCATATAGTATTACGTTCTAACACATAACCATATATAGTATTACGTTATGACGTGTAACGTTATAAAATATTGCGATATAACGTGTAACGTTATGTAGCATTACGTTATAACGTGTAACGTTATATAGCATTACGTTATAACGTGTAACGTTATATAGTATTACGTTATAACGAGTAACGTTATATAGTATTTCGTTATAACGTGTAACCATATATAGTATTACGTTATAACGTATAACGTTCTATAGTATTACGTTATAACGGGTAACGTTATAAAATATTGCGATATAACGTGTAACGTTATGTAGCATTACGTTATAACATGTAACGTTATATAGTGTTACGTTCTAACACATAACGTTATATAGTATTTCATTGTAACGTGTAACGTAATATAGTATTACGTTATAACGTGTAACGTTGTATAGTACTAGGTTATAACGTGTAACGTTATATAGTATCAGGTGATAACGTGTAACGTTATATAGTATCACGTTATAACACTTAACGTTATATAGTATTACGTTATAACGTGTAACGTTATATAGCATTACGTTATAACATGTAACGTTATATAGTATTACGTTTTAACGTGTAACGTTGTATAGTATTAGGTTATAACGTGTAACGTTATATAGTATCAGGTGATAACGTGTAACGTTATATAGTATCACGTTATAACACTTAACGTTATATAGTATTACGTTATAACGTGTAACGTTATATAGTATTACGTTATAACGTGCAACCATATATGGTATTACGTTATAACGTATAACGTTCTATAGTATTACGTTATACCGTATAACGTTCTATAGTATTACGTTATAACGTGTAACGTTATAAAGTATTGCGCTGTAACGTGTAACGTTATAAAATATTGCGATATAACGTGTAACGTTATGTAGCATTACGTTATAACGTGTAACGTTATGTGGTATTACGTTATAACGTATAACGTTCTATAGTATTACGTTATAACGTGTAACGTTATATAGTATTACGTTATAACGTGTAACGTTATGTGGTATTACGTCATAACGTATAACGTTATATAGTGTTACGTTCTAACACATAACGTTATATAGTATTTCATTGTAACGTGTAACGTAATATAGTATTACGTTATAACGTGTAACGTTGTATAGTATTAGGTTATAACGTGTAACGTTATATAGTATCAGGTGATAACGTGTAACGTTATATAGTATCACGTTATAACACTTAACGTTATATAGCATTACGTTATAACGTGTAACGTTATATAGTATTACGTTCTAACACATAACCATATATAGTATTACGTTATGACGTGTAACGTTATAAAATATTGCGATATAACGTGTAACGTTATGTAGCATTACGTTATAACGTGTAACGTTATGTAGCATTACGTTATAACGTGTAACGTTATATAGCATTACGTTATGACGTGTAACGTTATAAAATATTGCGATATAACGTGTAACGTTATGTAGCATTACGTTATAACGTGTAACGTTATGTAGCATTACGTTATAATGTGTAACGTTATATAGTATTACGTCATAACGTATAACGTTATGTTTTATTACGTTATAACGTGTAACGTTATGTAGCATTACGTTATAACACATAACGATAAATAGTATTACGTTATGACGTGTAACGTTATAAAATATTGCGATATAACGTGTAACGTTATGTAGCATTACGTTATAACGTGTAACGTTATGTAGCATTACGTTATAACATGTAACGTTATATAGTGTTACGTTCTAACACATAACGTTATATAGTATTTCATTGTAACGTGTAACGTTATATAGTATTACGTTATAACGTGTAACGTTATATAGTATTACGTCATAACGTCTAACGTTATGTAGTATTACGGTATAACGGGTAACGCTATATAGTATTACGTTATAACGTATGACGTTATGTTTTATTACGTTATAACGTGTAACGTTATGTAGCATTACGTTATAACGTGTAACGTTATATAGTATGACATTATAACGTGTCACGTTGTATAGTATTGCGTTATAACGTGTAACGTTATAAAGTATTACGTTATAACGTGCAACCATATATGGTATTACGTTATAACGTATAACGTTCTATAGTATTACGTTATACCGTATAACGTTCTATAGTATTACGTTATAACGTGTAACGTTATAAAGTATTGCGCTGTAACGTGTAACGTTATAAAATATTGCGATATAACGTGTAACGTTATGTAGCATTACGTTATAACGTGTAACGTTATATAGTATGACATTATAACGTGTCACGTTATATAGTATTACGTTATAACGTGTAACGTTATATAGCATTACGTTATAACGTGTAACGTTATATAGTATTACGTTATAACGAGTAACGTTATATAGTACTTCGTTATAACGTTTAACGTTATAAAATATTGCGATATAACGTGTAACGTTATGTAGCATTACGTTATAACGTGTAACGTTATATAGTATTTCGTTATAACGTGTAACCATATATAGTATTACGTTATAACGTATAACGTTCTATAGTATTACGTTATAACGTGTAACGTTATAAAGTATTGCGCTATAACGTGTAACGTTATAAAATATTACGACATAACGTGTAACGTTATATAGTATTACGTTATAACGTGTAACCTTATATAGCATTACGTTATAACATGTAACGTTATATAGTATTACGTTCTAACACATGACGTTATATAGTATTTCATTGTAACGTGTAACGTAATATAGTATTACGTTATAACGTGTAACGTTGTATAGTATTAGGTTATAACGTGTAACGTTATATAGTATCACGTTATAACACTTAACGTTATATAGTATTGCATTATAACGTGTAACGTTATATAGTAATACGTTATAACGTGTAACGTTATATAGTATTACGTTATAACGTGTAACGTTATGTGGTATTACGTCATAACGTATAACGTTATGTAGTATTGCGATATAACGTGTAACGTTATATAGTATTACGTTATAACGTGTAACGTTATATAGCATTACGTTATAACATGTAACGTTATATAGTGTTACGTTCTAACACATAACGTTATATAGTATTTCATTGTAACGTGTAACGTAATATAGTATTACGTTATAACGTGTAACGTTGTATAGTATTAGGTTATAACGTGTAACGTTATATAGTATCAGGTGATAACGTGTAACGTTATATAGTATCACGTTATAACACTTAACGTTATATAGTATTACGTTATAACGTGTAACGTTATATAGTATTACGTTATAACTTGTAACGTTATATAGTATTACGTTATAACGTGTAACGTTATATAGTATTACGTCATAACGTATAACGTTATGTAGTATTGCGATATAACGTGTAACGTTATGTAGTGTTACGTTGTAAAGTGTAATGTTATAGGGTATTACGTTATAACGTGCAACCATATATAGTATTACGTTATAACGTATAACGTACCATAGTACAACGTTATAACGTGTAACGTTATAAAACATTGCGATATAACGTGTAACGTTATATGGTATTACGTTATAACGTGTAACGTTATATAGCATTACGTTATAACATGTAACGTTATATAGTATTACGTTCTAACACATAACGTTATATAGTATTTCATTGTAACGTGTAACGTAATATAGTATTACGTTATAACGTGTAACGTTGTATAGTATTAGGTTATAACGTGTAACGTTATATAGTATCAGGTGATAACGTGTAACGTTATATAGTATCACGTTATAACACTTAACGTGTTATAGTATGACATTATAACGTGTAACGTTATAAAATATTGCGCTGTAACGTGTAACGTTATAAAATATTGCGATATAACGTGTAACGTTATGTAGCATTACGTTATAACGTGTAACGTTATATAGTATGACATTATAACGTGTCACGTTATATAGTATTACGTTATAACGTGTAACGTTATATAGTATTACGTCATAACGTATAACATTCTATAGTATTACGTTATAACGGGTAACGTTATAAAGTATTGCGCGATAACGTGTAAGGTTATATAGTATTACGTTATAACGTGTAACGTTATATAGCATTACGTTATAACATGTAACGTTATATAGTATTACGTTCTAACACATAACGTACCATATTACAACGTTATAACGTGTAACGTTATAAAATATTGCGATATAACGTGTAACGTTATATAGTATTACGTTATAACGTATAACGTTATATAGCATTACGTTATAACATGTAACGTTATATAGTATTACGTTCTAACACATAACGTTATATAGTATTTCATTGTAACGTGTAACGTTATGTAGTATTACGGTATAACGGGTAACGCTATAGAGTATTACGTTATAACGTGTAACGTTGTATAGTATTAGGTTATAACGTGTAACGTTATATAGTATCAGGTGATAACGTGTAACGTTATATAGTATCACGTTATAACACTTAACGTTATATAGTATTACGTTATAACGTGCAACGTTATATAGTAATACGTTATAACGTGTAACGTTATATAGTATTACGTCATAACGTATGACGTTATGTTTTATTACGTTATAACGTGTAACGTTATGTAGCATTACGTTATAACGTGTAACGTTATATAGTATGACATTATAACGTGTCACGTTATATAGTATTACGTTATAACGTGTAACGTTATAAAGTATTACGTTATAACGTGTAACCATATATGGTATTACGTTATAACGTATAACGTTCTATAGTATTACGTTATACAGTGTAACGTTATAAAGTATTGCGCTGTAACGTGTAACGTTATAAAATATTGCGATATGACGTGTAACGTTATATAGTATTACGTTATAACGTGTAACGTTATATAGCATTACGTTATAACATGTAACGTTATATAGTATTACGTTCTAACACATAACGATATATAGTATTACGTTATGACGTGTAACGTTATAAAATATTGCGTTATAACGTGTAACGTTATGTAGCATTACGTTATAACGTGTAACGTTATATAGCATTACGTTATAACGTGTAACGTTATATAGTATTACGTTATAACGAGTAACGTTATATAGTATTTCGTTATAACGTGTAACCATATATAGTATTACGTTATAACGTATAACGTTCTATAGTATTACGTTATAACGGGTAACGTTATAAAATATTGCGATAAACGTGTAACGTTATGTAGCATTACGTTATAACGTGTAACGTTATATAGTATTTCGTTATAACGTGTAACCATATATAGTATTACGTTATAACGTATAACGTAGCATAGTACAACGTTATAACGTGTAACGTTATAAAATATTGCGATATAACGTGTAACGTTATATAGTATTACGTAATAACGTGTATCGTTATATAGCATTACGTTATAACATGTAACGTTATATAGTATTACGTTCTAACACATAACGTACCATATTACAACGTTATAACGTGTAACGTTTTAAAATATTGCGATATAACGTGTAACGTTATATAGTATTACGTTATAACGTGTAACGTTATATAGCATTACGTTATAACATGTAACGTTATATAGTATTACGTTCTAACACATAACGTTATATAGTATTTCATTGTAACGTGTAACGTTATGTAGTATTACGGTATAACGGGTAACGCTACAGAGTATTACGTTATAACGTATAACGTTATGTTTTATTACGTTATAACGTGTAACGATATGTAGCATTACGTTATAACGTGTAACGTTATATAGTATGACATTATAACGTGTCACGTTATATAGTATTACGTTATAACGTGTAACGTTATAAAGTATTACGTTATAACGTGTAACCATATATGGTATTACGTTATAACGTATAACGTTCTACAGTATTACGTTATACCGTATAACGTTCTATAGTATTACGTTATAACGTGTAACGTTATAAAGTATAGCGCTGTAACGTGTAACGTTATAAAATATTGCGAAATAACGTGTAACGTTGAGTAGCATTACGTTATAACGTGTAACGTTATATAGTATGACATTATAACGTGTCACGTTATATAGTATTACGTTATAACGTGTAACGTTATATAGTATTACGTCATAACGTATAACGTTATGTAGTATTACGGTATAACGGGTAACGCTATATAGTATTACGTTCTAACGTATAACGTTATGTAGCATTACGTTATAACGTGTAACGTTATATAGTATTTCGTTATAACGTGTAACCATATATAGTATTACGTTATAACGTGTAACCATATATAGTATTACGTTATAACGTATAACGTCCTATAGTATTACGTTATAACGTGTAACGTTATAAAGTGTTGCGCTACAACGTGTAACGTTATGTAGTGTTACGTTATAATGTGTAACGTTATAGAGTATTACGTTATAAGGATCAACCATATATAGTATTACGTTATAACGTACAACGTTCCATAGTATAACGTTATAACGTGTAACGCTATAAAATATTGCGATATGACGTGTAACGTTATATAGTATTACGTTAAAACGTGTAACGTTATATAGCATTACATTATACCTGTAACGTTATGTAGTACTACGTTCTAACACATAACGATATATAGTATTACGTTATGACGTGTAACGTTATAAAATATTGCGATATAACGTGTAACGTTATGTAGCATTACGTTATAACGTGTAACGTTATATAGTATTACGTTATAACGAGTAACGTTATATAGTATTTCGTTATAACGTGTAACCATATATAGTATTACGTTATAACGTATAACGTTCTATAGTATTACGTTATAACGGGTAACGTTATAAAATATTGCGATATAACGTGTAACGTTATGTAGCATTACGTTATAACGTGTAACCATATATAGTATTACGTTATAACGTATAGCGTTCTATAGTATTACGTTATAACGTGTAACGATATAAAGTATTGCGCTATAACGTGTAACGTTATAAAATATTACGACATAACGTGTAACGTTATATAGTATTACGTTATAACGTGTAACCTTATATAGCATTACGTTATAACATGTAACGTTATATAGTATTACGTTCTAACACATAACGTTATATAGTATTTAATTGTAACGTGTAACGTTATATAGTATTACGTTATAACGTGTAACGTTGTATAGTATTATGTTATAACGTGTAACGTTGTATAGTATTAGGTTATAACGTGTAACGTTATATAGTATCAGGTGATAACGTGTAACGTTATATAGTATCACGTTATAACACTTAACGTTATATAGTATTACGTTATAACGTGTAACGTTATATAGTATTACGTCATAACGTCTAACGTTATGTAGTATTACGGTACAACGGGTAACGCTATATAGTATTACGTTATAACGTATAACGTTATGTTTTATTACGTTATAACGTGTAACGTTATGTAGCATTACGTTATAACGTGTAACGTTATATAGGATGACATTATAACGTGTCACGTTATATAGTATTACGTTATAACGTGCAACGTTATAAACTATTGCGCTGTAACGTGTAACGTTATAAAATATTGCGCGATAACGTGTAACGTTATGTAGTGTTACGTTATAACATGTAACGTTATATAGTATTACGTTCTAACACATAACGTACCATAGTACAACGTTATAACGTGTAACGTTATAAAATATTGCGATATAACGTGTAACGTTATATAGTAATGCGTTATAACGTGTAAAGTTACATAGCATTACGTTCTAACACATAACGTTATATAGTATTTCATTGTAACGTGTAACGTTATGTAGTATTACGGTATAACGGGTAACGCTATAGAGTATTACGTTATATCGTATAACGTTATGATTTATTACGTTATAACGTGTGACCATATATGGTATTACGTTATAACATGTAACGTTATATAGTATTACGTTCTAACACATAACGTACCATAGTACAACGTTATAACGTGTAACGTTATAAAAGATTGCGATATAACGTGTAACGTTATATAGTATTACGTTATAACGTGTAACGTTATATAGCATTACGTTATATCATGTAAAGTTGTATAGTATTACGTTCTAACACATAACGTACCATAGTACAACGTTGTAACGTGTAACGTTATAAAAGATTGCGATATATCGTGTAACGTTATATAGCATTACGTTATAACATGGAACGTTATATAGTATTACGTTCTAACACATAACGTTATATAGTATTTCATTGTAACGTGTAACGTTATGTAGTATTACGGTATAACGGGTAACGCTATAGAGTATTACGTTATAACGTATAACGTTATGTCTTATTACGTTATAACGTGTAACCATATATGGTATTACGTTATAACGTATAACGTTCTATAGTATTACGTTATACCGTATAACGTTCTATAGTATCACGTTATAACACTTAACGTTATATAGTATTACGTTATAACGTGTAACGTTATATAGTATTACGTCATAACGTTTAACGTTATATAGTATTACGTTATAACGTATAACATTATGTAGTATTACGTTATAACGTATAACGTTATGTAGTATTACGGTATAACGTGTAACGCTATATAGTATTACGTTATAACGTATAACGTTATGTAGTATTACGGTATAACGTGTAACGCTATATAGTATTACGTTATAACGTATAACGTTATGTGGTATTACGTTGTAACACATAACGTTAAATGCTATTACGTTATAACGTGTATCGTTATATAGTATTACGTTATAACGTGTAACGTTATAAAATATTGCGATATAACGTGTAACGTTATGTAGCATTACGTTATAACGTGTAACGTTATATAGGATTACGTTATAACGTGTAACCATATATAGTATTACGTTATAACGTATAACGTCCTATAGTATTACGTTATAACGTGTAACGTTATAAAGTATTGCGCTATAACGTGTAACGTTATATAGTATTACGTTATAACGTATAACGTTATGTAGTATTACGGTATAACGTGTAACGCTATATAGTATTTCGGTATAACGTGTAACCATATATAGTATTACGTTATAACGTATAACGTTCTATAGTATTTCGTTATAACGTGTAACCATATATGGTATTACGTTATAACGTGTAACGTTATGTAGCATTACGTTATAACGTGTAACGTTATGTAGCATTACGTTATAACGTGTAACGTTATATAGCACTACGTTATAACGTATAACGTTATGTAGTATTACGGTATAACGTGTAACGCTATATAGTATTACGTTATAACGTATAACGGTATGTTTTATTACGTTATAACATGTAACGTTATGTAGCATTACGTTATAACGTGTAACGTTATATAGTATTACATTATAACGTGTAACGTTATATAGTATTACGTCATAACGTGTAACGTTATATAGCATTACGTTATAACGTGTAACGTTATAAAGTATTTCGTTATAACGTGTAACCATATATGGTATTACGTTATAACGTGTAACGTTATGTAGCATTACGTTATAACGTGTAACGTTATGTAGCATTACGTTATAACGTGTAACGTTATATAGCACTACGTTATAACGTGTAACGTTATATAGTATTACGTTATAACGTTTAACGTTATATAGTATTACGTTATAACGTATAACATTATGTAGTATTACGTTATAACGTATAACGTTATGTAGTATTACGTTATAACGTATAACGTTATGTAGTATTACGGTATAACGTGTAACGCTATATAGTATTACGTTATAACGTATAACGTTATGTAGTATTACGGTATAACGTGTAACGCTATATAGTATTACGTTATAACGTATAACGTTATGTGGTATTACGTTGTAACACATAACGTTAAATGCTATTACGTTATAACGTGTATCGTTATATAGTATTACGTTATAACGTGTAACGTTATAAAATATTGCGATATAACGTGTAACGTTGTGTAGCATTACGTTATAACGTGTAACGTTATATAGTATTATGTTATAACCTGTAACGTTATATAGCATTACGTTATAACATGTAACGTTATATAGTATTACGTTCTAACACATAACGTTATATAGTATTACGTTATAGCGTGTAACGTAATATAGTATTAGGTTATAACGTGTAACCATATATAGTATTACGTTATAACGTATAACGTTATGTGGTATTACGGTATAACGTGTAACGCTATATAGTATTACGTTATAACGTATAACGTTATGTGGTATTACGTTGTAACACATAACGTTAAATGCTATTACGTTATAACGTGTATCGTTATATAGTATTACGTTATAACGTGTAACGTTATAAAATATTGCGATATAACGTGTAACGTTATATAGTATTACGTTATAACGTGTAACGTTATATAGCATTACGTTATAACATGTAACGTTATATAGTATTACGTTCTAACACATAACGATATATAGTATTTCATTGTAACGTGTAACGTAATATAGTATTACGTTATAACGTGTAACGTTGTATAGTATTAGGTTATAACGTGTAACGTTATATAGTATCAGGTGATAACGTGTAACGTTATATAGTATCACGTTATAACACTTAACGTTATATAGTATTACGTTATAACGTGTAACGTTATATAGTATTACGTCATAACGTCTAACGTTATGTAGTATTACGGTATAACGGGTAACGCTATATAGTATTACGTTATAACGTATAACGTTATGTTTTATTACGTTATAACGTGTAACGTTATGTAGCATTACGTTATAACGTGTAACGTTATATAGTATGACATTATAGCGTGTCACGTTATATAGTATTACGTTATAACGTGTAACGTTATAAAGTATTACGTTATAACGTGTAACCATATATGGTATTACGTTATAACGTATAACGTTCTATAGTATTACGTTATACCGTATAACGATCTATAGTATTACGTTATAATGTGTAACCATATATAGTATTACGTTATAACGTGTAACGTTATAAAGTATTTCGTTATAACGTGTAACCATATATAGTCTTACGTAATAACGTGTAACGTTATGTAGCATTACGTTGTAACGTGTAACGTTATGTAGCATTACGTTATAACGTGTAACGTTATATAGCATTACGTTATAACGTGTAACGTTATATAGTATTACGGTATAACGTGTAACGCTATATAGTATTACGTTATAACGTATAACGTTATGTGGTATTACGTTGCAACACATAACGTTAAATGCTATTACGTTATAACGTGTATCGTTATATAGTATTACGTTATAACGTGTAACGTTATGTAGCATTACGTTATAACGTGTAACCATATATGGTATTACGTTATAACGTGTAACGTTATATAGTATTACGTCATAACGTCTAACGTTATGTAGTATTACGGTATAACGGGTAACGCTATATAGTATTACGTTATAACGTATAACGTTATGTTCTATTAGGTTATAACGTGTAACGTTATGTAGCATTACGTTATAACGTGTAACGTTATAAAGTATTGCGCGATAACGTATAACATTATGTAGTGTTACGTTATAATGTGTAACGTTATAGGGTATGACGTTATAACGTGCAACCATATATAGTATTACGTTATAACGTATAACGTACCATAGTACAACGTTATAACGTGTAACGTTATAAAATATTGCGATATAACGTGTAACGTTATATAGTATTACGTTATAACGTGTAACGTTATATAGCATTACGTTATAACATGTAACGTTATATAGTATTACGTTCTAACACATAACGTTATATAGTATTTCATTGTAACGTGTAACGTTATGTAGTATTACGGTATAACGGGTAACGCTATAGAGTATTACGTTATAATGTATAACGTTATGTTTTATTGCGTTATAACGTGTAACGATATGTAGCATTACGTTATAACGTGTAACGTTATATAGTATGACATTATAACGTGCCACGTTATATAGCATTACGTTATAACATGTAACGTTATATAGTATTACGTTCTAACACATAACGTACCATAGTACAACGTTATAACGTATAACGTTATAAAATATTGCGATATAACGTGTAACGTTATATAGTATTACGTTATAACGTGTAACGTTATAAAATATTGCGATATACCGTGTAACGTTATGTAGCATTACGTTATAACGTGTAACGTTATATAGTATTTCGTTATAACGTGTAACCATATATAGTATTACGTTATAACCTGTAACGTTATATAGTATTACGTTATAACGTATAACGTTATGTAGTATTACGTTATAACGTATAACGTTATGTAGTATTACGGTATAACGTGTAACGCTATATAGTATTTCGTTATAACGTATAACGTTATGTGGTATTACGTTGTATCACATAACGTTAAATGCTATTATGTTATAACGTGTAACGATATATAGTATTACGTCATAACGTATAACGTTCGATAGTATTACGTTATAACGGGTAACGTTATAAAGTATTGCGCGATAACGTATAACGTTATGTTTTGTTGCGTTATAACGTGTAACGATATGTAGCATTACGTTATAACGTGTAACGTTATATAGTATGACATTATAACGTGCCACGTTATATAGCATTACGTTATAACATGTAACGTTATATAGTATTACGTTCTAACACATAACGTACCATAGTACAACGTTGTAACGTGTAACGTTATAAAAGATTGCGATATATCGTGTAACGTTATATAGCATTACGTTATAACATGGAACGTTATATAGTATTACGTTCTAACACATAACGTTATATAGTATTTCATTGTAACGTGTAACGTTATGTAGTATTACGGTATAACGGGTAACGCTATAGAGTATTACGTTATAACGTATAACGTTATGTCTTATTACGTTATAACGTGTAACCATATATGGTATTACGTTATAACGTATAACGTTCTATAGTATTACGTTATACCGTATAACGTTCTATAGTATCACGTTATAACACTTAACGTTATATAGTATTACGTTATAACGTGTAACGTTATATAGTATTACGTCATAACGTCTAACGTTATGTAGTATTACGGTATAACGGGTAACGCTATATAGTATTACGTTATAACGTATAACGTTATGTAGTATTGCGATATAACGTGTAACGTTATATAGTATTACGTCATAACGTGTAACGTTATATAGCATTACGTTATAACATGTAGCGTTATAAAGTATTTCGTTATAACGTGTAACGTTATATAGTATTACGTTCTAACACATGACGTTATGTAGCATTACGTTATAACGTGTAACGTTATATAGCACTACGTTATAACGTGTAACGTTATATAGTATTACGTTATAACGTTTAACGTTATATAGTATTACGTTATAACGTTTAACGTTATATAGTATTACGTTATAACGTTTAACGTTATATAGTATTACGTTATAACGTATAACATTATGTAGTATTACGTTATAACGTATAACGTTATGTAGTATTACGGTATAACGTGTAACGCTATATAGTATTACGTTATAACGTATAACGTTATGTAGTATTACGGTATAACGTGTAACGCTATATAGTATTACGTTATAACGTATAACGTTATGTGGTATTACGTTGTAACACATAACGTTAAATGCTATTACGTTATAACGTGTATCGTTATATAGTATTATGTTATAACGTGTAACGTTATAAAATATTGCGATATAACGTGTAACGTTATGTAGCATTACGTTATAACGTGTAACGTTATATAGGATTACGTTATAACGTGTAACCATATATAGTATTACGTTATAACGTATAACGTCCTATAGTATTACGTTATAACGTGTAACGTTATAAAGTATTGCGCTATAACGTGTAACGTTATATAGTATTACGTTATAACGTATAACGTTATGTAGTATTACGGTATAACGTGTAACGCTATATAGTATTTCGGTATAACGTGTAACCATATATAGTATTACGTTATAACGTATAACGTTCTATAGTATTTCGTTATAACGTGTAACCATATATGGTATTACGTTATAACGTGTAACGTTATGTAGCATTACGTTATAACGTGTAACGTTATGTAGCATTACGTTATAACGTGTAACGTTATATAGCACTACGTTATAACGTATAACGTTATGTAGTATTACGGTATAACGTGTAACGCTATATAGTATTACGTTATAACGTATAACGGTATGTTTTATTACGTTATAACATGTAACGTTATGTAGCATTACGTTATAACGTGTAACGTTATATAGTATTACATTATAACGTGTAACGTTATATAGTATTACGTCATAACGTGTAACGTTATATAGCATTACGTTATAACATGTAGCGTTATAAAGTATTTCGTTATAACGTGTAACCATATATGGTATTACGTTATAACGTGTAACGTTATGTAGCATTACGTTATAACGTGTAACGTTATGTAGCATTACGTTATAACGTGTAACGTTATATAGCACTACGTTATAACGTATAACGTTATGTAGTATTACGGTATAACGTGTAACGCTATATAGTATTACGTTATAACGTATAACGGTATGTTTTATTACGTTATAACATGTAACGTTATGTAGCATTACGTTATAACGTGTAACGTTATATAGTATTACATTATAACGTGTAACGTTATATAGTATTACGTTATAACGTGTAACGTTATAAAGTATTTCGTTATAACGTGTAACCGTATATGGTATTACGTTATAACGTGTAACGTTATGTAGCATTACGTTATAACGTGTAACGTTATGTAGCATTACGTTATAACGTGTAACGTTATATAGCACTACGTTATAACGTGTAACGTTATATAGTATTACGTTATAACGTTTAACGTTATATAGTATTACGTTATAACGTATAACATTATGTAGTATTACGTTATAACGTATAACGTTATGTAGTATTACGTTATAACGTATAACGTTATGTAGTATTACGGTATAACGTGTAACGCTATATAGTATTACGTTATAACGTATAACGTTATGTAGTATTACGGTATAACGTGTAACGCTATATAGTATTACGTTATAACGTATAACGTTATGTGGTATTACGTTGTAACACATAACGTTAAATGCTATTACGTTATAACGTGTATCGTTATATAGTATTACGTTATAACGTGTAACGTTATAAAATATTGCGATATAACGTGTAACGTTGTGTAGCATTACGTTATAACGTGTAACGTTATATAGTATTATGTTATAACCTGTAACGTTATATAGCATTACGTTATAACATGTAACGTTATATAGTATTACGTTCTAACACATAACGTTATATAGTATTACGTTATAGCGTGTAACGTAATATAGTATTAGGTTATAACGTGTAACCATATATAGTATTACGTTATAACGTATAACGTTATGTGGTATTACGGTATAACGTGTAACGCTATATAGTATTACGTTATAACGTATAACGTTATGTGGTATTACGTTGTAACACATAACGTTAAATGCTATTACGTTATAACGTGTATCGTTATATAGTATTACGTTATAACGTGTAACGTTATAAAATATTGCGATATAACGTGTAACGTTATATAGTATTACGTTATAACGTGTAACGTTATATAGCATTACGTTATAACATGTAACGTTATATAGTATTACGTTCTAACACATAACGATATATAGTATTTCATTGTAACGTGTAACGTAATATAGAATTACGTTATAACGTGTAACGTTGTATAGTATTAGGTTATAACGTGTAACGTTATATAGTATCAGGTGATAACGTGTAACGTTATATAGTATCACGTTATAACACTTAACGTTATATAGTATTACGTTATAACGTGTAACGTTATATAGTATTACGTCATAACGTCTAACGTTATGTAGTATTACGGTATAACGGGTAACGCTATATAGTATTACGTTATAACGTATAACGTTATGTTTTATTACGTTATAACGTGTAACGTTATGTAGCATTACGTTATAACGTGTAACGTTATATAGTATGACATTATAGCGTGTCACGTTATATAGTATTACGTTATAACGTGTAACGTTATAAAGTATTACGTTATAACGTGTAACCATATATGGTATTACGTTATAACGTATAACGTTCTATAGTATTACGTTATACCGTATAACGATCTATAGTATTACGTTATAATGTGTAACCATATATAGTATTACGTTATAACGTGTAACGTTATAAAGTATTTCGTTATAACGTGTAACCATATATGGTCTTACGTAATAACGTGTAACGTTATGTAGCATTACGTTGTAACGTGTAACGTTATGTAGCATTACGTTATAACGTGTAACGTTATATAGCATTACGTTATAACGTGTAACGTTATATAGTATTACGGTATAACGTGTAACGCTATATAGTATTACGTTATAACGTATAACGTTATGTGGTATTACGTTGCAACACATAACGTTAAATGCTATTACGTTATAACGTGTATCGTTATATAGTATTACGTTATAACGTGTAACGTTATAAAATATTGCGATATAACGTGTAACGTTATATAGTATTACGTTATAACGTGTAACGTTATATAGCATTACGGTATGACATGTAACGTTATATAGTATTACGTTCTAACACATAACGATATATAGTATTTCATTGTAACGTGTAACGTAATATAGTATTACGTTATAACGTGTAACGTTGTATAGTAGTAGGTTATAACGTGTAACGTTATATAGTATCAGGTGATAACGTGTAACGTTATATAGTATCACGTTATAACAATTAACGTTATATAGTATTACGTTATAACGTGTAACGTTATATAGTATTACGTCATAACGTCTAACGTTATGTAGTATTACGGTATAACGGGTAACGCTATATAGTATTACGTTATAACGTATAACGTTATGTTCTATTAGGTTATAACGTGTAACGTTATGTAGCATTACGTTATAACGTGTAACGTTATAAAGTATTGCGCGATAACGTATAACATTATGTAGTGTTACGTTATAATGTGTAACGTTATAGGGTATGACGTTATAACGTGCAACCATATATAGTATTACGTTATAACGTATAACGTACCATAGTACAACGTTATAACGTGTAACGTTATAAAATATTGCGATATAACGTGTAACGTTATATAGTATTACGTTATAACGTGTAACGTTATATAGCATTACGTTATAACATGTAACGTTATATAGTATTACGTTCTAACACATAACGTTATATAGTATTTCATTGTAACGTGTAACGTTATGTAGTATTACGGTATAACGGGTAACGCTATAGAGTATTACGTTATAATGTATAACGTTATGTTTTATTGCGTTATAACGTGTAACGATATGTAGCATTACGTTATAACGTGTAACGTTATATAGTATGACATTATAACGTGCCACGTTATATAGCATTACGTTATAACATGTAACGTTATATAGTATTACGTTCTAACACATAACGTACCATAGTACAACGTTATAACGTATAACGTTATAAAATATTGCGATATAACGTGTAACGTTATATAGTATTACGTTATAACGTGTAACGTTATAAAATATTGCGATATACCGTGTAACGTTATGTAGCATTACGTTATAACGTGTAACGTTATATAGTATTTCGTTATAACGTGTAACCATATATAGTATTACGTTATAACCTGTAACGTTATATAGTATTACGTTATAACGTATAACGTTATGTAGTATTACGTTATAACGTATAACGTTATGTAGTATTACGGTATAACGTGTAACGCTATATAGTATTACGTTATAACGTATAACGTTATGTGGTATTACGTTGTATCACATAACGTTAAATGCTATTATGTTATAACGTGTAACGATATATAGTATTACGTCATAACGTATAACGTTCGATAGTATTACGTTATAACGGGTAGCGTTATAAAGTATTGCGCGATAACGTATAACGTTATGTTTTGTTGCGTTATAACGTGTAACGATATGTAGCATTACGTTATAACGTGTAACGTTATATAGTATGACATTATAACGTGCCACGTTATATAGCATTACGTTATAACATGTAACGTTATATAGTATTACGTTCTAACACATAACGTACCATAGTACAACGTTATAACGTATAACGTTATAAAATATTGCGATATAACGTGTAACGTTATATAGTATTACGTTATAACGTGCAACGTTATATAGCATCACGTTATAACATGTAACGTTATATAGTATTACGTTCTAACACATAACGTTATATAGTATTTCATTGTAACGTGTAACGTTATATAGTATTTCATTGTAACGTGTAACGTTATGTAGTATTACGGTATAACGGGTAACGCTATAGAGTATTACGTTATAACGTATAACGTTATGTTTTATTACGTTATAACGTGTAACGATATGTAGCATTACGTTATAACGTGTAACGTTATATAGTATGACATTATAACGTGTCACGTTATATAGTATTACATTATAACGTGTAACGTTATAAAGTATTACGTTATAACGTGTAACCATATATGGCATTACGTTATAACGTATAACGTCCTATAGTATTACGTTATAACGTGTAACGTTATAAAGTATTGCGCTATAACGTGTAACGTTATGTAGTGTTACGTTATAATGTGTAACGTTATAGAGTATTACGTTATAACGATCAACCATATATAGTATTACGTTATAACGTATAACGTTCCATAGTATAACGTTATAACGTGTAACGCTATAAAATATTGCGATATGACGTGTAACGTTATGTAGCATTACGTTATAACGTGTAACGTTATAAAGCATTACGTTATATCGTGTAACGTTATATAGTATTACGTTATAACGTGTAACGTTATATAGCATTACGTTATAACATGTAACGTTATATAGTATTACGTTCTAACACATAACGTTATATAGTATTTCATTGTAACGCGTAACGTTATGTAGTATTACGGTATAACGGGTAACGCTATAGAGTATTACGTTATAATGTATAACGTTATGTTTTATTGCGTTATAACGTGTAACGATATGTAGCATTACGTTATAACGTGTAACGTTATATAGTATGACATTATAACGTGCCACGTTATATAGCATTACGTTATAACATGTAACGTTATATAGTATTACGTTCTAACACATAACGTACCATAGTACAACGTTATAACGTATAACGTTATAAAATATTGCGATATAACGTGTAACGTTATATAGTATTACGTTATAACGTGTAACGTTATAAAATATTGCGATATACCGTGTAACGTTATGTAGCATTACGTTATAACGTGTAACGTTATATAGTATTTCGTTATAACGTGTAACCATATATAGTATTACGTTATAACCTGTAACGTTATATAGTATTACGTTATAACGTATAACGTTATGTAGTATTACGTTATAACGTATAACGTTATGTAGTATTACGGTATAACGTGTAACGCTATATAGTATTACGTTATAACGTATAACGTTATGTGGTATTACGTTGTATCACATAACGTTAAATGCTATTATGTTATAACGTGTAACGATATATAGTATTACGTCATAACGTATAACGTTCGATAGTATTACGTTATAACGGGTAGCGTTATAAAGTATTGCGCGATAACGTATAACGTTATGTTTTGTTGCGTTATAACGTGTAACGATATGTAGCATTACGTTATAACGTGTAACGTTATATAGTATGACATTATAACGTGCCACGTTATATAGTATTACATTATAACGTGTAACGTTATAAAGTATTACGTTATAACGTGTAACCATATATGGCATTACGTTATAACGTATAACGTCCTATAGTATTACGTTATAACGTGTAACGTTATAAAGCATTACGTTATATCGTGTAACGTTATATAGTATTACGTTATAACGAGTAACGTTATATAGTATTTCGTTATAACGTGTAACCATATATAGTATTACGTTATAACGTATAACGTTCTATAGTATTACGTTATAACGGGTAACGTTATAAAATATTGCGATATACCGTGTAACGTTATGTAGCATTACGTTATAACGTGTAACGTTATATAGTATTTCGTTATAACGTGTAACCATATATAGTATTACGTTATAACCTGTAACGTTATATAGTATTACGTTATAACGTATAACGTTATGTAGTATTACGTTATAACGTATAACGTTATGTAGTATTACGGTATAACGTGTAACGCTATATAGTATTACGTTATAACGTATAACGTTATGTGGTATTACGTTGTAACACATAACGTTAAATGCTATTATGTTATAACGTGTAACGATATGTAGCATTACGTTATAACGTGTAACGTTATATAGTATGACATTATAACGTGTCACGTTATATAGTATTACATTATAACGTGTAACGTTATAAAGTATTACGTTATAACGTGTAACCATATATGGTATTACGTTATAACGTATAACGTCCTATAGTATTACGTTATAACGTGTAACGTTATAAAGTATTGCGATATAACGTGTAACGTTATATAGTATTACGTTATAACGAGTAACGTTATATAGTATTACGTTATAACGAGTAGCGTTATATAGTATTTCGTTATAACCTGTAACCATATATAGTATTACGTTATAACGTATAACGTTCTATAGTATTACGTTATAACGGGTAACGTTATACAATATTGCGATATACCGTGTAACGTTATGTAGCATTACGTTATAACGTGTAACGTTATATAGCATTACGTTATAACGTGTAACGTTATATAGCATTACGTTATAACGTGTAACGTTATATAGCATTACGTTATAACGTGTAACGTTATATAGTATTACGTTATAACGTTTAACGTTATATAGTATTACGTTATAACGTATAACGTTATGTAGTATTACGGTATAACGTGTAACGCTATATAGTATTACGTTATAACGTATAACGTTATGTGGTATTACGTTGTAACACATAACGTTATGTAGTATTGCGATATAACGTGTAACGATATGTAGCATTACGTTATAACGTGTAACGTTATATAGTATGACATTATAACGTGTCACGTTATATAGTATTACATTATAACGTGTAACGTTATAAAGTATTACGTTATAACGTGTAACCATATATGGTATTACGTTATAACGTATAACGTCCTATAGTATTACGTTATAACGTGTAACGTTATAAAGTATTGCGATATAACGTGTAACGTTATATAGTATTACGTTATAACGTGTATCGTTATATAGTATTACGTTATAACGTGTAACGTTATAAAATATTGCGATATAACGTGTAACGTTATGTCACATTACGTTATAACGTGTAACGTTATATAGTATTACGTTCTAACACATAACGTTATATAGTTGTTCATTGTAACGTGTAACGTAATATAGTATTACATTATAACGTGTAACGTTGTATAGTATTAGGTTATAACGTGTAACGTTATATAGTATCAGATGATAACGTGTAGCGTTATATAGTATCACGTTATGACACTTAACGTTATATAGTATTACGTTATAACGTGTAACGTTATATAGTAATACGTTATAACGTGTAACGTTATATAGTATTACGTTATAACGTGTAACGTTATATAGTATTACGTCATAACGTATAACGTTATGTAGTATTGCGCTGTAACGAGTAACGTTATATAGTATTTCGTTATAACGTGTAACCATATATAGTATTACGTTATAACGTATAATGTTCTATAGCATTACGTTATAACGTGTAACGTTATATAGTATGACATTATATCGTGTCACGTTATATAGTATTACGTTATAACGTGTAACGTTATAAAGTATTACGTTATAACGTGTAACCATATATGGTATTACGTTATAACGTATAACGTTCTATAGTATTACGTTCTAACACATAACGTTATATAGTATTTCATTGTAACGTGTAACGTAATATAGTATTATGTTATAACGTGTAACGTTATATAGTATTACGTCATAACGTCTAACGTTATGTAGTATTACGGTATAACGGGTTACGCTATATAGTATTACGTTATAACGTATAACGTTATGTTTTATTACGTTATAACGTGTAACGTTATGTAGCATTACGTTATAACGTGTAACGTTATATAGTATGGCATTATAACGTGTCACGTTATATAGTATTACGTTATAACGTGTAACGTTATAAACTATTACGTTATAACGTGTAACCATATATGGTATTACGTTATAACGTATAACGTTCTATAGTATTACGTTATAACGTGCAACGTTATAAACTATTGCGCTGTAACGTGTAACGTTATAAAATATTGCGCGATAACGTGTAACGGTATGTAGTGTTACGTTAGAATGTGTAACGTTATGGGGTATTACGTTATAACGTGCAACCATATATAGTCTTACGTTATAACGTATAACGTACCATAGTACAACGTTATAACGTGTAACGTTATAAAAGATTGCGATATAACGTGTAACGTTATATAGTATTACGTTATAACGTGTAACGTTATATAGCATTACGTTCTAACACATAACGTTATATAGTATTTCATTGTAACGTGTAACGTTATGTAGTATTACGGTATAACGGGTAACGCTATAGAGTATTACGTTATAACGTATAACGTTATGTTTTATTACGTTATAACGTGTAACCATATATGGTATTACGTTATAACGTATAACGTTCTATAGTATTACGTTATACAGTATAACGTTCTATAGTATTACGTTATAACGAGTAACGTTATAAAGTATTGCGCTCTAACGTGTAACGTTATAAAATATTGCTATATAACGTGTAACGTTATGTAGCGTTACGCTATAACGTGTAACGTTATATAGTATGACATTATAACGTGTCACGTTATATAGTATTACGTTATAACGTGTAACGTTATATAGTATTACGTCATAACGTATAACGTTCTGTAGTATTACGGTATAACGGGTAACGCTATATAGTATTACGTTATAACGTATAACGTTATGTAGCATTACGTTATAACGTGTAACGTTATATAGTATTTCGTTATAACGTGTAACCATATATAGTATTACGTTATAACGTATAACCTCCTATAGTATTACGTTATAACGTGTAACGTTATAAAGTATTGCGCTATAACGTGTAACGTTATGTAGTGTTACGTTATAATGTGTAACGTTATAGAGTATTACGTTATAACGATCAGCCATATATAGTATTACGTTATAACGTATAACGTTCCATAGTATAACGTTATAACGTGTAACGCTATAAAATATTGCGATATGACGTGTAACGTTATATAGTATTACGTTATAACGTGTAACGTTATATAGCATTACGTTATAACATGTAACGTTATATAGTATTTCATTGTAACGTGTAACGTAATATCGTATTACGTTATAACGTGTAACGTTGTATAGTATTAGGTTATAACGTGTAACGTTATATAGTATCAGGTGATAACGTGTAACGTTATATAGTATCACGTTATAACACTTAACGTTATATAGTATTACGTTATAACGTGTAACGTTATATAGTAATACGTTATAACGTGTAACGTTATATAGTATTACGTTATAACGTGTAACGTTATATAGTATTACGTCATAACGTATAACGTTATGTAGTATTGCGATATAACGTGTAACGTTATATAGTATTACGTTATAACGTGTAACGTTATATAGCATTACGTTATAACATGTAACGTTATATAGTATTACGTTCTAACACATAACGTTATATAGTATTTCATTGTAACGTGTAACGTAATATAGTATTACGTTATAACGTGTAACGTTGTATAGTATTTGGTTATAACGTGTAACGTTATATAGTATCAGGTGATAACGTGTAACGTTATACAGTATCACGTTATAACACTTAACGTTATATAGTATTACGTTATAACGTGTAACGTTATATAGTATTACGTCATAACGTCTAACGTTATGTAGTATTACGGTATAACGGGTAACGCTCTATAGTATTACGTTATAACCTCTAACGTAATGTTTTACTACGTTATAACGTGTAACGTTATGTAGCATTACGTTATAACGTGTAACGTTATATAGTATGACATTATAACGTGTCACGTTAAATAGTATTACGTTATAACGTGTAACGTTATAAAGTATTACGTTATAACGTGTAACCATATATGGTATTACGTTATAACGTATAACGTTCTATAGTATTACGTTATACAGTATAACGTTCTATAGTATTACGTTATAACGTGTAACGTTATAAAGTATTGCGCTGTAACGAGTAACGTTATATAGTATTTCGTTATAACGTGTAACCATATATAGTATTACGTTATAACGTATAACGTTCTGTAGTATTACGTTATAACGGGTAACGATATAAAATATTGCGATATAACGTGTAACGTTATAAAATATGGCGATATAACGTGTAACATTATATAGTATTACGTTATAACGTATAACGTCCTATCGTATCACGTTATAACGTGTAACGTTATAAAATATGGCGATATAACGTGTAACATTATATAGTATTACGTTATAACGTGTAACGTTATATAGCATTACGTTATAACGTGTAACGTTATATAGTATTACGTTATAACGAGTAACGTTATATAGTATTTCGTTATAACGTGTAACCATATATAGTATTACGTTATAACGTATAACGTTCTATAGTATTACGTTATAACGGGTAACGTTATAAAATATTGCGATATAACGTGTAACGTTATGTAGCATTACGTTATAACGTGTAACGTTATATAGTATTTCGTTATAACGTGTAACGTTATATAGTATCAGGTGATAACGTGTAACGTTATATAGTATCACGTTATAACGTGTAACGTTATATAGTATTTCGTTATAACGTGTAACGTTATATAGTATCAGGTGATAACGTGTAACGTTATATAGTATCACGTTATAACACTTAACGTTGTATAGTATTACGTTATAACGTGTAACGTTATATAGTAATACGTTATAACGTGTAACGTTATGTTTTATTACGTTATAACGTGTAACGTTATGTAGCATTACGTTATAACGTGTAACGTTATATAGTATGACTTTATAACGTGTCACGTTATATAGTATTACGTTATAACGTGTAACGTTATAAAATATTGCGATATAACGTGTAACGTTATATAGTATTTCATTGTAACGTGTAACGTAATATCGTATTACGTTATAACGTGTAACGTTGTATAGTATTAGGTTATAACGTGTAACGTTATATAGTATCAGGTGATAACGTGTAACGTTATATAGTATCACGTTATAACACTTAACGTTATATAGTATTACGTTATAACGTGTAACGTTATATAGTAATACGTTATAACGTGTAACGTTATATAGTATTACGTTATAACGTGTAACGTTATATAGTATTACGTCATAACGTATAACGTTATGTAGTATTGCGATATAACGTGTAACGTTATATAGTATTACGTTATAACGTGTAACGTTATATAGTATTACGTTATACAGTATAACGTTCTATAGTATTACGTTATAACGTGTAACGTTATAAAGTATTGCGCTGTAACGAGTAACGTTATATAGTATTTCGTTATAACGGGTAACGCTCTATAGTATTACGTTATAACCTCTAACGTAATGTTTTACTACGTTATAACGTGTAACGTTATGTAGCATTACGTTATAACGTGTAACGTTATATAGTATGACATTATAACGTGTCACGTTAAATAGTATTACGTTATAACGTGTAACGTTATAAAGTATTACGTTATAACGTGTAACCATATATGGTATTACGTTATAACGTATAACGTTCTATAGTATTACGTTATACAGTATAACGTTCTATAGTATTACGTTATAACGTGTAACGTTATAAAGTATTGCGCTGTAACGAGTAACGTTATATAGTATTTCGTTATAACGTGTAACCATATATAGTATTACGTTATAACGTATAACGTTCTGTAGTATTACGTTATAACGGGTAACGATATAAAATATTGCGATATAACGTGTAACGTTATAAAATATGGCGATATAACGTGTAACATTATATAGTATTACGTTATAACGTATAACGTCCTATCGTATCACGTTATAACGTGTAACGTTATAAAATATGGCGATATAACGTGTAACATTATATAGTATTACGTTATAACGTGTAACGTTATATAGCATTACGTTATAACGTGTAACGTTATATAGTATTACGTTATAACGAGTAACGTTATATAGTATTTCGTTATAACGTGTAACCATATATAGTATTACGTTATAACGTATAACGTTCTATAGTATTACGTTATAACGGGTAACGTTATAAAATATTGCGATATAACGTGTAACGTTATGTAGCATTACGTTATAACGTGTAACGTTATATAGTATTTCGTTATAACGTGTAACGTTATATAGTTTCAGGTGATAACGTGTAACGTTATATAGTATCACGTTATAACGTGTAACGTTATATAGTATTTCGTTATAACGTGTAACGTTATATAGTATCAGGTGATAACGTGTAACGTTATATAGTATCACGTTATAACACTTAACGTTGTATAGTATTACGTTATAACGTGTAACGTTATATAGTAATACGTTATAACGTGTAACGTTATGTTTTATTACGTTATAACGTGTAACGTTATGTAGCATTACGTTATAACGTGTAACGTTATATAGTATGACTTTATAACGTGTCACGTTATATAGTATTACGTTATAACGTGTAACGTTATAAAATATTGCGATATAACGTGTAACGTTATATAGTATTACGTCATAACGTATAACGTTATGTAGTATTACGGTATAACGGGTAACGCTATATAGTATTACGTTATAACGTGTAACGTTATGTAGCATTACGTTATAACGTGTAACGTTATATAGTATGACATTATAACGTGTCACGTTATATAGTATTACGTTATAACGTGTAACGTTATAAAGTATTACGTTATAACGTGTAACCATATATGGTATTACGTTATAACGTATAACGTTCTATAGTAATACGTTATAACGTGCAACGTTATAAAGTATTGCGCTGTAACGAGTAACGTTATATAGTATTTCGTTATAACGGGTAACGCTCTATAGTATTACGTTATAACCTCTAACGTAATGTTTTACTACGTTATAACGTGTAACGTTATGTAGCATTACGTTATAACGTGTAACGTTATATAGTATGACATTATAACGTGTCACGTTAAATAGTATTACGTTATAACGTGTAACGTTATAAAGTATTACGTTATAACGTGTAACCATATATGGTATTACGTTATAACGTATAACGTTCTATAGTATTACGTTATACAGTATAACGTTCTATAGTATTACGTTATAACGTGTAACGTTATAAAGTATTGCGCTGTAACGAGTAACGTTATATAGTATTTCGTTATAACGTGTAACCATATATAGTATTACGTTATAACGTATAACGTTCTGTAGTATTACGTTATAACGGGTAACGATATAAAATATTGCGATATAACGTGTAACGTTATAAAATATGGCGATATAACGTGTAACATTATATAGTATTACGTTATAACGTATAACGTCCTATCGTATCACGTTATAACGTGTAACGTTATAAAATATGGCGATATAACGTGTAACATTATATAGTATTACGTTATAACGTGTAACGTTATATAGCATTACGTTATAACGTGTAACGTTATATAGTATTACGTTATAACGAGTAACGTTATATAGTATTTCGTTATAACGTGTAACCATATATAGTATTACGTTATAACGTATAACGTTCTATAGTATTACGTTATAACGGGTAACGTTATAAAATATTGCGATATAACGTGTAACGTTATGTAGCATTACGTTATAACGTGTAACGTTATATAGTATTTCGTTATAACGTGTAACGTTATATAGTTTCAGGTGATAACGTGTAACGTTATATAGTATCACGTTATAACGTGTAACGTTATATAGTATTTCGTTATAACGTGTAACGTTATATAGTATCAGGTGATAACGTGTAACGTTATATAGTATCACGTTATAACACTTAACGTTGTATAGTATTACGTTATAACGTGTAACGTTATATAGTAATACGTTATAACGTGTAACGTTATGTTTTATTACGTTATAACGTGTAACGTTATGTAGCATTACGTTATAACGTGTAACGTTATATAGTATGACTTTATAACGTGTCACGTTATATAGTATTACGTTATAACGTGTAACGTTATAAAATATTGCGATATAACGTGTAACGTTATATAGTATTACGTCATAACGTATAACGTTATGTAGTATTACGGTATAACGGGTAACGCTATATAGTATTACGTTATAACGTGTAACGTTATGTAGCATTACGTTATAACGTGTAACGTTATATAGTATGACATTATAACGTGTCACGTTATATAGTATTACGTTATAACGTGTAACGTTATAAAGTATTACGTTATAACGTGTAACCATATATGGTATTACGTTATAACGTATAACGTTCTATAGTAATACGTTATAACGTGCAACGTTATAAACTATTGCGCTGTAACGTGTAACGTTATAAAATATTGCGCGATAACGTGTAACGTTATGTAGTGTTACGTTATAATGTGTAACGTTATGGGGTATTACGTTATAACGTGCAACCATATATAGTCTTACGTTATAACGTATAACGTACCATAGTACAACGTTATAACGTGTAACGTTATATAGTATTACGTTATAACGTGTAACGTTATATAGCATTACGTTATAACATGTAACGTTATATAGTATTACGTTCTAACACATAACGTACCATAGTACAACGTTATAACGTGTAACGTCATAAAATATTGCGATATAACGTGTAACGTTATATAGTATTACGTTATAACGTGTAACGTTATATAGCATTACGTTCTAACACATAACGTTATATAGTATTTCATTGTAACGTGTAACGTTATGTAGTATTACGGTATAACGGGTAACGCTATAGAGTATTACGTTATAACGTATAACGTTATGTTTTATTACGTTATAACGTGTAACCATATATGGTATTACGTTATAACATGTAACGTTATATAGTATTACGTTCGAACACATAACGTACCATAGTACAACGTTATAACGTGTAACGTTATAAAAGATTGCGATATAACGTGTAACCTTATATAGTATTACGTTATAACGTGTAACGTTATATAGCATTACGTTATAACATGTAATGTTATATAGTATTACGTTAAGACGTGTAACGTTATAAAATATTGCGATATAACGTGTAACGTTATAAAATATTGCTATATAACGGGTAACGTTATAAAATATTGCGCGATAACGTGTAACGTTATGTAGTGTTACGTTATAATGTGTAACGTTATGGGGTATTACGTTATAACGTGCAACCATATATAGTCTTACGTTATAACGTATAACGTACCATAGTACAACGTTATAACGTGTAACGTTATAAAATATTACGTTATAACGTGTAACGTTATATAGCATTACGTTATGACATGTAACGTTATATAATATTACGTTCTAACACATAACGTTATATAGTATTACGTTAAGACGTGTAACGTTATAAAATATTGCGATATAACGTGTAACGTTATAAAATATTGCTATATAACGGGTAACGTTATGTAGCATTACGCTATAACGTGTAAGGTTATATAGTATGACATTATAACGTGACACGTTATATAGTATTACGTTATAACGTGTAACGCTATAGAGTATTACGTTATAACGTATAACGTTATGTTTTATTACGTTATAACGTGTAACCATATATGGTATTACGTTATAACGTATAACGTTCTATAGTATTACGTTATACCGTATAACGTTCTATAGTATTACGTTATAACGAGTAACGTTACAAAGTATTGCGCTCTAACGTGTAACGTTATAAAATATTGCTATATAACGGGTAACGTTATGTAGCATTACGCTATAACGTGTAACGTTATATAGTATGACATTATAACATGTCACGTTATATAGTATTACGTTATAACGTGTAACGTTATATAGTATTACGTCATAACGTATAACGTTATGTAGTATTACGGTATTACGGGTAACGCTATATAGTATTACGTTATAACGTATAACGTTATGTAGCATTACGTTATAACGTGTAACGTTATATAGTATTTCGTTATAACGTGTAACCATATATAGTATTACGTTATAACGTATAACCTCCTATAGTATTACGTTATAACGTGTAACGTTATAAAGTATTGCGCTATAACGTGTAACGTTATGTAGTGTTACGTTATAATGTGTAACGTTATAGAGCATTACGTTATAACGATCAACCATATATAGTATTACGTTATAACGTATAACGTTCCATAGTATAACGTTATAACGTGTAACGCTATAAAATATTGCGATATGACGTGTAACGTTATATAGTATTACGTTATAACGTGTAACGTTATATAGCATTACGTTATAACATGTAACGTTATATAGTATTTCATTGTAACGTGTAACGTAATATCGTATTACGTTATAACGTGTAACGTTGTATAGTATTAGGTTATAACGTGTAACGTTATATAGTATCACGTTATAACATGTAACGTTATATAGTATTACGTTCTAACACATAACGATATATAGTATTACGTTAAGACGTGTAACGTTATAAAATATTGCGATATAACGTGTAACGTTATGTAGTATTACGTCATAACGTATAACGTTATGTAGTATTGCGATATAACGTGTAACGTTATATAGTATTACGTTATAACGTGTAACGTTATATAGTATTACGTTATAACGTGTAACGTTATATAGTATTACGTTCTAACACATAACGTTATATAGTATTACGTTCTAACACATAACGTTATATAGTATCTCATTGTAACGTGTAACGTTATGTAGTATTGCGATATAACGTGTAACGTTATATAGTATTACGTTATAACGTGTAACGTAATATAGTATTAGGTTATAACGTGTAACGTTATATAGTATTTCGTTATAATGTGTAACCATATATGGTATTACGTAATAACGTGTAACGTTATGTAGCATTACGTTATAACGTGTAACGTTATGTAGCATTACGTTATAACGTGTAACGTTATATAGCATTACGTTATAACGTGTAACGTTATATAGTATTACGTTATAACGTTTAACGTTATATAGTATTACATTATAACGTATAACGTTATGTGGTATTACGTTGTAACACATAACGTTAAATGCTATTACGTTATAACGTGTATCGTTATATAGTATTACGTTATAACGTGTAACGTTATAAAATATTGCGATATAACGTGTAACGTTATGTCGCATTACGTTATAACGTGTAACGTTATATAGTATTACGTTCTAACACATAACGTTATATAGTATTTCATTGTTACGTGTAACGTAATATAGTATTACGTTATAACGTGTAACGTTGTATAGTATTAGGTTATAACGTGTAACGTTATATAGTATCAGATGATAACGTGTAACGTTATATAGTATCACGTTATGACACTTAACGTTATATAGTATTACGTTATAACGTGTAACGTTATATAGTAATACGTTATAACGTGTAACGTTATATAGTATTACGTTATAACGTGTAACGTTATATAGTATTACGTTATAACGTGTAACGTTATATAGTATTACGTCATAACGTATAACGTTATGTAGCATTACGTTATAACGTGTAACGTTATATAGTATGACATTATATCGTGTCACGTTATATAGTATTACGTTATAACGTGTAACGTTATAAAGTATTACGTTATAACGTGTAACCATATATGGTATTACGTTATAACGTATAACGTTCTATAGTATTACGTTCTAACACATAACGTTATATAGTATTTCATTGTGACGTGTAACGTAATATAGTATTATGTTATAACGTGTAACGTTATACAGTATTACGTTATAACGTTTAACGTTATATAGTATTACGTTATAACGTATAACGTTATGTAGTATTACGGTATAACGTGTAACGCTATATAGTATTACGTTATAACGTATAGCGTTATGTGGTATTACGTTGTAACGTTTAACGTTATATAGTATTACATTATAACGTATAACGTTATGTGGAATTACGTTGTAACACATAACGTTAAATGCTATTACGTTATAACGTGTATCGTTATATAGTATTACGTTATACCGTATAACGTTCTATAGTATTACGTTATAACGTGTAACGTTATAAAGTATTGCGCTGTAACGAGTAACGTTATATAGTATTTCGTTATAACGTGTAACCATATATAGCATTACGTTATAACGTGTAACGTTATGTAGCATTACGTTATAACGTGTAACGTTATATAGTATTACGTTATAACGTTTAACGTTATATAGTATTACATTATAACGTATAACGTTATGTGGTGTTACGTTGTAACACATAACGTTATATAGTATTTTATTGTAACGTGTAACGTTATGTAGTACTACGGTATAACGGGTAACGCTATAGAGTATTACGTTATAACGTGTAACGTTATAAAATATTGCGATATAACGTGTAACGTTATGTCGCATTACGTTATAACGTGTAACGTTATATAGTATTACGTTCTAACACATAACGTTATATAGTATTTCATTGTTACGTGTAACGTAATATAGAATTACGTTATAACGTGTAACGTTGTATAGTATTAGGTTATAACGTGTAACGTTATATAGTATCAGATGATAACGTGTAACGTTATATAGTATCACGTTATGACACTTAACGTTATATAGTATTACGTTATAACGTGTAACGTTATATAGTAATACGTTATAACGTGTAACGTTATATAGCATTACGTTCTAACACATAACGTTATATAGTATTTTATTGTAACGTGTAACGTTATGTAGTACTACGGTATAACGGGTAACGCTATAGAGTATTACGTTATAACGTATAACGTTATGTTTTATTACGTTATAACGTGTAACCATATATGGTATTACGTTATAACATGTAACGTTATATAGTATTACGTTCTAACACATAACGTACCATAGTACAACGTTATAACGTGTAACGTTATAAAAGATTGCGATATAACGTGTAACCTTATATAGTATTACGTTATAACGTGTAACGTTATATAGCATTACGTTATAACATGTAATGTTATATAGTATTACGTTAAGACGTGTAACGTTATAAAATATTGCGATATAACGTGTAACGTTATAAAATATTGCTATATAACGGGTAACGTTATAAAATATTGCGCGATAACGTGTAACGTTATGTAGTGTTACGTTATAATGTGTAACGTTATGGGGTATTACGTTATAACGTGCAACCATATATAGTCTTACGTTATAACGTATAACGTACCATAGTACAACGTTATAACGTGTAACGTAATAAAATATTACGTTATAACGTGTAACGTTATATAGCATTACGTTATGACATGTAACGTTATATAATATTACGTTCTAACACATAACGTTATATAGTATTACGTTAAGACGTGTAACGTTATAAAATATTGCGATATAACGTGTAACGTTATAAAATATTGCTATATAACGGGTAACGTTATGTAGCATTACGCTATAACGTGTAAGGTTATATAGTATGACATTATAACGTGACACGTTATATAGTATTACGTTATAACGTGTAACGCTATAGAGTATTACGTTATAACGTATAACGTTATGTTTTATTACGTTATAACGTGTAACCATATATGGTATTACGTTATAACGTATAACGTTCTATAGTATTACGTTATACCGTATAACGTTCTATAGTATTACGTTATAACGAGTAACGTTATAAAGTATTGCGCTCTAACGTGTAACGTTATAAAATATTGCTATATAACGGGTAACGTTATGTAGCATTACGCTATAACGTGTAACGTTATATAGTATGACATTATAACATGTCACGTTATATAGTATTACGTTATAACGTGTAACGTTATATAGTATTACGTCATAACGTATAACGTTATGTAGTATTACGGTATTACGGGTAACGCTATATAGTATTACGTTATAACGTATAACGTTATGTAGCATTACGTTATAACGTGTAACGTTATATAGTATTTCGTTATAACGTGTAACCATATATAGTATTACGTTATAACGTATAACCTCCTATAGTATTACGTTATAACGTGTAACGTTATAAAGTATTGCGCTATAACGTGTAACGTTATGTAGTGTTACGTTATAATGTGTAACGTTATAGAGCATTACGTTATAACGATCAACCATATATAGTATTACGTTATAACGTATAACGTTCCATAGTATAACGTTATAACGTGTAACGCTATAAAATATTGCGATATGACGTGTAACGTTATATAGTATTACGTTATAACGTGTAACGTTATATAGCATTACGTTATAACATGTAACGTTATATAGTATTTCATTGTAACGTGTAACGTAATATCGTATTACGTTATAACGTGTAACGTTGTATAGTATTAGGTTATAACGTGTAACGTTATATAGTATCACGTTATAACATGTAACGTTATATAGTATAACGTTCTAACACATAACGATATATAGTATTACGTTAAGACGTGTAACGTTATAAAATATTGCGATATAACGTGTAACGTTATGTAGTATTACGTCATAACGTATAACGTTATGTAGTATTGCGATATAACGTGTAACGTTATATAGTATTACGTTATAACGTGTAACGTTATATAGTATTACGTTATAACGTGTAACGTTATATAGTATTACGTTCTAACACATAACGTTATATAGTATTACGTTCTAACACATAACGTTATATAGTATTTCATTGTAACGTGTAACGTTATGTAGTATTGCGATATAACGTGTAACGTTATATAGTATTACGTTATAACGTGTAACGTAATATAGTATTAGGTTATAACGTGTAACGTTATATAGTATTTCGTTATAATGTGTAACCATATATGGTATTACGTAATAACGTGTAACGTTATGTAGCATTACGTTATAACGTGTAACGTTATGTAGCATTACGTTATAACGTGTAACGTTATATAGCATTACGTTATAACGTGTAACGTTATATAGTATTACGTTATAACGTTTAACGTTATATAGTATTACATTATAACGTATAACGTTATGTGGTATTACGTTGTAACACATAACGTTAAATGCTATTACGTTATAACGTGTATCGTTATATAGTATTACGTTATAACGTGTAACGTTATAAAATATTGCGATATAACGTGTAACGTTATGTCGCATTACGTTATAACGTGTAACGTTATATAGTATTACGTTCTAACACATAACGTTATATAGTATTTCATTGTTACGTGTAACGTAATATAGTATTACGTTATAACGTGTAACGTTGTATAGTATTAGGTTATAACGTGTAACGTTATATAGTATCAGATGATAACGTGTAACGTTATATAGTATCACGTTATGACACTTAACGTTATATAGTATTACGTTATAACGTGTAACGTTATATAGTAATACGTTATAACGTGTAACGTTATATAGTATTACGTTATAACGTGTAACGTTATATAGTATTACGTTATAACGTGTAACGTTATATAGTATTACGTCATAACGTATAACGTTATGTAGCATTACGTTATAACGTGTAACGTTATATAGTATGACATTATATCGTGTCACGTTATATAGTATTACGTTATAACGTGTAACGTTATAAAGTATTACGTTATAACGTGTAACCATATATGGTATTACGTTATAACGTATAACGTTCTATAGTATTACGTTCTAACACATAACGTTATATAGTATTTCATTGTGACGTGTAACGTAATATAGTATTATGTTATAACGTGTAACGTTATACAGTATTACGTTATAACGTTTAACGTTATATAGTATTACGTTATAACGTATAACGTTATGTAGTATTACGGTATAACGTGTAACGCTATATAGTATTACGTTATAACGTATAGCGTTATGTGGTATTACGTTGTAACGTTTAACGTTATATAGTATTACATTATAACGTATAACGTTATGTGGAATTACGTTGTAACACATAACGTTAAATGCTATTACGTTATAACGTGTAACGTTATATAGTATTACGTTCTAACACATAACGTTATATAGTATTTCATTGTTACGTGTAACGTAATATAGAATTACGTTATAACGTGTAACGTTGTATAGTATTAGGTTATAACGTGTAACGTTATATAGTATCAGATGATAACGTGTAACGTTATATAGTATCACGTTATGACACTTAACGTTATATAGTATTACGTTATAACGTGTAACGTTATATAGTAATACGTTATAACGTGTAACGTTATATAGCATTACGTTCTAACACATAACGTTATATAGTATTTTATTGTAACGTGTAACGTTATGTAGTACTACGGTATAACGGGTAACGCTATAGAGTATTACGTTATAACGTATAACGTTATGTTTTATTACGTTATAACGTGTAACCATATATGGTATTACGTTATAACATGTAACGTTATATAGTATTACGTTCTAACACATAACGTACCATAGTACAACGTTATAACGTGTAACGTTATAAAAGATTGCGATATAACGTGTAACCTTATATAGTATTACGTTATAACGTGTAACGTTATATAGCATTACGTTATAACATGTAATGTTATATAGTATTACGTTAAGACGTGTAACGTTATAAAATATTGCGATATAACGTGTAACGTTATAAAATATTGCTATATAACGGGTAACGTTATAAAATATTGCGCGATAACGTGTAACGTTATGTAGTGTTACGTTATAATGTGTAACGTTATGGGGTATTACGTTATAACGTGCAACCATATATAGTCTTACGTTATAACGTATAACGTACCATAGTACAACGTTATAACGTGTAACGTTATAAAATATTACGTTATAACGTGTAACGTTATATAGCATTACGTTATGACATGTAACGTTATATAATATTACGTTCTAACACATAACGTTATATAGTATTACGTTAAGACGTGTAACGTTATAAAATATTGCGATATAACGTGTAACGTTATAAAATATTGCTATATAACGGGTAACGTTATGTAGCATTACGCTATAACGTGTAAGGTTATATAATATGACATTATAACGTGACACGTTATATAGTATTACGTTATAACGTGTAACGCTATAGAGTATTACGTTATAACGTATAACGTTATGTTTTATTACGTTATAACGTGTAACCATATATGGTATTACGTTATAACGTATAACGTTCTATAGTATTACGTTATACCGTATAACGTTCTATAGTATTACGTTATAACGAGTAACGTTATAAAGTATTGCGCTCTAACGTGTAACGTTATAAAATATTGCTATATAACGGGTAACGTTATGTAGCATTACGCTATAACGTGTAACGTTATATAGTATGACATTATAACGTGTCACGTTATATAGTATTACGTTATAACGTGTAACGTTATATAGTATTACGTCATAACGTATAACGTTATGTAGTATTACGGTATTACGGGTAACGCTATATAGTATTACGTTATAACGTATAACGTTATGCAGCATTACGTTATAACGTGTAACGTTATATAGTATTTCGTTATAACGTCTAACCATATATAGTATTACGTTATAACGTATAACCTCCTATAGTATTGCGTTATAACGTGTAACGTTATAAAGTATTGCGCTATAACGTGTAACGTTATGTAGTGTTACGTTATAATGTGTAACGTTATGTAGCATTACGTTATAACGTGTAACGTTATATAGCATTACGTTATAACGTGTAACGTTATATAGTATTAAGTTATAACGTTTAACGTTATATAGTATTACATTATAACGTATAACGTTATGTGGTGTTACGTTGTAACACATAACGTTAAATGCTATTACGTTATAACGTGTATCGTTATATAGTATTACGTTATAACGTGTAACGTTATAAAATATTGCGATATAACGTGTAACGTTATGTAGTGTTACGTTATAATGTGTAACGTTATGGGGTATTACGTTATAACGTGCAACCATATATAGTCTTACGTTATAACGTATAACCTACCATAGTACAACGTTATAACATGTAACGTTATATAGTATTACGTTCTAACACATAACGTTATATAGTATTACGTTCTAACACATAACGTTATATAGTATTTCATTGTAACGTGTAACGTTATGTAGTATTGCGATATAACGTGTAACGTTATATAGTATTACGTTATAACGTGTAACGTAATATAGTATTAGGTTATAACGTGTAACGTTATATAGTATTTCGTTATAATGTGTAACCATATATGGTATTACGTAATAACGTGTAACGTTATGTAGCATTACGTTATAACGTGTAACGTTATGTAGCATTACGTTATAACGTGTAACGTTATATAGCATTACGTTATAACGTGTAACGTTATATAGTATTACGTTATAACGTTTAACGTTATATAGTATTACATTATAACGTATAACGTTATGTGGTATTACGTTGTAACACATAACGTTAAATGCTATTACGTTATAACGTGTATCGTTATATAGTATTACCTTATAACGTGTAACGTTATAAAATATTGCGATATAACGTGTAACGTTATGTCGCATTACGTTATAACGTGTAACGTTATATAGTATTACGTTCTAACACATAACGTTATATAGTATTTCATTGTTACGTGTAACGTAATATAGTATTACGTTATAACGTGTAACGTTGTATAGTATGAGGTTATAACGTGTAACGTTATATAGTATCAGATGATAACGTGTAACGTTATATAGTATCACGTTATGACACTTAACGTTATATAGTATTACGTTATAACGTGTAACGTTATATAGTAATACGTTATAAGGTGTAACGTTATATAGTATTACGTTATAGCGTGTAACGTTATATAGTATTACGTTATAACGTGTAACGTTATATAGTATTACGTCATAACGTATAACGTTATGTAGCATTACGTTATAACGTGTAACGTTATATAGTATGACATTATATCGTGTCACGTTATATAGTATTACGTTATAACGTGTAACGTTATAAAGTATTACGTTATAACGTGTAACCATATATGGTATTACGTTATAACGTATAACGTTCTATAGTATTACGTTCTAACACATAACGTTATATAGTATTTCATTGTAACGTGTAACGTAATATAGTATTATGTTATAACGTGTAACGTTATACAGTATTACGTTATAACGTTTAACGTTATATAGTATTACGTTATAACGTATAACGTTATGTAGTATTACGGTATAACGTGTAACGCTATATAGTATTACGTTATAACGTATAACGTTATGTGGTATTACGTTGTAACGTTTAACGTTATATAGTATTACATTATAACGTATAACGTTATGTGGTGTTACGTTGTAACACATAACGTTAAATGCTATTACGTTATAACGTGTATCGTTATATAGTATTACGTTATAACGTGTAACGTTATAAAATATTGCGATATAACGTGTAACGTTATGTCGCATTACGTTATAACGTGTAACGTTATATAGTATTACGTTCTAACACATAACGTTATATAGTATTTCATTGTTACGTGTAACGTAATATAGTATTACGTTATAACGTGTAACGTTGTATAGTATTAGGTTATAACGTGTAACGTTATATAGTATCAGATGATAACGTGTAACGTTATATAGTATCACGTTATGACACTTAACGTTATATAGTATTACGTTATAACGTGTAACGTTATATAGTAATACGTTATAACGTGTAACGTTATATAGTATTACGTTATAACGTGTAACGTTATATAGTATTACGTCATAACGTATAACGTTATGTAGCATTACGTTATAACGTGTAACGTTATATAGTATGACATTATATCGTGTCACGTTATATAGTATTACGTTATAACGTGTAACGTTATATAGCATTACGTTATAACATGTAATGTTATATAGTATTACGTTAAGACGTGTAACGTTATAAAATATTGCGATATAACGTGTAACGTTATAAAATATTGCTATATAACGGGTAACGTTATAAAATATTGCGCGATAACGTGTAACGTTATGTAGTGTTACGTTATAATGTGTAACGTTATGGGGTATTACGTTATAACGTGCAACCATATATAGTCTTACGTTATAACGTATAACGTACCATAGTACAACGTTATAACGTGTAACGTTATAAAATATTACGTTATAACGTGTAACGTTATATAGCATTACGTTATGACATGTAACGTTATATAATATTACGTTCTAACACATAACGTTATATAGTATTACGTTAAGACGTGTAACGTTATAAAATATTGCGATATAACGTGTAACGTTATAAAATATTGCTATATAACGGGTAACGTTATGTAGCATTACGCTATAACGTGTAAGGTTATATAGTATGACATTATAACGTGACACGTTATATAGTATTACGTTCTAACGTGTAACGCTATAGAGTATTACGTTATAACGTATAACGTTATGTTTTATTACGTTATAACGTGTAACCATATATGGTATTACGTTATAACGTATAACGTTCTATAGTATTACGTTATACCGTATAACGTTCTATAGTATTACGTTATAACGAGTAACGTTATAAAGTATTGCGCTCTAACGTGTAACGTTATAAAATATTGCTATATAACGGGTAACGTTATGTAGCATTACGCTATAACGTGTAACGTTATATAGTATGACATTATAACGTGTCACGTTATATAGTATTACGTTATAACGTGTAACGTTATATAGTATTACGTCATAACGTATAACGTTATGTAGTATTACGGTATTACGGGTAACGCTATATAGTATTACGTTATAACGTATAACGTTATGTAGCATTACGTTATAACGTGTAACGTTATATAGTATTTCGTTATAACGTGTAACCATATATAGTATTACGTTATAACGTATAACCTCCTATAGTATTACGTTATAACGTGTAACGTTATATAGCATTACGTTATAACATGTAACGTTATATAGTATTACGTTATAATGTGTAACCATATATGGTATTACGTAATAACGTGTAACGTTATGTAGCATTACGTTATAACGTGTAACGTTATGTAGCATTACGTTATTACGTGTAACGTTATATAGCATTACGTTATAACGTGTAACGTTATATAGTATTACGTTATAACGTTTAACGTTATATAGTATTACATTATAACGTATAACGTTATATAGTATTACATTATAACGTATAACGTTATGTGGTATTACGTTGTAACACATAACGTTAAATGCTATTACGTTATAACGTGTATCGTTATATAGTATTATGTTATAACGTGTAACGTTATACAGTATTACGTTATAACGTTTAACGTTATATAGTATTACGTTATAACGTATAATGTTATGTAGTATTACGGTATAACGTGTAACGCTATATAGTATTACGTTATAACGTATAACGTTATGTGGTATTACGTTGTAACGTTTAACGTTATATAGTATTACATTATAACGTATAACGTTATGTGGTGTTACGTTGTAACACATAACGTTAAATGCTATTACGTTATAACGTGTATCGTTATATAGTATTACGTTATAACGTGTAACGTTATAAAATATTGCGATATAACGTGTAACGTTATGTCGCATTACGTTATAACGTGTAACGTTATATAGTATTACGTTCTAACACATAACGTTATATAGTATTTCATTGTTACGTGTAACGTAATATAGTATTACGTTATAACGTGTAACGTTGTATAGTATTAGGTTATAACGTGTAACGTTATATAGTATCAGATGATAACGTGTAACGTTATATAGTATCACGTTATGACACTTAACGTTATATAGTATTACGTTATAACGTGTAACGTTATATAGTAATACGTTATAACGTGTAACGTTATATAGTAATACGTTATAACGTGTAACGTTATATAGTATTACGTTATAACGTGTAACGTTATATAGTATTACGTCATAACGTATAACGTTATGTAGCATTACGTTATAACGTGTAACGATATATAGTATGACATTATATCGTGTCACGTTATATAGTATTACGTTATAACGTGTAACGTTATAAAGTATTACGTTATAACGTGTAACCATATATGGTATTACGTTATAACGTATAACGTTCTATAGTATTACGTTATAACGTATAACGTTATGTAGTATTACGGTATAACGTGTAACGCTATATAGTATTACGTTATAACGTATAACGTTATGTGGTATTACGTTGTAACACATAACGATAAATGCTATTACGTCATAACGTCTAACGTTATGTAGTATTACGGTATAACGGGTAACGTTATACAGTATTACGTTATAACGTTTAACGTTATATGGTATTACGTTATAACGTATAACGTTCTATAGTATTATGTTATACCGTATAACGTTCTATAGTATTACGTTATACCGTATAACGTTCTATAGTATTACGTTATAACGTGTAACGTTATAAAGTATTGCGCTGTAACGAGTAACGTTATATAGTATTTCGTTATAACGTGTAACCATATATAGTATTACGTTATAACGTATAACGTTCTATAGTATTACGTTATAACGGGTAACGATATAAAATATTGCGATATAACGTGTAACGTTATAAAATATTGCGATATAACGTGTAACGTTATATAGTATTACGTTATAACGTGTGACGTTATATAGCATTACGTTATAACATGTAACGTTATATAGTATTACGTTCTAACACATAACGTACCATAGTAAAACGTTATAACGTGTAACGTTATAAAATATTGCGATATAACGTGTAACGTTATATAGTATGACATTATAACGTGTCACGTTATATAGTATTACGTTATAACGTGTAACGTTATAAAGTATTACGTTATAACGTGTAACCGTATATGGTATTACGTTATAACGTGTAACCTTATATAGCATTACGTTATAACATGTAACGTTATATAGTATTATGTTCTAACACATAACGTTATATAGTATTACGTTATAACGTGTAACGTTGTATAGTATTAGGTTATAACGTGTAACGTTATATAGTATCAGGTGATAACGTGTAACGTTATATAGTATCACGTTATCACACTTAACGTTATATAGTATTACGTTATAACGTGTAACGTTATGTTCTATTACGTTATAACGTGTAACGTTATGTAGCATTACGTTATAACGTGTAACGTTATATAGTATGACATTATATCGTGTCACGTTATATAGTATTACGTTATAACGTGTAACGTTATAAAGTATTACGTTATAACGTGTAACCATATATGGTATTACGTTATAACGTATAACGTTCTATAGTATTACGTTCTAACACATAACGTTATATAGTATTTCATTGTAACGTGTAACGTAATATAGTATTATGTTATAACGTGTAACGTTATATAGTATTACGTTATAACGAGTAACGTTATATAGTATTACGTTATAACGTATAACGTTCTATAGTATTACGTTATAACGGGTAACGTTATAAAATATTGCGATATAACGTGTAACGTTATGTAGCATTACGTTATAACGTGTAACGTTATATAGTATTTCGTTATAACGTGTAACGTTATATAGTATCAGGTGATAACGTGTAACGTTATATAGTATCACGTTATAACACTTAACGTTATATAGTATTACGTTATAACGTGTAACGTTATATAGTAATACGTTATAATGTGTAACGTTATAGAGTATTACGTTATAACGATCAACCATATATAGTATTACGTTATAACGAGTAACGTTATATAGTAATACGTTATAACGTGTAACGTTATGTTTTATTACGTTATAACGTGTAACGTTATGTAGCATTACGTTATAACGTGTAACGTTATATAGTATGACATTATAACGTGTCACGTTATATAGTATTACGTTATAACGTGTAACGTTATAAAATATTGCGATATAACGTGTAACGTTATATAGTATTACGTTATAACGTGTAACGTTATATAGTATTTCGTTATAACGTGTAACGTTATATAGTATCAGGTGATAACACTTAACGTTATATAGTATTACGTTATAACGTGTAACGTTATATAGTAATACGTTATAACGTGTAACGTTATAAAGTATTACGTTATAACGTGTAACCATATATGGTATTACGTTATAACGTATAACGTTCTATAGTATTACGTTATAACGTGCAACGTTATAAACTATTGCGCTGTAACGAGTAACGTTATATAGTATTTCGTTATAACGTGTAACCATATATAGTATTACGTTATAACGTATAACGTTCTATAGTATTACGTTATAACGGGTAACGTTATAAAATATTGCGATATAACGTGTAACGTTATGTAGCATTACGTTATAACGTGTAACGTTATATAGTATTTCGTTATAACGTGTAACGTTATATAGTATCAGGTGATAACGTGTAACGTTATATAGTATCACGTTATAACACTTAACGTTATATAGTATTACGTTATAACGTGTAACGTTATATAGTAATACGTTATAACGTGTAACGTTATGTTTTATTACGTTATAACGTGTAACGTTATGTAGCATTACGTTCTAACACATAACGTTATATAGTATTTCATTGTAACGTGTAACGTAATATAGTATTATGTTATAACGTGTAACGTTATATAGTATTACGTCATAACGTCTAACGTTATGTAGTATTACGGTATAACGGGTTACGCTATATAGTATTACGTTATAACGTATAACGTTATGTTTTATTACGTTATAACGTGTAACGTTATGTAGCATTACGTTATAACGTTTAACGTTATATAGTATGACATTATAACGTGTCACGTTATATAGTATTACGTTATAACGTGTAACCATATATGGTATTACGCTATAACGTATAACGTTCTATAGTATTACGTTATAACGTGCAACGTTATAAACTATTGCGCTGTAACGTGTAACGTTATAAAATATTGCGCGATAACGTGTAACGTTATGTAGTGTTACATTATAATGTGTAACGTTATGGGGTATTACGTTATAACGTGCAACCATATATAGTCTTACGTTATAACGTATAACGTACCATAGTACAACGTTATAACGTTGAACGTTATAAAAGATTGCGATATAACGTGTAACGTTATATAGCATTACGTTATAACGTGTAACGTTATATAGCATTACGTTATAACATGTAACGTTATATAGTATTACGTTCTAACACATAACGTACCATAGTACAACGTTATAACGTGTAACGTCATAAAATATTGCGATATAACGTGTAACGTTATATAGTATTACGTTATAACGTGTAACGTTATATAGCATTACGTTCTAACACATAACGTTATATAGTATTTCATTGTAACGTGTAACGTTATGTAGTATTACGGTATAACGCGTAACGCTATAGAGTATTACGTTATAACGTATAACGTTATGTTTTATTACGTTATAACGTGTAACCATATATGGTATTACGTTATAACATGTAACGTTATATAGTATTACGTTCTAACACATAACGTACCATAGTACAACGTTATAACGTGTAACGTTATAAAAGATTGCGATATAACGTGTAACGTTATATAGTATTACGTTATAACGTGTAACGTTATATAGCATTACGTTATAACATGTAACGTTATATAGTATTACGTTCTAACACATAACGTACCATAGTACAACGTTATAACGTGTAACGTCATAAAATATTGCGATATAACGTGTAACGTTATATAGTATTACGTTATAACGTGTAACGTTATATAGCATTACGTTCTAACACATAACGTTATATAGTATTTCATTGTAACGTGTAACGTTATATAGTATTACGTTATAACGTGTAACGTTATATAGCATTACGTTATAACATGTAATGTTATATAGTATTACGTTCTGACACATAACGTACCATAGTACAACGTTGTAACGTGTAACGTTATAAAATATTACGTTATAACGTGTAACGTTATATAGCATTACGTTATGACATGTAACGTTATACAGTATTACGTTCTAACACATAACGTTATATAGTATTACGTTAAGACGTGTAACGTACCATAGTACAACGTTGTAACGTGTAACGTTATAAAATATTGCGATATAACGTGTAACGTTATAAAATATTGCTATATAACGGGTAACGTTATGTAGCATTACGCTATGACGTGTAACGTTATATAGTATGACATTATAACGTGTCACGTTATATAGTATTACGTTATAACGTGTAACGCTATAGAGTATTACGTTATAACGTATAACGTTATGTTTTATTACGTTATAACGTGTAACCATATATGGTATTACGTTATAACGTATAACGTTCTATAGTATTACGTTACCGTATAACGTTCTATAGTATTACGTTATAACGAGTAACGTTATAAAGTATTGCGCTCTAACGTGTAACGTTATAAAATATTGCTATATAACGGGTAACGTTATGTAGCATTACGCTATAACGTGTAACGTTATATAGTATGACATTATAACGTGTCACGTTATATAGTATTACGTTATAACGTGTAACGTTATATAGTATTACGTCATAACGTATAACGTTATGTAGTATTACGGTATTACGGGTAACGCTATATAGTATTACGTTATAACGTATAACGTTATGTAGCATTACGTTATAACGTGTAACGTTATAAAGTATTGCGCTATAACGTGTAACGTTATGTAGTGTTACGTTATAATGTGTAACGTTATATAGTATCACGTTATAACATGTAACGTTATATAGTATTACGTTCTAACACATAACGATATATAGTATTACGTTAAGACGTGTAACGTTATAAAATATTGCGATATAACGTGTAACGTTATGTAGTATTACGTCATAACGTATAACGTTATGTAGTATTGCGATATAACGTGTAACGTTATATAGTATTACGTTATAACGTGTAACGTTATATAGCATTACGTTATAACATGTAACGTTATATAGTATTACGTTCTAACACATAACGTTATATAGTATTACGTTCTAACACATAACGTTATATAGTATTTCATTGTAACGTGTAACGTTATGTAGTATTGCGATATAACGTGTAACGTTATATAGTATTACGTTATAACGTGTAACGTAATATAGTATTAGGTTATAACGTGTAACGTTATATAGTATTTCGTTATAATGTGTAACCATATATGGTATTACGTAATAACGTGTAACGTTATGTAGCATTACGTTATAACGTGTAACGTTATGTAGCATTACGTTATAACGTGTAACGTTATATAGCATTACGTTATAACGTGTAACGTTATATAGTATTACGTTATAACGTTTAACGTTATATAGTATTACATTATAACGTATAACGTTATGTGGTATTACGTTGTAACACATAACGTTAAATGCTATTACGTTATAACGTGTATCGTTATATAGTATTACGTTATAACGTGTAACGTTATAAAATATTGCGATATAACGTGTAACGTTATGTCGCATTACGTTATAACGTGTAACGTTATATAGTATTACGTTCTAACACATAACGTTATATAGTATTTCATTGTTACGTGTAACGTAATATAGTATTACGTTATAACGTGTAACGTTGTATAGTATTAGGTTATAACGTGTAACGTTATATAGTATCAGATGATAACGTGTAACGTTATATAGTATCACGTTATGACACTTAACGTTATATAGTATTACGTTATAACGTGTAACGTTATATAGTAATACGTTATAACGTGTAACGTTATATAGTATTACGTTATAACGTGTAACGTTATATAGTATTACGTCATAACGTATAACGTTATGTAGCATTTCGTTATAACGTGTAACGTTATATAGTATGACATTATATCGTGTCACGTTATATAGTATTACGTTATAACGTGTAACGTTATACAGTATTACGTTATAACGTTTAACGTTATATAGTATTACGTTATAACGTATAACGTTATGTAGTATTACGGTATAACGTGTAACGCTATATAGTATTACGTTATAACGTATAACGTTATGTGGTATTACGTTGTAACACATAACGTTAAATGCTATTACGTCATAACGTCTAACGTTATGTAGTATTACGGTATAACGGGTAACGTTATACAGTATTACGTTATAACGTTTAACGTTATATGGTATTACGTTATAACGTATAACGTTCTATAGTATTATGTTATACCGTATAACGTTCTATAGTATTACGTTATACCGTATAACGTTCTATAGTATTACGTTATAACGTGTAACGTTATAAAGTATTGCGCTGTAACGAGTAACGTTATATAGTATTTCGTTATAACGTGTAACCATATATAGTATTACGTTATAACGTATAACGTTCTATAGTATTACGTTATAACGGGTAACGATATAAAATATTGCGATATAACGTGTAACGATATAAAATATTGCGATATAACGTGTAACGTTATATAGTATTACGTTATAACGTGTGACGTTATATAGCATTACGTTATAACATGTAACGTTATATACTATTACGTTCTAACACATAACGTACCATAGTAAAACGTTATAACGTGTAACGTTATAAAATATTGCGATATAACGTGTAACGTTATATAGTATGACATTATAACGTGTCACGTTATATAGTATTACGTTATAACGTGTAACGTTATAAAGTATTACGTTATAACGTGTAACCGTATATGGTATTACGTTCTAACACATAACGTTATATAGTATTTCATTGTAACGTGTAACGTAATATAGTATTATGTTATAACGTGTAACGTTATATAGTATTACGTCATAACGTCTAACGTTATGTAGTATTACGGTATAACGGGTTACGCTATATAGTATTACGTTATAACGTATAACGTTATGTTTTATTACGTTATAACGTGTAACGTTATGTAGCATTACGTTATAACGTGTAACGTTATTTAGTATGACATTATAACGTGTCACGTTATATAGTATTACGTTATAACGTGTAACGTTATAAAGTATTACGTTATAACGTGTAACGTTATAAAAGATTGCGATATAACGTGTAACGTTATATAGTATTACGTTATAACGTGTAACGTTATATAGCATTACGTTATAACATGTAACGTTATATAGTATTACGTTCTAACACATAACGTTATATAGTATTTCATTGTAACGTGTAACGTAATATAGTATTACGTTATAACGTGTAACGTTGTATAGTATTAGGTTATAACGTGTAACGTTATATAGTATCAGGTGATAACGTGTAACGTTATACAGTATTACGTTATAACGTTTAACGTTATATAGTATTACGTTATAACGTATAACGTTATGTAGTATTACGGTATAACGTGTAACGCTATATAGTATTACGTTATAACGTATAACGTTATGTGGTATTACGTTGTAACACATAACGTTAAATGCTATTACGTCATAACGTCTAACGTTATGTAGTATTACGGTATAACGGGTAACGTTATACAGTATTACGTTATAACGTTTAACGTTATATGGTATTACGTTATAACGTATAACGTTCTATAGTATTATGTTATACCGTATAACGTTCTATAGTATTACGTTATACCGTATAACGTTCTATAGTATTACGTTATAACGTGTAACGTTATAAAGTATTGCGCTGTAACGAGTAACGTTATATAGTATTTCGTTATAACGTGTAACCATATATAGTATTACGTTATAACGTATAACGTTCTATAGTATTACGTTATAACGGGTAACGATATAAAATATTGCGATATAACGTGTAACGTTATAAAATATTGCGATATAACGTGTAACGTTATATAGTATTACGTTATAACGTGTGACGTTATATAGCATTACGTTATAACATGTAACGTTATATAGTATTACGTTCTAACACATAACGTACCATAGTAAAACGTTATAACGTGTAACGTTATAAAATATTGCGATATAACGTGTAACGTTATATAGTATGACATTATAACGTGTCACGTTATATAGTATTACGTTATAACGTGTAACGTTATAAAGTATTACGTTATAACGTGTAACCGTATATGGTATTACGTTATAACGTGTAATCTTATATAGCATTACGTTATAACATGTAACGTTATATAGTATTACGTTCTAACACACAACGTTATATAGTATTACGTTATAACGTGTAACGTTATAAAGTATTGCGTTATAACGTGTAACCATATATGGTATTACATTATAACGTATAACGTTCTATAGTATTACGTTATAACGTGCAACGTTATAAACTATTGCGCTGTAACGTGTAACGTTATAAAATATTGCGCGATAACGTGTAACGTTATGTAGTGTTACGTTATAATGTGTAACGTTATGGGGTATTACGTTATAACGTGCAACCATATATAGTCTTACGTTATAACGTATAACGTACCATAGTACAACGTTATAACGTGTAACGTTATAAAAGATTGCGATATAACGTGTAACGTTATATAGTATTACGTTATAACGTGTAACGTTATATAGCATTACGTTATAACATGTAACGTTATATAGTATTACGTTCTAACACATAACGTACCATAGTACAACGTTATAACGTGTAACGTCATAAAATATTGCGATATAACGTGTAACGATATAGTATTACGTGATAACGTGTAACGTTATATAGTATCACGTTATAACACTTAACGTTATATAGTATTACGTTATAACGTTTAACGTTATATAGTATTACGTTATAACGTATAACGTTATGTAGTATTACGGTATAACGTGTAACGCTATATAGTATTACGTTATAACGTATAACGTTATGTGGTATTACGTTGTAACACATAACGTTAAATGCTATTACGTCATAACGTCTAACGTTATGTAGTATTACGTTATAACGTGTAACGTTATAAAGTATTACGTTATAACGTGTAACGTTATAAAAGATTGCGATATAACGTGTAACGTTATATAGTATTACGTTATAACGTGTAACGTTATATAGCATTACGTTATAACATGTAACGTTATATAGTATTACGTTCTAACACATAACGTTATATAGTATTTCATTGTAACGTGTAACGTAATATAGTATTACGTTATAACGTGTAACGTTATAAAAGATTGCGATATAACGTGTAACGTTATATAGTATTACGTTATAACGTGTAACGTTATATAGCATTACGTTATAACATGTAACGTTATATAGTATTACGTTCTAACACATAACGTTATATAGTATTTCATTGTAACGTGTAACGTTATGTAGTATTACGGTATAACGGGTAACGCTATAGAGTATTACGTTATAACGTATAACGTTATGTTTTATTACGTTATAACGTGTAACCATATATGGTATTACGTTATAACGTATAACGTTCTATAGTATTACGTTATACCGTATAACGTTCTATAGTATTACGTTATAACGCGTAACGTTATAAAGTATTGCGCTCTAACGTGTAACGTTATAAAATATTGCTATATAACGTGTAACGTTATGTAGCATTACGCTATAACGTGTAACGTTATATAGTATGACATTATAACGTGTCACGTTATATAGTATTACGTTATAACGTGTAACGTTATATAGTATTACGTCATAACGTATAACGTTATGTAGTATTACGGTATAACGGGTAACGCTATATAGTATTACGTTATAACGTATAACGTTATGTTTTATTACGTTATAACGTGTAACCATATATGGTATTACGTTATAACGTATAACGTTCTATAGTATTACGTTATACCGTATAACGTTCTATAGTATTACGTTATAACGAGTAACGTTATAAAGTATTGCGCTCTAACGTGTAACGTTATAAAATATTGCTATATAACGTGTAACGTTATGTAGCATTACGCTATAACGTGTAACGTTATATAGTATGACATTATAACGTGTCACGTTATATAGTATTACGTTATAACGTATAACCTCCTATAGTATTACGTTATAACGTGTAACGTTATAAAGTATTGCGCTATAACGTGTAACGTTATGTAGTGTTACGTTATAATGTGTAACGTTATAGAGTATTACGTTATAACGATCAACCGTATATAGTATTACGTTATAACGTATAACGTTATAACGTGTAACGCTATAAAATATTGCGATATGACGTGTAACGTTATATAGTATTACGTTATAACGTGTAACGTTATATAGCTTTACGTTATAACATGTAACGTTATATAGTATTTCATTGTAACGTGTAACGTAATATCGTATTACGTTATAACGTGTAACGTTGTATAGTATTAGGTTATAACGTGTAACGTTATATAGTATCAGGTGATAACGTGTAACGTTATATAGTATCACGTTATAACACTTAACGTTATATAGTATTACGTTATAACGTGTAACGTTATATAGTAATACGTTATAACGTGTAACGTTATATAGTATTACGTTATAACGTGTAACGTTATATAGTATTACGTCATAACGTATAACGTTATGTAGTATTGCGATATAACGTGTAACGTTATATAGTATTACGTTATAACGTGTAACGTTATATAGCATTACGTTATAACATGTAACGTTATATAGTATTACGTTCTAACACATAACGTTATATAGTATTTCATTGTAACGTGTAACGTAATATAGTATTACGTTATAACGTGTAACGTTGTATATTATTAGGTTATAACGTGTAACGTTATATAGTATTACGTTATAACGTGTAACGTTATATAGTATTACGTCATAACGTATAACGTTATGTAGTATTGCGATATAACGTGTAACGTTATACAGTATCACGTTATAACACTTAACGTTATATAGTATTACGTTATAACGTGTAACGTTATATAGTATTACGTCATAACGTCTAACGTTATGTAGTATTACGGTATAACGGGTAACGCTCTATAGTATTACGTTATAACGTATAACGTAATGTTTTACTACGTTATAACGTGTAACGTTATGTAGCATTACGTTATAACGTGTAACGTTATATAGTATTACGTTATAACGTGTAACGTTATTTAGCATTACGTTATAACATGTAACGTTATATAGTATTTCATTGTAACGTGTAACGTAATATCGTATTACGTTATAACGTGTAACGTTGTATAGTATTAGGTTATAACGTGTAACGTTATATAGTATCACGTTATAACACTTAACGTTATATAGTATTACGTTATAACGTGTAACGTTATATAGTATTACGTTATAACGTGTAACGTTATATAGCATTACGTTATAACGTGTAACGTTATATAGCATTACGTTATAACATGTAACGTTATATAGTATTACGTTATACCGTATAACGTTCTATAGTATTACGTTATAACGTGTAACGTTATAAAGTATTGCGCTGTAACGTGTAACGTTATAAAATATTGCGATATAACGTGTAACGTTATGTAGCATTACGTTATAACGTGTAACGTTATATAGTATGACATTATAACGTGCCACGTTATATAGTATTACGTTATAACGTGTAACGTTATAAAGTATTACGTTATAACGTGTAACCATATATGGTATTGCGTTATAACGTATAACGTTCTGTAGTATTACGTTATACCGTATAACGTTCTATAGTATTACGTTATAACGTGTAACGATATGTAGCATTACGTTATAACGTGTAACGTTATATAGTATAACATTATAACGTGTCACGTTATATAGTATTACATTATAACGTGTAACGTTATAAAGTATTACGTTATAACGTGTAACCATATATGGTATTACGTTATAACGTATAACGTTCTATAGTATTACGTTATAACGTGTAACCTTATAAACTATTGCGCTGTAACGAGTAACGTTATATAGTATTTCGTTATAACGTGTAACCATATATAGTATTACGTTATAACGTATAACGTTCTATAGTATTACGTTATAACGGGTAACGATATAAAATATTGCGATATAACGTGTAACGTTATAAAATATTGCGATATAACGTGTAACGTTATATAGTATTACGTTATAACGTGTGACGTTATATAGCATTACGTTATAACATGTAACGTTATATAGTATTACGTTCTAACACATAACGTACCATAGTAAAACGTTATAACGTGTAACGTTATAAAATATTGCGATATAACGTGTAACGTTATATAGTATGACATTATAACGTGTCACGTTATATAGTATTACGTTATAACGTGTAACGTTATAAAGTATTACGTTATAACGTGTAACCGTATATGGTATTACGTTATAACGTGTAATCTTATATAGCATTACGTTATAACATGTAACGTTATATAGTATTACGTTCTAACACATAACGTTATATAGTATTACGTTATAACGTGTAACGTTGTATAGTATTAGGTTATAACGTGTAACGTTATATAGTATCAGGTGATAACGTGTAACGTTATATAGTATCACGTTATAAAACTTAACGTTATATAGTATTACGTTATAACGTGTAACGTTATGTTTTATTACGTTATAACGTGTAACGTTATGTAGCATTACGTTATAACGTGTAACGTTATATAGTATGACATTATATCGTGTCACGTTATATAGTATTACGTTATAACGTGTAACGTTATAAAGTATTACGTTATAACGTGTAACCATATATGGCATTACGTTATAACGTATAACGTTCTATAGTATTACGTTCTAACACATAATGTTATATAGTATTTCATTGTAACGTGTAACGTAATATAGTATTATGTTATAACGTGTAACGTTATATAGTATTACGTCATAACGTCTAACGTTATGTAGTATTACGGTATAACGGGTTACGCTATATAGTATTACGTTATAACGTATAACGTTATGTTTTATTACGTTATAACGTGTAACGTTATGTAGCATTACGTTATAACGTGTAACGTTATTTAGTATGACATTATAACGTTTCACGTTATATAGTATTACGTTATAACGTGTAACGTTATAAAGTATTGCGTTATAACGTGTAACCATATATGGTATTACGTTATAACGTATAACGTTCTATAGTATTACGTTATAACGTGCATCGTTATAAACTATTGCGCTGTAACGTGTAACGTTATAAAATATTGCGCGATAACGCGTAACGTTATGTAGTGTTACGTTATAATGTGTAACGTTATGGGGTATTACGTTATAACACATAACGTACCATAGTACAACGTTATAACGTGTAACGTCATAAAATATTGCGATATAACGTGTAACGTTATATAGTATTACGTTATAACGTGTAACGTTATATAGCATTACGTTCTAACACATAACGTTATATAGTATTTCATTGTAACGTGTAACGTTATGTAGTATTACGGTATAACGGGTAACGCTATAGAGTATTACGTTATAACGTGTAACGTTATATAGCATTACGTTATAACATGTAAAGTTATATAGTATTACGTTCTACCACATAACGTACCATAGTACAACGTTGTAACGTGTAACGTTATAAAATATTGCGATATAACGTGTAACGTTATATAGTATTACGTTATAACGTGTAACGTTATATAGCATTACGTTATAACATGTAACGTTATATAGTATTACGTTCTAACACATAACGTTATATAGTATTTCATTGTAACGTGTAACGTTATGTAGTATTACGGTATAACGGGTAACGCTATAGAGTATTACGTTATAACGTATAACGTTATGTTTTATTACGTTATAACGTGTAACCATATATGGTATTACGTTATAACGTATAACGTTCTATAGTATTACGTTATACCGTATAACGTTCTATAGTATTACGTTATAACGAGTAACGTTATAAAGTATTGCGCTCTAACGTGTAACGTTATAAAATATTGCTATATAACGTGTAACGTTATGTAGCATTACGCTATAACGTGTAACGTTATATAGTATGACATTATAACGTGTCACGTTATATAGTATTACGTTATAACGTGTAACGTTATATAGTATTACGTCATAACGTATAACGTTATGTAGTATTACGGTATAACGGGTAACGCTATATAGTATTACGTTATAACGTATAACGTTATGTTTTATTACGTTATAACGTGTAACCATATATGGTATTACGTTATAACGTATAACGTTCTATAGTATTACGTTATACCGTATAACGTTCTATAGTATTACGTTATAACGAGTAACGTTATAAAGTATTGCGCTCTAACGTGTAACGTTATAAAATATTGCTATATAACGTGTAACGTTATGTAGCATTACGCTATAACGTGTAACGTTATATAGTATGACATTATAACGTGTCACGTTATATAGTATTACGTTATAACGTATAACCTCCTATAGTATTACGTTATAACGTGTAACGTTATAAAGTATTGCGCTATAACGTGTAACGTTATGTAGTGTTACGTTATAATGTGTAACGTTATAGAGTATTACGTTATAACGATCAACCGTATATAGTATTACGTTATAACGTATAACGTTCCATAGTATAACGTTATAACGTGTAACGCTATAAAATATTGCGATATGACGTGTAACGTTATATAGTATTACGTTATAACGTGTAACGTTATATAGCTTTACGTTATAACATGTAACGTTATATAGTATTTCATTGTAACGTGTAACGTAATATCGTATTACGTTATAACGTGTAACGTTGTATAGTATTAGGTTATAACGTGTAACGTTATATAGTATCAGGTGATAACGTGTAACGTTATATAGTATCACGTTATAACACTTAACGTTATATAGTATTACGTTATAACGTGTAACGTTATATAGTAATACGTTATAACGTGTAACGTTATATAGTATTACGTTGTAACGTGTAACGTTATATAGTATTACGTCATAACGTATAACGTTATGTAGTATTGCGATATAACGTGTAACGTTATATAGTATTACGTTATAACGTGTAACGTTATATAGCATTACGTTATAACATGTAACGTTATATAGTATTACGTTCTAACACATAACGTTATATAGTATTTCATTGTAACGTGTAACGTAATATAGTATTACGTTATAACGTGTAACGTTGTATATTATTAGGTTATAACATGTAACGTTATATAGTATTACGTTATAACGTGTAACGTTATATAGTATTACGTCATAACGTATAACGTTATGTAGTATTGCGATATAACGTGTAACGTTATACAGTATCACGTTATAACACTTAACGTTATATAGTATTACGTTATAACGTGTAACGTTATATAGTATTACGTCATAACGTCTAACGTTATGTAGTATTACGGTATAACGGGTAACGCTCTATAGTATTACGTTATAACGTATAACGTAATGTTTTACTACGTTATAACGTGTAACGTTATGTAGCATTACGTTATAACGTGTAACGTTATATAGTATTACGTTATAACGTGTAACGTTATTTAGCATTACGTTATAACATGTAACGTTATATAGTATTTCATTGTAACGTGTAACGTAATATCGTATTACGTTATAACGTGTAACGTTGTATAGTATTAGGTTATAACGTGTAACGTTATATAGTATCAGGTGATAACGTGTAACGTTATATAGTATCACGTTATAACACTTAACGTTATATAGTATTACGTTATAACGTGTAACGTTATATAGTATTACGTTATAACGTGTAACGTTATATAGCATTACGTTATAACGTGTAACGTTATATAGCATTACGTTATAACATGTAACGTTATATAGTATAACGTTATACCGTATAACGTTCTATAGTATTACGTTATAACGTGTAACGTTATAAAGTATTGCGCTGTAACGTGTAACGTTATAAAATATTGCGATATAACGTGTAACGTTATGTAGCATTACGTTATAACGTGTAACGTTATATAGTATGACATTATAACGTGCCACGTTATATAGTATTACGTTATAACGTGTAACGTTATAAAGTATTACGTTATAACGTATAACGTTCTATAGTATTACGTTATACCGTATAACGTTCTATAGTATTACGTTATAACGTGTAACGATATGTAGCATTACGTTATAACGTGTAACGTTATATAGTATAACATTATAACGTGTCACGTCATATAGTATTACATTATAACGTGTAACGTTATAAAGTATTACGTTATAACGTGTAACCATATATGGTATTGCGTTATAACGTATAACGTTCTGTAGTATTACGTTATACCGTATAACGTTCTATAGTATTACGTTATAACGTGTAACGATATGTAGCATTACGTTATAACGTGTAACGTTATATAGTATAACATTATAACGTGTCACGTTATATAGTATTACATTATAACGTGTAACGTTATAAAGTATTACGTTATAACGTGTAACCATATATGGTATTACGTTATAACGTATAACGTTCTATAGTATTACGTTATACCGTATAACGTTCTATAGTATTACGTTATAACGTGTAACGTTATAAAGTATTGCGCTGTAACGTGTAAAGTTATAAAATATTGCGATATAACGTGTAACGTTATGTAGCATTACGTTATAACGTGTAACGTTATATAGTATGACATTATAACGTGTCACGATATATAGTATTACGTTATAACGTGTAACGTTATATAGTATTACGTCATAACGTATAACGTTATGTAGTATTGCGATATAACGTGTAACGTTATATAGTATTACGTTATAACGTGTAACGTTATATAGCATTACGTTATAACATGTAACGTTATATAGTATTACGTTCTAACACATAACGTTATATAGTATTTCATTGTAACGTGTAACGTAATATAGTATTACGTTATAAGGTGTAACGTTGTATAGTATTAGGTTATAACGTGTAACGTTATATAGTATCAGGTGATAACGTGTAACGTTATACAGTATCACGTTATAACACTTAACGTTATATAGTATTACTTTACAACGTGTAACGTTATATAGTATTACGTCATAACGTCTAACGTCATGTAGTATTACGGTATAACGGGTAACGCTCTATAGTATTACGTTATAACGTATAACGTAATGTTTTACTACGTTATAACGTGTAACGTTATATAGTATGACATTATAACGTGTCACGATATATAGTATTACGTTATAACGTGTAACGATATGTAGCATTACGTTATAACGTGTAACGTTATATAGTATAACATTATAACGTGTCACGTTATATAGTATTACATTATAACGTGCTACGTTATAAAGTATTACGTTATAACGTGTAACCATATATGGTATTACGTTATAACGTATAACGTTCTATAGTATTACGTTATACCGTATAACGTTCTATAGTATTACGTTATAACGTGTAACGTTATATAGCATTACGTTATAACATGTAACGTTATATAGAATTACATTCTAACACATAACGTACCATAGTACAACGTCATAACGTATAACGTTATAAAATATTGCGCTGTAACGTGTAAAGTTATAAAATATTGCGATATAACGTGTAACGTTATGTAGCATTACGTTATAACGTGTAACGTTATATAGTATGACATTATAACGTGTCACGATATATAGTATTATGTTATAACGTGTAACGTTATATAGCATTACGTTATAACATGTAACGTACCATAGTACAACGTCATAACGTATAACGTTATAAAATATTGCGATATAACGTGTAACGTTATATAGTATTACGTTATAACGTATAACGTTATAAAATATTGCGATATAACGTGTGACGTTATATAGTATTACGTTATAACGTGTAACGTTATATAGCATTACGTTATAACATGTAACGTACCATAGTACAACGTTATAACGTATAACGTTATAAAATATTGCGATATAACGGGTAACGCTATAGAGTATTACGTTATAGCGTATAACGTTATGTTTTATTACGTTATAACGTGTAACGATATGTAGCATTACGTTATAACGTGTAACGTTATATAGTATGACATTATAACGTGTCACGTTATATAGTATTACGTTATAACGTGTAACGTTATAAAGTATTACGTTATAACGTATAACGTTCTATAGTATTACGTTATACCGTATAACGTTCTATAGTATTACGTTATAACGTGTAACGATATGTAGCATTACGTTATAACGTGTAACGTTATATAGTATAACATTATAACGTGTCACGTTATATAGTATTACATTATAACGTGTAACGTTATAAAGTATTACGTTATAACGTGTAACCATATATGGTATTACGTTATAACGTATAACGTTCTATAGTATTACGTTATACCGTATAACGTTCTATAGTATTACGTTATAACGTGTAACGTTATAAAGTATTGCGCTGTAACGTGTAAAGTTATAAAATATTGCGATATAACGTGTAACGTTATGTAGCATTACGTTATAGCGTGTGACGTTATATAGTATGACATTATAACGTGTCACGATATATAGTATTACGTTATAACGTGTAACGTTATATAGTATTACGTCATAACGTATAACGTTATGTAGTATTGCGATATAACGTGTAACGTTATATAGTATTACGTTATAACGTGTAACGTTATATAGCATTACGTTATAACATGTAACGTTATATAGTATTACGTTCTAACACATAACGTTATATAGTATTTCATTGTAACGTGTAACGTAATATAGTATTACGTTATAACGTGTAACGTTATATAGTATTGCGCTGTAACGTGTAAAGTTATAAAATATTGCGATATAACGTGTAACGTTATGTAGCATTACGTTATAACGTGTAACGTTATAGAGTATTACGTTCTAACACATAACGTTATATAGTATTTCATTGTAACGTATAACGTTCTATAGTATTACGTTATACCGTATAACGTTCTATAGTATTACGTTATAACGTGTAACGTTATAAAGTATTGCGCTGTAACGTGTAAAGTTATAAAATATTGCGATATAACGTGTAACGTTATGTAGCATTACGTTATAGCGTGTGACGTTATATAGTATGACATTATAACGTGTCACGATATATAGTATTACGTTATAACGTGTAACGTTATATAGTATTACGTCATAACGTATAACGTTATGTAGTATTGCGATATAACGTGTAACGTTATATAGTATTACGTTATAACGTGTAACGTTATATAGCATTACGTTATAACATGTAACGTTATATAGTATTACGTTCTAACACATAACGTTATATAGTATTTCATTGTAACGTGTAACGTAATATAGTATTACGTTATAACGTGTAACGTTGTATAGTATTAAGTTATAACGTGTAACGTTATATAGTATTGCGCTGTAACGTGTAAAGTTATAAAATATTGCGATATAACGTGTAACGTTATGTAGCATTACGTTATAGCGTGTGACGTTATATGGTATGACATTATAACGTGTCACGATATATAGTATTACGTTATAACGTGTAACGTTATATAGTATTACGTCATAACGTATAACGTTATATAGCATTACGTTATAACATGTAACGTTATATAGTATTTCATTGTAACGTGTAACGTAATATCGTATTACGTTATAACGTGTAACGTTGTATAGTATTAGGTTATAACGTGTAACGTTATATAGTATCAGGTGATAACGTGTAACGTTATATAGTATCACGTTATAACACTTAACGTTATATAGTATTACGTTATAACGTGTAGCGTTATATAGTAATACGTTATAACGTGTAACGTTATATAGTATTACGTCATAACGTATAACGTTATGTAGTATTGCGATATAACGTGTAACGTTATATAGTATTACGTTATAACGTGTAACGTTATATAGCATTACGTTATAACATGTAACGTTATATAGTATTACGTTCTAACACATAACGTTATATAGTATTTCATTGTAACGTGTAACGTAATATAGTATTACGTTATAACGTGTAACGTTGTATAGTATTAGGTTATAACGTGTAACGTTATATAGTATCAGGTGATAACGTGTAACGTTATACAGTATCACGTTATAACGCTTAACGTTATATAGTATTACGTTATAACGTGTAACGTTATATAGTATTACGTCATAACGTCTAACGTTATGTAGTATTACGGTATAACGGGTAACGCTCTATAGTATTACGTTATAACGTATAACGTAATGTTTTACTACGTTATAACGTGTAACGTTATGTAGCATTACGTTATAACGTGTAACGTTATATTGTATGACATTATAACGTGTCACGTTATATAGTATTACGTTATAACGTGTAACGTTATAAAGTATTACGTTATAACGTGTAACCATGTATGGTATTACGTTATAACGTATAAGGTTCTATAGTATTACGTTATACAGTATAACGTTCTATAGTATTACGTTATAACGTGTAACGTTATAAAGTATTGCGCTGTAACGAGTAACGTTATATAGTATTTCGTTATAACGTGTAACCATATATAGTATTACGTTATAACGTATAACGTTCTGTAGTATTACGTTATAACGGGTAACGATATAAAATATTGCGATATAACGTGTAACGTTATAAAATATGGCGATATAACGTGTAACGTTATATAGTATTACGTTATAACGTGTGACGTTATATAGCATTACGTTATAACATGTAACGTTATATAGTATTACGTTCTAACACATAACGTACCATAGTAAAACGTTATAACGTGTAACGTTATAAAATATTGCGATATAACGTGTAACGTTATATAGTATTACGTTATAACGTGTAACGTTATATAGCATTACGTTATAACATGTAACGCATTATAGTATTACGTTCTAACACATAACGTACCATAGTAAAACGTTATAACGTGTAACGTTATAAAATATTGCGATATAACGTGTAACGTTATATAGTATTACGTCATAACGTATAACGTTATGTAGTATTACGGTATAACGTGTAACGCTATATAGTATTACGTTATAACGTATAACGTTATGTAGCATTACGTTATAACGTGTAACGTTATGTAGCATTACGTTATAACGTGTAACCATATAGTATTACGTTATAACGTATAACGTCCTATAGTATTACGTTATAACGTGTAACGTTATAAAGTATTGCGCTATAACGTGTAACGTTATGTAGTGTTACGTTATAATGTGTAACGTTATAGAGTATTACGTTATAACGATCAACCATATATAGTATTACGTTATAACGTATAACGTTCCATAGTATAACGTTATAACGTGTAACGCTATAAAATATTGCGATATGACGTGTAACATTATATAGTATTACGTTATAACGTGTGACGTTATATAGCATTACGTTATAACATGTAACGTTATATAGTATTACGTTCTAACACATAACGATATATAGTATTACGTTATGACGTGTAACGTTATAAAATATTGCGATATAACGTGTAACGTTATGTAGCATTACGTTATAACGTGTAACGTTATATAGCATTACGTTATAACGTGTAACGTTATATAGTATTACGTTATAACGAGTAACGTTATATAGTATTTCGTTATAACGTGTAACCATATATAGTATTACGTTATAACGTATAACGTTCTATAGTATTACGTTATAACGGGTAACGTTATAAAATATTGCGATATAACGTGTAACGTTATGTAGCATTACGTTATAACGTGTAACATTATATAGTATTTCGTTATAACGTGTAACGTTATATAGTATCAGGTGATAACGTGTAACGTTATATAGTATCACGTTATAACACTTAACGTTATATAGTATTACGTTATAACGTGTAACGTTATAAAGTATTGCGCTGTAACGTGTAACGTTATAAAATATTGCGATATAACGTGTAACGTTATGTAGCATTACGTTATGACGTGTAACGTTATATAGTATGACATTATAACGTGCCACGTTATGTAGTATTACGTTATAACGTGTAACGTTATAAAGTATTACGTTATAACGTATAACGTTCTATAGTATTACGTTATACCGTATAACGTTCTATAGTATTACGTTATAACGTGTAACGATATGTAGCATTACGTTATAACGTGTAACGTTATATAGTATAACATTATAACGTGTCACGTTATATAGTATAACATTATAACGTGTCACGTTATATAGTATTACATTATAACGTGTAACGTTATAAAGTATTACGTTATAACGTGTAACCATATATGGTATTACGTTATAACGTATAACGTTCTATAGTATTACGTTATACCGTATAACGTTCTATAGTATTACGTTATAACGTGTAACGTTATAAAGTATTGCGCTGTAACGTGTAATGTTATAAAATATTGCGATATAACGTGTAACGTTATGTAGCATTACGTTATAACGTGTAACGTTATATAGTATGACATTATAACGTGTCACGATATATAGTATTACGTTATAACGTGTAACGTTATATAGTATTACGTCATAACGTATAACGTTATGTAGTATTGCGATATAACGTGTAACGTTATATAGTATTACGTTATAACGTGTAACGTTATATAGCATTACGTTATAACATGTAACGTTATATAGTATTACGTTCTAACACATAACGTTATATAGTATTTCATTGTAACGTGTAACGTAATATAGTATTACGTTATAACGTGTAACGTTGTATAGTATTAGGTTATAACGTGTAACGTTATATAGTATCAGGTGATAACGTGTAACGTTATACAGTATCACGTTATAACACTTAACGTTATATAGTATTACTTTACAACGTGTAACGTTATATAGTATTACGTCATAACGTCTAACGTCATGTAGTATTACGGTATAACGGGTAACGCTCTATAGTATTACGTTATAACGTATAACGTAATGTTTTACTACGTTATAACGTGTAACGTTATATAGTATGACATTATAACGTGTCACGATATATAGTATTACGTTATAACGTGTAACGATATGTAGCATTACGTTATAACGTGTAACGTTATATAGTATAACATTATAACGTGTCACGTTATATAGTATTACATTATAACGTGTTACGTTATAAAGTATTACGTTATAACGTGTAACCATATATGGTATTACGTTATAACGTATAACGTTCTATAGTATTACGTTATACCGTATAACGTTCTATAGTATTACGTTATAACGTGTAACGTTATATAGCATTACGTTATAACATGTAACGTTATATAGTATTACGTTCTATCACATAACGTACCATAGTACAACGTCATAACGTATAACGTTATAAAATATTGCGCTGTAACGTGTAAAGTTATAAAATATTGCGATATAACGTGTAACGTTATGTAGCATTACGTTATAACGTGTAACGTTATATAGTATGACATTATAACGTGTCACGATATATAGTATTACGTTATAACGTGTAACGTTATATAGCATTACGTTATAACATGTAACGTACCATAGTACAACGTTATAACGTATAACGTTATAAAATATTGCGATATAACGTGTAACGTTATATAGTATTACGTTATAACGTATAACGTTATAAAATATTGCGATATAACGTGTGACGTTATATAGTATTACGTTATAACGTGTAACGTTATATAGCATTACGTTATAACATGTAACGTACCATAGTACAACGTTATAACGTATAACGTTATAAAATATTGCGATATAACGTGTAACGTTATATAGTATTACGTTATAACGTATAACGTTATAAAATATTGCGATATAACGTGTGACGTTATATAGTATTACGTTATAACGTATAACGTTCTATAGTATTACGTTATACCGTATAACGTTCTATAGTATTACGTTATAACGTGTAACGATATGTAGCATTACGTTATAACGTGTAACGTTATATAGTATAACATTATAACGTGTCACGTTATATAGTATTACATTATAACGTGTAACGTTATAAAGTATTACGTTATAACGTGTAACCATATATGGTATTACGTTATAACGTATAACGTTCTATAGTATTACGTTATACCGTATAACGTTCTATAGTATTACGTTATAACGTGTAACGTTATAAAGTATTGCGCTGTAACGTGTAAAGTTATAAGATATTGCGATATAACGTGTAACGTTATGTAGCATTACGTTATAGCGTGTGACGTTATATAGTATGACATTATAACGTGTCACGATATATAGTATTACGTTATAACGTGTAACGTTATATAGTATTACGTCATAACGTATAACGTTATGTAGTATTGCGATATAACGTGTAACGTTATATAGTATTACGTTATAACGTGTAACGTTATATAGCATTACGTTATAACATGTAACGTTATATAGTATTACGTTCTAACACATAACGTTATATAGTATTTCATTGTAACGTGTAACGTAATATAGTATTACGTTATAACGTGTAACGTTGTATAGTATTAAGTTATAACGTGTAACGTTATATAGTATTGCGCTGTAACGTGTAAAGTTATAAAATATTGCGATATAACGTGTAACGTTATGTAGCATTACGTTATAACGTGTAACGTTATAGAGTATTACGTTCTAACACATAACGTTATATAGTATTTCATTGTAACGTATAACGTTCTATAGTATTACGTTATACCGTATAACGTTCTATAGTATTACGTTATAACGTGTAACGTTATAAAGTATTGCGCTGTAACGTGTAAAGTTATAAAATATTGCGATATAACGTGTAACGTTATGTAGCATTACGTTATAACGTGTAACGTTATTGAGTATTACGTTATAACGATCAACCATATATAGTATTACGTTATAACGTATAACGTTCCATAGTATAACGTTATAACGTGTAACGCTATAAAATATTGCGATATGACGTGTAACGTTATATAGTATTACGTTATAACGTGTAACGTTATATAGCATTACGTTATAACATGTAACGTTATATAGTATTTCATTGTAACGTGTAACGTAATATCGTATTACGTTATAACGTGTAACGTTGTATAGTATTAGGTTATAACGTGTAACGTTATATAGTATCAGGTGATAACGTGTAACGTTATATAGTATCACGTTATAACACTTAACGTTATATAGTATTGCGTTATAACGTGTAGCGTTATATAGTAATACGTTATAACGTGTAACGTTATATAGTATTACGTCATAACGTATAACGTTATGTAGTATTGCGATATAACGTGTAACGTTATATAGTATTACGTTATAACGTGTAACGTTATATAGCATTACGTTATAACATGTAACGTTATATAGTATTACGTTCTAACACATAACGTTATATAGTATTTCATTGTAACGTGTAACGTAATATAGTATTACGTTATAACGTGTAACGTTGTATAGTATTAGGTTATAACGTGTAACGTTATATAGTATCAGGTGATAACGTGTAACGTTATACAGTATCACGTTATAACACTTAACGTTATATAGTATTACGTTATAACGTGTAACGTTATATAGTATTACGTCATAACGTCTAACGTTATGTAGTATTACGGTATAACGGGTAACGCTCTATAGTATTACGTTATAACGTATAACGTAATGTTTTACTACGTTATAACGTGTAACGTTATGTAGCATTACGTTATAACGTGTAACGTTATATTGTATGACATTATAACGTGTCACGTTATATAGTATTACGTTATAACGTGTAACGTTATAAAGTATTACGTTATAACGTGTAACCATATATGGTATTACGTTATAACGTATAACGTTCTATAGTATTACGTTATACAGTATAACGTTCTATAGTATTACGTTATAACGTGTAACGTTATAAGGTATTGCGCTGTAACGAGTAACGTTATATAGTATTTCGTTATAACGTGTAACCATATATAGTATTACGTTATAACGTATAACGTTCTGTAGTATTACGTTATAACGGGTAACGATATAAAATGTTGCGATATAACGTGTAACGTTATAAAATATGGCGATATAACGTGTAACGTTATATAGTATTACGTTATAACGTGTGACGTTATATAGCATTACGTTATAACATGTAACGTTATATAGTATTACGTTCTAACACATAACGTACCATAGTAAAACGTTATAACGTGTAACGTTATAAAATATTGCGATATAACGTGTAACGTTATATAGTATTACGTTATAACGTGTAACGTTATATAGCATTACGTTATAACATGTAACGCTATATAGTATTACGTTCTAACACATAACGTACCATAGTAAAACGTTATAACGTGTAACGTTATAAAATATTGCGATATAACGTGTAACGTTATATAGTATTACGTCATAACGTATAACGTTATGTAGTATTACGGTATAACGGGTAACGCTATATAGTATTACGTTATAACGTATAACGTTATGTAGCATTACGTTATAACGATCAACCATATATAGTATTACGTTATAACGTATAACGTCCCATAGTATAACGTTATAACGTGTAACGCTATAAAATATTGCGATATGACGTGTAACATTATATAGTATTACGTTATAACGTGTGACGTTATATAGCATTACGTTATAACATGTAACGTTATATAGTATTACGTTATGACGTGTAACGTTATAAAATATTGCGATATAACGTGTAACGTTATGTAGCATTACGTTATAACGTGTAACGTTATATAGCATTACGTTATAACGTGTAACGTTATATAGTATTACGTTATAACGAGTAACGTTATATAGTATTTCGTTATAACGTGTAACCATATATAGTATTACGTTATAACGTATAACGTTCTATAGTATTACGTTATAACGGGTAACGTTATAAAATATTGCGATATAACGTGTAACGTTATGTAGCATTACGTTATAACGTGTAACGTTATATAGTATTTCGTTATAACGTGTAACGTTATATAGTATCAGGTGATAACGTGTAACGTTATATAGTATCACGTTATAACACTTAACGTTATATAGTATTACGTTATAACGTGTAACGTTATATAGTAATACGTTATAACGTGTAACGTTATATAGTATTACGTTATAACGTATAACGGTATGTTTTATTACGTTGTAACGTGTAACGTTATGTAGCATTACGTTATAACGTGTAACGTTATATAGTATTACGTTATAACGTGTAACGTTATATAGTATTACGTTATAACGTGTAACGTTATAAAGAATTTCGTTATAACGTGTAACCATATATGGTATTACGTTATAACGTGTATCGCTATGTAGCATTACGTTATAACGTGTAACGTTATGTAGCATTACGTTATAACGTGTAACGTTATATAGCACTACGTTATAACGTGTAACGTTACATAGTATTACGTTATAACGTTTAACGTTATACAGTATTACGTTATAACGTATAACGTTATGTAGTATTACGTTATAACGTATAACGTTATGTAGTATTACGGTATAACGTATAACGTTATGTAGTATTGCGATATAACGTGTAACGTTATATAGTATTACGTTATAACGTGTAACGTTATATAGCATTACGTTATAACATGTAACGTTATATAGTATTACGTTCTAACACATAACGTTATATAGTATTTCATTGTAACGTGTAACGTAATATAGTATTACGTTATAACGTGTAACGTTGTATAGCATTAGGTTATAACGTGTAACGTTATATAGTATCAGGTGATAACGTGTAACGTTATACAGTATCACGTTATAACACTTAACGTTATATAGTATTACGTTATAACGTGTAACGCTATATAGTATTACGTCATAACGTCTAACGTTATGTAGTATTACGGTATAACGGGTAACGCTCTATAGTATTACGTTATAACGTATAACGTAATGTTTTACTACGTTATAACGTGTAACGTTATATAGTATCAGGTGATAACGTGTAACGTTATACAGTATCACGTTATAACACTTAACGTTATATAGTATTACGTTATAACGTGTAACGTTATATAGTATTACGTCATAACGTCTAACGTTATGTAGTATTACGGTATAACGGGTAACGCTCTATAGTATTACGTTATAACGTATAACGTAATGTTTTACTACGTTATAACGTGTAACGTTATGTAGCATTACGTTATAACGTGTAACGTTATATTGTATGACATTATAACGTGTCACGTTATATAGTATTACGTTATAACACATAACGTACCATAGTAAAACGTTATAACGTGTAACGTTATAAAATATTGCGATATGACGTGTAACATTATATAGTATTACGTTATAACGTGTGACGTTATATAGCATTACGTTATAACATGTAACGTTATATAGTATTACGTTCTAACACATAACGATATATAGTATTACGTTATGACGTGTAACGTTATAAAATATTGCGATATAACGTGTAACGTTATGTAGCATTAAGTTATAACGTGTAACGTTATATAGCATTACGTTATAACGTGTAACGTTATATAGTATTACGTTATAACGAGTAACGTTATATAGTATTTCGTTATAACGTGTAACCATATATAGTATTACGTTATAACGTATAACGTTATATAGTATTACGTTATAACGAGTAACGTTATATAGTATTTCGTTATAACGTGTAACCATATATAGTATTACGTTATAACGTATAACGTTCTATAGTATTACGTTATAACGGGTAACGTTATAAAATATTGCGATATAACGTGTAACGTTATGTAGCATTACGTTATAACGTGTAACGTTATATAGTATTTCGTTATAACGTGTAACGTTATATAGTATCAGGTGATAACGTGTAACGTTATATAGTATCACGTTATAACACTTAACGTTATATAGTATTACGTTATAACGTGTAACGTTATATAGTAATATGTTATAACGTGTAACGTTATATAGTATTACGTTATAACGTATAACGGTATGTTTTCTTACATTATAACGTGTAACGTTATGTAGCATTACGTTATAACGTGTAACGTTATATAGTATTACGTTATAACGTGTAACGTTATATAGTATTACGTTATAACGTGTAACGTTATAAAGAATTTCGTTATAACGTGTAACCATATATGGTATTACGTTATAACGTGTATCGCTATGTAGCATTACGTTATAACGTGTAACGTTATGCAGCATTACGTTATAACGTGTAACGTTATATAGCACTACGTTATAACGTGTAACGTTATATAGTATTACGTTATAACGTTTAACGTTATACAGTATTACGTTATAACGTATAACGTTATGTAGTATTACGTTATAACGTATAACGTTATGTAGTATTACGGTATAACGTATAACGTTATGTAGTATTCCGATATAACGTGTAACGTTATATAGTATTACGTTATAACGTGTAACGTTATATAGCATTACGTTATAACATGTAACGTTATATAGTATTACGTTCTAACACATAACGTTATATAGTATTTCATTGTAACGTGTAACGTAATATAGTATTACGTTATAACGTGTAACGTTGTATAGCATTAGGTTATAACGTGTAACGTTATATAGTATCAGGTGATAACGTGTAACGTTATACAGTATCACGTTATAACACTTAACGTTATATAGTATTACGTTATAACGTGTAACGTTATATAGTATTACGTCATAACGTCTAACGTTATGTAGTATTACGGTATAACGGGTAACGCTCTATAATATTACGTTATAACGTATAACGTAATGTTTTACTACGTTATAACGTGTAACGTTATGTAGCATTACGTTATAACGTGTAACGTTATATTGTATGACATTATACCGTGTCACGTTATATAGTATTACGTTATAACGTGTAACGTTATAAAGTATTACGTTAAAACGTGTAACCATATATGGTATTACGTTATAACGTATAACGTTCTATAGTATTACGTTATACAGTATAACGTTCTATAGTATTACGTTATAAAGTATTGCGCTGTAACGAGTAACGTTATATAGTATTTCGTTATAACGTGTAACCATATATAGTATTACGTTATAACGTATAACGTTCTGTAGTATTACGTTATAACGGGTAACGATATAAAATATTGCGATATAACGTGTAACGTTATAAAATATGGCGATATAACGTGTAACGTTATATAGTATTACGTTATAACGTGTGACGTTATATAGCATTACGTTATAACATGTAACGTTATATAGTATTACGTTCTAACACATAACGTACCATAGTAAAACGTTATAACGTGTAACGTTATAAAATATTGCGATATAACGTGTAACGTTATATAGTATTACGTCATAACGTATAACGTTATGTAGTATTACGGTATAACGGGTAACGCTATATAGTATTACGTTATAACGTATAACGTCCTATAGTATTACGTTATAACGTGTAACGTTATAAAGTATTGCGCTATAACGTGTAACGTTATGTAGTGTTACGTTATAATGTGTAACGTTATAGAGTATTACGTTATAACGATCAACCATATATAGTATTACGTTATAACGTATAACGTTCCATAGTATAACGTTATAACGTGTAACGCTATAAAATATTGCGATATGACGTGTAACGTTATATAGTATTACGTTATAACGTGTAACGTTATATAGCATTACGTTATAACATGTAACGTTATATAGTATTTCATTGTAACGTGTAACGTAACATCGTATTACGTTATAACGTGTAGCGTTATATAGTAATACGTTATAACGTGTAACGTTATATAGTATTACGTCATAACGTATAACGTTATGTAGTATTGCGATATAACGTGTAACGTTATATAGTATTACGTTATAACGTGTAACGTTGTATAGTATTAGGTTATAACGTGTAACGTTATATAGTATCAGGTGATAACGTGTAACGTTATATAGTATCACGTTATAACACTTAACGTTATATAGTATTACGTTACAACGTGTAACGTTATATAGTATTACGTCATAACGTCTAACGTCATGTAGTATTACGGTATAACGGGTAACGCTCTATAGTATTACGTTATAACGTATAACGTAATGTTTTACTACGTTATAACGTGTAACGTTATATAGTATGACATTATAACGTGTCACGATATATAGTATTACGTTATAACGTGTAACGATATGTAGCATTACGTTATAACGTGTAACGTTATATAGTATAACATTATAACGTATTACGTTATATAGTATTACATTATAACGTGTTACGCTATAAAGTATTACGTTATAACGTGTAACCATATATGGTATTACGTTATAACGTATAACGTTCTATAGTATTACGTTATACCGTATAACGTTCTATAGTATTACGTTATAACGTGTACGTTATATAGCATTACGTTATAACATGTAACGTTATATAGTATTACGTTCTAACACATAACGTACCATAGTACAACGTTATAAGGTATAACGTTATAAAATATTGCGCTGTAACGTGTAAAGTTATAAAATATTGCGATATAACGTGTAACGTTATGTAGCATTACGTTATAACGTGTAACGTTATATAGTATGACATTATAACGTGTCACGATATATAGTATTACGTTATAACGTGTAACGTTATATAGCATTACGTTATAACATGTAACGTACCATAGTACAACGTTATAACGTATAACGTTATAAAATATTGCGATATAACGTGTGACGTTATATAGTATTACGTTATAACGTGTAACGTTATATAGCATTACGTTATAACATGTAACGTTATATAGTATTTCATTGTAACGTGTAACGTTATGTAGTATTACGGTATAACGGGTAACGCTATAGAGTATTACGTTATAACGTATAACGTTCTATAGTATTACGTTATACCGTATAACGTCCTATAGTATTACGTTATAACGTGTAACGATATGTAGCATTACGTTATAACGTGTAACGTTATATAGTATAACATTATAACGTGTCACGTTATATAGTATTACATTATAACGTGTAACGTTATAAAGTATTACGTTATAACGTGTAACCATATATGTAACGTTATATAGTATTACGTTCTAACACATAACGTTATATAGTATTTCATTGTAACGTGTAACGTAATATAGTATTACGTTATAACGTGTAACGTTGTATAGTATTAGGTTATAACGTGTAACGTTATATAGTATCAGGTGATAACGTGTAACGTTATACAGTATCACGTTATGACACTTAACGTTATATAGTATTACGTTATAACGTGTAACGTTATATAGTATTACGTCATAACGTCTAACGTTATGTAGTATTACGGTATAACGGGTAACGCTCTATAGTATTACGTTATAACGTATAACGTAATGTTTTACTACGTTATAACGTGTAACGTTATATAGTATGACATTATAACGTGTCACGATATATAGTATTACGTTATAACGTGTAACGTTATATAGTATTACGTCATAACGTATAACGTTAGGTAGTATTACGTTATAACGTGTAACGTTATATAGCATTACGTTATAACATGTAACGTTATATAGTATTACGTTCTAACACATAACGGTATATAGTATTTCATTGTAACGTATAACGTTCTATAGTATTACGTTATACCGTATAACGTTCTATAGTATTACGTTATAACGTGTAACGTTATAAAGTATTGCGCTGTAACGTGTAAAGTTATAAAATATTGCGATATAACGTGTAACGTTATGTAGCATTACGTTATAACGTGTAACGTTATAGAGTATTACGTTATAACGATCAACCATATATAGTATTACGTTATAACGTATAACGTTCCATAGTATAACGTTATAACGTGTAACGCTATAAAATATTGCGATATGACGTGTAACGTTATATAGTATTACGTTATAACGTGTAACGTTATATAGCATTACGTTATAACATGTAACGTTATATAGTATTTCATTGTAACGTGTAACGTAACATCGTATTACGTTATAACGTGTAACGTTGTATAGTATTAGGTTATAACGTGTAACGTTATATAGTATCAGGTGATAACGTGTAACGTTATATAGTATCACGTTATAACACTTAACGTTATATAGTATTACGTTATAACGTGTAGCGTTATATAGTAATACGTTATAACGTGTAACGTTATATAGTATTACGTCATAACGTATAACGATATGTAGTATTGCGATATAACGTGTAACGTTATATAGTATTACGTTATAACGTGTAACGTTATCTAGCATTACGTTATAACATGTAACGTTATATAGTATTACGTTCTAACACATAACGTTATATAGTATTTCATTGTAACGTGTAACGTAATATAGTATTACGTTATAACGTGTAACGTTGTATAGTATTAGGTTATAACGTGTAACGTTATATAGTATCAGGTGATAACGTGTAACGTTATACAGTATCACGTTATAACACTTAACGTTATATAGTATTACGTTACAACGTGTAACGTTATATAGTATTACGTCATAACGTCTAACGATATGTAGTATTACGGTATAACGGGTAACGCTCTATAGTATTACGTTATAACGTATAACGTAATGTTTTACTACGTTATAACGTGTAACGTTATGTAGCATTACGTTATAACGTGTAAAGTTATATAGTATTACGTTCTAACACATAACGTACCATAGTACAACGTTATAACGTATAACGTTATAAAATATTGCGATATAACGTGTGACGTTATATAGTATTACGTTATAACGTGTAACGTTATATAGCATTACGTTATAACATGTAACGTTATATAGTATTTCATTGTAACGTGTAACGTTATGTAGTATTACGGTATAACGGGTAACGCTATAGAGTATTACGTTATAGCGTATAACGTTATGTTTTATTACGTTATAACGTGTAACGATATGTAGCATTACGTTATAACGTGTAACGTTATATAGTATGACATCATAACGTGTCACGTTATATAGTATTACGTTATAACGTGTAACGTTATAAAGTATTACGTTATAACGTATAACGTTCTATAGTATTACGTTATACCGTATAACGTTCTATAGTATTACGTTATAACGTGTAACGATATGTAGCATTACGTTATAACGTGTAACCATATATGTAACGTTATATAGTATTACGTTCTAACACATAACGTTATATAGTATTTCATTGTAACGTGTAACGTAATATAGTATTACGTTATAACGTGTAACGTTGTATAGTATTAGGTTATAACGTGTAACGTTATATAGTATCAGGTGATAACGTGTAACGTTATACAGTATCACGTTATAACACTTAACGTTATATAGTATTACGTTATAACGTGTAACGTTATATAGTATTACGTCATAACGTCTAACGTTATGTAGTATTACGGTATAACGGGTAACGCTCTATAGTATTACGTTATAACGTATAACGTAATGTTTTACTACGTTATAACGTGTAACGTTATATAGTATGACATTATAACGTGTCACGATATATAGTATTACGTTATAACGTGTAACGTTATATAGTATTACGTCATAACGTATAACGTTATGTAGCATTACGTTATAACGTGTAACGTTATATAGCATTACGTTATAACATGTAACGTTATATAGTATTACGTTCCAACATAACGGTATATAGTATTTCCTTGTAACGTATAACGTTCTATAGTATTACGTTATACCGTATAACGTTCTATAGTATTACGTTATAACGTGTAACGTTATAAAGTATTGCGCTGTAACGTGTAAAGTTATAAAATATTGCGATATAACGTGTAACGTTATGTAGCATTACGTTATAACGTGTAACGTTATAGAGTATTACGTTATAACGATCAACCATATATAGTATTACGTTATAACGTATAACGTTCCATAGTATAACGTTATAACGTGTAACGTTATAAAATATTGCGATATGACGTGTAACGTTATATAGTATTACGTTATAACGTGTAACGTTATATAGCATTACGTTATAACATGTAACGTTATATAGTATTTCATTGTAACGTGTAACGTAACATCGTATTACGTTATAACGTGTAACGTTGTATAGTATTAGGTTATAACGTGTAACGTTATATAGTATCAGGTGATAACGTGTAACGTTATATAGTATCACGTTATAACACTTAACGTTATATAGTATTACGTTATAACGTGTAGCGTTATATAGTAATACGTTATAACGTGTAACGTTATATAGTATTACGTCATAACGTATAACGTTATGTAGTATTGCGATATAACGTGTAACGTTATATAGTATTACGTTATAACGTGTAACGTTATATAGCATTACGTTATAACATGTAACGTTATATAGTATTACGTTCTAACACATAACGTTATATAGTATTTCGTTGTAACGTGTAACGTAATATAGTATTACGTTATAACGTGTAACGTTGTATAGTATTAGGTTATAACGTGTAACGTTATATAGTATCAGGTGATAACGTGTAACGTTATACAGTATCACGTTATAACACTTAACGTTATATAGTATTACGTTATAACGTGTAACGTTATATAGTATTACGTCATAACGTCTAACGTTATGTAGTATTACGGTATAACGGGTAACGCTCTATAGTATTACGTTATAACGTATAACGTAATGTTTTACTACGTTATAACGTGTAACGTTATGTAGCATTACGTTATAACGTGTAACGTTATATTGTATGACATTATAACGTGTCACGTTATATAGCATTACGTTATAACGTGTAACGTTATAAAGTATTACGTTATAACGTGTAACCATATATGGTATTACGTTATAACGTATAACGTTCTATAGTATTACGTTATACAGTATAACGTTCTATAGTATTACGTTATAACGTGTAACGTTATAAAGTATTGCGCTGTAACGAGTAACGTTATATAGTATTTCGTTATAACGTGTAACCATATATAGTATTACGTTATAACGTATAACGTTCTGTAGTATTACGTTATAACGGGTAACGATATAAAATATTGCGATATAACGTGTAACGTTATAAAATATGGCGATATAACGCGTAACGTTATATAGTATTACGTTATAACGTGTGACGTTATATAGCATTACGTTATAACATGTAACGTTATATAGTATTACGTTCTAACACATAACGTACCATAGTAAAACGTTATAACGTGTAACGTTATAAAATATTGCGATATAACGTGTAACGTTATATAGTATTACGTTATAACGTGTAACGTTATATAGCATTACGTTATAACATCTAACGTTATATAGTATTACGTTCTAACACATAACGTACCATAGTAAAACGTTATAACGTGTAACGTTATAAAATATTGCGATATAACGTGTAACGTTATATAGTATTACGTCATAACGTATAACGTTGTGTAGTATTACGGTATAACGGGTAACGCTATATAGTATTACGTTATAACGTATAACGTTATGTAGCATTACGTTATAACGTGTAACGTTATGTAGCATTACGTTATAACGTGTAACCATATATAGTATTACGTTATAACGTATAACGTCCTATAGTATTACGTTATAACGTGTAACGTTATAAAGTATTGCGCTATAACGTGTAACGTTATGTAGTGTTACATTATAATGTGTAACGTTATAGAGTATTACGTTATAACGATCAACCATATATAGTATTACGTTATAACGTATAACGTTCCATAGTATAACGTTATAACGTGTAACGCTATAAAATATTGCGATATGACGTGTAACATTATATAGTATTACGTTATAACGTGTGACGTTATATAGCATTACGTTATAACATGTAACGTTATATAGTATTACGTTCTAACACATAACGATATATAGTATTACGTTATGACGTGTAACGTTATAAAATATTGCGATATAACGTGTAACGTTATGTAGCATTACGTTATAACGTGTAACGTTATATAGCATTACGTTATAACGTGTAACGTTATATAGTATTACGTTATAACGAGTAACGTTATATAGTATTTCGTTATAACGTGTAACCATATATAGTATTACGTTATAACGTATAACGTTCTATAGTATTACGTTATAACGGGTAACGTTATAAAATATTGCGATATAACGTGTAACGTTATGTAGCATTACGTTATAACGTGTAACGTTATATAGTATTTCGTTATAACGTGTAACGTTATATAGTATCAGGTGATAACGTGTAACGTTATATAGTATCACGTTATAACACTTAACGTTATATAGTATTACGTTATAACGTGTAACGTTATATAGTAATACGTTATAACGTGTAACGTTATATAGTATTACGTTACAACGTATAACGGTATGTTTTATTACGTTATAACATGTAACGTTATGTAGCATTACGTTATAACGTGTAACGTTATATAGTATTACGTTATAACGTGTAACGTTATATAGTATTACGTTATAACGTGTAACGTTATAAAGAATTTCGTTATAACGTGTAACCATATATGGTATTACGTTATAACGTGTATCGTTATGTAGCATTACGTTATAACGTGTAACGTTATAAAATATTGCGATATAACGTGTAATTTTGTGTAGCATTACGTTATAACGTGTAACGTTATATAGTATTACGTTATAACCTGTAACGTTATATAGCATTACGTTATAACATGTAACGTTATATAGTATTACGTTCTAACACATAACGTTATATAGTATTACGTTATTACGTGTAACGTAATATAGTATTAGGTTATAACGTGTAACGTTATGTAGTATTTCGTTATAATGTGTAACCATATATAGTATTACGTTATAACGTGTAACGTTATAAAGTATTTCGTTATAACGTGTAACCATATATGGTATTACGTAATAACGTGTAACGTTATGTAGCATTACGTTATAACGTGTAACGTTATGTAGCATTACGTTATAACGTGTAACGTTATATAGCATTACGTTATAACGTGTAACGTTATATAGTATGACGTTATAACGTTTAACGTTATATAGTATTACGTTATAACGTTTAACGTTATATAGTATTACGTTATAACGTTTAACGTTATATAGTATTACGTTATAACGTATAACGTTATGTAGTATTACGGTATAACGTGTAACGCTATATAGTATTACGTTTTAACGTATAACGTTATGTGGTATTACGTTGTAACACATAACGTTAAATGCTAATACGTTATAACGTGTATCGTTATATAGTATTACGTTATAACGTGTAACGTTATAAAATATTGCGATATAACGTGTAACGTTATGTCGCATTACGTTATAACGTGTAACGTTATATAGTATTACGTTCTAACACATAACGTTATATAGTATTTCATTGTAACGTGTAACGTAATATAGTATTACGTTATAACATGTAACGTTGTATAGTATTAGGTTATAACGTGTAACGTTATATAGTATCAGGTGATAACGTGTAACGTTATATAGTATCACGTTATAACACTTAACGTTATATAGTATTACGTTATAACGTGTAACGTTATATAGTAATACGTTATAACGTGTAACGTTATATAGTATTACGTTCTAACACATAACGATATATAGTATTACGTGATGACGTGTAACGTTATAAAATATTGCGATATAACGTGTAACGTTATGTAGCATTACGTTATAACGTGTAACGTTATATAGCATTACGTTATAACGTGTAACGTTATATAGTATTACGTTATAACGAGTAACGTTATATAGTATTTCGTTATAACGTGTAACCATATATAGTATTACGTTATAACGTATAACGTTCTATAGTATTACGTTATAACGGGTAACGTTATAAAATATTGCGATATAACGTGTAACGTTATGTAGCATTACGTTATAACGTGTAACGTTATATAGTATTTCGTTATAACGTGTAACGTTATATAGTATCAGGTGATAACGTGTAACGTTATATAGTATCACGTTATAACACTTAACGTTATATAGTATTACGTTATAACGTGTAACGTTATATAGTAATACGTTATAACGTGTAACGTTATATAGTATTACGTTACAACGTATAACGGTATGTTTTATTACGTTATAACATGTAACGTTATGTAGCATTACGTTATAACGTGTAACGTTATATAGTATTACGTTATAACGTGTAACGTTATATAGTATTACGTTATAACGTGTAACGTTATAAAGAATTTCGTTATAACGTGTAACCATATATGGTATTACGTTATAACGTGTATCGTTATGTAGCATTACGTTATAACGTGTAACGTTATAAAATATTGCGATATAACGTGTAATTTTGTGTAGCATTACGTTATAACGTGTAACGTTATATAGTATTACGTTATAACCTGTAACGTTATATAGCATTACGTTATAACATGTAACGTTATATAGTATTACGTTCTAACACATAACGTTATATAGTATTACGTTATAACGTGTAACGTAATATAGTATTAGGTTATAACGTGTAACGTTATATAGTATTTCGTTATAATGTGTAACCATATATAGTATTACGTTATAACGTGTAACGTTATAAAGTATTTCGTTATAACGTGTAACCATATATGGTATTACGTAATAACGTGTAACGTTATGTAGCATTACGTTATAACGTGTAACGTTATGTAGCATTACGTTATAACGTGTAACGTTATATAGCATTACGTTATAACGTGTAACGTTATATAGTATGACGTTATAACGTTTAACGTTATATAGTATTACGTTATAACGTTTAACGTTATATAGTATTACGTTATAACGTTTAACGTTATATAGTATTACGTTATAACGTATAACGTTATGTAGTATTACGGTATAACGTGTAACGCTATATAGTATTACGTTTTAACGTATAACGTTATGTGGTATTACGTTGTAACACATAACGTTAAATGCTAATACGTTATAACGTGTATCGTTATATAGTATTACGTTATAACGTGTAACGTTATAAAATATTGCGATATAACGTGTAACGTTATGTCGCATTACGTTATAACGTGTAACGTTATATAGTATTACGTTCTAACACATAACGTTATATAGTATTTCATTGTAACGTGTAACGTAATATAGTATTACGTTATAACATGTAACGTTGTATAGTATTAGGTTATAACGTGTAACGTTATATAGTATCAGGTGATAACGTGTAACGTTATATAGTATCACGTTATAACACTTAACGTTATATAGTATTACGTTATAACGTGTAACGTTATATAGTAATACGTTATAACGTGTAACGTTATATAGTATTACGTTATAACGTGTAACGTTATAAAGTATTTCGTTATAACGTGTAACCATATATGGTATTACGTAATAACGTGTAACGTTATGTAGCATTACGTTATAACGTGTAACGTTATGTAGCATTACGTTATAACGTGTAACGTTATATAGCATTACGTTATAACGTGTAACGTTATATAGTATTACGTTCTAACACATAACGTTATATAGTATTTCATTGTATCGTGTAACGTAATATAGTATTACGTTATAACATGTAACGTTGTATAGTATTAGGTTATAACGTGTAACGTTATATAGTATCAGGTGATAACGTGTAACGTTATATAGTATCACGTTATAACACTTAACGTTATATAGTATTACGTTATAACGTGTAACGTTATATAGTAATACGTTATAACGTGTAACGTTATATAGTATTACGTTATAACTTGTAACGTTATATAGTATTACGTCATAACGTATAACGTTATGTAGTATTGCGATATAACGTGTAACGTTATATAGTATTACGTTATAACGTGTAACGTTATGTAGTATTGCGATATAACGTGTAACGTTATATAGTATTACGTTCTAACACATAACGTTATATAGTATTTCATTGTAACGTGTAACGTAATATAGTATTACGTTATAACGTGTAACGTTGTATAGTATTAGGTTATAACGTGTAACGTTATATAGTATCAGGTGATAACGTGTAACGTTATATAGTATCACGTTATAACACTTAACGTTATATAGTATTACGTTATAACGTGTAACGTTATATACTATTACGTCATAACGTCTAACGTTATGTAGTATTACGGTATAACGGGTAACGCTATATAGTATTACGTTATAACGTATAACGTTATGTTTTATTACGTTATAACGTGTAATGTTATGTAGCATTACGTTATAACGTGTAACGTTATATAGTATGACATTACAACGTGTCACGTTATATAGTATTACGTTATAACGTGTAACGTTATAAAGTATTACGTTATAACGTGTAACCATATATGGTATTACGTTATAACGTATAACGTTCTATAGTATTACGTTATACCGTATAACGTTCTATAGTATTACGTTATAACGTGTAACGTTATAAAGTATTGCGCTGTAACGTGTAACGTTATAAAATATTGCGATATAACGTGTAGCGTTATGTAGCATTACGTTTTAACGTGTAACGTTATATAGTATAACATTATAACGTGCCACGTTATATAGTATTACGTTATAACGTGTAACGTTATATCGTATTACGTCATAACGTATAACGTTCTATAGTATTACGTTATAACGGGTAACGTTATAATGTATTGCGCGATAACGTGTAACATTATGTAGTGTTACGTTATAATGTGTAACGTTATAGGGTATTACGTTATAACGTGCAACCATATATAGTATTACGTTATAACGTATAACGTACCATAGTACAACGTTATAACGTGTGACGTTATAAAATATTGCGATATAACGTGTAACGTTATGTAGTATTACGGTATAACGGGTAACGCTATATAGTATTACGTTATAACGTATAACGTTATGTTTTATTACGTTATAACGTGTAACGTTATATAGCATTACGTTATAACATGTAACGTTATATAGTATTACGTTCTAACACATAACGTTATATAGTATTACGTTATAACGTGTAACGTAATATAGTATTAGGTTATAACGTGTAACGTTATATAGTATTTCGTTATAATGTGTAACCATATATAGTATTACGTTATAACGTGTAACGTTATAAAGTATTTCGTTATAACGTGTAACCATATATGGTATTACGTAATAACGTGTAACGTTATGTAGCATTACGTTAGAACGTGTAACGTTATGTAGCATTACGTTATAACGTGTAACGTTATATAGCATTACGTTATAACGTGTAACGTTATATAGTATTACGTTATAACGTTTAACGTTATATAGTATTACGTTATAACGTTTAACGTTATATAATATTACGTTATAACGTATAACGTTATGTAGTATTACGGTATAACGTGTAACGCTATATAGTATTACGTTATAACGTATAACGTTATGTGGTATTACGTTGTAACACATAACGTTAAATGCTATTACGTTATAACGTGTATCGTTATATAGTATTACGTTATAACGTGTAACGTTATAAAATATTGCGATATAACGTGTAACGTTATGTCGCATTACGTTATAACGTGTAACGTTATATAGTATTACGTTATAACGTTTAACGTTATATAGTATTACGTTATAACGTATAACGTTATGTAGTATTACGGTATAACGTGTAACGCTATATAGTATTACGTTATAACGTATAACGTTATGTGGTATTACGTTGTAACACATAACGTTAAATGATATTACGTTATAACGTGTATCGTTATATAGTATTACGTTATAACGTGTAACGTTATAAAATATTGCGATATAACGTGTAACGTTATGTCGCATTACGTTATAACGTGTAACGTTATATAGTATTACGTTCTAACACATAACGTTATATAGTATTTCATTGTAACGTGTAACGTAATATAGTATTACGTTATAACATGTAACGTTGTATAGTATTAGGTTATAACGTGTAACGTTATATAGTATCAGGTGATAACGTGTAACGTTATATAGTATCACGTTATAACACTTAACGTTATATAGTATTACGTTATAACGTGTAACGTTATATAGTATTACGTCATAACGTCTAACGTTATGTAGTATTACGGTATAACGGGTAACGCTATATAGTATTACGTTATAACGTATAACGTTATGTTTTATTACGTTATAACGTGTAACGTTATGTAGCATTACGTTATAACGTGTAACGTTATATAGTATGACATTATAACGTGTCACGTTATATAGTATTACGTTATAACGTGTAACGTTATAAAGTATTACGTTATAACGTGTAACCATATATGGTATTACGTTATAACGTATAACGTTCTATAGTATTACGTTATAACGTATAACGTATCATAGTACAACGTTATAAAGTGTGACGTTATAAAATATTGCGATATAACGTGTAACGTTATATAGTATTACGTTATAACGTGTAACGTTATATAGCATTACGTTATAACGTGTAACGTTATATAGCATTACGTTATAACATGTAACGTTATATAGTATTACGTTATAACGTGTAACGTTATAAAGTATTGCGCTGTAACGTGTAAAGTTATAAAGTATTGCGATATAACGTGTAACGTTATGTAGCATTACGTTATAACGTGTAACGTTATATAGTATGACATTATAACGTGTCACGATATATAGTATTACGTTATAACGTGTAACGCTATAAAATAATACGTCATAACGTATAACGTTATGTAGTATTACGGTATAACGGGTAACGCTATATAGTATTACGTTATAACGTATAACGTTATGTAGCATTACGTTATAACGTGTAACGTTATATAGTATTTCGTTATAACGTGTAACCATATATAGTATTACGTTATAACGTATAACGTCCTATAGTATTACGTAATAACGTGTAACGTTATAAAGTATTGCGCTATAACGTGTAACGTTATGTAGTGTTACGTTATAATGTGTAACGTTATAGAGTATTACGTTATAACGATCAACCATATATAGTATTACGTTATAACGTACAACGTTCCATAGTATAACGTTATAACGTGTAACGCTATAAAATATTGCGATATGACGTGTAACGTTATATAGTATTACGTTATAACGTGTAACGTTATATAGCATTACGTTATAACATGTAACGTTATATAGTATTACGTTCTAACACATAACGATATATAGTATTACGTTATGACGTGTAACGTTATAAAATATTGCGATATAACGTGTAACGTTATGTAGCATTACGTTATAACGTGTAACGTTATATAGCATTACGTTATAACGTGTAACGTTATATAGTATTACGTTATAACGTGTAACGTTATATAGTATTTCGTTATAACGTGTAACGTTATAAAGTATTGCGCTATAACGTGTAACGTTATAAAATAATACGACATAACGTGTAACGTTATATAGTATTACGTTATAACGTGTAACCGTATATGGCATTACGTTATAACATGTAACGTTATATAGTATTACGTTATACCGTATAACGTTCTATAGTATTACGTTATAACGTGTAACGTTATAAAGTATTGCGCTGTAACGTGTAACGTTATAAAATATTGCGATATAACGTGTAGCGTTATGTAGCATTACGTTTTAACGTGTAACGTTATATAGTATAACATTATAACGTGCCACGTTATATAGTATTACGTTATAACGTGTAACGTTATATAGTATTACGTCATAACGTATAACGTTCTATAGTATTACGTTATAACGGGTAACGTTATAATGTATTGCGCGATAACGTGTAACATTATGTAGTGTTACGTTATAATGTGTAACGTTATAGGGTATTACGTTATAACGTGCAACCATATATAGTATTACGTTATAACGTATAACGTACCATAGTACAACGTTATAACGTGTGACGTTATAAAATATTGCGATATAACGTGTAACGTTATGTAGTATTACGGTATAACGGGTAACGCTATATAGTATTACGTTATAACGTATAACGTTATGTTTTATTACGTTATAACGTGTAACGTTATATAGCATTACGTTATAACATGTAACGTTATATAGTATTACGTTCTAACACATAACGTTATATAGTATTACGTTATAACGTGTAACGTAATATAGTATTAGGTTATAACGTGTAACGTTATATAGTATTTCGTTATAATGTGTAACCATATATAGTATTACGTTATAACGTGTAACGTTATAAAATATTGCGATATAACGTGTAACGTTATGTCGCATTACGTTATAACGTGTAACGTTATATAGTATTACGTTATAACGTTTAACGTTATATAGTATTACGTTATAACGTATAACGTTATGTAGTATTACGGTATAACGTGTAACGCTATATAGTATTACGTTATAACGTACAACGTTATGTGGTATTACGTTGTAACACATAACGTTAAATGATATTACGTTATAACGTGTATCGTTATATAGTATTACGTTATAACGTGTAACGTTATAAAATATTGCGATATAACGTGTAACGTTATGTCGCATTACGTTATAACGTGTAACGTTATATAGTATTACGTTCTAACACATAACGTTATATAGTATTTCATTGTAACGTGTAACGTAATATAGTATTACGTTATAACATGTAACGTTGTATAGTATTAGGTTATAACGTGTAACGTTATATAGTATCAGGTGATAACGTGTAACGTTATATAGTATCACGTTATAACACTTAACGTTATATAGTATTACGTTATAACGTGTAACGTTATATAGTATTACGTCATAACGTCTAACGTTATGTAGTATTACGGTATAACGGGTAACGCTATATAGTATTACGTTATAACGTATAACGTTATGTTTTATTACGTTATAACGTGTAACGTTATGTAGCATTACGTTATAACGTGTAACGTTATATAGTATGACATTATAACGTGTCACGTTATATAGTATTACGTTATAACGTGTAACGTTATAAAGTATTACGTTATAACGTGTAACCATATATGGTATTACGTTATAACGTATAACGTTCTATAGTATTACGTTATAACGTATAACGTACCATAGTACAACGTTATAAAGTGTGACGTTATAAAATATTGCGATATAACGTGTAACGTTATATAGTATTACGTTATAACGTGTAACGTTATATAGCATTACGTTATAACATGTAACGTTATATAGCATTACGTTATAACATGTAACGTTATATAGTATTACGTTATAACGTGTAACGTTATAAAGTATTGCGCTGTAACGTGTAAAGTTATAAAGTATTGCGATATAACGTGTAACGTTATGTAGCATTACGTTATAACGTGTAACGTTATATAGTATGACATTATAACGTGTCACGATATATAGTATTACGTTATAACGTGTAACGCTATAAAATAATACGTCATAACGTATAACGTTATGTAGTATTACGGTATAACGGGTAACGCTATATAGTATTACGTTATAACGTATAACGTTATGTAGCATTACGTTATAACGTGTAACGTTATATAGTATTTCGTTATAACGTGTAACCATATATAGTATTACGTTATAACGTATAACGTCCTATAGTATTACGTAATAACGTGTAACGTTATAAAGTATTGCGCTATAACGTGTAACGTTATGTAGTGTTACGTTATAATGTGTAACGTTATAGAGTATTACGTTATAACGATCAACCATATATAGTATTACGTTATAACGTACAACGTTCCATAGTATAACGTTATAACGTGTAACGCTATAAAATATTGCGATATGACGTGTAACGTTATATAGTATTACGTTATAACGTGTAACGTTATATAGCATTACGTTATAACATGTAACGTTATATAGTATTACGTTCTAACACATAACGATATATAGGATTACGTTATGACGTGTAACGTTATAAAATATTGCGATATAACGTGTAACGTTATGTAGCATAACGTTATAACGTGTAACGTTATATAGCATTACGTTATAACGTGTAACGTTATATAGTATTACGTTATAACGTGTAACGTTATATAGTATTTCGTTATAACGTGTAACGTTATAAAGTATTGCGCTATAACGTGTAACGTTATAAAATAATACGACATAACGTGTAACGTTATATAGTATTACGTTATAACGTGTAACCGTATATGGCATTACGTTATAACATGTAACGTTATATAGTATTACGTTATAACGTATAACGTTATGTAGTATTACGTTATAACGTATAACGTTATGTAGTATTACGTTATAACGTATAACGTTATGTAGTATTACGGTATAACGTGTAACGCTATATAGTATTACGTTATAACATGTAACGTTATGTAGCATTATGTTATAACGTGTAACGTTATATAGTATTACATTATAACGTGTAACGTTATATAGTATTACGTTATAACGTGTAACGTTATAAAGTATTTCGTTATAACGTATAACGTTATGTAGTATTACGTTATAACGTTTAACGTTATGTAGTATTACGGTATAACGTGTAACGCTATATAGTATTACGTTATAACGTATAACGTTATGTGGTATTACGTTGTAACACATAACGTTAAATGCTATTACGTTATAACGTGTATCGTTATATAGTATTACGTTATAACGTGTAACGTTATAAAATATTGCGATATAACGTGTAACGTTATGTCGCATTACGTTATAACGTGTAACGTTATATAGTATTACGTTATAACGTTTAACGTTATATAGTATTACGTTATAACGTATAACGTTATGTAGTATTACGGTATAACGTGTAACGCTATATAGTATTACGTTATAACGTATAACGTTATGTGGTATTACGTTGTAACACATAACGTTAAATGCTATTACGTTATAACGCGTATCGTTATATAGTATTACGTTATAACGTGTAACGTTACGTAGCATTACGTTATAACGTGTAACGTTATATAGTATGACATTATAACGTGTCACGTTATATAGTATTACGTTATAACGTGTAACGTTATAAAGTATTACGTTATAACGTGTAACCATATATGGTATTACGTTATAACGTATAACGTTCTATAGTATTACGTTATACCGTATAACGTTCTATAGTATTACGTTATAACGTGTAACGATATAAAGTATTGCGCTGTAACGTGTAACGTTATAAAATATTGCGATATAACGTGTAACATTATATAGTATTACGTCATAACGTATAACGTTCTATAGTATTACGTTATAACGGGTAACGTTATAAAGTATTGCGATATAACGTGTAACGTTATAAAGTATTGCGCTGTAACGTGTAAAGTTATAAAGTATTGCGATATAACGTGTAACGTTATGTAGCATTACGTTATAACGTGTAACGTTATAAAGTATTTCGTTATAACGTATAACGTTATGTAGTATTACGTTATAACGTTTAACGTTATGTAGTATTACGGTATAACGTGTAACGCTATATAGTATTACGTTATAACGTATAACGTTATGTGGTATTACGTTGTAACACATAACGTTAAATGCTATTACGTTATAACGTGTATCGTTATATAGTATTACGTTATAACGTGTAACGTTATAAAATATTGCGATATAACGTGTAACGTTATGTCGCATTACGTTATAACGTGTAACGATATATAGTATTACGTTATAACGTTTAACGTTATATAGTATTACGTTATAACGTATAACGTTATGTAGTATTACGGTATAACGTGTAACGCTATATAGTATTACGTTATAACGTATAACGTTATGTGGTATTACGTTGTAACACATAACGTTAAATGCTATTACGTTATAACGCGTATCGTTATATAGTATTACGTTATAACGTGTAACGTTACGTAGCATTACGTTATAACGTGTAACGTTATATAGCATTACGTTATAACATGTAACGTTATATAGCATTACGTTATAACATGTAACGTTATATAGTATTACGTTATAACGTGTAACGTTATAAAGTATTGCGCTGTAACGTGTAAAGTTATAAAGTATTGCGATATAACGTGTAACGTTATGTAGCATTACGTTATAACGTGTAACGTTATATAGTATGACATTATAACGTGTCACGATATATAGTATTACGTTATAACGTGTAACGCTATAAAATAATACGTCATAACGTATAACGTTATGTAGTATTACGGTATAACGGGTAACGCTATATAGTATTACGTTATAACGTATAACGTTATGTAGCATTACGTTATAACGTGTAACGTTATATAGTATTTCGTTATAACGTGTAACCATATATAGTATTACGTTATAACGTATAACGTCCTATAGTATTACGTAATAACGTGTAACGTTATAAAGTATTGCGCTATAACGTGTAACGTTATGTAGTGTTACGTTGTAATGTGTAACGTTATAGAGTATTACGTTATAACGATCAACCATATATAGTATTACGTTATAACGTACAACGTTCCATAGTATAACGTTATAACGTGTAACGCTATAAAATATTGCGATATGACGTGTAACGTTATATAGTATTACGTTATAACGTGTAACGTTATATAGCATTACGTTATAACATGTAACGTTATATAGTATTACGTTCTAACACATAACGATATATAGGATTACGTTATGACGTGTAACGTTATAAAATATTGCGATATAACGTGTAACGTTATGTAGCATAACGTTATAACGTGTAACGTTATATAGCATTGCGTTATAACGTGTAACGTTATATAGTATTACGTTATAACGTGTAACGTTATATAGTATTTCGTTATAACGTGTAACGTTATAAAGTATTGCGCTATAACGTGTAACGTTATAAAATAATACGACATAACGTGTAACGTTATATAGTATTACGTTATAACGTGTAACCGTATATGGCATTACGTTATAACATGTAACGTTATATAGTATTACGTTATAACGTATAACGTTATGTAGTATTACGTTATAACGTATAACGTTATGTAGTATTACGTTATAACGTATAACGTTATGTAGTATTACGGTATAACGTGTAACGCTATATAGTATTACGTTATAACATGTAACGTTATGTAGCATTATGTTATAACGTGTAACGTTATATAGTATTACATTATAACGTGTAACGTTATATAGTATTACGTTATAACGTGTAACGTTATAAAGTATTTCGTTATAACGTATAACGTTATGTAGTATTACGTTATAACGTTTAACGTTATGTAGTATTACGGTATAACGTGTAACGCTATATAGTATTACGTTATAACGTATAACGTTATGTGGTATTACGTTGTAACACATAACGTTAAATGCTATTACGTTATAACGTGTATCGTTATATAGTATTACGTTATAACGTGTAACGTTATAAAATATTGCGATATAACGTGTAACGTTATGTCGCATTACGTTATAACGTGTAACGTTATATAGTATTACGTTATAACGTTTAACGTTATATAGTATTACGTTATAACGTATAACGTTATGTAGTATTACGGTATAACGTGTAACGCTATATAGTATTACGTTATAACGTATAACGTTATGTGGTATTACGTTGTAACACATAACGTTAAATGCTATTACGTTATAACGCGTATCGTTATATAGTATTACGTTATAACGTGTAACGTTACGTAGCATTACGTTATAACGTGTAACGTTATATAGTATGACATTATAACGTGTCACGTTATATAGTATTACGTTATAACGTGTAACGTTATAAAGTATTACGTTATAACGTGTAACCATATATGGTATTACGTTATAACGTATAACGTTCTATAGTATTACGTTATACCGTATAACGTTCTATAGTATTACGTTATAACGTATAACGATATAAAGTATTGCGCTGTAACGTGTAACGTTATAAAATATTGCGATATAACGTGTAACATTATATAGTATTACGTCATAACGTATAACGTTCTATAGTATTACGTTATAACGGGTAACGTTATAAAGTATTGCGATATAACGTGTAACGTTATAAAGTATTGCGCTGTAACGTGTAAAGTTATAAAGTATTGCGATATAACGTGTAACGTTATGTAGCATTACGTTATAACGTGTAACGTTATAAAGTATTTCGTTATAACGTATAACGTTATGTAGTATTACGTTATAACGTTTAACGTTATGTAGTATTACGGTATAACGTGTAACGCTATATAGTATTACGTTATAACGTATAACGTTATGTGGTATTACGTTGTAACACATAACGTTAAATGCTATTACGTTATAACGTGTATCGTTATATAGTATTACGTTATAACGTGTAACGTTATAAAATATTGCGATATAACGTGTAACGTTATGTCGCATTACGTTATAACGTGTAACGTTATATAGTATTACGTTATAACGTTTAACGTTATATAGTATTACGTTATAACGTATAACGTTATGTAGTATTACGGTATAACGTGTAACGCTATATAGTATTACGTTATAACGTATAACGTTATGTGGTATTACGTTGTAACACATAACGTTAAATGCTATTACGTTATAACGCGTATCGTTATATAGTATTACGTTATAACGTGTAACGTTACGTAGCATTACGTTATAACGTGTAACGTTATATAGTATGACATTATAACGTGTCACGTTATATAGTATTACGTTATAACGTGTAACGTTATAAAGTATTACGTTATAACGTGTAACCATATATGGTATTACGTTATAACGTATAACGTTCTATAGTATTACGTTATACCGTATAACGTTCTATAGTATTACGTTATAACGTGTAACGATATAAAGTATTGCGCTGTAACGTGTAACGTTATAAAATATTGCGATATAACGTGTAACATTATATAGTATTACGTCATAACGTATAACGTTCTATAGTATTACGTTATAACGGGTAACGTTATAAAGTATTGCGATATAACGTGTAACGTTATAAAGTATTGCGCTGTAACGTGTAAAGTTATAAAGTATTGCGATATAACGTGTAACGTTATGTAGCATTACGTTATAACGTGTAACGTTATAAAGTATTGCGCTGTAACGTGTAACGTTATAAAATATTGCGATATAACGTGTAGCGTTATGTAGCATTACGTTTTAACGTGTAACGTTATATAGTATAACATTATAACGTGCCACGTTATATAGTATTACGTTATAACGTGTAACGTTATATAGTATTACGTCATAACGTATAACGTTCTATAGTATTACGTTATAACGGGTAACGTTATAATGTATTGCGCGATAACGTGTAACATTATGTAGTGTTACGTTATAATGTGTAACGTTATAGGGTATTACGTTATAACGTGCAACCATATATAGTATTACGTTATAACGTATAACGTACCATAGTACAACGTTATAACGTGTGACGTTATAAAATATTGCGATATAACGTGTAACGTTATGTAGTATTACGGTATAACGGGTAACGCTATATAGTATTACGTTATAACGTATAACGTTATGTTTTATTACGTTATAACGTGTAACGTTATATAGCATTACGTTATAACATGTAACGTTATATAGTATTACGTTCTAACACATAACGTTATATAGTATTACGTTATAACGTGTAACGTAATATAGTATTAGGTTATAACGTGTAACGTTATATAGTATTTCGTTACAATGTGTAACCATATATAGTATTACGTTATAACGTGTAACGTTATAAAGTATTTCGTTATAACGTGTAACCATATATGGTATTACGTAATAACGTGTAACGTTATGTAGCATTACGTTAGAACGTGTAACGTTATGTAGCATTACGTTATAACGTGTAACGTTATATAGCATTACGTTATAACGTGTAACGTTATATAGTATTACGTTATAACGTTTAACGTTATATAGTATTACGTTATAACGTTTAACGTTATATAATATTACGTTATAACGTATAACGTTATGTAGTATTACGGTATAACGTGTAACGCTATATAGTATTACGTTATAACGTATAACGTTATGTGGTATTACGTTGTAACACATAACGTTAAATGCTATTACGTTATAACGTGTATCGTTATATAGTATTACGTTATAACGTGTAACGTTATAAAATATTGCGATATAACGTGTAACGTTATGTCGCATTACGTTATAACGTGTAACGTTATATAGTATTACGTTATAACGTTTAACGTTATATAGTATTACGTTATAACGTATAACGTTATGTAGTATTACGGTATAACGTGTAACGCTATATAGTATTACGTTATAACGTATAACGTTATGTGGTATTACGTTGTAACACATAACGTTAAATGATATTACGTTATAACGTGTATCGTTATATAGTATTACGTTATAACGTGTAACGTTATAAAATATTGCGATATAACGTGTAACGTTATGTCGCATTACGTTATAACGTGTAACGTTATATAGTATTACGTTCTAACACATAACGTTATATAGTATTTCATTGTAACGTGTAACGTAATATAGTATTACGTTATAACATGTAACGTTGTATAGTATTAGGTTATAACGTGTAACGTTATATAGTATGACATTATAACGTGTCACGATATATAGTATTACGTTATAACGTGTAACGTTATATAGTATTACGTCATAACGTATAACGTTATGTAGTATTACGGTATAACGGGTAACGCTATATAGTATTACGTTATAACGTATAACGTTATGTAGCATTACGTTATAACGTGTAACGTTATATAGTATTTCGTTATAACGTGTAACCATATATAGTATTACGTTATAACGTATAACGTCCTATAGTATTACGTAATAACGTGTAACGTTACAAAGTATTGCGCTATAACGTGTAACGTTATGTAGTGTTACGTTATAATGTGTAACGTTATAGAGTATTACGTTATAACGATCAACCATATATAGTATTACGTTATAACGTACAACGTTCCATAGTATAACGTTATAACGTGTAACGCTATAAAATATTGCGATATGACGTGTAACGTTATATAGTATTACATTATAACGTGTAACGTTATATAGCATTACGTTATAACATGTAACGTTATATAGTATTACGTTATAACGTGTAACGTTATGTAGTATTGCGATATAACGTGTATCGTTATATAGTATTACGTTCTAACACATAACGTTATATAGTATTTCATTGTAACGTGTAACGTAATATAGTATTACGTTATAACGTGTAACGTTGTGTAGTATTAGGTTATAACGTGTAACGTTATATAGTATCAGGTGATAACGGGTAACGTTATATAGTATCACGTTATAACACTTAACGTTATATAGTATTACGTTATAACGTGTAACGTTATATAGTATTACGTCATAACGTCTAACGTTATGTAGTATTACGGTATAACGGGTAACGCTATATAGTATTACGTTATAACGTATAACGTTATGTTTTATTACGTTATAACGTGTAACGTTATGTAGCATTACGTTATAACGTGTAACGTTATATAGTATGACATTATAACGTGTCACGTTATATAGTATCACGTTATAACACTTAACGTTATATAGTATTACGTTATAACGTGTAACGTTATATAGTATTACGTCATAACGTCTAACGTTATGTAGTATTACGGTATAACGGGTAACGCTATATAGTATTACGTTATAACGTATAACGTTATGTTTTATTACGTTATAACGTGTAACGTTATGTAGCATTACGTTATAACGTGTAACTTTATATAGTATGACATTATAACGTGTCACGTTATATAGTATTACGTTATAACGTGTAACGTTATAAAGTATTACGTTATAACGTGTAACCATATATGGTATTACGTTATAACGTATAACGTTCTATAGTATTACGTTATACCGTATAACGTTCTATAGTATTACGTTATAACGTGTAACGTTATATAGTATTACGTCATAACGTCTAACGTTATGTAGTATTACGGTATAACGGGTAACGCTATATAGTATTACGTTATAACGTATAACGTTATGTTTTATTACGTTATAACGTGTAACGTTATGTAGCATTACGTTATAACATGTAACGTTATATAGTATTTCATTGTAACGTGTAACGTTATGTAGTATTACGGTATAACGGGTAACGCTATAGAGTATTACGTTATAACGTATAACGTTATGTTTTTTTACGTTATAACGTGTAACGATATGTAGCATTACGTTATAACGTGTAACGTTATATAGTATGACATTATAACGTGTCACGTTATATAGTATTACGTTATAACGTGTAACGTTATAAAGTATTACGTTATAACGTATAACGTGCTATAGTATTACGTTATACCGTATAACGTTCTATAGTATTACGTTATAACGTGTAACGATATGTAGCATTACGTTATAACGTGTAACGTTATATAGTATAACATTATAACGTGTCACGTTATATAGTATTACATTATAACGTGTAACGTTATAAAGTATTACGTTATAACGTGTAACGTTATAAAATATTGCGATATAACGTGTAACGTTATGTAGCATTACGTTATAACATGTAACATTATATAGTATTACGTTATAACGTATAACGTTATGTAGTATTACGTTATAACGTATAACGTTATGTAGTATTACGTTATAACGTATAACGTTATGTAGTATTACGGTATAACGTGTAACGCTATATAGTATTACGTTATAACATGTAACGTTATGTAGCATTATGTTATAACGTGTAACGTTATATAGTATTACATTATAACGTGTAACGTTATATAGTATTACGTTATAACGTGTAACGTTATAAAGTATTTCGTTATAACGTGTAACCATATATGGTATTACGTTATAACGTGTAACGTTATATAGTATTACGTTATAACGTATAACGTTATGTAGTATTACGGTATAACGTGTAACGCTATATAGCATTACGTTATAACGTGTAACGTTATGTAGCATTACGTTATAACGTGTAACGTTATATAGCACTACGTTATAACGTGTAACGTTATATAGTATTACGTTGTAACGTTTAACGTTATATAGTATTACGTTATAACGTATAACGTTATGTAGTATTACGTTATAACGTATAACGTTATGTAGTATTACGGTATAACGTGTAACGCTATATAGTATTACGTTATAACGTATAACGTTATGTGGTATTACGTTGTAACACATAACGTTAAATGCTATTACGTTATAACGTGTATCGTCATATAGTATTACGCTATATCGTGTAACGTTATAAAATATTGCGATATAACGTGTAACGTTGTGTAGCATTACGTTATAACGTGTAACGTTATATAGTATTACGTTATAACCTGTAACGTTATATAGCATTACGTTATAACATGTAACGTTATATAGTATTACGTTCTAACACATAACGTTATATAGTATTACGTTATAACGGTGTAACGTAATATAGTATTAGGTTATAACGTGTAACGTTATATAGTATTTCGTTATAATGTGTAACCATATATAGTATTACTTTATAACATGTAACGTTATGTGATATTACGTTGTAACACATAACGTTAAATGCTATCACGTTATAACGTGTATCGTTATATAGTATTACGTTCTAACACATAACGTTATATAGTATTTCATTGTAACGTGTAACGTAATATAGTATTACGTTATAACGTGTAACGTTGTATAGTATTAGGTTATAACGTGTAACGTTATATAGTATCAGGTGATAACGTGTAACGTTATATAGTATCACGTTATAACACTTAACGTTATATAGTATTTCATTGTAACGTGTAACGTAATATAGTATTACGTTATAACGTGTAACGTTGTATAGTATTGCGCTGTAACGTGTAACGTTATAAAATATTGCGATATAACGTGTAACGTTATGTAGCATTACGTTATAACGTGTAACGTTATATAGCATTACGTTATAACATGTAACGTTATATAGTATTACGTTCTAACATATAACGTTATATAGTATTTCATTGTAACGTGTAACGTTATGTAGTATTACGGTATAACGGGTAACGCTATAGAGTATTACGTTATAACGTATAACGTTATGTTTTATTACGTTATAACATGTAACGATATGTAGCATTACGTTATAACGTGTAACGTTATATAGAATGACATTATAACGTGTCACGTTATATAGTATTACGTTATAACGTGTAACGTTATAAAGTATTACGTTATAACGTGTAACCATATATGGTATTACGTTATAACGTATAACGTTCTATAGTATTACGTTATACCGTATAACGTTCTATAGTATTACGTTATAACGTGTAACGTTATAAAGTATTGCGCTGTAACGTGTAAAGTTATAAAATATTGCGATATAACGTGTAACGTTATGTAGCATTACGTTATAACGTGTAACGTTATATAGTATTACGTTATAAAGTGTAACGTTACATAGTATTACGTCATAACGTATAACGTTATGTAGTATTACGGTATAACGGGTAACGCTATATTGTATTACGTTATAACGTATAACGTTATGTAGCATTACGTTATAACGTGTAACGTTATATAGTATTTCGTTATAACGTGTAACCATATATAGTATTACGTTATAACGTATAACGTCCTATAGTATTACGTAATAACGTGTAACGTTATGTAGTGTTACGTTATAATGTGTAACGTTATAGAGTATTACGTTATAACGATCAACCATATGTAGTATTACGTTATAACGTACAACGTTCCATAGTAAAACGTTATAACGTGTAACGCTATAAAATATTGCGATATGACGTGTAACGTTATATAGTATTACGTTATAACGTGTAACGTTATATAGCATTACGTTATAACATGTAACGTTATATAGTATTACGTTCTAACACATAACGATATATAGTATTACGTTATGACGTGTAAAGTTATAAAATATTGCGATATAACGTGTAACGTTATGTAGCATTACGTTATAACGTGTAACGTTATATAGCATTACGTTATAACGTGTAACGTTATATAGCATTACGTTATAACGAGTAACTTTCTATAGTATTTCGTTATAACGTGTAACGTTATAAAGTATTGCGCTATAACGTGTAACGTTATAAAATATTACGACATAACGTGTAACGTTATATAGTATTACGTTATAACGTGTAACCTTATATAGCATTACGTTATAACATGTAACGTTATATAGTATTACGTTCTAACACATAACGTTATATAGTATTTCATTGTAACGTGTAACGTAATATAGTATTACATTATAACGTGTAACGTTGTATAGTATTAGGTTTTAACGTGTAACGTTATATAGTATCAGGTGATAACGTGTAACGTTATATAGTATTTCGTTATAACGTGTAATCATATATAGTATTACGTTATAACGTATAACGTTCTATAGTATTACGTTATAACGGGTAACGTTATAAAATATTGCGATATAACGTGTAACGTTATGTAGCATTACGTTATAACGTGTGACGTTATATAGTATTTCGTTATAACGTGTAATCATATATAGTATTACGTTATAACGTATAACGTTCTATAGTATTACGTTATAACGGGTAACGTTGTATAGTATTAGGTTATAACGTGTAACGTTATATAGTATCAGGTGATAACGTGTAACGTTATATAGTATTACGTTATAACGTATAACGGTATGTTTTATTACGTTATAACATGTAACGTTATGTAGCATTACGTTATAACGTGTAACGTTATATAGTATTACATTATAACGTGTCACGTTATATAGTATTACGTTATAACGTGTAACGTTATAAAGTATTTCGTTATAACGTGTAACCATATATGGTATTACGTTATAACGTGGACCGTTATGTAGCATTACGTTATAACGTGTAACGTTTTGTAGCATTACGTTATAACGTGTAACGTTATATAGCATTACGTTATAACGTGTAACGTTATATAGTATTACGTTATAACGTTTAACGTTATATAGTATTACGTTATAACGTATAACGTTATGTAGTATTACGGTATAACGTGTAACGCTATATAGTATTACGTTATAACGTATAACGTTATGTGGTATTACGTTGTAACACATAACGTTAAATGCTATTACGTTATAACGTGTATCGTTATATAGTATTGCGCTATAACGTGTAACGTTATATAGTATTACGTTATAACGTGTAACGTTATATAGCATTACGTTATAACATGTAACGTTATATAGTATTACGTTCTAACACATAACGATATATAGTATTACGTTATGACGTGTAACGTTATAAAATATTGCGATATAACGTGTAACGTTATGTAGCATTACGTTATAACGTGTAACGTTATATAGTATTACGTTCTAACACATAACGTTATATAGTATTTCATTGTAATGTGTAACGTAATATAGTATTACGTTATAACGTGTAACGTTGTATAGTATTAGGTTTTAACGTGTAACGTTATATAGTATCAGGTGATAACGTGTAACGTTATATAGTATTTCGTTATAACGTGTAACCATATATAGTATTACGTTATAACGTATAACGTTCTATGGTATTACGTTATAACGGGTAACGTTATAAAATATTGCGATATAACGTGTAACGTTATGTAGCATTACGTTATAACGTGTGACGTTATATAGTATTTCGTTATAACGTGTAACCATATATAGTACTACGTTATAACGTATAACGTTCTATAGTATTACGTTATAACGTGTAACGTTATAAAGTATTGCGCTATAACGTGTAACGTTATAAAATATTACGACATAACGTGTAACGTTATATAGTATTACGTTATAACGTGTAACGCTATATAGTATTACGTTATAACGTATAACGGTATATTTTATTACGTTATAACATGTAACGTTATGTAGCATTACGTTATAACGTGTAACGTTATATAGTATTACATTATAACGTGTCATATTATATAGTACTACGTTATAACGTGTCACGTTATATAGTATTACGTTATAACGTGTAACGTTATAAAGTATTACGTTATAACGTGTAACCATATATGGTATTACGTTATAACGTATAACGTTCTATAGTATTACGTTATACCGTATAACGTTCTATAGTATTACGTTATAACGTGTAACGTTATAAAGTATTGCGCTGTAACGTGTAACGTTATAAAATATTGCGATACAACGTGTAACGTTATGTAGCATTACGTTATAACGTGTAACGTTATATAGTATGACATTATAACGTGCCACGTTATATAGTATTACGTTATAACGTGTAACGTTATATAGTATTACGTCATAACGTATAACGTTCTATAGTATTACGTTATAACGTATAACGTTCTATAGTTTTACGTTATACCGTATAACGTTCTATAGTATTACGTTATACCGTATAACGTTCTATAGTATTACGTTATAACGTGTAACGTTATAAAGTATTGCGTTGTAACGTGTAACGTTATAAAATATTGCGTTACAACGTGTAACGTTATGTAGCATTACGTTATAACGTGTAACGTTATATAGTATGACATTATAACGTGCCACGTTATATAGTATTACGTTATAACGTGTAACGTTATAAAGTATTGCGCTGTAACGTGTAACGTTATAAAATATTGCGTTACAACGTGTAACGTTATGTAGCATTACGTTATAACGTGTAACGTTATATAGTATGACATTATAACGTGCCACGTTATATAGTATTACGTTATAACGTGTAACGTTATATAGTATTACGTCATAACGTATAACGTACCATAGTACAACGTTATAACATGTAACGATATATAATATTGCGATATAACGTGTAACGTTATATAGTATTACGTTATAACGTGTAACGTTATATAGCATTACGTTATAACATGTAACGTTATATAGTATTACGTTCTAACACATAACGTACCATAGTACAACGTTATAACGTATAACGTCATAAAATATTGCGATATAACGTGTAACGTTATATAGTATTACGTCATAACGTATAACGTTATGTAGTATTACGGTATAACGGGTAACGTTATATAGTATTACGTTATAACGTGTAACGTTATATAGCATTACGTTATAACATGTAACGTTATATAGTATTACGTTCTAACACATAACGATATATAGTATTACGTTATGACGTGTAACGTTATAAAATATTGCGATATAACGTGTAACGTTATGTAGCATTACGTTATAACGTGTAACGTTATATAGCATTACGTCATAATGTGTAACGTTATAGAGTATTACGTTATAACGATCAACCATATATAGTATTACGTTATAACGTACAACGTTCCATAGTATAACGTTATAACGTGTAACGCTATAAAATATTGCGATATGACGTGTAACGTTATATAGTATTACGTTATAACGTGTAACGTTATATAGCATTACGTTATAACATGTAACGTTATATAGTATTACGTTCTAACACATAACGATATATAGTATTACGTTATGACGTGTAACGTTATAAAATATTGCCATATAACGTGTAACGTTATGTAGCATTACGTTATAACGTGTAACGTTATATAGCATTACGTTATATCGTGTAACGTTATATAGTATTACGTTATAACGAGTAACGTTCTATAGTATTTCGTTATAACGTGTAACGTTATAAAGTATTTCGTTATAACGTGTAACGTTATATAGTATTACGTCATAACGTATAACGTACCATAGTACAACGTTATAACGTGTAACGTTATAAAATATTGCGATATAACGTGTAACGTTATATAGTATTACGTTATAACGTGTAACGTTATATAGCATTACGTTATAACATGTAACGTTATATAGTATTACGTTCTAACACATAACGTACCATAGTACAACGTTATAACGTATAACGTCATAAAATATTGCGATATAACGTGTAACGTTATATAGTATTACGTTATAACGTGTAGCGTTATATAGCATTACGTTGTAACATGTAACGTTACATAGTATTACGTTCTAACACATAACGTTATACAGTATTTCATTGTAACGTATAACGTTATGTAGTATTACGGTATAACGGGTTACGCTATAGAGTATTACGTTATAACGTATAACGTTATGTTTTATTACGTCATAACGTATAACGTTATGTAGTATTACGGTATAACGGGTAACGTTATATAGTATTACGTTATAACGTGTAACGTTATATAGCATTACGTTATAACATGTAACGTTATATAGTATTACGTTCTAACACATAACGATATATAGTATTACGTTATGACGTGTAACGTTATAAAATATTGCGATATAACGTGTAACGTTATGTAGCATTACGTTATAACGTGTAACGTTATATAGCATTACGTTATAATGTGTAACGTTATAGAGTATTACGTTATAACGATCAACCATATATAGTATTACGTTATAACGTACAACGTTCCATAGTATAACGTTATAACGTGTAACGCTATAAAATATTGCGATATGACGTGTAACGTTATGTAGCATTACGTTATAACGTGTAACGTTATATAGCATTACGTTATAATGTGTAACGTTATAGAGTATTACGTTATAACGATCAACCATATATAGTATTACGTTATAACGTGTAACGTTATATAGCATTACGTTATATCGTGTAACGTTATATAGTATTACGTTATAACGAGTAACGTTCTATAGCATTTCGTTATAACGTGTAACGTTATAAAGTATTTCGTTATAACGTGTAACGTTATAAAGTATTGCGCTATAACGTGTAACGTTATAAAATATTACGACATAACGTGTAACGTTATATAGTATTACGTTATAACGTGTAACCTTATATAGCATTACGTTATAACATGTAACGTTATATAGTATTACGTTCTAACACATAACGTTATATAGTATTTCATTGTAACGTGTAACGTAATATAGTATTACGTTATAACGTGTAACGTTGTATAGTATTAGGTTTTAACGTGTAACGTTATATAGTATCAGGTGATAACGTGTAACGTTATATAGTATTTCGTTATAACGTGTAACCATATATAGTATTACGTTATAACGTATAACGTTCTATGGTATTACGTTATAACGGGTAACGTTATAAAATATTGCGATATAACGTGTAACGTTATGTAGCATTACGTTATAACGTGTAACGCTATATAGTATTACGTTATAACGTGTAACGTTATAAAGTATTGCGCTATAACGTGTAACGTTATAAAATATTACGACATAACGTGTAACGTTATATAGTATTACGTTATAACGTGTAACCATATATGGTATTACGTTATAACGTGTAACGTTATAAAGTATTGCGCTATAACGTGTAACGTTATAAAATATTACGACATAACGTGTAACGTTATATAGTATTACGTCATAACGTATAACGTTCTATAGTATTACGTTATAACGGGTAACGTTATAAAGTATTGCGCGATAACGTGTAACATTATGTAGTGTTACGTTATAATGTGTAACGTTATAGGGTATTACGTTATAACGTGTAACCATATATGGTATTACGTTATAACGTATAACGTTCTATAGTATTACGTTATACCGTATAACGTTCTATAGTATTACGTTATAACGTGTAACGTTATAAAATATTGCGATACACCGTGTAACGTTATGTAGCATTACGTTATAACGTGTAACGTTATATAGTATGACATTATAACGTGCCACGTTATATAGTATTACGTTATAACGTGTAACGTTATATAGTATTACGTCATAACGTATAACGTTCTATAGTATTACGTTATAACGGGTAACGTTATAAAGTATTGCGCGATAACGTGTAACATTATGTAGTGTTACGTTATAATGTGTAACGTTATAGGGTATTACGTTATAACGTGCAACCATATATAGTATTACGTTATAACGTATAACGTACCATAGTACAACGTCATAACGTGTAACGTTATAAAATATTGCGATATAACGTGTAACGTTATATAGTATTACGTTATAACGTGTAACGTTATATAGCATTACGTTATAACATGTAACGTTATATAGTATTACGTTCTAACACATAACGTTATACAGTATTTCATTGTAACGTGTAACGTTATGTAGTATTACGGTATAACGGGTAACGCTATAGAGTATTACGTTATAACGTATAACGTTATGTTTTATTACGTCATAACGTATAACGTTATGTAGTGTTACGGTATAACGGGTAACGCTATATAGTATTACGTTATAACGTATAACGTTATGTAGCATTACGTTATAACGTGTAACGTTATACAGTATTTCGTTATAACGTGTAACCATATATAGTATTACGTTATAACGTATAACGTCCTATAGTATTACGTAATAACGTGTAACGTTATGTAGCATTACGTTATAACGTGTAACGTTATATAGCATTACGTTATAACGTGTAACGTTATATAGTATTACGTTATAACGAGTAACGTTCTATAGTATTTCGTTATAACGTGTAACGTTATAAAGTATTGCGCTATAACGTGTAACGTTATAAAATATTACGACATAACGTGTAACGTTATATAGTATTACGTTATAACGTGTAACCTTATATAGCATTACGTTATAACGTGTAACGTAATATAGTATTACGTTATAACGTGTAACGTTGTATAGTATTAGGTTTTAACGTGTAACGTTATATAGTATCAGGTGATAACGTGTAACGTTATATAGTATTTCGTTATAACGTGTAACCATATGTAGTATTACGTTATAACGTATAACGCTCTATAGTATTACGTTATAACGGGTAACGTTATAAAATATTGCGATATAACGTGTAACGTTATGTAGCATTACGTTATAACGTGTGACGTTATATAGTATTTCGTTATAACGTGTAACCATATATAGTACTACATTATAACGTGTAACGTTATGTAGCATTACGTTATAACGTGTAACGTTTTGTAGCATTACGTTATAACGTGTAACGTTATATAGCATTACGTTATAACGTATAACGTTATATAGTATTACGTTATAACGTTTAACGTTATATAGTATTACGTTATAACGTATAACGTTATGTAGTATTACGTTATAACGTATAACGTTATGTAGTATTACGGTATAACGTGTATCGCTATATTGTATTACGTTATAACGTATAACGTTATGTGGTATTACGTTGTAACACCTAACGTTAAATGCTATTACGTTATAACGTGTATCGTTATATAGTATTACGGTATAACGTGTAACGTTATAAAATATTGCGATATAACGTGTAACGTTATGTAGCATTACGTTATAACGTGTAACGTTATATAGTATTACGTTATAACCTGTAACGTTATATAGCATTACGTTATAACATGTAACGTTATATAGTATTACGTTCTAACACATAACGTTATATAGTATTACGTTATAACGTGTAACGTAATATAGTATTAGGTTATAACGTGTAACGTTATATAGTATTTCGTTATAATGTGTAACCATATATAGTATTACGTTATAACGTGTAACGTGATAAAGTATTTCGTTATAACGTGTAACCATATATGGCATTACGTAATAACGTGTAACGTTATGTAGCATTACGTTATAACGTGTAACGTTATAAAATATTGCGATACACCGTGTAACGTTATGTAGCATTACGTTATAACGTGTAACGTTATATAGTATGACATTATAACGTGCCACGTTATATAGTATTACGTTATAACGTGTAACGTTATATAGTATTACGTTATAACGTGTAACGTTATATAGTATTACGTCATAACGTATAACGTTCTATAGTATTACGTTATAACGGGTAACGTTATAAAGTATTGCGCGATAACGTGTAACATTATGTAGTGTTACGTTATAATGTGTAACGTTATAGGGTATTACGTTATAACGTGCAACCATATATAGTATTACGTTATAACGTATAACGTACCATAGTACAACGTCATAACGTGTAACGTTATAAAATATTGCGATATAACGTGTAACGTTATATATTATTACGTTATAACGTGTAACGTTATATAGCATTACGTTATAACATGTAACGTTATATAGTATTACGTTCTAACACATAACGTTATACAGTATTTCATTGTAACGTGTAACGTTATGTAGTATTACGGTATAACGGGTAACGCTATATAGTATTACGTTATAACGTATAACGTTATGTAGCATTACGTTATAACGTGTAACGTGATACAGTAATTCGTTATAACGTGTAACCATATATAGTATTACGTTATAACGTATAACGTCCTATAGTATTACGTAATAACGTGTAACGTTATGTAGCATTACGTTATAACGTGTAACGTTATATAGCATTACGTTATAACGTGTAACGTTATATAGTATTACGTTATAACGAGTAACGTTCTATAGTATTTCGTTATAACGTGTAACGTTATAAAGTATTGCGCTATAACGTGTAACGTTATAAAATATTACGACATAACGTGTAACGTTATATAGTATTACGTTATAACGTGTAACCTTATATAGCATTACGTTATAACGTGTAACGTAATATAGTATTACGTTATAACGTGTAACGTTGTATAGTATTAGGTTTTAACGTGTAACGTTATATAGTATCAGGTGATAACGTGTAACGTTATATAGTATTTCGTTATAACGTGTAACGTTATATAGTATTACGTTCTAACACATAACGTTATATAGTATTACGTTATAACGTGTGACGTTATATAGTATTTCGTTATAACGTGTAACCATATATAGTACTACATTATAACGTGTAACGTTATGTAGCATTACGTTATAACGTGTAACGTTTTGTAGCATTACGTTATAACGTGTAACGTTATATAGCATTACGTTATAACGTATAACGTTATATAGTATTACGTTATAACGTTTAACGTTATATAGTATTACGTTATAACGTATAACGTTATGTAGTATTACGTTATAACGTATAACGTTATGTAGTATTACGGTATAACGTGTATCGCTATATTGTATTACGTTATAACGTATAACGTTATGTGGTATTACGTTGTAACACCTAACGTTAAATGCTATTACGTTATAACGTGTATCGTTATATAGTATTACGGTATAACGTGTAACGTTATAAAATATTGCGATATAACGTGTAACGTTATGTAGCATTACGTTATAACGTGTAACGTTATATAGTATTACGTTATAACCTGTAACGTTATATAGCATTACGTTATAACATGTAACGTTATATAGTATTACGTTCTAACACATAACGTTATATAGTATTACGTTATAACGTGTAACGTAATATAGTATTAGGTTATAACGTGTAACGTTATATAGTATTTCGTTATAATGTGTAACCATATATAGTATTACGTTATAACGTGTAACGTGATAAAGTATTTCGTTATAACGTGTAACCATATATGGCATTACGTAATAACGTGTAACGTTATGTAGCATTACGTTATAACGTGTAACGTTATGTAGCATTACGTTATAACGTGTAACGTTATATAGCATTACGTTATAACGTGTAACGTTATATAGTATTACGTTATAACGTTTAACGTTATATAGTATTACGTTATGACGTATAACGTTATGTAGTATAACGGTATAACGTAAAACGCTATATAGTATTACGTTATAACGTATAACGTTATGTGGTATTACGTTGTAACACATAACGGTAAATGCTATTACGCTATAACGTGTATCGTTATATAGTATCACGTTATAACGTGTAACGTTATAAAATATTGCGATATAACGTGTAACGTTATGTCGCATTACGTTATAGCGTGTAACCATATATAGTGTTACGTTATAACGTATAACGTCCTATAGTATTACGTAATAACGTGTAACGTTATGTAGCATTACGTTATAACGTGTAACGCTATATAGTATTACGTTATAACCTGTAACGTTATATAGCATTACGTTATAACGTTTAACGTTATATAGTATTACGTTATAACGTATAACGTTATGTAGTATTACGTTATAACGGGTAACGTTATAAAGTATTGCGCGATAACGTGTAACATTATGTAGTGTTACGGTATAATGTGTAACGTTATAGGGTATTACGTTATAACGTGCAACCATATATAGTATTACGTTATAACGTATAACGTACCATAGTACAACGTTATAACGTGTAACGTTATATAGTATTACGTTATAACGTGTAACGTTATATAGCATTACGTTGTAACATGTAACGTTACATAGTATTACGTTCTAACACATAACCTTATATAGTATTTCATTGTAACGTGTAACGTCATGTAGTATTACGGTATAACGGGTAACGCTATAGAGTATTTCGTTATAACGTATAACGTTATGTTTTATTACGGTATAACGTGTAATGATATGTAGCATTACGTTATAACGTGTAACGTTATATAGTATGACATTATAACGTGTCACGTTATATAGTATTACGTTATAACGTGTAACGTTATAAAGTATTACGATATAACGTGTAACGTTATGTAGTATTACGTTATAACGTGTAACGTTATATAGTATGACATTATAACGTGTCACGATATATAGTATTACGTTATAACGTGTAACGTTATATAGTATTACGTCATAACGTATAACGTTATGTAGTATTACGGTATAACGTGTAACGTTATGTAGCATTACGTTATAACGTGTAACGTTATATAGCATTACGTTATAACGTGTAACGTTATATGGTATTACGTTATAACGTGTAACGTTATATAGTATTTCGTTATAACGTGTAACGTTATAAAGTATTGCGCTATAACGTGTAACGTTATAAAATATTACGACATAACGTGTAACGTTATATAGTATTACGTTATAACGTGTAACCTTATATAGCATTACGTTATAACATGTAACGTTATATAGTATTACGTTATAACGTATAACGTGTAACGCTATATAGTATTACGTTATAACGTATAACGTTATGTAGCATTACGTTATAACGTGTAACGTTATATAGCATTACGTTATAACGTGTAACGTTATATAGTATCACGTTATAACACTTAATGTTATATAGTATTACGTTATAACGTGTAACGTTATATAGTATTACGTCATAACGTCTAACGTTATGTATTATTACGGTATAACGTGTAACGTTATGTAGCATTACGTTATAACGTGAAACGTTATATAGTATGACATTATAACGTGCCACGTTATATAGTATTACGTTATAACGTGTAACGTTATATAGTATTACGTCATAACGTATAACGTTCTAGAGTATTACGTTATAACGGGTAACGTTATAAAGTATTGCGCGATAACGTGTAACATTATGTAGTGTTACGGTATAATGTGTAACGTTATAGGGTATTACGTTATAACGTGCAACCATATATAGTATTACGTTATAACGTATAACGTACAATAGTACAACGTTATAACGTGTAACGTTATAAAATATTGCGATATAACGTGTAACGTTATATGGTATTACGTTATAACGTGTAACGTTATATAGCATTACGTTATAACATGTAACGTTATATAGTATTACGTTCTAACACATAACGTACCATAGTACAACGTTATAACGTATAACGTTATAAAATATTGCGATATAACGTGTAACGTTATATAGTATTACGTTATAACGTGTAACGTTATATAGCATTACGTTGTAACATGTAACGTTACATAGTATTACGTTCTAACACATAACCTTATATAGTATTTCATTGTAACGTGTAACGTCATGTAGTATTACGGTATAACGGGTAACGTTATAGAGTATTACGTTATAACGTATAACGTTATGTTTTATTACGGTATAACGTGTAATGATATGTAGCATTACGTTATAACGTGTAACGTTATATAGTATGACATTATAACGTGTCACGTTATATAGTATTACGTTATAACGTGTAACGTTATATAGTATTACGTTATAACGTGTAACGTTATAAAGTATTACGATATAACGTGTAACGTTATGTAGTATTACGTTATAACGTGTAACGTTATATAGTATGACATTATAACGTGTCACGATATATAGTATTACGTTATAACGTGTAACGTTATATAGTATTACGTCATAACGTATAACGTTATGTAGTATTACGGTATAACGTGTAACGTTATGTAGCATTACGTTATAACGTGTAACGTTATATGGTATTACGTTATAACGTGTAACGTTATATAGTATTTCGTTAGAACGTGTAACGTTATAAAGTATTGCGCTATAACGTGTAACGTTATAAAATATTACGACATAACGTGTAACGTTATATAGTATTACGTTATAACGTGTAACCTTATATAGCATTACGTTATAACATGTAACGTTATATAGTATTACGTTATAACGTATAACGTGTAACGCTGTATAGTATTACGTTATAACGTATAACGTTATGTAGTATTACGTTATAACGTATAACGTTATATAGCATTACGTTATAACATGTAACGTTATATAGTATTACGTTATAACGTATAACGTTATGTAGTATTACGTTATAACGTATAACGTTATGTAGTATTACGGTATAACGTGTAACGCTATATAGTATTACGTTATAACATGTAACGTTATGTAGCATTACGTTATAACGTGTAACGTTATATAGTATTACATTATAACGTGTAACGTTATATAGTATTACGTTATAACATGTAACGTTATAAAGTATTTCGTTATAACGTGTAACCATATATGGTATTACGTTATAACGTGTAACGTTATGTAGCATTACGTTATAACGTGTAACGTTATGTAGCATTACGTTATAACGTGTAACGTTATATAGCACTACGTTATAACGTGTAACGTTATATAGTATTACGTTGTAACGTTTAACGTTATATAGTATTACGTTATAACGTATAACGTTATGTAGTATTACGTTGTAACGTATAACGTTATGTAGTATTACGGTACAACGTGTAACGCTATATAGTATTACGTTATAACATATAACGTTATGTGGTATTACGTTGCAACACATAACGTTAAATGCTATTACGGTATAACGTGTATCGTTATATAGTATTACGTTATAACGTGTAACGTTATAAAATATTGCGATATAACGTGTAACGTTATGTAGCATTACGTTATAACGTGTAACGTTATATAGTATTACGTTATAACCTGTAACGTTATATAGCATTACGTTATAACGTGTAACGTTATATAGCATTACGTTATAACGTGTAACGTTATGTAGCATTACGTTATAACGTGTAACGTTATAAAATATTGCGATATAACGTGTAACGTTATATAGTATTACGTTATAACGAGTAACGTTATATAGTATTTCGTTATAACGTGTAACGTTATAAAGTATTGCGCTATAACGTGTAACGTTATAAAATATTACGACATAACGTGTAACGTTATATAGTATTACGTTATAACGTGTAACCTTATATAGCATTACGTTATAACATGTAATGTTATATAGTATTACGTTCTAACACATAACGTTATATAGTATTTCATTGTAACGTGTAACGTAATATAGTATTACGTTATAACGTGTAACGTTGTATAGTATTAGGTTTTAACGTGTAACGTTATATAGTGTCAGGTGATAACGTGTAACGTTATATAGTATTTCGTTATAACGTGTAACCATATATAGTATTACGTTATAACGTATAACGTTCTATAGTATTACGTTATAACGTGTAACGTTATAAAATATTGCGATATAACGTGTAACGTTATGTAGCATTACGTTATAACGTGTGACGTTATATAGTATATCGTTATAACGTGTAACCATATATAGTACTACGTTATAACGTATAACGTTCTATAGTATTACGTTATAACGTGTAACGTTTTGTAGCATTACGTTATAACGTGTAACGTTATATAGTATTACATTATAACGTGTCACGTTATGTAGTATTACGTTATAACGTGTATCGTTATAAAGTATTTCGTTATAACGTGTAACGCTATATAGTATTACGTTATAACGTATAACGGTATGTTTTATTACGTTATAACGTGTAACGTTATATAGTATTACATTATAACGTGTCACGTTATATAGTATTACGTTATAACGTGTAACGTTATAAAGTATTTCGTTATAACGTGTAACCATATATAGTATTACGTTATAACGTGTAACGTTTTGTAGCATTACGTTATAACGTATAACGTTATGTAGTATTACGTTATAACGTATAACGTTATGTAGTATTACGTTATAACGTATAACGTTATGTAGTATTACGTTATAACGTTTAACGTTATATAGTATTACGTTATAACGTTTAACGTTATATAGTATTACGTTATAACGTATAACGTTATGTGGTATTACGTTGTAACACATAACGTTAAATGCTATTACGTTATAACGTGTATCGTTATATAGTATTACGTTATAACGTGTAACGTTATATAGCACTACGTTATAACGTGTAACGTTATATAGTATTACGTTGTAACGTTTAACGTTATATAGTATTACGTTATAACGTATAACGTTATGTAGTATTACGTTGTAACGTATAACGTTATGTAGTATTACGGTACAACGTGTAACGCTATATAGTATTACGTTATAACATATAACGTTATGTGGTATTACGTTGCAACACATAACGTTAAATGCTATTACGGTATAACGTGTATCGTTATATAGTATTACGTTATAACGTGTAACGTTATAAAATATTGCGATATAACGTGTAACGTTATGTAGCATTACGTTATAACGTGTAACGTTATATAGTATTACGTTATAACCTGTAACGTTATATAGCATTACGTTATAACGTGTAACGTTATATAGCATTACGTTATAACGTGTAACGTTATGTAGCATTACGTTATAACGTGTAACGTTATAAAATATTGCGATATAACGTGTAACGTTATATAGTATTACGTTATAACGAGTAACGTTATATAGTATTTCGTTATAACGTGTAACGTTATAAAGTATTGCGCTATAACGTGTAACGTTATAAAATATTACGACATAACGTGTAACGTTATATAGTATTACGTTATAACGTGTAACCTTATATAGCATTACGTTATAACATGTAATGTTATATAGTATTACGTTCTAACACATAACGTTATATAGTATTTCATTGTAACGTGTAACGTAATATAGTATTACGTTATAACGTGTAACGTTGTATAGTATTAGGTTTTAACGTGTAACGTTATATAGTGTCAGGTGATAACGTGTAACGTTATATAGTATTTCGTTATAACGTGTAACCATATATAGTATTACGTTATAACGTATAACGTTCTATAGTATTACGTTATAACGTGTAACGTTATAAAATATTGCGATATAACGTGTAACGTTATGTAGCATTACGTTATAACGTGTGACGTTATATAGTATATCGTTATAACGTGTAACCATATATAGTACTACGTTATAACGTATAACGTTCTATAGTATTACGTTATAACGTGTAACGTTTTGTAGCATTACGTTATAACGTGTAACGTTATATAGTATTACATTATAACGTGTCACGTTATGTAGTATTACGTTATAACGTGTATCGTTATAAAGTATTTCGTTATAACGTGTAACGCTATATAGTATTACGTTATAACGTATAACGGTATGTTTTATTACGTTATAACGTGTAACGTTATATAGTATTACATTATAACGTGTCACGTTATATAGTATTACGTTATAACGTGTAACGTTATAAAGTATTTCGTTATAACGTGTAACCATATATAGTATTACGTTATAACGTGTAACGTTTTGTAGCATTACGTTATAACGTATAACGTTATGTAGTATTACGTTATAACGTATAACGTTATGTAGTATTACGTTATAACGTATAACGTTATGTAGTATTACGTTATAACGTTTAACGTTATATAGTATTACGTTATAACGTTTAACGTTATATAGTATTACGTTATAACGTATAACGTTATGTGGTATTACGTTGTAACACATAACGTTAAATGCTATTACGTTATAACGTGTATCGTTATATAGTATTACGTTATAACGTGTAACGTTATAAAATATTGCGATATAACGTGTAACCATATATGGTATTACGTTATAACGTGTAACGTTATGTAGCATTACGTTATAACGTGTAACGTTATGTAGCATTACGCTATAACACGTAACGTTATACAGCATTACGTTATAACGTGTAACGTTATATAGTATTACGTTATAACGTTTAACGTTATATAGTATTACGTTATAACGTTTAACGTTATATAGTATTACGTTATAACGTATAACGTTGTGTAGTATTACGGTATAACGTGTAACTCTATATAGTATTACGTTCTAACGCATAACGTTATATAGTATTACGTTATCACGTGTAACGTTGTATAGTATGAGGTTATAACGTGTAACGCTGTATAGTATTAGGTGATAACGTGTATCGTTATATAGTATTACGTTATAAGGTGTAACGTTATATAGTATTTCGTTATAATGTGTAACCATATATAGTATTTCGTTATAAGGTGCAACGTTATATAGTATTTCGTTATAACGTGTAACCTTATATAGTATTACGTTATAACGTGTAACGTTATGTAGCGTTACGTTATAAGGTGTAACGTTATATAGTATTTCGTTATAATGTGTAACCATATATAGTATTTCGTTATAAGGTGCAACGTTATATAGTATTTCGTTATAACGTGTAACCTTATATAGTATTACGTTATAACGTGTAACGTTATGTAGCGTTACGTTATAAGGTGTAACGTTATATAGTATTTCGTTATAAGGTGTAACGTTATATAGTATTTCGTTTTAACGTGTAACCATATATAGTATTACGTTATAACGTATAACGTTCTATAGTATTACGTTATAACGTGTAACGTTATGAAATATTGCGATATAACGTGTAACGTTATGTAGCATTACGTTATAACGTGTAACGTTATATAGTATTACGTTATAACGTATAACGGTATATAGCATTACGTTATAGCATGTAACGTTCTATAGTATTACGTTATAACGTGTAACGTTATAAAATATTGCGATATAACGTGTAACCTTATGTAGCATTACGTTATAACGTGTAACGTTATATAGTATTACGTTCTAACACATAACGTTATATAGCATTACGTTATAACGTGCATCGCTATATAGTATTAGGTTATAACATATAACGTTATGTGGTATTACGTTGCAACACATAACGTTAAATGCTATTACGGTATAACGTGTATCGTTATATAGTATTACGTTATAACGTGTAACGTTATAAAATATTGCGATATAACGTGTAACGTTATGTAGCATTACGTTATAACGTGTAACGTTATATAGTATTACGTTATAACCTGTAACGTTATATAGCATTACGTTATAACGTGTAACGTTATATAGCATTACGTTATAACGTGTAACGTTATGTAGCATTACGTTATAACGTGTAACGTTATAAAATATTGCGATATAACGTGTAACGTTATATAGTATTACGTTATAACGAGTAACGTTATATAGTATTTCGTTATAACGTGTAACGTTATAAAGTATTGCGCTATAACGTGTAACGTTATAAAATATTACGACATAACGTGTAACGTTATATAGTATTACGTTATAACGTGTAACCTTATATAGCATTACGTTATAACATGTAATGTTATATAGTATTACGTTCTAACACATAACGTTATATAGTATTTCATTGCAACGTGTAACGTAATATAGTATTACGTTATAACGTGTAACGTTGTATAGTATTAGGTTTTAACGTGTAACGTTATATAGTGTCAGGTGATAACGTGTAACGTTATATAGTATTTCGTTATAACGTGTAACCATATATAGTATTACGTTATAACGTATAACGTTCTATAGTATTACGTTATAACGTGTAACGTTATAAAATATTGCGATATAACGTGTAACGTTATGTAGCATTACGTTATAACGTGTGACGTTATATAGTATATCGTTATAACGTGTAACCATATATAGTACTACGTTATAACGTATAACGTTATATAGTATGACATTATAACGTGTCACGATATATAGTATTACGTTATAACGTGTAACGTTATATAGTATTACGTCATAACGTATAACGTTATATGGTATTACGTTATAACGTGTAACGTTATATAGTATTTCGTTATAACGTGTAACGTTATAAAGTATTGCGCTATAACGTGTAACGTTATAAAATATTACGACATAACGTGTAACGTTATATAGTATTACGTTATAACGTGTAACCTTATATAGCATTACGTTATAACATGTAACGTTATATAGTATTACGTTATAACGTATAACGTGTAACGCTATATAGTATTACGTTATAACGTATAACGTTATGTAGTATTACGTTATAACGTATAACGTTATATAGCATTACGTTATAACATGTAACGTTATATAGTATTACGTTATAACGTATAACGTTATGTAGTATTACGTTATAACGTATAACGTTATGTAGTATTACGGTATAACGTGTAACGCTATATAGTATTACGTTATAACATGTAACGTTATGTAGCATTACGTTATAACGTGTAACGTTATATAGTATTACATTATAACGTGTAACGTTATATAGTATTACGTTATAACATGTAACGTTATAAAGTATTTCGTTATAACGTGTAACCATATATGGTATTACGTTATAACGTGTAACGTTATGTAGCATTACGTTATAACGTGTAACGTTATGTAGCATTACGTTATAACGTGTAACGTTATATAGCACTACGTTATAACGTGTAACGTTATATAGTATTACGTTGTAACGTTTAACGTTATATAGTATTACGTTATAACGTATAACGTTATGTAGTATTACGTTGTAACGTATAACGTTATGTAGTATTACGTTGTAACGTATAACGTTATGTAGTATTACGGTACAACGTGTAACGCTATATAGTATTACGTTATAACATATAACGTTATGTGGTATTACGTTGCAACACATAACGTTAAATGCTATTACGTTGTAACGTTTAACGTTATATAGTATTACGTTATAACGTATAACGTTATGTAGTATTACGTTGTAACGTATAACGTTATGTAGTATTACGGTACAACGTGTAACGCTATATAGTATTTCGTTATAACGTGTAACGTTATAAAGTATTGCGCTATAACGTGTAACGTTATAAAATATTACGACATAACGTGTAACGTTATATAGTATTACGTTATAACGTGTAACCTTATATAGCATTACGTTATAACATGTAATGTTATATAGTATTACGTTCTAACACATAACGTTATATAGTATTTCATTGTAACGTGTAACGTAATATAGTATTACGTTATAACGTGTAACGTTGTATAGTATTAGGTTTTAACGTGTAACGTTATATAGTGTCAGGTGATAACGTGTAACGTTATATAGTATTTCGTTATAACGTGTAACCATATATAGTATTACGTTATAACGTATAACGTTCTATAGTATTACGTTATAACGTGTAACGTTATAAAATATTGCGATATAACGTGTAACGTTATGTAGCATTACGTTATAACGTGTGACGTTATATAGTATATCGTTATAACGTGTAACCATATATAGTACTACGTTATAACGTATAACGTTCTATAGTATTACGTTATAACGTGTAACGTTTTGTAGCATTACGTTATAACGTGTAACGTTATATAGTATTACATTATAACGTGTCACGTTATATAGTATTACGTTATAACGTGTATCGTTATAAAGTATTTCGTTATAACGTGTAACGCTATATAGTATTACGTTATAACGTATAACGGTATGTTTTATTACGTTATAACGTGTAACGTTATATAGTATTACATTATAACGTGTCACGTTATATAGTATTACGTTATAACGTGTAACGTTATAAAGTATTTCGTTATAACGTGTAACCATATATAGTATTACGTTATAACGTGTAACGTTTTGTAGCATTACGTTATAACGTATAACGTTATGTAGTATTACGTTATAACGTATAACGTTATGTAGTATTACGTTATAACGTTTAACGTTATATAGTATTACGTTATAACGTTTAACGTTATATAGTATTACGTTATAACGTATAACGTTATGTGGTATTACGTTGTAACACATAACGTTAAATGCTATTACGTTATAACGTGTATCGTTATATAGTATTACGTTATAACGTGTAACGTTATAAAATATTGCGATATAACGTGTAACCATATATGGTATTACGTTATAACGTGTAACGTTATGTAGCATTACGTTATAACGTGTAACGTTATGTAGCATTACGCTATAACACGTAACGTTATACAGCATTACGTTATAACGTGTAACGTTATATAGTATTACGTTATAACGTTTAACGTTATATAGTATTACGTTATAACGTTTAACGTTATATAGTATTACGTTATAACGTATAACGTTGTGTAGTATTACGGTATAACGTGTAACTCTATATAGTATTACGTTCTAACGCATAACGTTATATAGTATTACGTTATCACGTGTAACGTTGTATAGTATGAGGTTATAACGTGTAACGCTGTATAGTATTAGGTGATAACGTGTATCGTTATATAGTATTACGTTATAAGGTGTAACGTTATATAGTATTTCGTTATAATGTGTAACCATATATAGTATTTCGTTATAAGGTGCAACGTTATATAGTATTTCGTTATAACGTGTAACCTTATATAGTATTACGTTATAACGTGTAACGTTATGTAGCGTTACGTTATAAGGTGTAACGTTATATAGTATTTCGTTATAAGGTGTAACGTTATATAGTATTTCGTTTTAACGTGTAACCATATATAGTATTACGTTATAACGTATAACGTTCTATAGTATTACGTTATAACGTGTAACGTTATGAAATATTGCGATATAACGTGTAACGTTATGTAGCATTACGTTATAACGTGTAACGTTATATAGTATTACGTTATAACGTATAACGGTATATAGCATTACGTTATAGCATGTAACGTTCTATAGTATTACGTTATAACGTGTAACGTTATAAAATATTGCGATATAACGTGTAACCTTATGTAGCATTACGTTATAACGTGTAACGTTATATAGTATTACGTTCTAACACATAACGTTATATAGCATTACGTTATAACGTGTATCGCTATATAGTATTAGGTTATAACATATAACGTTATGTGGTATTACGTTGCAACACATAACGTTAAATGCTATTACGGTATAACGTGTATCGTTATATAGTATTACGTTATAACGTGTAACGTTATAAAATATTGCGATATAACGTGTAACGTTATGTAGCATTACGTTATAACGTGTAACGTTATATAGTATTACGTTATAACCTGTAACGTTATATAGCATTACGTTATAACGTGTAACGTTATATAGCATTACGTTATAACGTGTAACGTTATGTAGCATTACGTTATAACGTGTAACGTTATAAAATATTGCGATATAACGTGTAACGTTATATAGTATTACGTTATAACGAGTAACGTTATATAGTATTTCGTTATAACGTGTAACGTTATAAAGTATTGCGCTATAACGTGTAACGTTATAAAATATTACGACATAACGTGTAACGTTATATAGTATTACGTTATAACGTGTAACCTTATATAGCATTACGTTATAACATGTAATGTTATATAGTATTACGTTCTAACACATAACGTTATATAGTATTTCATTGTAACGTGTAACGTAATATAGTATTACGTTATAACGTATAACGTTCTATAGTATTACGTTATAACGTGTAACGTTATAAAATATTGCGATATAACGTGTAACGTTATGTAGCATTACGTTATAACGTGTGACGTTATATAGTATATCGTTATAACGTGTAACCATATATAGTACTACGTTATAACGTATAACGTTCTATAGTATTACGTTACAACGTGTAACGTTTTGTAGCATTACGTTATAACGTGTAACGTTATATAGTATTACATTATAACGTGTCACGTTATATAGTATTACGTTATAACGTGTATCGTTATAAAGTATTTCGTTATAACGTGTAACGCTATATAGTATTACGTTATAACGTATAACGGTATGTTTTATTACGTTATAACGTGTAACGTTATATAGTATTACATTATAACGTGTCACGTTATATAGTATTACGTTATAACGTGTAACGTTTTGTAGCATTACGTTATAACGTATAACGTTATGTAGTATTACGTTATAACGTATAACGTTATGTAGTATTACGTTATAACGTTTAACGTTATATAGTATTACGTTATAACGTTTAACGTTATATAGTATTACGTTATAACGTATAACGTTATGTGGTATTACGTTGTAACACATAACGTTAAATGCTATTACGTTATAACGTGTACCGTTATATAGTATTACGTTATAACGTGTAACGTTATAAAATATTGCGATATAACGTGTAACCATATATGGTATTACGTTATAACGTGTAACGTTATGTAGCATTACGTTATAACGTGTAACGTTATGTAGCATTACGCTATAACACGTAACGTTATACAGCATTACGTTATAACGTGTAACGTTATATAGTATTACGTTATAACGTTTAACGTTATATAGTATTACGTTATAACGTTTAACGTTATATAGTATTACGTTATAACGTATAACGTTGTGTAGTATTACGGTATAACGTGTAACTCTATATAGTATTACGTTCTAACGCATAACGTTATATAGTATTACGTTATCACGTGTAACGTTGTATAGTATGAGGTTATAACGTGTAACGCTGTATAGTATTAGGTGATAACGTGTAAGGTTATATAGTATTACGTTATAAGGTGTAACGTTATACAGTATTTCGTTATAATGTGTAACCATATATAGTATTTCGTTATAAGGTGCAACGTTATATAGTATTTCGTTATAACGTGTAACCTTATATAGTATTACGTTATAACGTGTAACGTTATGTAGCGTTACGTTATAAGGTGTAACGTTATATAGTATTTCGTTATAAGGTGTAACGTTATATAGTATTTCGTTTTAACGTGTAACCATATATAGTATTACGTTATAACGTATAACGTTCTATAGTATTACGTTATAACGTGTAACGTTATAAAATATTGCGATATAACGTGTAACGTTATGTAGCATTACGTTATAACGTGTAACGTTATATAGTATTACGTTATAACGTATAACGGTATATAGCATTACGTTATAGCATGTAACGTTCTATAGTATTACGTTATAACGTGTAACGTTATAAAATATTGCGATATAACGTGTAACCTTATGTAGCATTACGTTATAACGTGTAACGTTATATAGTATTACGTTCTAACACATAACGTTATATAGCATTACGTTATAACGTGTATCGCTATATAGTATTAGGTTATAACATATAACGTTATGTGGTATTACGTTGCAACACATAACGTTAAATGCTATTACGGTATAACGTGTATCGTTATATAGTATTACGTTATAACGTGTAACGTTATAAAATATTGCGATATAACGTGTAACGTTATGTAGCATTACGTTATAACGTGTAACGTTATATAGTATTACGTTATAACCTGTAACGTTATATAGCATTACGTTATAACGTGTAACGTTATATAGCATTACGTTATAACGTGTAACGTTATGTAGCATTACGTTATAACGTGTAACGTTATAAAATATTGCGATATAACGTGTAACGTTATATAGTATTACGTTATAACGAGTAACGTTATATAGTATTTCGTTATAACGTGTAACGTTACAAAGTATTGCGCTATAACGTGTAACGTTATAAAATATTACGACATAACGTGTAACGTTATATAGTATTACGTTATAACGTGTAACCTTATATAGCATTACGTTATAACATGTAATGTTATATAGTATTACGTTCTAACACATAACGTTATATAGTATTTCATTGTAACGTGTAACGTAATATAGTATTACGTTATAACGTGTAACGTTGTATAGTATTAGGTTTTAACGTGTAACGTTATATAGTGTCAGGTGATAACGTGTAACGTTATATAGAATTTCGTTATAACGTGTAACCATATATAGTATTACGTTATAACGTATAACGTTCTATAGTATTACGTTATAACGTGTAACGTTATAAAATATTGCGATATAACGTGTAACGTTATGTAGCATTACGTTATAACGTGTGACGTTATATAGTATATCGTTATAACGTGTAACCATATATAGTACTACGTTATAACGAATAACGTTCTATAGTATTACGTTATAACGTGTAACGTTTTGTAGCATTACGTTATAACGTGTAACGTTATATAGTATTACATTATAACGTGTAACGTAATATAGTATTACGTTATAACGTGTAACGTTGTATAGTATTAGGTTATAACGTGTAACGCTGTATAGTATTAGGTGATGACGTGTAACGTTATATAGTATTACTTTATAACGTGTAACGTTATATAGTATTACGTCATAACGTATAACGTTATATAGTATTACGTTATAACGTGTAACGTTATAAAGTATTTCGTTATAACGTGTAACCATATATAGTATTACGTTATAACGTGTAACGTTTTGTAGCATTACGTTATAACGTATAACGTTATGTAGTATTACGTTATAACGTATAACGTTATGTAGTATTACGTTATAACGTTTAACGTTATATAGTATTACGTTATAACGTTTAACGTTATATAGTATTACGTTATAACGTATAACGTTATGTGGTATTACGTTGAAACACATAACGTTAAATGCTATTACGTTATAACGTGTATCGTTATATAGTATTACGTTATAACGTGTAACGTTATAAAATATTGCGATATAACGTGTAACCATATATGGTATTACGTTATAACGTGTAACGTTATGTAGCATTACGTTATAACGTGTAACGTTATGTAGCATTACGCTATAACACGTAACGTTATACAGCATTACGTTATAACGTGTAACGTTATATAGTATTACGTTATAACGTTTAACGTTATATAGTATTACGTTATAACGTTTAACGTTATATAGTATTACGTTATAACGTATAACGTTGTGTAGTATTACGGTATAACGTGTAACTCTATATAGTATTACGTTCTAACGCATAACGTTATATAGTATTACGTTATCACGTGTAACGTTGTATAGTATGAGGTTATAACGTGTAACGCTGTATAGTATTAGGTGATAACGTGTAACGTTATATAGTATTACGTTATAAGGTGTAACGTTATATAGTATTTCGTTATAATGTGTAACCATATATAGTATTTCGTTATAAGGTGCAACGTTGTATAGTATTTCGTTATAACGTGTAACCTTATATAGTATTACGTTATAACGTGTAACGTTATGTAGCGTTACGTTATAAGGTGTAACGTTATATAGTATTTCGTTATAAGGTGTAACGTTATATAGTATTTCGTTTTAACGTGTAACCATATATAGTATTACGTTATAACGTATAACGTTCTATAGTATTACGTTATAACGTGTAACGTTATAAAATATTGCGATATAACGTGTAACGTTATGTAGCATTACGTTATAACGTGTAACGTTATATAGTATTACGTTATAACGTATAACGGTATATAGCATTACGTTATAGCATGTAACGTTCTATAGTATTACGTTATAACGTGTAACGTTATAAAATATTGCGATATAACGTGTAACCTTATGTAGCATTACGTTATAACGTGTAACGTTATATAGTATTACGTTCTAACACATAACGTTATATAGCATTACGTTATAACGTGTATCGCTATATAGTATTAGGTTATAACGTATAACGTTATGTGGTATTACGTTGTAACACATAACGTTAAATGCTATTACGTTATAACGTGTGTCGTTATATAGTATTGCGTTATAACGTGTAACGTTATAAAATATTGCGATATAACGTGTAACCATATATGGTATTACGGTATGACGTGTATCGCTATATAGTATTACGTTATAACGTATAACGTTATGTGGTATTACGTTGTAACACATAACGTTAAATGCTATTACGTTATAACGTTTATCGTTATACAGTATTACGTTATAACGTGTAACGTTATAAAATATTGCGATATAACGTGTAACCATATATGGTATTACGTTATAACGTGTAACGTTATATAGCATTACGTTATAACGTGTAACGTTATATAGTATTACGTTATAACGTTTAACGTTATATAGTATTACGTTATAACGTATAACGTTGTGTAGTATTACGTTATAACGTGTAACGTTGTATAGTATTACGTTCTAACACATAACGTTATATAGTATTACGTTATCACGTGTAACCATATATGGTATTACGTTATAACGTTTAACGTTATATAGTATTACGTTATAACGTATAACGTTGTGTAGTATTACGGTATAACGTGTAACTCTATATAGTATTACGTTCTAACGCATAACGTTATATAGTATTACGTTATCACGTGTAACGTTGTATAGTATGAGGTTATAACGTGTAACGCTGTATAGTATTAGGTGATAATGTGTAACGTTATATAGTATTACGTTATAAGGTGTAACGTTATATAGTATTTCGTTATAATGTGTAACCATATATAGTATTTCGTTATAAGGTGCAACGTTATATAGTATTTCGTTATAACGTGTAACCTTATATAGTATTACGTTATAACGTGTAACGTTATGTAGCGTTACGTTATAAGGTGTAACGTTATATAGTATTTCGTTATAAGGTGTAACGTTATATAGTATTTCGTTTTAACGTGTAACCATATATAGTATTACGTTATAACGTATAACGTTCTATAGTATTACGTGATAACGTGTAACGTTATAAAATATTGCGATATAACGTGTAACGTTATGTAGCATTACGTTATAACGTGTAACGTTATATAGTATTACGTTATAACGTATAACGGTATATAGCATTACGTTATAGCATGTAACGTTCTATAGTATTACGTTATAACGTGTAACGTTATAAAATATTGCGATATAACGTGTAACCTTATGTAGCATTACGTTATAACGTGTAACGTTATATAGTATTACGTTCTAACACATAACGTTATATAGCATTACGTTATAACGTGTATCGCTATATAGTATTAGGTTATAACGTATAACGTTATGTGGTATTACGTTGTAACACATAACGTTAAATGCTATTACGTTATAACGTGTGTCGTTATATAGTATTACGTTATAACGTGTAACGTTATAAAATATTGCGATATAACGTGTAACCATATATGGTATTACGGTATGACGTGTATCGCTATATAGTATTACGTTATAACGTATAACGTTATGTGGTATTACGTTGTAACACATAACGTTAAATGCTATTACGTTATAACGTGTATCGTTATATAGTATTACGTTATAACGTGTAACGTTATAAAATATTGCGATATAACGTGTAACCATATATGGTATTACGTTATAACGTGTAACGTTATATAGCATTACGTTATAACGTGTAACGTTATATAGTATTACGTTATAACGTTTAACGTTATATAGTATTACGTTATAACGTATAACGTTGTGTAGTATTACGTTATAACGTTTAACGTTATATAGTATATCGTTATAACGTGTAACCATATATAGTACTACGTTATAACGTATAACGTTCTATAGTATTACGTTATAACGTGTAACGTTTTGTAGCATTACGTTATAACGTGTAACGTTATATAGTATTACATTATAACGTGTAACGTAATATAGTATTACGTTATAACGTGTAACGTTGTATAGTATTAGGTTATAACGTGTAACGCTGTATAGTATTAGGTGATGACGTGTAACGTTATATAGTATTACTTTATAACGTGTAACGTTATATAGTATTACGTCATAACGTATAACGTTATATAGTATTACGTTATAACGTGTAACGTTATAAAGTATTTCGTTATAACGTGTAACCATATATAGTATTACGTTATAACGTGTAACGTTTTGTAGCATTACGTTATAACGTATAACGTTATGTAGTATTACGTTATAACGTATAACGTTATGTAGTATTACGTTATAACGTTTAACGTTATATAGTATTACGTTATAACGTTTAACGTTATATAGTATTACGTTATAACGTATAACGTTATGTGGTATTACGTTGTAACACATAACGTTAAATGCTATTACGTTATAACGTGTATCGTTATATAGTATTACGTTATAACGTGTAACGTTATAAAATATTGCGATATAACGTGTAACCATATATGGTATTACGTTATAACGTGTAACGTTATGTAGCATTACGTTATAACGTGTAACGTTATGTAGCATTACGCTATAACACGTAACGTTATACAGCATTACGTTATAACGTGTAACGTTATATAGTATTACGTTATAACGTTTAACGTTATATAGTATTACGTTATAACGTTTAACGTTATATAGTATTACGTTATAACGTATAACGTTGTGTAGTATTACGGTATAACGTGTAACTCTATATAGTATTACGTTCTAACGCATAACGTTATATAGTATTACGTTATCACGTGTAACGTTGTATAGTATGAGGTTATAACGTGTAACGCTGTATAGTATTAGGTGATAACGTGTAACGTTATATAGTATTACGTTATAACGTATAACGTTCTATAGTATTACGTTATAACGTGTAACGTTATAAAATATTGCGATATAACGTGTAACGTTATGTAGCATTACGTTATAACGTGTAACGTTATATAGTATTACGTTATAACGTATAACGGTATATAGCATTACGTTATAGCATGTAACGTTCTATAGTATTACGTTATAACGTGTAACGTTATAAAATATTGCGATATAACGTGTAACCTTATGTAGCATTACGTTATAACGTGTAACGTTATATATGTCGGAGATGAAAGGAAAGCCGAAGCCTATCCTTGGAAATTTTGGGAATATCCTCTAGTACTCTATCCTAGATTTTATCGTAGCCGTAATTGTTCGAGATTCGTGATAGCGAGATTGGGTTCGAGGTGACGATTGGTCGCCGAACGTAGCCACGGTCGCGGGATGGACGTTTTGCCTAACGGAAGTCTGGAGTGGTTGTATGAGTTTTCCGAAAAACGTGGTTGTGGCGGCATGCGGCCTCGAGAGCGGGCCTAGCCACGTGTGATGTTGCCTCGGAGGTGCCGATACGATGGGACATACATTGTATTAAGAATCAAACTCCAGGCAGACATTGCCTAGCAACGGTGTTTGGAACTTTCTCGATGCTTCCAAACGGGTATAGAAAACAAATGCGATCGTACAGCGAGAAAAATCTCCACGACGCGGGGATTCGTGCGATTGCCTTGGAGAGTGACGCATCGAGCATTTTCGATAATCGTATTTGCGCTTAGTAGAGAGTTATCCCGTTGACCGTGGATTCGTTTGAACTCAAAAACATTATTCATAGTATTCATTAAACTTTTTATCTGTTAATCTCATTATTCGTACAATTTATTATTAACTTTATTATTAAACAAATTTATTATTCATTAGTCTCATTATTTGCTAAGCTTAGTGATAGCCTGTAGTGATAAGTGATAGATTGTATATACGTGTAAATAAAATCTCGGCTTTGTGGAACAATGGCTAGTACACGCGAAGAGTCGTTACGCGCCCAAACTTCCAATCTAAACCCGACATCAGAAGTGGGATCAGGCCCATGTATAACCATGGAACAACTCATGAAAGTCGTGGACCGGTTAACTCAGCCGAGAGAGCAAAAACCGAGTGCGGAATCTGCAAAGTTAGCGTTACCGCGTTTTAACCCCGAAATCGCGGGCGCCGACCCAGCCGCGTGGTGCGCGACCGTTAGTGTGATTATGGAAAAACGGCCTCTACAAGACGACGAGTTGTACCTTACTATAAGTCGTGCTCTAGAGGGTACAGCAGCACAGTGGCTTACGCAAGTTCCGGTCAGTGGTCTTACTTGGACAAAATTTACGGAACATTTTCTTGCGCGTTATGGTGGCACGGAGACGGCAACCTCAGCGCTAATGAGGATGTTCAACGAACAACCACTGGAGAACGAAACCACGGGGGCGTTTGGTAATCGTCTTCGCTCCCTTCTGTCGGCGAAATGGGAAAATCTAACCAACGCCGAAATAATCAACGCCGCCGTCCTTCTACGACTGATTTCGCACGATCGGCGTGTCGAACGGATAGCACTCACGAATGATATCGAGACTCAGGATCAATTCCATAAGGAAATGAGAGCTTTCTCTTACGCGAGAAAGAGACTGGTGCCTTCGTCAAATAATCCACCGGCGGAACCTGAAGCGAAACGAAGCAGGCCATCAGTTTCTCGGATTAAGTGCTACCGCTGTGGTGCTCACGGACATAGGAGAACGGAGTGTCGCCTGAAAATACAAACGGGGAGAGAGCAGGATATACGAAATCCGAGGGAAAAACGACCAGCCGTATCATCGAAGGTGACTTGCTTTAAATGCCGGGAGGAGGGACATATCGCGCCTAATTGTCCATCATTGCGGAGAAGAAACCACGATTCCAATGACGAACGCCGGATCGACTCCTGTGTAGTGGAAGCTCCGGCTGGTAGATTAAGCCATCTGGGTGAGTCGTATCCATTTTACTTTGATTCTGGGGCCGAGTGTTCGTTAATTAAAGAGTCCGTAGCCTCGAAATTTTCGGGTAAAAGAGTAACCGATATAGTAGTGATGCGGGGGATCGGGAATACTTGTACTAAGAGTACACTTCAGATTCTGTCCACCGTTTGTATTAATGGTCTTACATTGGAGATAGTTTTTCATGTCCTTGCTGATGATTACTTAAAATACGATATCATGATTGGCCGCGAGATTTTGAGCCAAGGGTTCGACGTAAATATCACGCAAAATAGCCTCGTTATTAGTAAAACAAAGATCGTTAACGCTTGCGGTAAAGTCGCGGAAGATGCGGTCAACATTAACGATGTCGACACTGATGTGATCGGTAACGACAAAGATAGATTAATCTCTGTTCTCGAAGAATTTAAAGAATCATTCATCACGGGTTTCCCGCGTACTCGCGTCAGTACGGGTCAGTTAGAAATAAGGCTGATCGATCCCAACGTCACCGTGCAAAGAAGCCCTTACCGGCTTAGCGAGGAAGAGCGAAGAATAGTACGCGAGAGAATAGGCGAATTAATCAGAGCAAAAATTGTAAGACCTAGTAATTCGCCGTTCGCGAGCCCCATGTTACTCGTGAAGAAGAAGGATGGCTCAGACAGATTGTGCGTAGACTACCGAGCGCTAAATAAAAATACGGTCGCGGATCGGTATCCTTTACCCCTTATCGCTGATCAAATCGCGAGATTGCAGAGTGCGAGATATTTCATTAGCCTGGACATGGCCAGCGGATTTCATCAGATTCCCATTCATCCTAACTCGACGGAATATACAGCGTTCGTTACCCCCGACGGTCAATACGAATACGTAACGATGCCGTTCGGGTTGAAAAATGCACCAGCCGTTTTCCAGAGAGCCATTTTCAAAGCCTTAGGCGACCTCGCTTATTCGTATGTCGTTGTTTACTTGGACGACGTTCTGATAATTGCCAACTCAGTAGGCCAAGCTCTAGAGAGATTGCACGTTGTACTAAACACCCTCGTAAACGCCGGATTCTCTTTCAATTTCGCCAAATGTTCCTTTCTGAAGACGTCGGTACTTTATTTGGGATATGTAATTCGTAACGGGGAAGTTCGTCCAAACCCGGGAAAAATACAAGCTTTGAATTCTTTACCCGCACCGTCGACCGTCACACAGCTTAGGCAGTTCATAGGTTTGGCCTCTTACTTTCGAAAATTCATTCCTAAATTTTCACAAGTGATGAAACCCCTGTATGCACTTACTTCTGGTAGCAAGCACATAACTTGGACGGATAGGCACGAGAAGATAAGACAAAGGGTAATTTCCGTCCTGACCGACGCGCCGGTGTTAATGATATTCGACCCTAATCTTCCCATAGAGCTACATACCGACGCTAGTTCGGAGGGGTATGGGGCTATTTTAATGCACAAGGTCGAGGGGAAAAACAGAGTCATTGAATATTACAGTAAGAGGACCAGTCCCGCGGAATCTAGATACCATTCGTACGAACTGGAGACGTTAGCAGTAGTAAGCGCCGTCAAGCATTTCCGACACTATTTACACGGGCGGAAATTCTTAGTTGTTACCGACTGTAATTCCTTGAAAGCCTCCAGCAACAAAGTAAATTTAAACGACCGGGTTTATAGGTGGTGGGCTTATTTGCAAACATTCGATTTTGACATCATGTATCGAGAGGGCAAACGAATGGCCCACGTAGATTTCTTTTCGCGAAACCCCGTAGACTTGAATCGCTGTACGATCGACAAAATCGAGGAGAAAGAGATTAATCTGGCCGAGATCTCCGAAGACTGGCTATTGGCGGAGCAACGTCGCGATCCCCAAATCTCCGAAATCGTCAATAAATTGCAGAACGAAGAGCTCGCGGAAGATATCGCGAATACGTATGAACTGCGATCCGGTACCCTATACCGTAAGATACAACGAAAAGGCAGAACCCTTTGCTTACCCATTGTTCCGAGAAGCTTTAGATGGTCCGTTATTAACCATGTGCATCAGTCAATCATGCACTTAGGTTGGGATAAAACGCTCGAGAAACTGTACGAGTATTACTGGTTCGAGGGAATGGCGAAGTATGTTCGTCGATTCGTCGAGAACTGTCATGCTTGTCGAGTTTCGAAGGCCAGTTCAGGTAAAATACAAGCTGAACTACATCCTATACCTAAGACCGGCATACCGTGGCATACAGTGCACATGGATATAACGGGCAAGCTAAGTGGCAAAAATGATTCGAAAGAATATGTCATTGTCTTGGTCGATGCCTTCACGAAATTCGTGTACTTACATCACACTCGCAAATTAGATTCGTTTAGCGTTATCAAAGCACTTAAGTCCGCTATATTTTTATTCGGTGGTCCCTGTCGGATAATAGCGGACCAAGGAAGATGTTTTACGGGCAGGGAATTTCAAGAGTTCTGTGAGAGTAAACAAATTAAAGTTCATTTGATTGCGACCGGTGCAAGTAGGGCCAATGGACAGGTAGAGCGTGTTATGAGTATGCTAAAGAATATGTTTACGACGGTAGAAACGACCGGGCGTTCATGGCAAGACGCGATCGGGGAGATACAATTGGCTTTGAATTGTACCACCAACCGTGTGACTAAATCGAGTCCTTTAGAGTTATTGATTGGTAGAGCAGCAAGACCATATGACTTATCGCTACCTGATAACATCGAGGAAAAAGAAATAGATATCTCCAGTGTAAGACAGCAGGCAATAAAAGAAATGGAAACAAATGCTAGGTATGACAAAGAGAGATTCGATAAAACCAAAGCTAAAGTGGTTAGGTTTAATCTTGGTGATTTGGTACTACGCCAAAATGAAGAAAGGAACCAGACAAAACTAGATCCAAAATTCGGGGGTCCATTCGTGATATCGGAGGTTCTGGAAGGAGACCGATATATCTTAAAAACATTGGATGGGAAAAGGTCATACAAGTACAGTCATGATAGGTTAAGAAAAATGCCGGATAGTTGCATTCCTGCGGAGTTGGATGTCTGTGGTGATGGCGAGAAGAGTGATCAGGGCGATGTGAGTACTCCGATCCCAGAGGATCGTAGGATTACATGAGCCCAGGTGTGGCCATGGGATGGAGTTCAGTGTGGTCAGGCACTGGAAGTGACAGTGTCACGAAGCTGGAGCTGGTCTAGTACCGACAGCGACAATGTCACGAAGCTGGAGCTGGTCTAGTACCGACAGCGACAATGTCACGAAGCTGGAGCTGGTCTAGTACCGACAGCGACAATGTCACGAAGCTGGAGCTGGTCTAGTACCGACAGCGACAATGTCACGAAGCTGGAGCTGGTCTAGTACCGACAGCGACAATGCTATGAAGCTGGTTATGGAACGAACTTTGAGTGAATGTGCGATTCGAAGGATGAGACTCATTTGGAGTGCTAAATCGAGAATGGTCCATCATGTCATTACGACCCGACTGATAGCCCACAGGATGCAACTGGCACTTCGAACGCTAATCATAATGATACTAATCTTGTTTCCTTTGCTTGGTTGTCAAAGGTACACCCGAGGACGTGTGATAGTCAGGATGGCCGTGTCGGAGATGAAAGGAAAGCCGAAGCCTATCCTTGGAAATTTTGGGAATATCCTCTAGTACTCTATCCTAGATTTTATCGTAGCCGTAATTGTTCGAGATTCGTGATAGCGAGATTGGGTTCGAGGTGACGATTGGTCGCCGAACGTAGCCACGGTCGCGGGATGGACGTTTTGCCTAACGGAAGTCTGGAGTGGTTGTATGAGTTTTCCGAAAAACGTGGTTGTGGCGGCATGCGGCCTCGAGAGCGGGCCTAGCCACGTGTGATGTTGCCTCGGAGGTGCCGATACGATGGGACATACATTGTATTAAGAATCAAACTCCAGGCAGACATTGCCTAGCAACGGTGTTTGGAACTTTCTCGATGCTTCCAAACGGGTATAGAAAACAAATGCGATCGTACAGCGAGAAAAATCTCCACGACGCGGGGATTCGTGCGATTGCCTTGGAGAGTGACGCATCGAGCATTTTCGATAATCGTATTTGCGCTTAGTAGAGAGTTATCCCGTTGACCGTGGATTCGTTTGAACTCAAAAACATTATTCATAGTATTCATTAAACTTTTTATCTGTTAATCTCATTATTCGTACAATTTATTATTAACTTTATTATTAAACAAATTTATTATTCATTAGTCTCATTATTTGCTAAGCTTAGTGATAGCCTGTAGTGATAAGTGATAGATTGTATATACGTGTAAATAAAATCTCGGCTTTGTGGAACAATGGCTAGTACACGCGAAGAGTCGTTACGCGCCCAAACTTCCAATCTAAACCCGACATATAGTATTACGTTCTAACACATAACGTTATATAGCATTACGTTATAACGTGTATCGCTATATAGTATTAGGTTATAACGTATAACGTTATGTGGTATTACGTTGTAACACATAACGTTAAATGCTATTACGTTATAACGTGTGTCGTTATATAGTATTACGTTATAACGTGTAACGTTATAAAATATTGCGATATAACGTGTAACCATATATGGTATTACGGTATGACGTGTATCGCTATATAGTATTACGTTATAACGTATAACGTTATGTGGTATTACGTTTAACACATAACGTTAAATGCTATTACGTTATAACGTGTATCGTTATATAGTATTACGTTATAACGTGTAACGTTATAAAATATTGCGATATAACGTGTAACCATATATGGTATTACGTTATAACGTGTAACGTTATGTGGTATTACGTTCTAACACATAACGTTATATAGTATTACGTTATCACGTGTAACGTTGTAAAGTATTAGGATATAACGTGTAACGCTGTATAGTATTAGGTGATGACGTGTAGCGTTATATAGTATTACTTTATAACGTGTAACGTTATAAAGTATTACGTTATAACGTGTAACGTTATCTAGTATATCGTTATAACGTGTAACCTTATATAGTATTACGTTATCACGTGTAACGTTATAAAGTATTACGTTATAACGCATAACGTACCATAGTACAACGTTATAACGTGTAACGTTATAAAATATTGCGATATAACGTGTAACGTTATATAGTATTACGTTATAACGTGTAACGTTATATAGCATTACGTTATAACATGTAACGTTATATAGTATTACGTTCTAACACATAACGTTATATAGTATTTCATTGTAACGTGTAACGTAATATAGTATTACGTTATAACGTGTAACGTTGTATAGTATTAGGTTATAACGTGTAACGCTGTATAGTATTAGGTGATGACGTGTAACGTTATATAGTATTACTTTATAACGTGTAACGTTATATAGTATTACGTCATAACGTATAACGTTATGTAGTATTACGGTATAACGTGTAACGTAATATAGCATTAGGTTATAACGTGTAACGTTATATAGTATTTCGTTATAATGTGTAACCATATATAGTATTACGTTATAACGTGTAACGTTATACAGCATTATGTTATAACGTATAACGTTATGTAGTATTGCGGTATAACGTGTAACGCTATATAGTATTACGTTATATCGTATAACGTGATGTTCTATTACGTTATAACGTGTAACGTTATAAAATATTGCGATATAACGTTTAACGTTATGTAGCATTACGTTATAACGTGTAACGTTATATAGTATTACGTTATAACGTGTAACGTTATATAGTCTTACGTTATAACGTGTAACGTTATATAGCATTACGTTATAGCATGTAACGTTCTGTAGTATTACGTTATAACGTGTAACGTTATAAAATATAGCGATATAACGTGTAACGTTATGTAGCATTACGTTATAACGTGTAACGTTATATAGCAATACGTTACAACATGTAACGTTATATAGTATTACGTTCTAACACATAACGTTATATAGTATTACGTTATCACGTGTAACGTGGTATAGTATTAGGTTATAACTTGTAACGCTGTATATTATTAGGTGATAACGTGTAACGTTATATAGTATTGCGTTATAAGGTGTAACGTTACAAAGTATTACGCTATAACGTGTAACGTTATAAACTATTACGCGATAACGTGTACCGTTATATAGTAGTACGTTATAACGTGTAACGCTATATAGTATTACGTTATAACGTATAACGGTATGTTTTATTACGTTATAACATGTAACGTTATGTAGCATTACGTTATAACGTGTAACGTTATATAGTATTACATTATAACGTGTCACGTTATATAGTATTATGTTATAACGTGTAACGTTATAAAGTATTTCGTTATAACGTGTAACCATATATGGTATTACGTTATAACGTGTAACGTTATGTAGCATTACGTTATAACGTGTAACGTTTTGTAGCATTACGTTATAACGTGTAACGTTATATAGCATTACGTTATAACGTATAACGTTATATAGTATTACGTTATAACGTATAACGTTATGTAGTATTACGTTATAACGTATAACGTTATGTAGTATTACGTTATAACGTATAACGTTATGTAGTATTACGTTATAACGTATAACGTTATGTAGTATTACGGTATAACGTGTATCGCTATATAGTATTACGTTATAACGTATAACGTTATGTGGTATTACGTTGTAACACATAACGTTAAATGCTATTACGTTATAACGTGTATCGTTATATAGTATTACGTTATAACGTGTAACGTTATAAAATATTGCGATATAACGTGTAACGTTATGTAGCATTACGTTATAACGTGTAACGTTATATAGTATTACGTTATAACCTGTAACGTTATATAGCATTACGTTATAACGTGTAACGTTATGTAGCATTACGTTATAACGTGTAACGTTATATAGCATTACGTTATAACGTGTAACGTTATATAGTATTACGTTATAACGTTTAACGTTATATAGTATTACGTTATAACGTTTAACGTTATATAGTATTACGTTATAACGTTTAACGTTATATAGTATTACGTTATAACGTATAACGTTGTGTAGTATTACGGTATAACGTGTAACGTTTTATAGTATTAGGTTACAACGTGTAACGTTTTATATTATTACGTTTTAACGTATAACGGTATGTAGCACATCACTATAACGTATAAAATTATGTGGTATTACGTTATAACGTGTAACGTTATATAGTATTACGTTATAACGTGTAACGTTATATAGTATTACGTTAAAACATATAACGTTATATAGTAATACGTTATAACGTGTAACGTTTTATAGTATTAGGTTACAACGTGTAACGTTTTATATTATTACGTTTTAACGTATAACGGTATGTAGCACATCACTATAACGTATAAAATTATGTGGTATTACGTTATAACGTGTAACGTTTTATTGTATTACGTTATAACGTGTAACGTTATATAGTATTACGTTATAACGTGTAACGTTATGTAGCATTACGTTATAACGTGTAACGTTATATAGTATTACGTTATAACCTGTAACGTTATATAGCATTACGTTATAACGTGTAACGTTATATAGCATTACGTTATAACGTGTAACGTTATGTAGCATTACGTTATAACGTGTAACGTTATAAAATATTGCGATATAACGTGTAACGTTATATAGTATTACGTTATAACGAGTAACGTTATATAGTATTTCGTTATAACGTGTAACGTTATAAAGTATTGCGCTATAACGTGTAACGTTATAAAATATTACGACATAACGTGTAACGTTATATAGTATTACGTTATAACGTGTAACCTTATATAGCATTACGTTATAACATGTAATGTTATATAGTATTACGTTCTAACACATAACGTTATATAGTATTTCATTGTAACGTGTAACGTAATATAGTATTACGTTATAACGTGTAACGTTGTATAGTATTAGGTTTTAACGTGTAACGTTATATAGTGTCAGGTGATAACGTGTAACGTTATATAGTATTTCGTTATAACGTGTAACCATATATAGTATTACGTTATAACGTATAACGTTCTATAGTATTACGTTATAACGTGTAACGTTATAAAATATTGCGATATAACGTGTAACGTTATGTAGCATTACGTTATAACGTGTGACGTTATATAGTATATCGTTATAACGTGTAACCATATATAGTACTACGTTATAACGTATAACGTTCTATAGTATTACGTTATAACGTGTAACGTTTTGTAGCATTACGTTATAACGTGTAACGTTATATAGTATTACATTATAACGTGTCACGTTATATAGTATTACGTTATAACGTGTATCGTTATAAAGTATTTCGTTATAACGTGTAACGCTATATAGTATTACGTTATAACGTATAACGGTATGTTTTATTACGTTATAACGTGTAACGTTATATAGTATTACCTTATAACGTGTCACGTTATATAGTATTACGTTATAACGTGTAACGTTATAAAGTATTTCGTTATAACGTGTAACCATATATGGTATTACGTTATAACGTGTAACGTTATGTAGCATTACGTTATAACGTGTAACGTTTTGTAGCATTACGTTATAACGTATAACGTTATGTAGTATTACGTTATAACGTATAACGTTATGTAGCATTACGCTATAACACGTAACGTTATACAGCATTACGTTATAACGTGTAACGTTATATAGTATGACGTTATAACGTGTAATGTTATAAAATATTGCGATATAACGTGTAACGTTATGTAGCATTACGTTATAACGTGTGACGTTATATAGTATATCGTTATAACGTGTAACCATATATAGTACTACGTTATAACGTATAACGTTCTATAGTATTACGTTATAACGTGTAACGTTTTGTAGCATTACGTTATAACGTGTAACGTTATATAGTATTACATTATAACGTGTCACGTTATATAGTATTACGTTATAACGTGTATCGTTATAAAGTATTTCGTTATAACGTGTAACGCTATATAGTATTACGTTATAACGTATAACGGTATGTTTTATTACGTTATAACGTGTAACGTTATATAGTATTACCTTATAACGTGTCACGTTATATAGTATTACGTTATAACGTGTAACGTTATAAAGTATTTCGTTATAACGTGTAACCATATATGGTATTACGTTATAACGTGTAACGTTATGTAGCATTACGTTATAACGTGTAACGTTTTGTAGCATTACGTTATAACGTATAACGTTATGTAGTATTACGTTATAACGTATAACGTTATGTAGCATTACGCTATAACACGTAACGTTATACAGCATTACGTTATAACGTGTAACGTTATATAGTATTACGTTATAACGTTTAACGTTATATAGTATTACGTTATAACGTTTAACGTTATATAGTATTACGTTATAACGTATAACGTTGTGTAGTATTACGGTATAACGTGTAACGCTATATAGTATTACGTTCTAACGCATAACGTTATATAGTATTACGTTATCACGTGTAACGTTGTATAGTATGAGGTTATAACGTGTAACGCTGTATAGTATTAGGTGATAACGTGTAACGTTATATAGTATTACGTTATAAGGTGTAACGTTATATAGTATTTCGTTATAATGTGTAACCATATATAGTATTTCGTTATAAGGTGCAACGTTGTATAGTATTTCGTTATAACGTATAACGTTATGTGGTATTACGTTGTAACACATAACGTTAAATGCTATTACGTTATAACGTGTATCGTTATATAGTATTACGTTATAACGTGTAACGTTATAAAATATTGCGATATAACGTGTAACCATATATGGTATTACGTTATAACGTGTAACGTTATATAGCATTACGTTATAACGTGTATCGTTATATAGTATTACGTTATAACGTTTAACGTTATATAGTATTACGTTATAACGTATAACGTTGTGTAGTATTACGTTATAACGTGTAACGTTATATAGTATTACGTTCTAACACATAACGTTATATAGTATTACGTTATCACGTGTAACGTTGTAAAGTATTAGGATATAACGTGTAACGCTGTATAGTATTAGGTGATGACGTGTAACGTTATATAGTATTACTTTATAACGTGTAACGTTATAAAGTATTACGTTATAACGTGTAACGTTATCTAGTATTTCGTTATAACGTGTAACGTTATATAGCATTACGTTATAACATGTAACGTTATATAGTATTACGTTCTAACACATAACGTTATATAGTATTTCATTGTAACGTGTAACGTAATATAGTATTACGTTATAACGTGTAACGTTGTATAGTATTAGGTTATAACGTGTAACGCTGTATAGTATTAGGTGATGACGTGTAACGTTATATAGTATTACTTTATAACGTGTAACGTTATATAGTATTACGTCATAACGTATAACGCTATGTAGTATTACGGTATAACGTGTAACGTAATATAGCATTAGGTTATAACGTGTAACGTTATATAGTATTTCGTTATAATGTGTAACCATATATAGTATTACGTTATAACGTGTAACGTTATACAGCATTACGTTATAACGTATAACGTTATGTAGTATTGCGGTATAACGTGTAACGCTATATAGTATTACGTTATATCGTATAACGTTATGTTCTATTACGTTATAACGTGTAACGTTATAAAATATTGCGATATCACGTTTAACGTTATGTAGCATTACGTTATAACGTGTAACGTTATATAGTATTACGTTATAACGTGTAACGTTATATAGTATTACGTTATAACGTGTAACGTTATATAGCATTACGTTATAGCATGCAACGTTCTGTAGTATTACGCTATAACGTGTAACGTTATAAAATATAGCGATATAACGTGTAACGTTATGTAGCATTACGTTATAACGTATAACGGTATGTTTTATTACGTTATAACATGTAACGTTATGTAGCATTACGTTATAACGTGTAACGTTATATAGTATTACATTATAACGTGTCACGTTATATAGTATTATGTTATAACGTGTAACGTTATAAAGTATTTCGTTATAACGTGTAACCATATATGGTATTACGTTATAACGTGTAACGTTATGTAGCATTACGTTATAACGTGTAACGTTTTGTAGCATTACGTTATAACGTGTAACGTTTTGTAGCATTACGTTATAACGTATAACGTTATGTAGTATTACGGTATAACGTGTATCGCTATATAGTATTACGTTATAACGTATAAAGTTATGTGGTATTACGTTGTAACACATAACGTTAAATGCTATTACGTTATAACGTGTATCGTTATATAGTATTACGCTATAACGTATAACGTTATGTATCACATCAGTATAACGTATAACACTATGTAGTATTACGTTATAATGTGTGACATTATAAAGTATTACGTTATAACGTGTAACGTTATATAGTATTACGTTATAACGTGTAACGTTATATAGTATTACGTTATAACGTGTAACGTTATATAGTATTACGTTATAACGTGTAACGTTATATAGTATTACGTTATAACGTGTAACGATATAAAGTATAACGTTATAACGTGTAACGTTATATAGTATTACGTTATAACGTGTAACGATATAAAGTATTACGTTATAACGTGTAACGTTATATAGTATTACGTTATAACGTGTAACGTTATATAGTATTACGTTATAACGTGTAACGTTATATAGTATTACGTTAAAACATATAACGTTATATAGTAATACGTTATAACGTGTAACGTTTTATAGTATTAGGTTACAACGTGTAACGTTTTATATTATTACGTTTTAACGTATAACGGTATGTAGCACATCACTATAACGTATAAAATTATGTGGTATTACGTTATAACGTGTAACGTTTTATTGTATTACGTTATAACGTGTAACGTTATATAGTATTACGTTATAACGTGTAACGTTATATAGTATTACGTTATAACGTGTAACGTTATATAGTATTACGTTATAACGTGTAACGTTATATAGTATTACGTTAAAACATATAACGTTATATAGTAATACGTTATAACGTGTAACGTTTTATAGTATTAGGTTACAACGTGTAACGTTTTATATTATTACGTTTTAACGTATAACGGTATGTAGCACATCACTATAACGTATAAAATTATGTGGTATTACGTTATAACGTGTAACGTTTTATTGTATTACGTTATAACGTGTAACGTTATATAGTATTACGTTATAACGTGTAACGTTATATAGTATTACGTTATAACGTGTAACGTTATATAGTATTACGTTATAACGTGTAACGTTATATAGTATTACGTTATAACGTGTAACGTTATATAGTATTACGTTATAACGTGTAACGTTATATAGTATTACGTTAAAACATATAACGTTATATAGTAATACGTTATAACGTGTAACGTTTTATAGTATTAGGTTACAACGTGTAACGTTTTATATTATTACGTTTTAACGTATAACGGTATGTAGCACATCACTATAACGTATAAAATTATGTGGTATTACGTTATAACGTGTAACGTTTTATTGTATTACGTTATAACGTGTAACGTTATATAGTATTACGTTATAACGTGTAATGTTATATAGTATTACGTTATAACGTGTAACGTGATATAGTATTACGTTATAACGTGTAACGTTATATATTATTACGTTATAACGTGTACCGTTATGTAGCACATCAGTATAACGTATAACACTATGTAGCATTACGTTGTAACGTGTAACGTTTTATTGTATTACGTTATAACGTGTAACGTTATATAGTATTACGTTATAACGTGTATCGTTTTATAGTATTACGTTATAACTTGTAATGTTATATAGTATTACGTTATAGCGTGTAACGTTATATAGTATTACGTTATAACGTGTAACGTTATATAGTATTACGTTGTAACGTGTAGCGTTCTATAGTATTACGTTATAACGCGTAACATTATATATTATTACGTTATAACGTGTAACGTTATGTAGCACATCAGTCTAACGTATAACACTATGTAGTATTACGTTATAATGTGCAACGTTATATAGTATTACGTTATGACGTATAACATTATATGGTATTACGTTATAACGTGTAACGTTATATAGTATTACGTTATGACGTGTAACGTTTTATAGTATTACGTTCTAACGTGTAACGTTATATATTATTACGTTATAACGTGTAACGTTATATAGTACATCAGTATAACGTATAACATTATATGGTATTACGTTATAACGTGTAACGTTATATAGTATTACGTTATAATGTATAACGTTATATAGTATTACGCTATAACGTGTAACGTTATACAGTAATACCTTGTATCGTGTAACGTTATATAGTACTACGTTATAACGTGTAACGTTATATAGTATTACGTTATATTGTGTAACGTTATATAGTATTACGCTATAACGTGTAACGATATAAAGTATTACGTTATAACGTGTAACGTTATATAGTATTACGTTATAACGTGTAACGTTATATAGTATTACGTTAAAACATATAACGTTATATAGTAATACGTTATAACGTGTAACGTTTTATAGTATTAGGTTACAACGTGTAACGTTTTATATTATTACGTTTTAACGTATAACGGTATGTAGCACATCACTATAACGTATAAAATTATGTGGTATTACGTTATAACGTGTAACGTTTTATTGTATTACGTTATAACGTGTAACGTTATATAGTATTACGTTATAACGTGTAATGTTATATAGTATTACGTTATAACGTGTAACGTCATATAGTATTACGTTATAACGTGTATCGTTATATATTATTACGTTATAACGTGTATCGTTATGTAGCACATCAGTATAACGTATAACACTATGTAGCATTACGTTATAATGTGTGACATTATAAAGTATTACGTTATAACGTGTAACGTTATATAGTATTACGTTATAACGTGTAACGTGATATAGTATTACGTTATAACGTGTAACGTTATACATTATTACGTTATAACGTGTAGCGTTATGTAGCACATCAGTATAACGTATAACACTATGTAGCATTACGTTATAACGTGTAACGTTTTATTGTATTACGTTATAACGTGTAACGTTATATAGTATTACGTTATAACGTGTAACGTTTTATAGTATTACGTTATAACGTGTAATGTTATATAGTATTACGTTATAACGTGTAACGTCATATAGTATTACGTTATAACGTGTATCGTTATATATTATTACGTTATAACGTGTATCGTTATATATTATTACGTTATAACGTGTATCGTTATGTAGCACATCAGTATAACGTATAACACTATGTAGCATTACGTTATAATGTGTGACATTATAAAGTATTACGTTATAACGTGTAACGTTATATAGTATTACGTTATAACGTGTAACGTGATATAGTATTACGTTATAACGTGTAACGTTATACATTATTACGTTATAACGTGTAGCGTTATGTAGCACATCAGTATAACGTATAACACTATGTAGCATTACGTTATAATGTGTGACATTATAAAGTATTACGTTATAACGTGTAACGTTTTATAGTATTAGGTTACAACGTGTAACGTTTTATATTATTACGTTTTAACGTATAACGGTATGTAGCACATCACTATAACGTATAAAATTATGTGGTATTACGTTATAACGTGTAACGTTTTATTGTATTACGTTATAACGTGTAACGTTATATAGTATTACGTTATAACGTGTAATGTTATATAGTATTACGTTATAACGTGTAACGTCATATAGTATTACGTTATAACGTGTATCGTTATATATTATTACGTTATAACGTGTATCGTTATGTAGCACATCAGTATAACGTATAACACTATGTAGCATTACGTTATAATGTGTGACATTATAAAGTATTACGTTATAACGTGTAACGTTATATAGTATTACGTTATAACGTGTAACGTGATATAGTATTACGTTATAACGTGTAACGTTATACATTATTACGTTATAACGTGTAGCGTTATGTAGCACATCAGTATAACGTATAACACTATGTAGCATTACGTTATAACGTGTAACGTTTTATTGTATTACGTTATAACGTGTAACGTTATATAGTATTACGTTATAACGTGTAACGTTTTATAGTATTACGTTATAACGTGTAATGTTATATAGTATTACGTTATAACGTGTAACGTCATATAGTATTACGTTATAACGTGTAACGTTATATAGTATTACGTTATATCGTGCAACGTTATATAGTATTACGTTGTAACGTGTAGCGTTCTATAGTATTACGTTATAACGCGTAACATTATATATTATTACGTTATAACGTGTAACGTTATGTAGCACATCAGTCTAACGTATAACACTATGTAGTATTACGTTATAATGTGTGACATTATAAAGTATTACGTTATAATGTGTAACGTTATATAGTATTACGTTATAACGTGTAACGTTATATAGTATTACGTTGCAACGTGTAGCGTTCTATAGTATTACGTTATAACGCGTATCGTTTTATAGTATTACGTTATAACGTGTAACGTTATATATTATTACGTTATAACGTGTAACGTTATGTAGCACATCAGTGTAACGTATAACACTATGTAGTATTACGTTATAATGTGTGACATTATATATTATTACGTTATAACGTGTAACGTTTTATTGTATTACGTTATAACGTGTAACGTTATATATTATTCCGTTATAACGTGTAACGTTATGTAGCACATCAGTGTAACGTATAACACTATGTAGTATTACGTTATAATGTGTGACATTATAAACTATTACGTTATAACGTGTAACGTTTTATAGTATTACGTTATAACGTGTAACGTTAGATAGTATCACGTTATAATGTATATCGGTATGTAGCACATCAGTATAACGTATAACATTATATGGTATTACGTTATAACGTCTAACGTTATATAGTATTACGTTATGACGTATAACGTTATATAGTATTACGTTATAACGTGTAACGTTATATAGTATTACGTTATAACGTGTAACGTTTTATAGTATTACGTTATAACGTGTAACGTTATATAGTATTACGTTATAATGTATATCGGTATGTAGCACATCAGTATAACGTATAACATTATGTGGTATTACGTTATAACGTGTAACGTTATTAAGTATTACGTTATAACGTGTAACGTTATATAGTATTACGCTATAACGTGTAACGTTATACATTAATACCATGTATCGTGTAACGTTATATAGTACTACGTTATAACGTGTAACGTTATATAGTATTACGTTATATTGTGTAACGTTATATAGTATTACGCTATAACGTGTAACGTTATATAGTACTACGTTATAACGTGTAACGTTGTATAGTACATCAGTATAACGTATAACATTATATGGTATTACGTTATAATGTGCAACGTTATATAGTATTACGTTATGACGTATAACATTATATAGTATTACGTTATAACGTGTAACGTTATACAGTATTCCGTTATGACGTGTAACGTTTTAGAGTATTACGTTGTAACGTGTAACGTTATATATTATTACGTTATAACGTGTAACGTTATATAGTACATCAGTATAACGTATAACATTATATGGTATTACGTTATAACGTGTAACGTTATATAGTATTACGTTATAATGTATAACGTTATATAGTATTACGCTATAACGTGTAACGTTATACTGTAATACCTTGTATCGTGTAACGTTATATAGTACTACGTTATAACGTGTAACGTTATATAGTATTACGTTATATTGTGTAACGTTATATAGTATTACGCTATAACGTATAACGTTATGTAGCACATCAGTATAACGTATAACACTATGTAGTATTACGTTATAACGTGTAACGTTTTATAGTATTACGTTATAACGTGTAATGTTATATAGTATTACGTTATAACGTGTAACGTCATATAGTATTACGTTATAACGTGTAACGTTATATAGTATTACGTTATAACGTGCAACGTTATGTAGTATTACGTTGTAACGTGTAGCGTTCTATAGTATTACGTTATAACGCGTAACATTATATATTATTACGTTATAACGTGTAACGTTATGTAGCACATCAGTCTAACGTATAACACTATGTAGTATTACGTTATAATGTGTGACATTATAAAGAATTACGTTATAATGTGTAACGTTATATAGTATTACGTTATAACATGTAACGTTATATAGTATTACGTTATAACGTGTAACGTTATATAGTATTACGTTATAACGTGTAACGATATAAAGTATAACGTTATAACGTGTAACGTTATATAGTATTACGTTATAACGTGTAACGATATAAAGTATTACGCTATAACGTGTAACGTTATATAGTATTACGTTATAATGTATATCGGTATATAGCACATCAGTATAATGTATAACATTATGTGGTATTACGTTATAACGTGTAACGATATAAAGTATTACGTTATAACGTGTAACGTTATATAGTATTACGTTATAATGTATATCGGTATATAGCACATCAGTATAACGTATAACATTATGTGGTATTACGTTATAACGTGTAACGTTATTAAGTATTACGTTATAACGTGTAACGCTATAAAGTATTACGTTATAACGTGTAACGTTATATTGCATTACGTTATAACGTGTAACGTTATATAATATTGCGTTATAACGTGTAACGATATAAAGTATTACGTTATAACGTGTAACGATATAAAGTATTACGTTATAACGTGTAACGTTCTATAGTATTACGTTATAACGTGTAACGCTATAAAGTATTACGATATAACGTGTAACGTTATATAGTATTGCGTTAAAACGTGTAACGTTATATAGTATTACGCTATAACGTGTAACGTTATACAGAAATACCTTGTATCGTGTAACGTTATATAGTACTACGCTATAACGTGTAACGTTATATAGTATTACGTTATAACGTGTAACGTTATATAGTATTACGTTATAACGTGTAACGTTATATAGTATTACGTTATAACGTATAACGTTATATAGTATTACGTTATGACGTGTAACGTTATATAGTATTACGTTATGACGTGTAACGTTATATAGTATTACGTCATAACGTGTAACGTAACACAGTAGTACGTTATATTGTGTAACGTTATATAGTATTACGCTATAACGTGTAACGTTATATAGTACTACGTTATAACGTGTAACGTTATATATTATTACGTTATAACGTGTAACGTTATACAGTATTACGTTATAACGTAGAACGCTACATAGTATTATGTTATAACGTATAACGTTATGTAGTACGTTAGTATAACGTAAAACATTAAATAAGATTACGGTATAACGTATAACATTATATAGCATAGCAGTATAATGTATAATGTTACATAGCATTACGTTATAACCTATAACATTATATAGTATTACGTTATAACGTGTAACGCTATAAAGTATTACGATATAACGTGTAACGTTATATAGTAATACGTTATAACGTGTAACGTTATATATTATTCCGTTATAACGTGTAACGTTATGTAGCACATCAGTGTAACGTATAACACTATGTAGTATTACGTTATAATGTGTGACATTATAAACTATTACGTTATAACGTGTAACGTTTTATTGTATTACGTTATAACGTGTAACGTTTTATTGTATTACGTTATAACGTGTAACGTTATATATTATTACGTTATAACGTGTAACGTTATGCAGCACATCAGTATAACGTATAACACTATGTAGCATTACGTTATAATGTGTGACATTATAAAGTACTACGTTATAACGTGTAACGTTTTATAGTATTACGTTATAACGTGTAACGTTAGATAGTATTACGTTATAATGTATATCGGTATGTAGCACATCAGTATAACGTATAACATTATATGGTATTACGTTATAACGTCTAACGTTATATAGTATTACGTTATGACGTATAACGTTATATAGTATTACGTTATAACGTGTAACGTTATATAGTATTCCGTTATAACGTGTAACGTTTTATAGTATTACGTTATAACGTGTAACGTTATATAGTATTACGTTATAATGTATATCGGTATGTAGCACATCAGTATAACGTATAACATTATGTGGTATTACGTTATAACGTGTAACGTTATTAAGTATTACGTTATAACGTGTAACGTTATATAGTATTACGCTATAACGTGTAACGTTATACATTAATACCATGTATCGTGTAACGTTATATAGTACTACGTTATAACGTGTAACGTTATATAGTATTACGTTATATTGTGTAACGTTATATAGTATTACGCTATAACGTGTAACGTTATATAGTACTACGTCATAACGTGTAACGTTATATAGTACATCAGTATAACGTATAACATTATATGGTATTACGTTATAATGTGCAACGTTATATAGTATTACGTTATGACGTATAACATTATATAGTATTACGTTATAACGTGTAACGTTATATAGTATTACGTTATGACGTGTAACGTTTTAGAGTATTACGTTGTAACGTGTAACGTTATATATTATTACGTTATAACGTGTAACGTTATATAGTACATCAGTATAACGTATAACATTATATGGTATTACGTTATAACGTGTAACGTTATATAGTATTACGTTATAATGTATAACGTTATATAGTATTACGCTATAACGTGTAACGTTATACAGTAATACCTTGTATCGTGTAACGTTATATAGTACTACGTTATAACGTGTAACGTTATATAATATTACGTTATATTGTGTAACGTTATATAGTATTACGCTATAACGTATAACGTTATGTAGCACATCAGTATAACGTATAACACTATGTAGTATTACGTTATAACGTGTAACGTTTTATAGTATTACGTTATAACGTGTAATGTTATATAGTATTACGTTATAACGTGTAACGTCATATAGTATTACGTTATAACGTGTAACGTCATATAGTATTACGTTATAACGTGTAACGTTATATAGTATTACGTTATAACGTGTAACGTTATATAGTATTACGTTATAACGTGCAACGTTATATAGTATTACGTTGTAACGTGTAGCGTTCTATAGTATTACGTTATAACGCGTAATATTATATATTATTACGTTATAACGTGTAACGTTATGTAGCACATCAGTCTAACGTATAACACTATGTAGTATTACGTTATAATGTGTGACATTATAAAGTATTACGTTATAATGTGTAACGTTATATAGTATTACGTTATAACGTGTAACGTTATATAGTATTACGTTATAACGTGTAACGTTATATAGTATTACGTTATAACGTGTAACGATATAAAGTATAACGTTATAATGTGTAACGTTATATAGTATTACGTTATAACGTGTAACGATATATTGCATTACGTTATAACGTGTAACGTTCTATAGTATTACGTTATAACGTGTAACGCTATAAAGTATTACGATATAACGTGTAACGTTATATAGTATTACGTTATAACGTGTAACGTTATATAGTATTACGCTATAACGTGTAACGTTATACAGAAATACCTTGTATCGTGTAACGTTATATAGTACTACGTTATAACGTGTAACGTTATATAGTATTACGTTATAATGTATATCGGTATATAGCACATCAGTATAACGTATAACATTATGTGGTATTACGTTATAACGTGTAACGTTATTAAGTATTACGTTATAACGTGTAACGTTATATTGCATTACGTTATAACGTGTAACGTTCTATAGTATTACGTTATAACGTGTAACGCTATAAAGTATTACGATATAACGTGTAACGTTATATAGTATTACGTTATAACGTGTAACGTTATATAGTATTACGTTATAACGTGTAACGTTATATAGTATTACGCTATAACGTGTAACGTTATACAGAAATACCTTGTATCGTGTAACGTTATATAGTACTACGTTATAACGTGTAACGTTATATAGTATTACGTTATAACGTGTAACGTTATATAGTATTACGTTATAACGTGTAACGTTATATAGTATTACGTTATAACGTATAACGTTATATAGTATTACGTTATGACGTGTAACGTTATATAGTATTACGTTATAACGTATAACGTTATATAGTATTACGTTATGACGTGTAACGTTATATAGTATTACGTCATAACGTGTAACGTAACACAGTAGTACGTTATATTGTGTAACGTTATATAGTATTACGCTATAACGTGTAACGTTATATAGTACTACGTTATAACGTGTAACGTTATATATTATTACGTTATAACGTGTAACGATATACAGTATTACGTTATAACGTAGAACGCTACATAGTATTATGTTATAACGTATAACGTTATGTAGTACGTTAGTATAACGTAAAACATTAAATAAGATTACGGTATAACGTATAACATTATATAGCATAGCAGTATAATGTATAATGTTACATAGCATTACGTTATAACGTATAACATTATATAGTATTACGTTATAACGTGTAACGCTATAAAGTATTACGATATAACGTGTAACGTTATATAGTATTACGTTATAACGTGTAACGTTATATAGTCTTACGCTATAACGTGTAACGTTATATAGTATTATGTTATAACGTGTAACGTTATATAGTATTACGCTATAACGTGTAACGTTATACAGAAATACCTTGTATCGTGTAACGTTATATAGTACTACGTTATAACGTGTAACGTTATATAGTATTACGTTATAACGTGTAACGTTATATAGTATTACGTTATAACGTGTAACGTTATATAGTATTACGTTATAACGTATAACGTTATATAGTATTACGTTATGACGTGTAACGTTATATAGTATTACGTTATAACGTATAACGTTATATAGTATTACGTTATGACGTGTAACGTTATATAGTATTACGTCATAACGTGTAACGTAACACAGTAGTACGTTATATTGTGTAACGTTATATAGTATTACGCTATAACGTGTAACGTTATATAGTACTACGTTATAACGTGTAACGTTATATATTATTACGTTATAACGTGTAACGTTATACAGTATTACGTTATAACGTAGAACGCTACATAGTATTATGTTACAACGTGTAACGTTATGTAGTACGTTAGTATAACGTAAAACATTAAATAAGATTACGGTATAACGTATAACATTATATAGCATAGCAGTATAATGTATAATGTTACATAGCATTACGTTATAACGTATAACATTATATAGTATTACGTTATAACGTGTAACGCTATAAAGTATTACGATATAACGTGTAACGTTATATAGTATTACGTTATAACGTGTAACGTTATATAGTCTTACGCTATAACGTGTAACGTTATACAGAAATAACTTGTATCGTGTAACGTTATATAGTACTACGTTATAACGTGTAACGTTATATAGTATTACGTTATAACGTATAAAGTTATATAGTATTACGTTATGACGTGTAACGTTATATAGTATTACGTCATAACGTGTAACGTAACACAGTAGTACGTTATATTGTGTAACGTTATATAGTATTACGTTATAACGTGTAACGTTATATTGTATTACGTTATAACGTGTAACGTTATATAGTATTACGTTATAACGTGTAACGTTATATAGTATTACGTTATAACGTGTAACGTTAGATAGTATTACGTTATAACGTGTAACGTTATATAGTATTACGTTTAAACGTGTAACGTTATATAGTATTACGTTATAACGTGTAACGTTATATAGTATTACGTTATAACGTGTAACGTTTTATAGTATTACGCTATAACGTGTAACGTTATATAGTACTACGTTATAACGTGTAACGTTATATAGTACATCAGTATAACGTATAACATTATATGGTATTACGTTATAACGTGTAACGTTATATAGTATTACGTTATAATGTATAACGTTATATAGTATTACGCTATAACGTGTAACGTTATACAGTAATACCTTGTATCGTGTAACGTTATATAGTACTACGTTATAACGTGTAACGTTATATAGTATTACGTTATATTGTGTAACGTTATATAGTATTACGTTATAACGTGTAACGTTATATTGTATTACGTTATAACGTGTAACGTTATATAGTATTACGTTATAACGTGTAACGTTATATAGTATTACGTTATAACGTGTAACGTTAGATAGTATTACGTTATAACGTGTAACGTTATATAGTATTACGTTTAAACGTGTAACGTTATATAGTATTACGTTATAACGTGTAACGTTATATAGTATTACGTTATAACGTGTAACGTTTTATAGTATTACGCTATAACGTGTAACGTTATATAGTACTACGTTATAACGTGTAACGTTATATAGTACATCAGTATAACGTATAACATTATATGGTATTACGTTATAACGTGTAACGTTATATAGTATTACGTTATAATGTATAACGTTATATAGTATTACGCTATAACGTGTAACGTTATACAGTAATACCTTGTATCGTGTAACGTTATATAGTACTACGTTATAACGTGTAACGTTATATAGTATTACGTTATATTGTGTAACGTTATATAGTATTACGCTGTAACGTATAACGTTATGTAGCACATCAGTATATCGTATAACACTATGTAGTATTACGTTATAACGCATATCGTTATATAGTACATCAGTATAACGTATAACATAATATGGTATTACGTTATAACGTGTAGCGTTCTATGGTAATACGTTATAACGCGTAACGTTATATATTATTACGTTATAACGTGTAACGTTATGTAGCACATCAGTCTAACGTATAACACTATGTAGTATTACGTTATAATGTGTGACATTATAAAGTATTACGTTATAATGTGTAACGTTATATAGTATTACGTTATAACGTGTAACGTTATATAGTATTACGTTATAACGTGTAACGATATAAAGTATAACGTTATAACGTGTAACGTTATATAGTATTACGTTATAACGTGTAACGATATAAAGTATTACGTTATAACGTGTAACGTTATATAGTATTACGTTGCAACGTGTAGCGTTCTATAGTATTACGTTATAACGCGTATCGTTTTATAGTATTACGTTATAACGTGTAACGTTATTAAGTATTACGTTATAACGTGTAACGCTATAAAGTATTACGTTATAACGTGTAACGTTATATTGCATTACGTTATAACGTGTAACGTTATATAATATTGCGTTATAACGTGTAACGATATAAAGTATTACGTTATAACGTGTAACGATATAAAGTATTACGTTATAACGTGTAACGTTCTATAGTATTACGTTATAACGTGTAACGCTATAAAGTATTACGATATAACGTGTAACGTTATATAGTATTACGTTATAACGTGTAACGTTATATAGTATTACGCTATAACGTGTAACGTTATACAGAAATACCTTGTATCGTGTAACGTTATATAGTACTACGTTATAACGTGTAACGTTATATAGTATTACGTTATAACGTGTAACGTTATATAGTATTACGCTATAACGTGTAACATTATATAGTATTATGTTATAACGTATAACGTTATATAGTACTACGTTATGACGTGTAACGTTATATAGTATTACGTTATGACGTGTAACGTTATATATTATTACGTTATAACGTGTAACGTTATACAGTATTACGTTATAACGTAGAACGCTACATAGTATTATGTTATAACGTATAACGTTATGTAGTACGTTAGTATAACGTAAAACATTAAATAAGATTACGGTATAACGTATAACATTATATAGCATAGCAGTATAATGTATAATGTTACATAGCATTACGTTATAACCTATAACATTATATAGTATTACGTTATAACGTGTAACGCTATAAAGTATTACGATATAACGTGTAACGTTATATAGTATCACGTTATAACGTGTAAAGTTATATATTATTCCGTTATAACGTGTAACGTTATGTAGCACATCAGTGTAACGTATAACACTATGTAGTATTACGTTATAATGTGTGACATTATAAACTATTACGTTATAACGTGTAACGTTTTATTGTATTACGTTATAACGTGTAACGTTTTATTGTATTACGTTATAACGTGTAACGTTATATATTATTACGTTATAACGTGTAACGTTATGCAGCACATCAGTATAACGTATAACACTATGTAGCATTACGTTATAATGTGTGACATTATAAAGTACTACGTTATAACGTGTAACGTTTTATAGTATTACGTTATAACGTGTAACGTTAGATAGTATTACGTTATAATGTATATCGGTATGTAGCACATCAGTATAACGTATAACATTATATGGTATTACGTTATAACGTCTAACGTTATATAGTATTACGTTATGACGTATAACGTTATATAGTATTACGTTATAACGTGTAACGTTATATAGTATTACGTTATAACGTGTAACGTTTTATAGTATTACGTTATAACGTGTAACGTTATATAGTATTACGTTATAATGTATATCGGTATGTAGCACATCAGTATAACGTATAACATTATGTGGTATTACGTTATAACGTGTAACGTTATTAAGTATTACGTTATAACGTGTAACGTTATATAGTATTACGCTATAACGTGTAACGTTATACATTAATACCATGTATCGTGTAACGTTATATAGTACTACGTTATAACGTGTAACGTTATATAGTATTACGTTATATTGTGTAACGTTATATAGTATTACGCTATAACGTGTAACGTTATATAGTACTACGTTATAACGTGTAACGTTATATAGTACATCAGTATAACGTATAACATTATATGGTATTACGTTATAATGTGCAACGTTATATAGTATTACGTTATGACGTATAACATTATATAGTATTACGTTATAACGTGTAACGTTATATAGTATTACGTTATGACGTGTAACGTTTTAGAGTATTACGTTGTAACGTGTAACGTTATATATTATTACGTTATAACGTGTAACGTTATATAGTACATCAGTATAACGTATAACATTATATGGTATTACGTTATAACGTGTAACGTTATATAGTATTACGTTATAATGTATAACGTTATATAGTATTACGCTATAACGTGTAACGTTATACAGTAATACCTTGTATCGTGTAACGTTATATAGTACTACGTTATAACGTGTAACGTTATATAATATTACGTTATATTGTGTAACGTTATATAGTATTACGCTATAACGTATAACGTTATGTAGCACATCAGTATAACGTATAACACTATGTAGTATTACGTTATAACGTGTAACGTTTTATAGTATTACGTTATAACGTGTAATGTTATATAGTATTACGTTATAACGTGTAACGTCATATAGTATTACGTTATAACGTGTAACGTTATATAGTATTACGTTATAACGTGCAACGTTATATAGTATTACGTTGTAACGTGTAGCGTTCTATAGTATTACGTTATAACGCGTAACATTATATATTATTACGTTATAACGTGTAACGTTATGTAGCACATCAGTCTAACGTATAACACTATGTAGTATTACGTTATAATGTGTGACATTATAAAGTATTACGTTATAATGTGTAACGTTATATAGTATTACGTTATAGCGTGTAACGTTATATAGTATTACGTTATAACGTGTAACGTTATATAGTATTACGTTATAACGTGTAACGATATAAAGTATAACGTTATAATGTGTAACGTTATATAGTATTACGTTATAACGTGTAACGATATATTGCATTACGTTATAACGTGTAACGTTCTATAGTATTACGTTATAACGTGTAACGCTATAAAGTATTACGATATAACGTGTAACGTTATATAGTATTACGTTATAACGTGTAACGTTATATAGTATTACGCTATAACGTGTAACGTTATACAGAAATACCTTGTATCGTGTAACGTTATATAGTACTACGTTATAACGTGTAACGTTATATAGTATTACGTTATAACGTGTAACGTTATATAGTATTACGTTATAACGTGTAACGTTATATAGTATTACGTTATAACGTATAACGTTATATAGTATTACGTTATGACGTGTAACGTTATATAGTATTACGTTATAACGTGTAACGTTTTATAGTATTACGTTATAACGTGTAACGTTATATAGTATTACGTTATAATGTATATCGGTATGTAGCACATCAGTATAACGTATAACATTATGTGGTATTACGTTATAACGTGTAACGTTATTAAGTATTACGTTATAACGTGTAACGTTATATAGTATTACGCTATAACGTGTAACGTTATACATTAATACCATGTATCGTGTAACGTTATATAGTACTACGTTATAACGTGTAACGTTATATAGTATTACGTTATATTGTGTAACGTTATATAGTATTACGCTATAACGTGTAACGTTATATAGTACTACGTTATAACGTGTAACGTTATATAGTACATCAGTATAACGTATAACATTATATGGTATTACGTTATAATGTGCAACGTTATATAGTATTACGTTATGACGTATAACATTATATAGTATTACGTTATAACGTGTAACGTTATATAGTATTACGTTATGACGTGTAACGTTTTAGAGTATTACGTTGTAACGTGTAACGTTATATATTATTACGTTATAACGTGTAACGTTATATAGTACATCAGTATAACGTATAACATTATATGGTATTACGTTATAACGTGTAACGTTATATAGTATTACGTTATAATGTATAACGTTATATAGTATTACGCTATAACGTGTAACGTTATACAGTAATACCTTGTATCGTGTAACGTTATATAGTACTACGTTATAACGTGTAACGTTATATAATATTACGTTATATTGTGTAACGTTATATAGTATTACGCTATAACGTATAACGTTATGTAGCACATCAGTATAACGTATAACACTATGTAGTATTACGTTATAACGTGTAACGTTTTATAGTATTACGTTATAACGTGTAATGTTATATAGTATTACGTTATAACGTGTAACGTCATATAGTATTACGTTATAACGTGTAACGTTATATAGTATTACGTTATAACGTGCAACGTTATATAGTATTACGTTGTAACGTGTAGCGTTCTATAGTATTACGTTATAACGCGTAACATTATATATTATTACGTTATAACGTGTAACGTTATGTAGCACATCAGTCTAACGTATAACACTATGTAGTATTACGTTATAACGTGTAACGTTTTATAGTATTACGTTATAACGTGTAACGTTATATAGTATTACGTTATAACGTGTAACGATACAAAGTATAACGTTATAATGTGTAACGTTATATAGTATTACGTTATAACGTGTAACGATATATTGCATTACGTTATAACGTGTAACGTTCTATAGTATTACGTTATAACGTGTAACGCTATAAAGTATTACGATATAACGTGTAACGTTATATAGTATTACGTTATAACGTGTAACGTTATATAGTATTACGCTATAACGTGTAACGTTATACAGAAATACCTTGTATCGTGTAACGTTATATAGTACTACGTTATAACGTGTAACGTTATATAGTATTACGTTATAACGTGTAACGTTATATAGTATTACGTTATAACGTGTAACGTTATATAGTATTACGTTATAACGTATAACGTTATATAGTATTACGTTATGACGTGTAACGTTATATAGTATTACGTTATAACGTATAACGTTATATAGTATTACGTTATGACGTGTAACGTTATATAGTATTACGTCATAACGTGTAACGTAACACAGTAGTACGTTATATTGTGTAACGTTATATAGTATTACGCTATAACGTGTAACGTTATATAGTACTACGTTATAACGTGTAACGTTATATATTATTACGTTATAACGTGTAACGATATACAGTATTACGTTATAACGTAGAACGCTACATAGTATTATGTTATAACGTATAACGTTATGTAGTACGTTAGTATAACGTAAAACATTAAATAAGATTACGGTATAACGTATAACATTATATAGCATAGCAGTATAATGTATAATGTTACATAGCATTACGTTATAACGTATAACATTATATAGTATTACGTTATAACGTGTAACGCTATAAAGTATTACGATATAACGTGTAACGTTATATAGTATTACGTTATAACGTGTAACGTTATATAGTCTTACGCTATAACGTGTAACGTTATATAGTATTATGTTATAACGTGTAACGTTATATAGTATTACGCTATAACGTGTAACGTTATACAGAAATACCTTGTATCGTGTAACGTTATATAGTACTACGTTATAACGTGTAACGTTATATAGTATTACGTTATAACGTGTAACGTTATATAGTATTACGTTATAACGTGTAACGTTATATAGTATTACGTTATAACGTGTAACGTTATATAGTATTACGTTATAACGTATAACGTTATATAGTATTACGTTATGACGTGTAACGTTATATAGTATTACGTTATAACGTATAACGTTATATAGTATTACGTTATGACGTGTAACGTTATATAGTATTACGTCATAACGTGTAACGTAACACAGTAGTACGTTATATTGTGTAACGTTATATAGTATTACGCTATAACGTGTAACGTTATATAGTACTACGTTATAACGTGTAACGTTATATATTATTACGTTATAACGTGTAACGTTATATATTATTACGTTATAACGTGTAACGTTATATAGTATTACGTTATAACGTGTAACGTTATATAGTCTTACGCTATAACGTGTAACGTTATACAGAAATAACTTGTATCGTGTAACGTTATATAGTACTACGTTATAACGTGTAACGTTATATAGTATTACGTTATAACGTATAAAGTTATATAGTATTACGTTATGACGTGTAACGTTATATAGTATTACGTCATAACGTGTAACGTAACACAGTAGTACGTTATATTGTGTAACGTTATATAGTATTACGTTATGACGTGTAACGTTATATTGTATTACGTTATAACGTGTAACGTTATATAGTATTACGTTATAACGTGTAACGTTAGATAGTATTACGTTATAACGTGTAACGTTATATAGTATTACGTTTAAACGTGTAACGTTATATAGTATTACGTTATAACGTGTAACGTTATATAGTATTACGTTATAACGTGTAACGTTTTATAGTATTACGCTATAACGTGTAACGTTATAAAGTACTACGTTATAACGTGTAACGTTATATAGTACATCAGTATAACGTATAACATTATATGGTATTACGTTATAACGTGTAACGTTATATAGTATTACGTTATAATGTATAACGTTATATAGTATTACGCTATAACGGGTAACGTTATACAGTAATACCTTGTATCGTGTAACGTTATATAGTACTACGTTATAACGTGTAACGTTATATAGTATTACGTTATATTGTGTAACGTTATATAGTATTACGCTATAACGTATAACGTTATGTAGCACATCAGTATAACGTATAACACTATGTAGTATTACGTTATAACGCATATCGTTATATAGTACATCAGTATAACGTATAACATTATATGGTATTACGTTATAACGTGTAGCGTTCTATGGTATTACGTTATAACGCGTAACGTTATATATTATTACGTTATAACGTGTAACGTTATGTAGCACATCAGTCTAACGTATAACACTATGTAGTATTACGTTATAATGTGTGACATTATAAAGTATTACGTTATAATGTGTAACGTTATATAGTATTACGTTATAACGTGTAACGTTATATAGTATTACGTTATAACGTGTAACGATATAAAGTATAACGTTATAACGTGTAACGTTATATAGTATTACGTTATAACGTGTAACGATATAAAGTATTACGTTATAACGTGTAACGTTATATAGTATTACGTTGCAACGTGTAGCGTTCTATAGTATTACGTTATAACGCGTATCGTTTTATAGTATTACGTTATAACGTGTAACGTTATATATTATTACGTTATAACGTGTAACGTTATGTAGCACATCAGTGTAACGTATAACACTATGTAGCATTACGTTATAATGTGTGACATTATAAATTATTACGTTATAACGTGTAACGTTTTATTGTATTACGTTATAACGTGTAACGTTATATATTATTCCGTTATAACGTGTAACGTTATGTAGCACATCAGTGTAACGTATAACACTATGTAGTATTACGTTATAATGTGTGACATTATAAACTATTACGTTATAACGTGTAACGTTTTATTGTATTACGTTATAACGTGTAACGTTTTATTGTATTACGTTATAACGTGTAACGTTATATATTATTACGTTATAACGTGTAACGTTATGAAGCACATCAGTATAACGTATAACACTATGTAGCATTACGTTATAATGTGTGACATTATAAAGTACTACGTTATAACGTGTAACGTTTTATAGTATTACGTTATAACGTGTAACGTTAGATAGTATTACGTTATAATGTATATCGGTATGTAGCACATCAGTATAACGTATAACATTATATGGTATTACGTTATAACGTCTAACGTTATATAGTATTACGTTATGACGTATAACGTTATATAGTATTACGTTATAACGTGTAACGTTATATAGTATTACGTTATAACGTGTAACGTTTTATAGTATTACGTTATAACGTGTAACGTTATATAGTATTACGTTATAACGTGTAACGTTTTATAGTATTACGTTATAACGTGTAACGTTATATAGTATTACGTTATAATGTATATCGGTATGTAGCACATCAGTATAACGTATAACATTATGTGGTATTACGTTATAACGTGTAACGTTATTAAGTATTACGTTATAACGTGTAACGTTATATAGTATTACGCTATAACGTGTAACGTTATACATTAATACCATGTATCGTGTAACGTTATATAGTACTACGTTATAACGTGTAACGTTATATAGTATTACGTTATATTGTGTAACGTTATATAGTATTACGCTTTAACGTGTAACGTTATATAGTACTACGTTATAACGTGTAACGTTATATAGTACATCAGTATAACGTATAACATTATATGGTATTACGTTATAATGTGCAACGTTATATAGTATTACGTTATGACGTATAACATTATATAGTATTACGTTATAACGTGTAACGTTATATAGTATTACGTTATGACGTGTAACGTTTTAGAGTATTACGCTATAACGTGTAACGTTATACAGAAATACCCTGTATCGTGTAACGTTATATAGTATTACGTTATAACGTGTAACGTTATATAGTATTACGTTATAACGTGTAACGTTATGCAGCACATCAGTATAACGTATAACACTATGTAGCATTACGTTATAATGTGCGACATTATAAAGTACTACGTTATAACGTGTAACGTTTTATAGTATTACGTTATAACGTGTAACGTTAGATAGTATTACGTTATAATGTATATCGGTATGTAGCACATCAGTATAACGTATAACATTATATGGTATTACGTTATAACGTCTAACGTTATATAGTATTACGTTATGACGTATAACGTTATATAGTATTACGTTATAACGTGTAACGTTATATAGTATTACGTTATAACGTGTAACGTTTTATAGTATTACGTTATAACGTGTAACGTTATGCAGCACATCAGTATAACGTATAACACTATGTAGCATTACGTTATAATGTGTGACATTATAAAGTACTACGTTATAACGTGTAACGTTTTATAGTATTACGTTATAACGTGTAACGTTAGATAGTATTACGTTATAATGTATATCGGTATGTAGCACATCAGTATAACGTATAACATTATATGGTATTACGTTATAACGTCTAACGTTATATAGTATTACGTTATGACGTATAACGTTATATAGTATTACGTTATAACGTGTAACGTTATATAGTATTACGTTATAACGTGTAACGTTTTATAGTATTACGTTATAACGTGTAACGTTATATAGTATTACGTTATAACGTGTAACGTTTTATAGTATTACGTTATAACGTGTAACGTTATATAGTATTACGTTATAATGTATATCGGTATGTAGCACATCAGTATAACGTATAACATTATGTGGTATTACGTTATAACGTGTAACGTTATTAAGTATTACGTTATAACGTGTAACGTTATATAGTATTACGCTATAACGTGTAACGTTATACATTAATACCATGTATCGTGTAACGTTATATAGTACTACGTTATAACGTGTAACGTTATATAGTATTACGTTATATTGTGTAACGTTATATAGTATTATGCTATAACGTGTAACGTTATATAGTACTACGTTATAACGTGTAACGTTATATAGTACATCAGTATAACGTATAACATTATATGGTATTACGTTATAATGTGCAACGTTATATAGTATTACGTTATGACGTATAACATTATATAGTATTACGTTATAACGTGTAACGTTATATAGTATTACGTTATGACGTGTAACGTTTTAGAGTATTACGCTATAACGTGTAACGTTATGCAGCACATCAGTATAACGTATAACACTATGTAGCATTACGTTATAATGTGTGACATTATAAAGTACTACGTTATAACGTGTAACGTTTTATAGTATTACGTTATAACGTGTAACGTTAGATAGTATTACGTTATAATGTATATCGGTATGTAGCACATCAGTATAACGTATAACATTATATGGTATTACGTTATAACGTCTAACGTTATATAGTATTACGTTATGACGTATAACGTTATATAGTATTACGTTATAACGTGTAACGTTATATAGTATTACGTTATAACGTGTAACGTTTTATAGTATTACGTTATAACGTGTAACGTTATTAAGTATTACGTTATAACGTGTAACGTTATATAGTATTACGCTATAACGTGTAACGTTATACATTAATACCATGTATCGTGTAACGTTATATAGTACTACGTTATAACGTGTAACGTTATATAGTATTACGTTATGACGTGTAGCGTTTTAGAGTATTACGCTATAACGTGTAACGTTATACAGAAATACCCTGTATCGTGTAACGTTATATAGTACTACGTTATAACGTGTAACGTTATATAGTATTACGTTATAACGTGTAACGTTATATAGTATTACGTTATAACGTGTAACGTTATATAGTATTACGTTATAACGTATAACGTTATATAGTATTACGTTATGACGTGTAACGTTATATAGTATTACGTTATAACCTATAACGTTATATAGTATTACGTTATGACGTGTAACGTTATATAGTATTACGTCATAACGTGTAACGTAACACAGTAGTACGTTATATTGTGTAACGTTATATAGTATTACGCTATAACGTGTAACGTTATATAGTACTACGTTATAACGTGTAACGTTATATATTATTACGTTATAACGTGTAACGTTATACAGTATTACGTTATAACGTAGAACGCTACATAGTATTATGTTACAACGTATAACGTTATGTAGTACGTTAGTATAACGTAAAACATTAAATAAGATTACGGTATAACGTATAACATTATATAGCATAGCAGTATAATGTATAATGTTACATAGCATTACGTTATAACGTATAACATTATATAGTATTACTTTATAACGTGTAACGCTATAAAGTATTACGATATAACGTGTAACGTTATATAGTATTACGTTATAACGTGTAACGTTATATAGTCTTACGCTATAACGTGTAACGTTATACAGAAATAACTTGTATCGTGTAACGTTATATAGTACTACGTTATAACGTGTAACGTTATATAGTATTACGTTATAACGTGTAACGTTATATAGTATTACGTTATAACGTATATAGTTATATAGTATTACGTTATGACGTGTAACGTTATATAGTATTACGTCATAACGTGTAACGTAACACAGTAGTACGTTATATTGTGTAACGTTATATAGTATTACGTTATAACGTGTAACGTTATATTGTATTACGTTATAACGTGTAACGTTATATAGTATTACGTTATAACGTGTAACGTTATATAGTATTACGTTATAACGTGTAACGTTAGATAGTATTACGTTATAACGTGTAACGTTATATAGTATTACGTTTAAACGTGTAACGTTATATAGTATTACGTTATAACGTGTAACGTTATATAGTATTACGTTATAACGTGTAACGTTTTATAGTATTACGCTATAACGTGTAACGTTATATAGTACTACGTTATAACGTGTAACGTTATATAGTACATCAGTATAACGTATAACATTATATGGTATTACGTTATAACGTGTAACGTTATATAGTATTACGTTATAATGTATAACGTTATATAGTATTACGCTATAACGTGTAACGTTATACAGTAATACCTTGTATCGTGTAACGTTATATAGTACTACGTTATAACGTGTAACGTTATTTAGTATTACGTTATATTGTGTAACGTTATATAGTATTACGCTATAACGTATAACGTTATGTAGCACATCAGTATAACGTATAACACTATGTAGTATTACGTTATAACGCATATCGTTATATAGTACATCAGTATAACGTATAACATTATATGGTATTACGTTATAACGTGTAGCGTTCTATGGTATTACGTTATAACGCGTAACGTTATATATTATTACGTTATAACGTGTAACGTTATGTAGCACATCAGTCTAACGTATAACACTATGTAGTATTACGTTATAATGTGTGACATTATAAAGTATTACGTTATAATGTGTAACGTTATATAGTATTACGTTATAACGTGTAACGTTATATAGTATTACGTTATAACGTGTAACGATATAAAGTATAACGTTATAACGTGTAACGTTATATAGTATTACGTTATAACGTGTAACGATATAAAGTATTACGTTATAACGTGTAACGTTATATAGTATTACGTTGCAACGTGTAGCGTTCTATAGTATTACGTTATAACGCGTATCGTTTTATAGTATTACGTTATAACGTGTAACGTTATATATTATTACGTTATAACGTGTAACGTTATGTAGCACATCAGTGTAACGTATAACACTATGTAGTATTACGTTATAATGTGTGACATTATAAATTATTACGTTATAACGTGTAACGTTTTATTGTATTACGTTATAACGTGTAACGTTATATATTATTCCGTTATAACGTGTAACGTTATGTAGCACATCAGTGTAACGTATAACACTATGTAGTATTACGTTATAATGTGTGACATTATAAACTATTACGTTATAACGTGTAACGTTTTATTGTATTACGTTATAACGTGTAACGTTTTATTGTATTACGTTATAACGTGTGACGTTATATATTATTACGTTATAACGTGTAACGTTATGCAGCACATCAGTATAACGTATAACACTATGTAGCATTACGTTATAATGTGTGACATTATAAAGTACTACGTTATAACGTGTAACGTTTTATAGTATTACGTTATAACGTGTAACGTTAGATAGTAGTACGTTATAATGTATATCGGTATGTAGCACATCAGTATAACGTATAACATTATATGGTATTACGTTATAACGTCTAACGTTATATAGTATTACGTTATGACGTATAACGTTATATAGTATTACGTTATAACGTGTAACGTTATGTAGTATTACGTTATAACGTGTAACGTTTTATAGTATTACGTTATAACGTGTAACGTTATATAGTATTACGTTATAACGTGTAACGTTTTATAGTATTACGTTATAACGTGTAACGTTATATAGTATTACGTTATAATGTATATCGGTATGTAGCACATCAGTATAACGTATAACATTATGTGGTATTACGTTATAACGTGTAACGTTATTAAGTATTACGTTATAACGTGTAACGTTATATAGTATTACGCTATAACGTGTAACGTTATACATTAATACCATGTATCGTGTAACGTTATATAGTACTACGTTATAACGTGTAACGTTATATAGTATTACGTTATATTGTGTAACGTTATATAGTATTACGCTATAACGTGTAACGTTATATAGTACTACGTTATAACGTGTAACGTTATATAGTACATCAGTATAACGTATAACATTATATGGTATTACGTTATAATGTGCAACGTTATATAGTATTACGTTATGACGTATAACATTATATAGTATTACGTTATAACGTGTAACGTTATATAGTATTACGTTATGACGTGTAACGTTTTAGAGTATTACGTTGTAACGTGTAACGTTATATATTATTACGTTATAACGTGTAACGTTATATAGTACATCAGTATAACGTATAACATTATATGGTATTACGTTATAACGTGTAACGTTATATAGTATTACGTTATAATGTATAACGTTATATAGTATTACGCTATAACGTGTAACGTTATACAGTAATACCTTGTATCGTGTAACGTTATATAGTACTACGTTATAACGTGTAACGTTATATAGTATTACGTTATATTGTGTAACGTTATATAGTATTACACTATAACGTATAACGTTGTGTAGCACATCAGTATAACGTATAACACTATGTAGTATTACGTTATAACGTATATCGTTATATAGTACATCAGTATAACGTATAACATTATATGGTATTACGTTATAACGTGTAACGCTGTAAAGTATTACGATATAACGTGTAACGTTATATAGTATTACGTCATAACGTGTAACGTAACACAGTAGTACGTTATATTGTGTAACGTTATATAGTATTACGTTATAACGTGTAACGTTATATTGTATTACGTTATAACGTGTAACGTTATATAGTATTACGTTATAACCTGTAACGTTAGATAGTATTACGTTATAACGTGTAACGTTATATAGTATTACGTTTAAACGTATAACGTTATATAGTATTACGTTATAACGTGTAACGTTATATAGTATTACGTTATAACGTGTAACGTTTTATAGTATTACGTTATAACGTGTAACGTTATATAGTATTACGTTATAATGTATATCGGTATGTAGCACATCAGTATAACGTATAACATTATGTGGTATTACGTTATAACGTGTAACGTTATTAAGTATTACGTTATAACGTGTAACGTTATATAGTATTACGCTATAACGTGTAACGTTATACAGTAATACCCTGTATCGTGTAACGTTATATAGTACTACGTTATAACGTGTAACGGTATATAGTGTTACGTTATGACGTATAACATTATATGGTATTACGTTATAACGTGTAACGTTATATAGTATTACGTTATGACGTGTAACGTTTTATAGTATTACGTTGTAACGTGTAACGTTATATATTATTACGTTATAACGTGTAACGTTATATAGTACATCAGTATAACGTATAACATTATATGGTATTACGTTATAATGTGTGACATTATAAAGTATTACGTTATAATGTGTAACGTTTTATTGTATTACGTTATAACGTGTAACGTTATATATTATTCCGTTATAACGTGTAACGTTATGTAGCACATCAGTGTAACGTATAACACTATGTAGTATTACGTTATAATGTGTGACATTATAAACTATTACGTTATAACGTGTAACGTTTTATTGTATTACGTTATAACGTGTAACGTTATATATTATTACGTTATAACGTGTAACGTTATGCAGCACATCAGTATACCGTTTAACACTATGTAGCATTACGTTATAATGTGTGACATTATAAAGTACTACGTTATAACGTGTAACGTTATATAGTATTACGTTATAACGTGTAGCGTTCTATAGTATTACGTTATAACGCGTAACGTTATATATTATTACGTTATAACGTGTAACGTTATGTAGCACATCAGTCTAACGTATAACACTATGTAGTATTACGTTATGATGTGTGACATTATAAAGTATTACGTTATAATGTGTAACGTTATATAGTGTTACGTTATAACGTGTAACGTTTTATTGTATTACGTTATAACGTGTAACGTTATATAGTATTACGTTATAACGTGTAGCGTTCTATAGTATTACGTTATAACGCGTAACGTTATATATTATTACGTTATAACGTGTAACGTTATGTAGCACATCAGTCTAACGTATAACATTATATGGTATTACGTTATAACGTCTAACGTTATATAGTATTACGTTATGACGTATAACGTTATATAGTATTACGTTATAACGTGTAACGTTATATAGTATTACGTTATAACGTGTAACGTTATATAGTATTACGTTATAACGTGTAACGATATAAAGTATTACGTTATAACGTGTAACGTTATATAGTATTACGTTACAACGTGTAACGTTATATAGTATTACGTTACAACGTGTAGCGTTCTATAGTATTACGTTATAACGCGTATCGTTTTATAGTATTACGTTATAACGTGTAACGTTTTATAGTATTACGTTATAACGTGTAACGTTATATAGTATTACGTTATAATGTACATCGGTATGTAGCACATCAGTATAACGTATAACACTATGTAGTATTACGTTATAACGTATATCGTTATATAGTACATCAGTATAACGTATAACATTATATGGTATTACGTTATAACGTCTAACGCTATATAGTATTACGTTATGACGTATAACGTTATATAGTATTACGTTATAACGTGTAACGTTATATAGTATTACGTTATAACGTGTAACGTTTTATAGTATTACGTTATAACGTGTAACGTTATATAGTATTACGCTATAACGTGTAACGTTATATAGTATTACGTTATAACGTGTAACGATATAAAGTATTACGTTATAACGTGTAACGTTATATAGTATTACGTTATATTGTGTAACGTTATATAGTATTACGTTATAACGTGTAGCGTTCTATAGTATTACGTTATAACGCGTAACGTTATATAGTATTACGTTATAACGCGTAACGTTATATATTATTACGTTATAACGTGTAACGTTATGTAGCACATCAGTCTAACGTATAACACTATGTAGTATTACGTTATAGTGTGTGACATTATAAAGTATTACGTTATAATGTAACGTTATATAGTATTATGTTATAACGTGTAACGTTATATAGTATTACGTTATAACGTGTAACGATATAAAGTATTACGTTATAACGTGTAACGTTATATAGTACTACGTTATAACGTGTAACGTTATATAGTATTACGTTATATTGTGTAACGTTATATAGTATTACGCTTTAACGTGTAACGTTATATAGTACTACGTTATAACGTGTAACGTTATATAGTATTACGTTATAACGTATAACGTTATATAGTACATCAGTATAACGTATAACATTATATGGTATTACGTCATAACGTGTAACGTTATATAGTATTACGTTATGACGTGTAACGTTATATAGTATTACGTTATAACGTGTAACGATATAAAGTATTACGTTATAACGTGTAACGTTATATAGTATTACGTTATATTGTGTAACGTTATATAGTATTACGTTATAACGTGTAGCGTTCTATAGTATTACGTTATAACGCGTAACGTTATACATTATTACGTTATAACGTGTAACGTTATGTAGCACATCAGTCTAACGTATAACACTATGTAGTATTACGTTATAGTGTGTGACATTATAAAGTATTACGTTATAATGTAACGTTATATAGTATTATGTTATAACGTGTAACGTTATATAGTATTACGTTATAACGTGTAACGATATAAAGTATTACGTTATAACGTGTAACGTTATATAGTACTACGTTATAACGTGTAACGTTATATAGTATTACGTTATATTGTGTAACGTTATATAGTATTACGCTTTAACGTGTAACGTTATATAGTACTACGTTATAACGTGTAACGTTATATAGTATTACGTTATAACGTATAACGTTATATAGTACATCAGTATAACGTATAACATTATATGGTATTACGTCATAACGTGTAACGTTATATAGTATTACGTTATGACGTGTAACGTTATATAGTATTACGTCATAACGTGTAACGTAACACAGTAGTACGTTATATTGTGTAACGATATATAGTATTACGCTATAACGTGTAACGTTATAGAGTACTACGTTATAACGTGTAACGTTATATAGTATTACGTTATAACGTATAACGTTATATAGTATTACGTTATAACGCGTAACGTTTTATAGTATTACGCTATAACGTGTAACGTTATATATTATTACGTTATAACGTAGAACGCTACATAGTATTATGTTATAACGTATAACGTTATGTAGTACGTTAGTATAACGTAAAACATTAAATAAGATTACGGTATAACGTATAACATTATATAGCATAGCAGTATAATGTATAATGTTACATAGCATTACGTTATAACGTATAACATTATATAGTATTACGTTATAACGTGTGACATTATAAAGTATTACGTTATAACGTGTAACGATATATAGTATTACGTTATAACGTGTAACGTTATATAGTATTACGTTATAACGTGTAACGTTAGATAGTATTACGTTATAACGTGTAACGTTATATAGTATTACGTTATAACGTGTAACGTTATATAGTATTACGTTAAAACGTATAACGTTATATAGTATTACGTTATAACGTGTAACGTTATATAGTATTACGTTATAACGTGTAACGTTTTATAGTATTACGTTATAACGTGTATCGTTATATAGTATTACGTTATAATGTATATCGGTATGTAGCACATCAGTAGAACGTATAACATTATGTGTATTACGTTATAACGTGTAACGTTATTAAGTATTACGTTATAACGTGTAACGTTACATAGTATTACGCTATAACGTGTAACGTTATACAGTAATACCTTGTATCGTGTAACGTTATATAGTACTACGTTATAACGTGTAACGTTATATAGTATTACGTTATATTGTGTAACGCTATATAGTATTACGCTATAACGTGTAACGTTATATAGTACTACGTTATAACGTGTAACGTTATATAGTATTACGTTATAACGTATAACGTTATATAGTACATCAGTATAACGTATAACATTATATGGTATTACGTTATAACGTGTAACGTTATATAGTATTACGTTATAACGTATAACGTTATATAGTACATCAGTATAACGTATAACATTATATGGTATTACGCTATAACGTGTAACGTTATATAGTATTACGTTATGACGTATAACATTATATGGTATTACGTTATAACGTGTAACGTTATATAGTATTACGTTATGACGTGTAACGTTTTATAGTATTACGTTGTAACGTGTAACGTTATATAGTATTACGTTATAATGCGTAACGTTATATATTATTACGTTATAACGTGTAACGTTATGTAGCACATCAGTATAACGTATAACACTATGTAGTATTACGTTATAACGTATAACGTTATATAGTACATCAGTGTAACGTATAACATTATATGGTATTACGTTATAACGTGTAGCGTTCTATAGTATTACGTTATAACGCGTAACGTTATATATTGTTACGTTATAACGTGTAACGTTATATAGTATTACGTTATAACGCGTAACGTTATATATTATTACGTTATAACGTGTAACGTTATGTAGCACATCAGACTAACGTATAACACTATGTAGTATTACGTTATAATGTGTGACATTATAAAGTATTACGTTATAATGTGTAAAGTTATATAGTATCACGTTATAACGTGTAACGTTTTATAGTATTACGTTATAACGTGTATCGTTATATAGTATTACGTTATAATGTATATCGGTATGTAGCACATCAGTATAACGTATAACATTATGTGGTATTACGTTATAACGTGTAACTTTATTAAGTATTACGTTATAACGTGTAACGTTATATAGTATTACGCTATAACGTGTAACGTTATACAGTAATACCTTGTATCGTGTAACGTTATATAGTACTACGTTATAACGTGTAACGTTATATAGTATTACGTTATATTGTGTAACGTTATATAGTATTACGCTATAACGTGTAACGTTATATAGTACTACGTTATAACGTGTAACGTTATATAGTATTACGTTATAACGTATAACGTTATATAGTATTACGTTATAACGTATAACGTTATATAGTACATCAGTATAACGTATAACATTATATGGTATTACGTTATAATGTGTAAAGTTATATAGTATTACGTTATAACGTGTAACGTTATATAGTATTACGTTATAACGTATAACGTTATATAGTACATCAGTATAACGTATAACATTATATGGTATTACGCTATAACGTGTAACGTTATATTGCATTACGTTATAACGTGTAACGTTATATTGCATTACGTTATAACGTGTAACGTTATATAATATTGCGTTATAACGTGTAACGGTATAAAGTATTACGTTATAACGTGTAACGATATAAAGTATTACGTTATAACGTGTAACGTTATACAGAAATACCTTGTATCGTGTAACGTTATATAGTATTACGTTATAGCGTGTAACGTTATATAGTATTACGTTATAACGTATAACGTTATACAGAAATACCTTGTATCGTGTAACGTTATATAGTACTACGTTATAACGTGTAACGTTATATAGTATTACGTTATAACGTGTAACGTTATATAGTATTACGTTATAACGTATAACGTTATATAGTATTACGTTATGACGTGTAACGTAACACAATAGTACGTTATAACGTGTAACGTTATATTGTATTACGCTATAACGTGTAACGTTATATAGTATTACGTTATAACGTGTAACGTTATACAGAAATACCTTGTATCGTGTAACGTTATATAGTATTACGTTATAGCGTGTAACGTTATATAGTATTACGTTATAACGTATAACGTTATACAGAAATACCTTGTATCGTGTAACGTTATATAGTACTATGTTATAACGTGTAACGTTATATAGTATTACGTTATAACGCGTAACGTTATATATTATTACGTTATAACGTGTAACGTTATGTAGCACATCAGTATAACGTATAACACTATGTAGTATTACGTTATAACGTATAACGTTATATAGTACATCAGTATAACGTATAACATTATATGGTATTACGTTATAACGTGTAGCGTTCTATAGTATTACGTTATAACGCGTAACGTTATATATTGTTACGTTATAACGTGTAACGTTATGTAGCACATCAGTCTAACGTATAACACTATGTAGTATTACGTTATAATGTGTGACATTATAAAGTATTACGTTATAATGTGTAAAGTTATATAGTATTACGTTATAACGTGTAACGTTATATAGTATTACGTTATAACGTATAACGTTATATAGTACATCAGTATAACGTATAACATTATATGGTATTACGCTATAACGTGTAACGTTATATTGCATTACGTTATAACGTGTAACGTTATATTGCATTACGTTATAACGTGTAACGTTATATAATATTGCGTTATAACGTGTAACGGTATAAAGTATTACGTTATAACGTGTAACGATATAAAGTATTACGTTATAACGTGTAACGTTATATAGTACTACGTTATGACGTGTAACGTAACACAATAGTACGTTATAACGTATAACGTTATATTGTATTACGTTATAACGTGTAACGTTATATAGTATTACGTTATAACGTGTAACGTTATATAGTATTACGTTATAATGTATATCGGTATGTAGCACATCAGTATAACGTATAACATTATGTGGTATTACGTTATAACGTGTAACGTTATTAAGTATTACGTTATAACGTGTAACGTTATATAGTATTACGCTATAACATGTAACGTTATATAGTACTACGTTATAACGTGTAACGTTATATAGTATTACGTTATATTGTGTAACGTTATATAGTATTACGCTATAACGTGTAACGTTATATAGTACTACGTTATAACGTGTATCGTTATATATTATTACGTTATAACGTGTAACGTTATGTAGCACATCAGTCTAACGTATAACACTATGTAGTATTACGTTATAACGCGTAACGTTATATATTATTACGTTATAACGTGTAACGTTATGTAGCACATCAGTCTAACGTATAACACTATGTAGTATTACGTTATAATGTGTGACATTATAAAGTATTACGTTATAATGTAACGTTATATAGTATTACGTTATAACGTGTAACGTTATATAATATTGCGTTATAACGTGTAACGGTATAAAGTATTACGTTATAACGTGTAACGATATAAAGTATTACGTTATAACGTGTAACGTTATATAGTACTACGTTATGACGTGTAACGTAACACAATAGTACGTTATAACGTATAACGTTATATTGTATTACGTTATAACGTGTAACGTTATATAGTATTACGTTATAACGTGTAACGTTATATAGTATTACGTTATAATGTATATCGGTATGTAGCACATCAGTATAACGTATAACATTATGTGGTATTACGTTATAACGTGTAACGTTATTAAGTATTACGTTATAACGTGTAACGTTATATAGTATTACGCTATAACATGTAACGTTATATAGTACTACGTTATAACGTGTAACGTTATATAGTATTACGTTATATTGTGTAACGTTATATAGTATTACGCTATAACGTGTAACGTTATATAGTACTACGTTATAACGTGTATCGTTATATATTATTACGTTATAACGTGTAACGTTATGTAGCACATCAGTCTAACGTATAACACTATGTAGTATTACGTTATAACGCGTAACGTTATATATTATTACGTTATAACGTGTAACGTTATGTAGCACATCAGTCTAACGTATAACACTATGTAGTATTACGTTATAATGTGTGACATTATAAAGTATTACGTTATAATGTAACGTTATATAGTATTACGTTATAACGTGTAACGTTGTATAGTATAACGTTATAACGTGTAACGATATAAAGTATTACGTTATAACGTGTAACGTTATATAGTATTACGTTATAACGCGTAACGTTATATAGTATTACGTTATAACGTGTAGCGTTCTATAGTATTACGTTATAACGCGTAACGTTATATATTATTACGTTATAACGTGTAACGTTATGTAGCACATCAGTCTAACGTATAACACTATGTAGTATGACGTTATAATGTGTGACATTATAAAGTATTACGTTATAACGTGTAACGTTTTATTGTATTACGTTATAACGTGTATGGTTATATATTATTACGTTATAACGTGTAACGCTATGTAGCACATCAGTATAACGTATAACACTATGTAGCATTACGTTACAATGTGTGACATTATAAGGTACTACGTTATAACGTGTAACGTTATATAGTATTACGTTATAACGTGTAGCGTTCTATAGTATTACGTTATAACGCGTAACGTTATATATTATTACGTTATAACGTGTAACGTTATGTAGCACATCAGTCTAACGTATAACACTATGTAGTGTTACGTTATAATGTGTGACATTATAAAGTATTACGTTATAATGTAACGTTATATAGTATTACGTTATAACGTGTAACGTTATATAGTATTACGTTATAACGTGTAACGATATAAAGTATTACGTTATAACGTGTAACGTTATATAGTATTACGTTATAACGTGTAACGTTATATAGTATTACGTTATAACGTGTAGCGTTCTATAGTATTACGTTATAACGCGTAACGTTAAATATTATTACGTTATAACGTGTAACGTTTTATAGTATTACGTTATAACGCGTAACGTTATATATTATTACGTTATAACGTGTAACGTTATATATTATTACGTTATAACGTGTAACGTTATGTAGCACATCAGTGTAACGTATAACACTATGTAGTGTTACGTTATAATGTGTGACATTATAAAGTATTACGTTATAATGTAACGTTATATAGTATTACGTTATAACGTGTAACGTTATATAGTATTACGTTATAACGTGTAACGATATAAAGTATTACGTTATAACGTGTAACGTTATATAGTATTACGTTATAACGTGTAACGTTATATAGTATTACGTTATAACGTGTAGCGTTCTATAGTATTACGTTATAACGCGTAACGTTAAATATTATTACGTTATAACGTGTAACGTTTTATAGTATTACGTTATAACGCGTAACGTTATATATTATTACGTTATAACGTGTAACGTTATGTAGCACATCAGTGTAACGTATAACACTATGTAGTATTACGTTATAATGTGTGACATTATAAAGTATTACGTTATAACGTGTAACGTTATATAGTATTACGTTATAACGTGTAGAGTTCTATAGTATTACGTTATAACGCGTAACGTTATATATTATTACGTTATAACGTGTAACGTTATGTAGCACATCAGTCTAACGTATAACACTATGTCGTATTACGTTATAATGTGTGACATTATAAAGTACTACGTTATAATGTAACGTTATATAGTATTACGTTATAACGTGTAACGTTATATAGTATAACGTTATAAAGTGTAACGATATAAAGTATTACGTTATAACGTGTAACGTTATATAGTATTACGTTATAACGTGTAACGTTATATATTATTACGTTATAACGTGTAACGTTATGTAGCACATCAGTGTAACGTATAACACTATGTAGTATTACGTTATAATGTGTGACATTATAAACTATTACGTTATAACGTGTAACGTTTTATTGTATTACGTTACAACGTGTAACGTTATATATTATTACGTTATAACGTGTAACGTTATGTAGCACATCAGTGTAACGTATAAGACTATGTAGTATGACGTTATAATGTGTGACATTATAAAGTATTACGTTATAACGTGTAACGTTTTATTGTATTACGTTATAACGTGTATGGTTATATATTATTACGTTATAACGTGTAACGTTATGTAGCACATCAGTATAACGTATAACACTATGTAGCATTACGTTATAATGTGTGACATTATAAAGTACTACGTTATAACGTGTAACGTTATATAGTATTACGTTATAACGTGTAGCGTTCTATAGTATTACGTTATAACGCGTAACGTTATATATTATTACGTTATAACGTGTAACGTTATGTAGCACATCAGTCTAACGTATAACACTATGTAGTATTACGTTATAATGTGTGACATTATAAAGTATTACGTTATAATGTGTAACGTTATATAGTATTACGTTATAACGTGTAACGTTTTATTGTATTACGTTATAACGTATAACACTATGTAGTATTACGTTATAATGTGTGACATTATAAAGTATTACGTTATAATGTAACGTTATATAGTATTACGTTATAACGTGTAACGTTATATAGTATAACGTTATAACGTGTAACGATATAAAGTATTACGTTATAACGTGTAACGTTATATAGTATTACGTTATATCGCGTATCGTTAAATATTATTACGTTATAACGTGTAACGTTTTATAGTATTACGTTATAACGTGTAACGTTATATATTATTACGTTATAACGTGTAACGTTATGTAGCACATCAGTGTAACGTATAACACTATGTAGTGTTACGTTATAATGTGTGACATTATAAAGTATTACGTTATAACGTGTAACGTTTTATTGTATTACGTTATAACGTGTAACGTTATATATTATTACGTTATAACGTGTAACGTTATGTAGCACATCAGTGTAACGTATAACACTATGTAGTATTACGTTATAATGTGTGACATTATAAAGTATTACGTTATAACGTGTAACGTTTTATTGTATTACGTTATAACATGTAACGTTATATATTATTACGTTATAACGTGTAACGTTATGTAGCACATCAGTGTAACGTATAACACTATGTAGTATTACGTTATAATGTGTGACATTATAAACTATTACGTTATAACGTGTAACGTTTTATTGTATTACGTTATAACGTGTAACGTTATATATTATTACGTTATAACGTGTAACGTTATGTAGCACATCAGTGTAACGTATAACACTATGTAGTATTACGTTATAATGTGTGACATTATAAAGTATTACGTTATAACGTGTAACGTTTTATTGTATTACGTTATAACGTGTATGGTTATGTAGCACATCAGTATAACGTATAACACTATGTAGCATTACGTTATAATGTGTGACATTATAAAGTACTACGTTATAACGTGTAACGTTATATAGTATTACGTTATAACGTGTAGCGTTCTATAGTATTACGTTATAACGCGTAACGTTATATATTATTACGTTATAACGTGTAACGTTATGTAGCACATCAGTCTAACGTATAACACTATGTAGTATTACGTTATAATGTGTGACATTATAAAGTATTACGTTATAATGTGTAACGTTATATAGTATTACGTTATAACGTGTAACGTTTTATTGTATTACGTTATAACGTGTAACGTTATATAGTGTTACGTTATATAGTGTTACGTTATAACGTGTAGCGTTCTATAGTATTACGTTATAACGCGTAACGTTATATATTATTACGTTATAAATTGTAACGTTATGTAGTACATCAGTCTAACGTATAACACTATGTAGTATTACGTTATAATGTGTGACATTATAAAGTATTACGTTATAATGTAACGTTATATAGTATTACGTTATAACGTGTAACGTTATATAGTATTACGTTATAACGTGTAACGATATAAAGTATTACGTTATAACGTGTAACGTTATATAGTATTACGTTATAACGTGTAACGTAATATAGTATTACGTTATAACGTGTAGCGTTCTAAAGTATTACGTTATAACGCGTAACGTTAAATATTATTACGTTATAACGTGTAACGTTTTATAGTATTACGTTATAACGTGTAACGTTATATATTATTACGTTATAACGTGTAACGTTATGTAGCACATCAGTGTAACGTATAACACTATGTAGTATTACGTTATAATGTGTGACATTATAAAGTATTACGTTATAACGTGTAACGTTTTATTGTATTACGTTATAACGTGTAACGTTATGTAGCACATCAGTGTAACGTATAACACTATGTAGTATTACGTTATAATGTGTGACATTATAAAGTATTACGTTATAACGTGTAACGCTTTATTGTATTACGTTATAACGTGTAACGTTATATATTATTACGTTATAACGTGTAACGTTATGTAGCACATCAGTATAACGTAACACACTATGTAGTGTTACGTTATAATGTGTGACATTATAAAGTATTACGTTATAATGTGTAACGTTATATAGTATTACGTTATAACGTGTAACGTTTTATTGTATTACGTTATAACGTGTAACGCTATATAGTGTTACGTTATAACGTGTAGCGTTCTATAGTATTACGTTATAAAGCGTAACGTTATATATTATTACGTTATAAATTGTAACGTTATGTAGCACATCAGTCTAACGTATAACACTATGTAGTATTACGTTATAATGTGTGACATTATAAAGTATTACGTTATAACGTGTAACGTTTTATTGTATTACGTTATAACGTGTAACGTTATATATTATTACGTTATAACGTGTAACGTTATGTAGCACATCAGTGTAACGTATAACACTATGTAGTATTACGTTATAATGTGTGACATTATAAAGTATTACGTTATAACGTGTAACGTTTTATTGTATTACGTTATAACGTGTAACGTTATATATTATTACGTTATAACGTGTAACGTTATGTAGCACATCAGTATAACGTATAACACTATGTAGCATTACGTTATAATGTGTGACATTATAAAGTACTACGTTAAAACGTGTAACGTTATATAGTATTACGTTATAACGTGTAGCGTTCTATAGTATTACGTTATAACGCGTAACGTTATATATTATTACGTTATAACGTGTAACGTTATGTAGCACATCAGTCTAACGTATAACACTATGTAGTATTACGTTATAATGTGTGACATTATAAAGTATTACGTTATAATGTGTAACGTTATATAGAATTACGTTATAACGTGTAACGTTTTATTGTATTACGTTATAACGCGTAACGTTATATATTATTACGTTTTAACGTGTAACGTTATGTAGCACATCAGTCTAACGTATAACACTATGTAGTATTACGTTATAATGTGTGACATTATAAAGTATTACGTTATAATGTAACGTTATATAGTATTACGTTATAACGTGTAACGTTATATAGTATTACGTTATAACGTGTAACGATATAAAGTATTACATTATAACGTGTAACGTTATATAGTATTACGTTATAACGTGTAACGTTATATAGTATTACGTTATAACGTGTAATGTTATATAGTATTACGTTATAACGTGTAACGTCATATAGTATTACGTTATAACGTGTATCGTTATATATTATTGCGTTATAACGTGTATCGTTATGTAGCACATCAGTATAACGTACAACACTATGTAGCATTACGTTATAATGTGTGACATTATAAAGTATTACGTTATAACGTGTAACGTTATATAGTATTACGTTATAAGGTGTAACGTGATATAGTATTACGTTATAACGTGTAACGTTATATATTATTACGTTATAACGTGTAGCGTTATGTAGCACATCAGTATAACGTATAACACTATGTAGCATTACGTTATAACGTGTAACGTTTTATTGTATTACGTTATAACGTGTAACGTTATATAGTATTACGTTATAACGTGTAACGTTATATAGTATTACGTTATAACGTGTAACGTTATATAGTATTACGTTATAACGTGTAACGTTTTATAGTATTACGTTATAACGTGTAATGTTATATAGTATTACGTTATAACGTGTAACGTCATATAGTATTACGTTATAACGTGTAACGTTATATAGTATTACGCTATAACGTGTAACGTTATATAGTATTACGTTGTAACGTGTAGCGTTCTATAGTATTACGTTATAACGCGTAACATTATATATTATTACGTTATAACGTGTAACGTTATGTAGCACATCAGTCTAACGTATAACACTATGTAGTATTACGTTATAATGTGTGACATTATAAAGTATTACGTTATAATGTGTAACGTTATCTAGTATTACGTTATAACGTGTAACGTTATATAGTACTACGTTATAACGTGTAACGATATATAGTATTACGTTATAACGTGTAACGATATAAAGTATTACGTTATAACGTGTAACGTTATATAGTATTACGTTATAACGTGTAGCGTTCTATAGTATTACGTTATAACGCGTAACGTTTAATATTATTACGTTATAACGTGTGACGTTTTATAGTATTCCGTTATAACGTGTAACGTTATATATTATTACGTTATAACGTGTAACGTTATGTAGCACATCAGTGTAACGTATAACACTATGTAGTATTACGTTATAATGTGTGACATTATAAAGTATTTCGTTATAACGTGTAACGTTTTATTGTATTACGTTATAACGTGTAACGTTATATAGTATTACGTTATAACGTGTAACGATATAAAGTATTACGTTATAACGTGTAACGTTATATAGTATTACGTTATAACGTGTAACGTTATATAGTATTACGTTATAACGTGTAACGTTATATAGTATTGCGTTATAACGTGTAACGTTATATAGTATTACGTTATAACGTGTAACGATATAAAGTATTACATTATAACGTGTAACGTTATATAGTATTACGTTATAACGTGTAACGTTTTATTGTATTACGTTATAACGTGTAACGTTATATAGTATTACGTTATAACGTGTAACGATATAAAGTATTACGTTATAACGTGTAACGTTATATAGTATTACGTTATAACGTGTAACGTCATATAGTATTACGTTATAACGTGTAACGTTATATAGTATTACGTTATAACGTGTAACGTTATATAGTATTACGTTCTAACGTGTAGCGATCTATAGTATTACGTTATAACGCGTAACATTATATATTATTACGTTATAACGTGTAACGTTATGTAGCACATCAGTCTAACGTATAACACTATGCAGTATTACGTTATAATGTGTGACATTATAAAGTATTACGTTATAATGTGTAACGTTATCTAGTATTACGTTATAACGTGTAACGTTATATAGTATTACGTTATAACGTGTAACGATATAAAGTATAACGTTATAACGTGTAACGTTATATAGTATTACGTTATAACGTGTAACGATATAAAGTATTACGTTATAACGTGTAACGTTATATAGTATTACGTTATAACGTGTAGCGTTCTATAGTATTACGTTATAACGCGTAACGTTTAATATTATTACGTTATAACGTGTGACGTTTTATAGTATTGAGTTATAACGTGTAACGTTATACATTATTACGTTATAACGTGTAACGTTATGTAGCACATCAGTGTAACGTATAACACTATGTAGTATTACGTTATAATGTGTGACATTATAAAGTATTACGTTATAACGTGTAACGTTTTATTGTATTACGTTATAACGTGTAACGTTATATAGTATTACGTTATAACGTGTAACGATATAAAGTATTACGTTATAACGTGTAACGTTATATAGTATTACGTTATAACGTGTAACGTTATATAGTATTACGGTATAACGTGTAACGTTATATAGTATTACGTTAAAACATATAACGTTATATAGTAATACGTTATAACGTGTAACGTTTTGTAGCACATCAGTCTAACGTATAACACTATGTAGTATTACGTTATAATGTGTGACATTATAAAGTATTACGTTATAATGTGTAACGTTATATAGTATTACGTTATAACGTGTAACGTTATATAGTATTACGTTATAACGTGTAACGATATAAAGTATTACGTTATAACGTGTAACGTTATATAGTATTACGTTATAACGTGTAACGTTATATAGTATTACGTTAAAACATATAACGTTATATAGTAATACGTTATAACGTGTAACGTTTTATAGTATTAGGTTACAACGTGTAACGTTATATAGTATTACGTTATAACGTGTAACGATATAAAGTATAACGTTATAACGTGTAACGTTATATAGTATTACGTTATAACGTGTAACGTTATATAGTATTACGTTATAACGTGTAACGATATAAAGTATTACGTTATAACGTGTAACGTTATATAGTATTACGTTATAACGTGTAACGTTATGTAGCACATCAGTGTAACGTATAACACTATGTAGTATTACGTTATAATGTGTGACATTATAAAGTATTACGTTATAACGTGTAACGTTTTATTGTATTACGTTATAACGTGTAACGTTATATATTATTACGTTATAACGTGTAACGTTATATAGTATTACGTTATAACGTGTAGCGTTCTATAGTATTACGTTATAACGCGTAACGTTATATAGTATTACGTTATAACGTGTAACGTTATGTAGCACATCAGTGTAACGTATAACACTATGTAGTATTACGTTATAATGTGTGACATTGTAAAGTATTACGTTATAATGTGTAACGTTATATAGAATTACGTTATAGCGTGTAACGTTTTATTGTATTACGTTATAACGTGTAACGTTATATAGTATTACGTTATAACGTGTAGCGTTCTATAGTATTACGTTATAACGCGTAACGTTATATATTATTACGTTTTAACGTGTAACGTTATGTAGCACATCAGTCTAACGTATAACACTATGTAGTATTACGTTATAATGTGCGACATTATAAAGTATTACGTTATAATGTGTAACGTTATATAGAATTACGTTATAACGTGTAACGTTTTATTGTATTAACGTTATATAGTATTACGTTATAACGTGTAACGTTATGTAGTATTACGTTAAAACATATAACGTTATATAGTAATACGTTATAACGTGTAACGTTTTATAGTATTAGGTTACAACGTGTAACGTTTTATATTATTACGTTTTAACGTATAACGGTATGTAGCACATCAGTATAACGTATAACACTATGTAGCATTACGTTATAATGTGTGACATTATAAAGTATTACGTTATAATGTGTAACGATATAAAGTATTACGTTATAACGTGTAACGTTATATAGTATTACGTTATAACGTGTAACGTTATATAGTATTACGTTATAACGTGTAACGTTATATAGTATTACGTTGTAACGTGTAGCGTTCTATAGTATTACGTTATAACGCGTAACATTATATATTATTACGTTTTAACGTGTAACGTTATGTAGCACATCAGTATAACGTATAACACTATGTAGCATTACGTTATAATGTGTGACATTATAAAGTATTACGTTATAATGTGTAACGATATAAAGTATTACGTTATAACGTGTAACGTTATATAGTATTACGTTATAACGTGTAACGTTATATAGTATTACGTTAAAACGTATAACGTTATATAGTAACACGTTATAACGTGTAACGTTTTATAGTATTAGGTTACAACGTGTAACGTTATATAGTATTACGTTATAACGTATAACGGTATGTAGCACATCAGTATAACGTATAAAATTATGTGGTATTACGTTATAACGTCTAACGTTATTAAGTATTACGTTATAACGTGTAACGTTTTATTGTATTACGTTATAACGTGTAACGTTATATAGTATTACGTTATAACGTCTAACGTTATATAGTATTGCGTTATAACGTCTAACGTTATATAGTATTACGTTATAACGTCTAACGTTATATAGTATTACGTTATAACGTGTAACGTTATATAGTATCACGTTATAACGTGTAACGTTATATATTATACGTTATAACGTGTAACGTTATGTAGCACATCAGTATAACGTATAACACTATGTAGCACTACGTTATAATGTGTGACATTATAAAGTATTACGTTATAATGTGTAACGTTATATAGTATTACGTTATAACGCGTAACGTTATATAGTATTACGTTATAACGTGTAACGATATAATGTATTACGTTATAACGTGTAACGTTATATAGTATTACGTTATAACGTGTAACGTTATATAGTATTACGTTAAAACGTATAACGTTATATTGTAACACGTTATAACGTGTAACGTTTTATAGTATTAGGTTACAACGTGTAACGTTATACAGTATTACGTTATAACGTATAACGGTATGTAGCACATCAGTATAACGTATAAAATTATGTGGTATTACGTTATAACGTGTAACGTTTTATTGTATTACGTTATAACGTGTAACGTTACATAGTATTACGTTATAACGTGTAACGTTATATAGTATTACGTTATAACGTATAACGTTATATATTATTACGTTATAACGTGTAATGTTATATAGTATTACGTTATAACGTGTAACGTGATATAGCATTACGTTATAACGTGTAACGTTTTATTGTATTACGTTATAACGTGTAGCGTTCTATAGTATTACGTTAAAACGCGTAACGTTATATATTATTACGTTATAACGTGTAACGTTATATAGTATTACGTTATAACGTGTAACGATATAAAGTATAACGTTATAACGTGTAACGTTATATAGTATTACGTTATAACGTGTAACGTTATGTAGCACATCAGTCTAACGTAGATCACTATGTAGTATTACGTTATAATGTGTGACATTATAAAGTATTACGTTATAATGTGTAACGTTATATAGTATTACGTTATAACGTGTAACGTTATATAGTATTACGTTATAACATGTAACGATATAAAGTATTAGGTTATAACGTGTAACGTTATATAGTATTACGTTATAACGTGTAACGTTATATAGTATTACGTTAAAACATATAACGTTATATAGTAATACGTTATAACGTGTAACGTTTTATAGTATTAGGTTACAACGTGTAACGTTTTATATTATTACGTTATAACATATAACGGTATGTAGCACATCAGTATAACGTATAAAATTATGTGGTATTACGTTATTACGTGTAACGTTTTATTGTATTACGTTATAACGTGTAACGTTTTATAGTATTAGGTTACAACGTGTAACGTTATATAGTATTACGTTATAACGTATAACGGTATGTAGCACATCAGTATAACGTATAAAATTATGTGGTATTACGTTATAACGTGTAACGTTTTATTGTATTACGTTATAACGTGTAACGTTATGTAGCACATCAGTATAACGTATAACACTATGTCGCATTACGTTATAATGTGTGACATTATAAAGTACTACGTTAAAACGTGTAACGTTATATAGTATTACGTTATAACGTGTAGCTTTCTATAGTATTACGTTATAACGCGTAACGTTATATATTATTACGTTATAACGTGTAACGTTATGTAGCACATCAGTCTAACGTATAACACTATGTAGTATTACGTTATAATGTGTGACATTGTAAAGTATTACGTTATAATGTGTAACGTTATATAGAATTACGTTATAACGTGTAACGTTTTATTGTATTACGTTATAACGTGTAACGTTATATAGTATTACGTTATAACGTGTAGCGTTCTATAGTATTACGTTATAACGCGTAACGTTATATATTATTACGTTTTAACGTGTAACGTTATATAGTATTACGTTATAACGTGTAACGTCATATAGTATTACGTTATAACGTGTAACGTTAGATAGTATTACGTTATAACGTATAACGGTATGTAGCACATCAGTATAACGTATAACACTATGTAGCATTACGTTATAACGAGTAACGTTATTAAGTATTACGTTATAACGTGTAACGTTTTATTGTATTACGTTATAACGTGTAACGTTATATAGTATTACGTTATAACGTCTAACGTTATATAGTATTAAGTTATAACGTGTAACGTTATATAGTATTACGTTATAACGTGTAACGTTATATATTATTACGTTATAACGTGTAACGTCATATAGTATTACGTTATAACGTGTAACGTTATATATTATTACGTTATAACGTGTAATGTTATATAGTATTACGTTATAACGTGTAACGTGATATAGTATTACGTTATAACGTGTAACCTTATGTATTATTACGCTATAACGTGTGACGTTATGTAGCACATCAGTATAACGTTTAACACTATGTAGCATTACGTTATAACGTATAGCGTTCTACAGTATTACGTTATAACGCGTAACGTTATATATTATTACGTTATAACGTGTAACGTTATGTAGCACATCAGTCTAACGTATAACACTATGTAGTATTACGTTATAATGTGTAACGTTATATAGTATTACGTTATAACGTGTAACGTTTTATTGTATTACGTTATAACGTGTAACGTTATATAGTATTACGTTATAACGTGTAACGATATAAAGTATTACGTTATAACGTGTAACGTTATATAGTATTACGTTATAACGTGTAACGTTATATAGTATTACGTTATAACGTGTAACGTTATATTGTATTACGTTATAACGTGTAGCGTTCTATAGTATTACGTTATAACGCGTAACGTTATATATTATTACGTTATAACGTGTAACGTTATGTAGCACACCAGTCTAACGTATAACACTATGTAGTATTACGTTATAATGTGTAACGTTATATAGTATTACGTTATAACGTGTAACGTTATATAGTATTACGTTATAAGGTGTAACGATATAAAGTATCACGTTATAACGTGTAACGTTATATAGTATTACGTTATAACGTGTAACGTTATATAGTATTACGTTAAAACATATAACGTTATATAGTATTACGTTATAACGTATAACGGTATGTAGCACATCAGTATAACGTATAAAATTATGTGGTATTACGTTATAACGTGTAACGTTTTATTGTATTACGTTATAACGTGTAACGTTATATAGTATTACGTTATAACGTGTAACGTTATATAGTATTACGTTATAACGTGTAACGTTATATAGTATTACGTTATAACGTGTAACGTCATATAGTATTACGTTATAACGTGTAACGTTATATATTATTACGTTATAACGTGTATCGTTATATATTATTACGTTATAACCTGTAACGTTATGTAGCTCATCAGTATAACGTACAACACTATGTAGCATTACATTATAATGTGTGACATTATAAAGTACTACGTTACAACGTGTAACGTTATATAGTATTGCGTTATAACGAGTAGCGTTCTATGGTATTACGTTATAACGTGTAACGTTATATAGTATTACGTTATAACGTGTAGCGTACTATAGTATTACGTTAAAACATATAACGTTATATAGTAATACGTTATAACGTATAACGGTATGTAGCACATCAGTATAACGTATAAAATTATGTGGTATTACGTTATAACGTGTAACGTTTTATTGTATTACGTTATAACGTGAAACGTTATATAGTATTACGTTATAACGTGTGACGTCATATAGTATTACGTTATAACGTGTAACGTTATATATTATTACGTTATAACGGGTATCGTTATGTAGCACATCAGTATAACGTATAACACTATGTAGCATTACGTTATAATGTGTGACATTATAAAGTATTACGCTATAACGTGTAACGTTATATAGTATTACGTTATAACGTGTAACGTTATATAGTACTACGTTATAACGTGTAACGTAATATAGTATTACGTTATAACGGCTAACGTTATATAGTATTACGTTATAACGTGTAACGTTATATAGTATTACGTTATAGCGTGTAACGTTATATATTATTACGTTATAACGTGTAACGTTATGTAGCACATCAGTATAACGTATAACACTATGTAGCATTACGTTATAATGTGTGACATTATAAAGTATTACGTTATAACGTGTAACGTTATATAGTACTACGTTATAACGTGTAACGTTATATAGTATTACGTTATAACGCGTAACGTTTTATTGTATTACGTTATAGCGTGGAATGTTATATAGTATTACGTTATAACGTGTAACGTCATATAGTATTACGTTATAACGTGTAACGTTCTATATTATTACGTTATAACGTGTAATGTTATATAGTATTACGTTATAACGTGTAACGTTATATATTATTACGTTATAACGTGTAACGTTATGTAGCACATCAGTATAACGTATAACACTATGTAGCATTACGTTATAACGTGTAACGTTTTATTGTATTACGTTATAACGTGTAACGTTATATAGTATTACGTTATAGCGTGTAACGTTATATATTATTACGTTATAACGTGTAACGATATAAAGTATAACGTTATAACGTGTAACGTTATATAGTATTACGTTATAGCGTGTAACGATATAAAGTATTACGTTATAACGTGTAACGTTATGTAGTATTACGTTATAACGTGTAGCGTTCTATAGTATTACGTTATAACATGTAACGTTATATATTATTACGTTATAACGTGTAACGTTATGTAGCACATCAGTATAACGTATAACACTATGTAGTATTACGTTATATTGTGTGACATTATAAAGTATTTCGTTATAACGTGTAACGTTTTATTGTATTACGTTATAACGTGTAACGTTATATAGTATTACGTTATAACGTGTAACGTTATATAGTATTACGTTATAACGTGTAACGTTATATAGTATTACGTTAAAACATATAACGTTATATAGTAATACGTTATAACGTGTAACGTTTTATAGTATTAGGTTACAACGTGTAACGTTTTATATTATTACGTTATAACATATAACGGTATGTAGCACATCAGTATAACGTATAAAATTATGTGGTATTACGTTATTACGTGTAACGTTTTATTGTATTACGTTATAACGTGTAACGTTTTATAGTATTAGGTTACAACGTGTAACGTTATATAGTATTACGTTATAACGTATAACGGTATGTAGCACATCAGTATAACGTATAAAATTATGTGGTATTACGTTATAACGTGTAACGTTTTATTGTATTACGTTATAACGTGTAACGTTATGTAGCACATCAGTATAACGTATAACACTATGTAGCATTACGTTATAATGTGTGACATTATAAAGTACTACGTTAAAACGTGTAACGCTATATAGTATTACGTTATAACGTGTAGCTTTCTATAGTATTACGTTATAACGCGTAACGTTATATATTATTACGTTATAACGTGTAACGTTATGTAGCACATCAGTCTAACGTATAACACTATGTAGTATTACGTTATAATGTGTGACATTGTAAAGTATTACGTTATAATGTGTAACGTTATATAGAATTACGTTATAACGTGTAACGTTTTATTGTATTACGTTATAACGTGTAACGTTATATAGTATTACGTTATAACGTGTAGCGTTCTATAGTATTACGTTATAACGCGTAACGTTATATATTATTACGTTTTAACGTGTAACGTTATATAGTATTACGTTATAACGTGTAACGTCATATAGTATTACGTTATAACGTGTAACGTTAGATAGTATTACGTTATAACGTATAACGGTATGTAGCACATCAGTATAACGTATAACACTATGTAGCATTACGTTATAACGAGTAACGTTATTAAGTATTACGTTATAACGTGTAACGTTTTATTGTATTACGTTATAACGTGTAACGTTATATAGTATTACGTTATAACGTCTAACGTTATATAGTATTAAGTTATAACGTGTAACGTTATATAGTATTACGTTATAACGTGTAACGTTATATATTATTACGTTATAACGTGTAACGTCATATAGTATTACGTTATAACGTGTAACGTTATATATTATTACGTTATAACGTGTAATGTTATATAGTATTACGTTATAACGTGTAACGTGATATAGTATTACGTTATAACGTGTAACCTTATGTATTATTACGCTATAACGTGTAACGTTATGTAGCACATCAGTATAACGTTTAACACTATGTAGCATTACGTTATAACGTATAGCGTTCTACAGTATTACGTTATAACGCGTAACGTTATATATTATTACGTTATAACGTGTAACGTTATGTAGCACATCAGTCTAACGTATAACACTATGTAGTATTACGTTATAATGTGTAACGTTATATAGTATTACGTTATAACGTGTAACGTTTTATTGTATTACGTTATAACGTGTAACGTTATATAGTATTACGTTATAACGTGTAACGATATAAAGTATTACGTTATAACGTGTAACGTTATATAGTATTACGTTATAACGTGTAATGTTATATAGTATTACGTTATAACGTGTAACGTTATATTGTATTACGTTATAACGTGTAGCGTTCTATAGTATTACGTTATAACGCGTAACGTTATATATTATTACGTTATAACGTGTAACGTTATGTAGCACACCAGTCTAACGTATAACACTATGTAGTATTACGTTATAATGTGTAACGTTATATAGTATTACGTTATAACGTGTAACGTTATATAGTATTACGTTATAAGGTGTAACGATATAAAGTATCACGTTATAACGTGTAACGTTATATAGTATTACGTTATAACGTGTAACGTTATATAGTATTACGTTATAACGTGTAACGTTATATAGTATTACGTTAAAACATATAACGTTATATAGTATTACGTTATAACGTATAACGGTATGTAGCACATCAGTATAACGTATAAAATTATGTGGTATTACGTTATAACGTGTAACGTTTTATTGTATTACGTTATAACGTGTAACGTTATATAGTATTACGTTATAACGTGTAACGTTATATAGTATTACGTTATAACGTGTAACGTTATATAGTATTACGTTATAACGTGTAACGTCATATAGTATTACGTTATAACGTGTAACGTTATATATTATTACGTTATAACGTGTATCGTTATATATTATTACGTTATAACCTGTAACGTTATGTAGCTCATCAGTATAACGTACAACACTATGTAGCATTACATTATAATGTGTGACATTATAAAGTACTACGTTACAACGTGTAACGTTATATAGTATTGCGTTATAACGTGTAGCGTTCTATGGTATTACGTTATAACGTGTAACGTTATATAGTATTACGTTATAACGTGTAGCGTACTATAGTATTACGTTAAAACATATAACGTTATATAGTAATACGTTATAACGTATAACGGTATGTAGCACATCAGTATAACGTATAAAATTATGTGGTATTACGTTATAACGTGTAACGTTTTATTGTATTACGTTATAACGTGAAACGTTATATAGTATTACGTTATAACGTGTGACGTCATATAGTATTACGTTATAACGTGTAACGTTATATATTATTACGTTATAACGGGTATCGTTATGTAGCACATCAGTATAACGTATAACACTATGTAGCATTACGTTATAATGTGTGACATTATAAAGTATTACGCTATAACGTGTAACGTTATATAGTATTACGTTATAACGTGTAACGTTATATAGTACTACGTTATAACGTGTAACGTAATATAGTATTACGTTATAACGGCTAACGTTATATAGTATTACGTTATAACGTGTAACGTTATATAGTATTACGTTATAGCGTGTAACGTTATATATTATTACGTTATAACGTGTAACGTTATGTAGCACATCAGTATAACGTATAACACTATGTAGCATTACGTTATAACGTGTGACATTATAAAGTATTACGTTATAACGTGTAACGTTATATAGTACTACGTTATAACGTGTAACGTTATATAGTATTACGTTATAACGCGTAACGTTTTATTGTATTACGTTATAGCGTGGAATGTTATATAGTATTACGTTATAACGTGTAACGTCATATAGTATTACGTTATAACGTGTAACGTTCTATATTATTACGTTATAACGTGTAATGTTATATAGTATTACGTTATAACGTGTAACGTGATATAGTATTACGTTATAACGTGTAACGTTATATATTATTACGTTATAACGTGTAACGTTATGTAGCACATCAGTATAACGTATAACACTATGTAGCATTACGTTATAACGTGTAACGTTTTATTGTATTACGTTATAACGTGTAACGTTATATAGTATTACGTTATAGCGTGTAACGTTATATATTATTACGTTATAACGTGTAACGATATAAAGTATAACGTTATAACGTGTAACGTTATATAGTATTACGTTATAGCGTGTAACGATATAAAGTATTACGTTATAACGTGTAACGTTATGTAGTATTACGTTATAACGTGTAGCGTTCTATAGTATTACGTTATAACATGTAACGTTATATATTATTACGTTATAACGTGTAACGTTATGTAGCACATCAGTCTAACGTATTACACTATGTAGTATTACGTTATAATGTGTGACATTATAAAGTATTACGTTATAATGTGTAACGTTATATAGTATTACGTTATAACGTGTAACGTTATATAGTATTACGTTATAAGGTGTAACGATATAAAGTATCACGTTATAACGTGTAACGTTATATAGTATTACGTTATAACGTGTAACGTTATATAGTATTACGTTAAAACATATAACGTTATGTAGTAATACGTTATAACGTGTAACGTTTTATAGTATTAGGTTACAACGTGTAACGTTATATAGTATTACGTTATAACGTATAACGGTATGTAGCACATCAGTATAACGTATAAAATTATGTGGTATTACGTTATAACGTGCAACGTTTTATTGTATTACGTTATAACGTGAAACGTTATATAGTATTACGTTATAACGTGTAACGTCATATAGTATTACGTTATAACGTGTAACGTTATATATTATTACGTTATAACGGGTATCGTTATGTAGCACATCAGTATAACGTATAACACTATGTAGCATTACGTTATAATGTGTGACATTATAAAGTATTACGTTATAACGTGTAACGTTATATAGTATTACGTTATAACGTGTAGCTTTCTATATTATTACGTTATAACGTGTAATGTTATATAGTATTACGTTATAACGTGTAACGTTATGTAGCACATCAGTATAACGTATAACACTATGTAGCATTACGTTATAACGTGTAACGTTTTATTGTATTACGTTATAACGTGTAACGTGATATAGTATTACGTTATAACGTGTAACGTTATATAGTATTACGTTATAACGTGTAACGATATAAAGTATTACGTTATAACGTGTAACGTTATGTAGTATTACGTTATAACGTGTAGCGTTCTATAGTATTACGTTATAACGCGTAACGTTAAATATTATTACGTTATAACGTGTAACGTTTTATAGTATTACGTTATAACATGTAACGTTATATATTATTACGTTATAACGTGTAACGTTATGTAGCACATCAGTATAACGTATAACACTATGTAGTATTACGTTATATTGTGTGACATTATAAAGTATTACGTTATAACGTGTAACGTTTTATTGTATTACGTTATAACGTGTAACGTTATATATTATTACGTTATAACGTGTAACGTTATGTAGCTCATCAGTATAACGTATAACACTATGTAGTATTACGTTATAATCTGTGACATTATAAAGTATTACGTTATAACGTGTAACGTTATATAGTATTACGTTAAAACATATAACGTTATATAGTAATACGTTATAACGTGTAACGTTTTATAGTATTAGGTTACAACGTGTAACGTTATATAGTATTACGTTATAACGTATAACGGTATGTAGCTCATCAGTATAACGTATAACACTATGTAGCATTACGTTATAATGTGTGACATTATAAAGAACTACGTTACAACGTGTAACGTTATATAGTATTACGTTATAACGTGTAACGTTTTATAGTATTAGGTTACAACGTGTAACGTTATATAGTATTACGTTATAACGTGTAGCGTTCTATAGTATTACGTTATAACGCGTAACGTTATATATTATTACGTTATAACGTGTAACGTTATGTAGCACATCAGTCTAACGTATAACACTATGTAGTATTACGTTATAATGTGTGACATTATAAAGTATAACGTTATAATGTGTAACGTTATATAGTATTACGTTATAACGTGTAACGTTATATAGTATTACGTTATAACGTGTAACGTTATATAGTATATCGTTATAAGGTGTAACGATATAAATTATCACGTTATAACGTGTAACGTTATATAGTATTACGTTATAACGTGTAACGTTATATAGTATTACGTTAAAACATATAACGTTATATAGTAATACGTTATAACGTGTAACGTTTTATAGTATTAGGTTACAACGTGTAACGTTATATAGTATTACGTTATAACGTATAACGGTATGTAGCACATCAGTATAACGTATAAAATTATGTGGTATTACGTTATAACGTGTAACGTTTTATTGTATTACGTTATAACGTGTAACGTTATATAGTATTACGTTATAACGTGTAACGTTATATAGTATTACGTTATAACGTGTAACGATATAAAGTATTACGTTATAACGTGTAACGTTATATAGTATTACGTTATAACGTGTAACGTTATATAGTATTACGTTATAACGTGTAACGTGATATTGTATTACGTTATAACGTGTAGCGTTCTATAGTATTACGTTATAACGCGTACCGTTATATATTATTACGTTATAACGTGTAACGATATAAAGTATCACGTTATAACGTGTAACGTTATATAGTATTACGTTATAACGTGTAACGTTATATAGTATTACGTTCAAACATATAACGTTATATAGTATTACGTTATAACGTATAACGGTATGTAGCACATCAGTATAACGTATAAAATTATGTGGTATTACGTTATAACGTGTAACGTTTTATTGTATTACGTTATAACGTGTAACGTTATATAGTATTACGTTATAACGTGTAACGTTATATAGTATTACGTTATAACGTGTAACGTTATATAGTATTACGTTATAACGTGTAACGTCATATAGTATTACGTTATAACGTGTAGCGTTATATATTATTACGTTATAACGTGTATCGTTATATATTATTACGTTATAACCTCTAACGTTATGTAGCTCATCAGTATAACGTATAACACTATGTAGCATTACATTATAATGTGTGACATTATAAAGTACTACGTTACAACGTGTAACCTTATATAGTATTACGTTATAACGTGTAGCGTTCTATAGTATTACGTTAAAACGTGTAACGTTATATAGTATTACGTTATAACGTGTAGCGTACTATAGTATTACGTTATAACGCGTAACGTTATATATTATTACGTTTTAACGTGTAACGTTATATAGTATTACGTTATAACGTGTAACGTCATATAGTATTACGTTATAACGTGTAACGTTAGATAGTATTACGTTATAACGTATAACGGTATGTAGCACATCAGTATAACGTATAACACTATGTAGCATTACGTTATAACGAGTAACGTTATTAAGTATTACGTTATAACGTGTAACGTTTTATTGTATTACGTTATAACGTGTAACGTTATATAGTATTACGTTATAACGTCTAACGTTATATAGTATTAAGTTATAACGTGTAACGTTATATAGTATTACGTTATAACGTGTAACGTTATATATTATTACGTTATAACGTGTAACGTCATATAGTATTACGTTATAACGTGTAACGTTATATATTATTACGTTATAACGTGTAATGTTATATAGTATTACGTTATAACGTGTAACGTGATATAGTATTACGTTATAACGTGTAACCTTATGTATTATTACGCTATAACGTGTAACGTTATGTAGCACATCAGTATAACGTTTAACACTATGTAGCATTACGTTATAACGTATAGCGCTCTACAGTATTACGTTATAACGCGTAACGTTATATATTATTACGTTATAACGTGTAACGTTATGTAGCACATCAGTCTAACGTATAACACTATGTAGTATTACGTTATAATGTGTAACGTTATATAGTATTACGTTATAACGTGTAACGTTTTATTGTATTACGTTATAACGTGTAACGTTATATAGTATTACGTTATAACGTGTAACGATATAAAGTATTACGTTATAACGTGTAACGTTATATAGTATTACGTTATAACGTGTAACGTTATATAGTATTACGTTATAACGTGTAACGTTATATTGTATTACGTTATAACGTGTAGCGTTCTATAGTATTACGTTATAACGCGTAACGTTATATATTATTACGTTATAACGTGTAACGTTATGTAGCACACCAGTCTAACGTATAACACTATGTAGTATTACGTTATAATGTGTAACGTTATATAGTATTACGTTATAACGTGTAACGTTATATAGTATTACGTTATAAGGTGCAACGATATAAAGTATCACGTTATAACGTGTAACGTTATATAGTATTACGTTATAACGTGTAACGTTATATAGTATTACGTTAAAACATATAACGTTATATAGTATTACGTTATAACGTATAACGGTATGTAGCACATCAGTATAACGTATAAAATTATGTGGTATTACGTTATAACGTGTAACGTTTTATTGTATTACGTTATAACGTGTAACGTTATAGAGTATTACGTTATAACGTGTAACGTTATATAGTATTACGTTAAAACATATAACGTTATATAGTAATACGTTATAACGTATAACGGTATGTAGCACATCAGTATAACGTATAAAATTATGTGGTATTACGTTATAACGTGTAACGTTTTATTGTATTACGTTATAACGTGAAACGTTATATAGTATTACGTTATAACGTGTAACGTCATATAGTATTACGTTATAACGTGTAACGTTATATATTATTACGTTATAACGGGTATCGTTATGTAGCACATCAGTATAACGTATAACACTATGTAGCATTACGTTATAACGTGTAACGTTTTATTGTATTACGTTATAACGTGTAACGTTATATAGTATTACGTTATAACGTGTAACGTTATATATTATTACGTTATAACGTGTAACGATATAAAGTATAACGTTATAACGTGTAACGTTATATAGTATTACGTTATAGCGTGTAACGATATAAAGTATTACGTTATAACGTGTAACGTTATGTAGTATTACGTTATAACGTGTAGCGTTCTATAGTATTACGTTATAACATGTAACGTTATATATTATTACGTTATAACGTGTAACGTTATGTAGCACATCAGTATAACGTATAACACTATGTAGTATTACGTTATATTGTGTGACATTATAAAGTATTACGTTATAACGTGTAACGTTTTATTGTATTACGTTATAACGTGTAACGTTATATATTATTACGTTATAACGTGTAACGTTATGTAGCTCATCAGTATAACGTATAACACTATGTAGTATTACGTTATAATGTGTGACATTATAAAGTATTACGTTATAACGTGTAACGTTATATAGTATTACGTTAAAACATATAACGTTATATAGTAATACGTTATAACGTGTAACGTTTTATAGTATTAGGTTACAACGTGTAACGTTATATAGTATTACGTTATAACGTATAACGGTATGTAGCACATCAGTATAACGTATAAAATTATGTGGTATTACGTTATAACGTGTAACGTTTTATTGTATTACGTTATAACGTGTAACGTTATATAGTATTACGTTATAACGTGTAACGTCATATAGTATTACGTTATAACGTGTAACGTTATGTAGCTCATCAGTATAACGTATAACACTATGTAGCATTACGTTATAATGTGTGACATTATAAAGTACTACGTTACAACGTGTAACGTTATATAGTATTACGTTATAACGTGTAACGTTTTATAGTATTAGGTTACAACGTGTAACGTTATATAGTATTACGTTATAACGTGTAGCGTTCTATAGTATTACGTTATAACGCGTAACGTTATATATTATTACGTTATAACGTGTAACGTTATGTAGGACATCAGTCTAACGTATAACACTATGTAGTATTACGTTATAATGTGTGACATTATAAAGTATTACGTTATAATGTGTAACGTTATATAGTATTACGTTATAACGTGTAACGTTATATAGTATTACGTTATAAGGTGTAACGATATAAATTATCACGTTATAACGTGTAACGTTATATAGTATTACGTTATAACGTGTAACGTTATATATTATTACGTTATAACGGGTATCGTTATGTAGCACATCAGTATAACGTATAACACTATGTAGCATTACGTTATAATGTGTGACATTATAAAGTATTACGTTATAACGTGTAACGTTATATAGTATTACGTTATAACGTGTAACGTTCTATATTATTACGTTATAACGTGTAACGATATAAAGTATTACGTTATAACGTGTAACGTTATGTAGTATTACGTTATAACGTGTAGCGTTCTATAGTATTACGTTATAACGCGTAACGTTAAATATTATTACGTTATAACGTGTAACGTTTTATAGCATTACGTTATAACATGTAACGTTATATATTATTACGTTATAACGTGTAACGTTATGTAGCACATCAGTATAACGTATAACACTATGTAGTATTACGTTATATTGTGTGACATTATAAGGTATTACGTTATAACGTGTAACGTTTTATTGTATTACGTTATAACGTGTAACGTTATATATTATTACGTTATAACGTGTAACGTTATGTAGCTCATCAGTATAACGTATAACACTATGTAGTATTACGTTATAATCTGTGACATTATAAAGTATTACGTTATAACGTGTAACGTTATATAGTATTACGTTAAAACATATAACGTTATATAGTAATACGTTATAACGTGTAACGTTTTATAGTATTAGGTTACAACGTGTAACGTTATATAGTATTACGTTATAACGTATAACGGTATGTAGCACATCAGTATAACGTATAAAATTATGTGGTATTACGTTATAACGTGTAACGCTTTATTGTATTACGTTATAACATGTAACGTTATATAGTATTACGTTATCACGTGTAACGTCATATAGTATTACGTTATAACGTGTAACGTTATGTAGCTCATCAGTATAACGTATAACACTATGTAGCATTACGTTATAATGTGTGACATTATAAAGTACTACGTTACAACGTGTAACGTTATATAGTATTACGTTATAACGTGTAACGTTTTATAGTATTAGGTTACAACGTGTAACGTTATATAGTATTACGTTATAACGTGTAGCGTTCTATAGTATTACGTTATAACGCGTAACGTTATATATTATTACGTTATAACGTGTAACGTTATGTAGCACATCAGTCTAACGTATAACACTATGTAGTATTACGTTATAATGTGTGACATTATAAAGTATAACGTTATAATGTGTAACGTTATATAGTATTACGTTATAACGTGTAACGTTATATAGTATTACGTTATAACGTGTAACGTTATATAGTATTACGTTATAACGTGTAACGTTATATAGTATTACGTTATAACGTGTAACGTTATATAGTATTACGTTATAAGGTGTAACGATATAAATTATCACGTTATAACGTGTAACGTTATATAGTATTACGTTATAACGTGTAACGTTATATAGTATTACGTTAAAACATATAACGTTATATAGTAATACGTTATAACGTGTAACGTTTTATAGTATTAGGTTACAACGTGTAACGTTATATAGTATTACGTTATAACGTATAACGGTATGTAGCACATCAGTATAACGTATAAAATTATGTGGTATTACGTTATAACGTGTAACGTTTTATTGTATTACGTTATAACGTGTAACGTTATATAGTATTACGTTATAACGTGTAACGTTATATAGTATTACGTTATAACGTGTAACGATATAAAGTATTACGTTATAACGTGTAACGTTATATAGTATTACGTTATAACGTGTAACGTTATATAGTATTACGTTATAACGTGTAACGTGATATTGTATTACGTTATAACGTGTAGCGTTCTATAGTATTACGTTATAACGCGTAACGTTATATATTATTACGTTATAACGTGTAACGATATAAAGTATCACGTTATAACGTGTAACGTTATATAGTATTACGTTATAACGTGTAACGTTATATAGTATTACGTTAAAACATATAACGTTATATAGTATTACGTTATAACGTATAACGGTATGTAGCACATCAGTATAACGTATAAAATTATGTGGTATTACGTTATAACGTGTAACGTTTTATTGTATTACGTTATAACGTGTAGAGTTATATAGTATTACGTTATAACGTGTAACGTTATATAGTATTACGTTATAACGTGTAACGTTATATAGTATTACGTTATAACGTGTAACGTCATATAGTATTACGTTATAACGTGTAACGTTATATATTATTACGTTATAACGTGTATCGTTATATATTATTACGTTATAACCTGTAACGTTATGTAGCTCATCAGTATAACGTATAACACTATGTAGCATTACATTATAATGTGTGACATTATAAAGTACTACGTTACAACGTGTAACGTTATATAGTATTACGTTATAACGTGTAGCGTTCTATAGTATTACGTTAAAACGTGTAACGTTATATAGTATTACGTTATAACGTGTAGCGTACTATAGTATTACGTTAAAACATATAACGTTATATAGTAATACGTTATAACGTATAACGGTATGTAGCACATCAGTATAACGTATAAAATTATGTGGTATTACGTTATAACGTGTAACGTTTTATTGTATTACGTTATAACGTGTAACGTTATATATTATTACGTTATAACGGGTATCGTTATGTAGCACATCAGTATAACGTATAACACTATGTAGCATTACGTTATAATGTGTGACATTATAAAGTATTACGTTATAACGTGTAACGTTATATAGTATTACGTTATAACGTGTAACGTTATATAGTACTACGTTATAACGTGTAACGTTATATAGTATTACGTTATAACGGCTAACGTTATATAGTATTACGTTATAACGTGTAACGTTATATAGTATTACGTTATAACGTGTAACGTTATATATTATTACGTTATAACGTGTAACGTTATGTAGCATATCAGTATAACGTATAACACTATGTAGCATTACGTTATAATGTGTGACATTATAAAGTATTACGTTATAACGTGTAACGTTGTATAGTACTACGTTATAACGTGTAACGTTATATAGTATTACGTTATAACGCGTAACGTTTTATTGTATTACGTTATAGCGTTGAATGTTATATAGTATTACGTTATAACGTGTAACGTCATATAGTATTACGTTATAACGTGTAACGTTCTATATTATTACGTTATAACGTGTAATGTTATATAGTATTACGTTATAACGTGTAACGTGATATAGTATTACGTTATAACGTGTAACGTTATATAGTATTACGTTATAACGTGTAACGTTATATAGTATTACGTTAAAACATATAACGTTATATAGTAATACGTTATAACGTGTAACGTTTTATAGTATTAGGTTACAACGTGTAACGTTATATAGTATTACGTTATAACGTATAACGGTATGTAGCACATCAGTATAACGTATAAAATTATGTGGTATTACGTTATAACGTGTAACGTTTTATTGTATTACGTTATAACGTGTAACGTTATATAGTATTACGTTATAACGTGTAACGTTATATAGTATTACGTTATAACGTGTAACGATATAAAGTATTACGTTATAACGTGTAACGTTATATAGTATTACGTTATAACGTGTAACGTTATATAGTATTACGTTATAACGTGTAACGTGATATTGTATTACGTTATAACGTGTAGCGTTCTATAGTATTACGTTATAACGCGTAACGTTATATATTATTACGTTATAACATGTAACGATATAAAGTATCACGTTATAACGTGTAACGTTATATAGTATTACGTTATAACGTGTAACGTTATATAGTATTACGTTAAAACATATAACGTTATATAGTATTACGTTATAACGTATAACGGTATGTAGCACATCAGTATAACGTATAAAATTATGTGGTATTACGTTATAACGTGTAACGTTTTATTGTATTACGTTATAACGTGTAGAGTTATATAGTATTACGTTATAACGTGTAACGTTATATAGTATTACGTTATAACGTGTAACGTTATATAGTATTACGTTATAACGTGTAACGTCATATAGTATTACGTTATAACGTGTAACGTTATATATTATTACGTTATAACGTGTATCGTTATATATTATTACGTTATAACCTGTAACGTTATGTAGCTCATCAGTATAACGTATAACACTATGTAGCATTACATTATAATGTGTGACATTATAAAGTACTACGTTACAACGTGTAACGTTATATAGTATTACGTTATAACGTGTAGCGTTCTATAGTATTACGTTAAAACGTGTAACGTTATATAGTATTACGTTATAACGTGTAGCGTACTATAGTATTACGTTAAAACATATAACGTTATATAGTAATACGTTATAACGTATAACGGTATGTAGCACATCAGTATAACGTATAAAATTATGTGGTATTACGTTATAACGTGTAACGTTTTATTGTATTACGTTATAACGTGTAACGTTATATATTATTACGTTATAACGGGTATCGTTATGTAGCACATCAGTATAACGTATAACACTATGTAGCATTACGTTATAATGTGTGACATTATAAAGTATTACGTTATAACGTGTAACGTTATATAGTATTACGTTATAACGTGTAACGTTATATAGTACTACGTTATAACGTGTAACGTTATATAGTATTACGTTATAACGGCTAACGTTATATAGTATTACGTTATAACGTGTAACGTTATATAGTATTACGTTATAACGTGTAACGTTATATATTATTACGTTATAACGTGTAACGTTATGTAGCATATCAGTATAACGTATAACACTATGTAGCATTACGTTATAATGTGTGACATTATAAAGTATTACGTTATAACGTGTAACGTTGTATAGTACTACGTTATAACGTGTAACGTTATATAGTATTACGTTATAACGCGTAACGTTTTATTGTATTACGTTATAGCGTTGAATGTTATATAGTATTACGTTATAACGTGTAACGTCATATAGTATTACGTTATAACGTGTAACGTTCTATATTATTACGTTATAACGTGTAATGTTATATAGTATTACGTTATAACGTGTAACGTGATATAGTATTACGTTATAACGTGTAACGTTATATATTATTACGTTATAACGTGTAACGTTATGTAGCACATCAGTATAACGTATAACACTATGTAGCATTACGTTATAACGTGTAACGTTTTATTGTATTACGGTATAACGTGTAACGTGATATAGTATTACGTTATAACGTGTAACGTTATATATTATTACGTTATAACGTGTAACGTTATGTAGCACATCAGTATAACGTATAACACTATGTAGTATTACGTTATATTGTGTGACATTATAAAGTATTACGTTATAACGTGTAACGTTTTATTGTATTACGTTATAACGTGTAACGTTATATATTATTACGTTATAACGTGTAACGTTATGTAGCTCATCAGTATAACGTATAACACTATGTAGTATTACGTTATAATGTGTGACATTATAAAGTATTACGTTATAACGTGTAACGTTATATAGTATTACGTTAAAACATATAACGTTATATAGTAATACGTTATAACGTGTAACGTTTTATAGTATTAGGTTACAACGTGTAACGTTATATAGTATTACGTTATAACGTATAACGGTATGTAGCACATCAGTATAACGTATAAAGTTATGTGGTATTACGTTATAACGTGTAACGTTTTATTGTATTACGTTATAACGTGTAACGTTATATAGTATTACGTTATAACGTGTAACGTCATATAGTATTACGTTATAACGTGTAACGTTATGTAGCTCATCAGTATAACGTATAACACTATGTAGCATTACGTTATAATGTGTGACATTATAAAGTACTACGTTACAACGTGTAACGTTATATAGTATTACGTTATAACGTGTAACGTTTTATAGTATTAGGTTACAACGTGTAACGTTATATAGTATTACGTTATAACGTGTAGCGTTCTATAGTATTACGTTATAACGCGTAACGTTATATATTATTACGTTATAACGTGTAACGTTATGTAGGACATCAGTCTAACGTATAACACTATGTAGTATTACGTTATAATGTGTGACATTATAAAGTATTACGTTATAATGTGTAACGTTATATAGTATTACGTTATAACGTGTAACGTTATATAGTATTACGTTATAAGGTGTAACGATATAAATTATCACGTTATAACGTGTAACGTTATATAGTATTACGTTATAACGTGTAACGTTATATAGTATTACGTTAAAACATATAACGTTATATAGTAATACGTTATAACGTGTAACGTTTTATAGTATTAGGTTACAACGTGTAACGTTATATAGTATTAAGTTATAACGTATAACGGTATGTAGCACATCAGTATAACGTATAAAATTATGTGGTATTACGTTATAACGTGTAACGTTTTATTGTACTACGTTATAACGTGTAACGTTATATAGTATTACGTTATAACGTGTAACGTCATATAGTATTACGTTATAACGTGTAACGTTATATATTATTACGTTATAACGGGTATCGTTATGTAGCACATCAGTATAACGTATAACACTATGTAGCATTACGTTATAATGTGTGACATTATAAAGTATTACGTTATAACGGCTAACGTTATATAGTATTACGTTATAACGTGTAACGTTATATAGTATTACGTTATAACGTGTCACGTTATATATTATTACGTTATAACGTGTAACGTTATGTAGCACATCAGTATAACGTATAACACTATGTAGCATTACGTTATAATGTGTGACATTATAAAGTATTACGTTACAACGTATAACGGTATGTAGCACATCAGTATAACGTATAAAATTATGTGGTATTACGTTATAACGTGTAACGTTATTAAGTATTACGTTATAACGCGTAACGTTTTATTGTATTACGTTATAGCGTGTAATGTTATATAGTATTACGTTATAACGTGTAACGTCATATAGTATTACGTTATAACGTGTAACGTTCTATATTATTACGTTATAACGTGTAATGTTATATAGTATTACGTTATAACGTGTAACGTGATATAGTATTACGTTATAACGTGTAACGTTATATATTATTACGTTATAACGTGTAACGTTATGTAGCACATCAGTATAACGTATAACACTATGTAGCATTACGTTATAACGTGTAACGTTTTATTGTATTACGTTATAACGTGTAACGTGATATAGTATCACGTTATAACGTGTAACGTTATATAGTATTACGTTATAACGTGTAACGTTATATAGTATTACGTTAAAACATATAACGTTATATAGTAATACGTTATAACGTGTAACGTTTTATAGTATTAGGTTACAACGTGTAACGTTATATAGTATTACGTTATAACGTGTAGCGTACTATAGTATTACGTTAAAACATATAACGTTATATAGTAATACGTTATAACGTGTAACGTTTTATAGTATTAGGTTACAACGTGTAACGTTATATAGTATTACGTTATAACGTGTAGCTTTCTATAGTATTACGTTATAACGCGTAACGTTATATATTATTACGTTTTAACGTGTAACGTTATGTAGCACATCAGTCTAACGTATTACACTATGTAGTATTACGTTATAATGTGTGACATTATAAAGTATTACGTTATAATGTGTAACGTTATATAGTATTACGTTATAACGTGTAACGTTATATAGTATTACGTTATAAGGTGTAACGATATAAAGTATCACGTTATAACGTGTAACGTTATATAGTATTACGTTATAACGTGTAACGTTATATAGTATTACGATAAAACATATAACGTTATATAGTAATACGTTATAACGTGTAACGTTTTATAGTATTAGGTTACAACGTGTAACGTTATATAGTATTACGTTATAACGTATAACGGTATGTAGCACATCAGTATAACGTATAAAATTATGTGGTATTACGTTATAACGTGTAACGTTTTATTGTATTGCGTTATAACGTGTAACGTTATATAGTATTACGTTATAACGTGTAACGTCATATAGTATTACGTTATAACGTGTGACATTATAAAGTATTACGTTATAACGTATAACGGTATGTAGCACATCAGTATAACGTATAAAATTATGTGGTATTACGTTATAACGTGTAACGTTATTAAGTATTACGTTATAACGCGTAACGTTTTATTGTATTACGTTATAGCGTGTAATGTTATATAGTATTACGTTATAACGTGTAACGTCATATAGTATTACGTTATAACGTGTAACGTTCTATATTATTACGTTATAACGTGTAATGTTATATAGTATTACGTTATAACGTGTAACGTGATATAGTATTACGTTATAACGTGTAACGTTATATATTATTACGTTATAACGTGTAACGTTATGTAGCACATCAGTATAACGTATAACACTATGTAGCATTACGTTATAACGTGTAACGTTTTATTGTATTACGTTATAACGTGTAACGTGATATAGTATTACGTTATAACGTATAACGTTATATATTATTACGTTATAACGTGTAACGATATAAAGTATAACGTTATAACGTGTAACGTTATATAGTATTACGTTATAACGTGTAACGATATATAGTATTACGTTATAACGTGTAACGTTATATAGTATTACGTTATAACGTGTAGCGTTCTATAGTATTACGTTACAACGCGTAACGTTATATATTATTACGTTATAACGTGTAACGTTATGTAGCACATCAGTCTAACGTATAACACTATGTAGTATTACGTTATAATGTGTGACATTATAAAGTATTACGTTATAATGTGTAAAGTTATATAGTATTACGTTATAACGTGTAACGTTATATAGTATTACGTTATAAGGTGTAACGATATAAAGTATCACGTTATAACGTGTAACGTTATATAGTATTACGTTATAACGTGTAACGTTATATAGTATTACGTTAAAACATATAACGTTATATATTAATACGTTATAACGTGTAACGTTTTATAGTATTAGGTTACAACGTGTAACGTTATATAGTATTACGTTATAACGTATAACGGTATGTAGCACATCAGTATAACGTATAAAATTATGTGGTATTACGTTATAACGTGTAACGTTTTATTGTATTACGTTATAACGTGAAACGTTATATAGTATTACGTTATAACGTGTAACGTCATATAGTATTACGTTATAACGTGTAACGTTATATATTATTACGTTATAACGGGTATCGTTATGTAGCACATCAGTATAACGTATAACACTATGTAGCATTACTTTATAATGTGTGACATTATAAAGTATTACGTTATAACGTGTAACGTTATATAGTATTACGTTATAACGTGTAACGTTATATAGTACTACGTTATAACGTGTAACGTTATATAGTATTACGTTATAACGTGTAACGTTATATAGTATTACGTTATAACGTGTAACGTTATATATTATTACGTTATAACGTGTAACGTTATGTAGCACATCAGTATAACGTATAACACTATGTAGCATTACGTTATAATGTGTGACATTATAAAGTATTACGTTATAACGTATAACGGTATGTAGCACATCAGTATAACGTATAAAATTATGTGGTATTACGTTATAACGTGTAACGTTATTAAACATTACGTTATAACGCGTTACGTTTTATTGTATTACGTTATAGCGTGTAATGTTATATAGTATTACGTTATAACGTGTAACGTCATATAGTATTACGTTATAACGTGTAACGTTCTATATTATTACGTTATAACGTGTAATGTTATATAGTATTACGTTATAACGTGTAACGTGATATAGTATTACGTTATAACGTGTAACGTTATATATTATTACGTTATAACGTGTAACGTTATGTAGCACATCAGTATAACGTATAACACTATGTAGCATTACGTTATAACGTGTAACGTTTTATTGTATTACGTTATAACGTGTAACGTGATATAGTATTACGTTATAACGTGTAACGTTATATATTATTACGTTATAACGTGTAACGATATAAAGTATAACGTTATAACGTGTAACGTTATATAGTATTACGTTATAACGTGTAACGATATAAAGTATTACGTTATAACGTGTAACGTTATGTAGTATTACGTTATAACGTGTAGCGTTCTATAGTATTACGTTATAACGCGTAACGTTAAATATTATTACGTTATAACGTGTAGCGTTTTATAGTATTACGTTATAACATGTAACGTTATATATTATTACGTTATAACGTGTAACGTTATGTAGCACATCAGTATAACGTATAACACTATGTAGTATTACGTTATAATGTGTGACATTATAAAGTATTACGTTATAATGTGTAACGTTATATAGTATTACGTTATAACGTGTAACGTTATATAGTATTACGTTATAACGTGTAACGATATAAACTATAACGTTATAACGTGTAACGTGATATAGTATTAGGTTACAACGTGTAACGTTATATAGTATTACGTTATAACGTATAACGGTATGTAGCACATCAGTATAACGTATAAAATTATGTGGTATTACGTTATAACGTGTAACGTTTTATTGTATTACGTTATAACGTGTAACGTTATATAGTATTACGTTATAACGTGAAACGTTATATAGTATTACGTCATAACGTGAAACGTCATATAGTATTACGTTATAACGTGTAACGTTATATATTATTACGTTATAACGTGTAACGTTATGAAGCACATCAGTATAACGTATAACACTATGTAGCATTACGTTATAATGTGTGACATTATAAAGTATTACGTTATAACGTATAACGGTATGTAGCACATCAGTATAACGTATAAAATTATGTGGTATTACGTTATAACGTGTAACGTTATTAAGTATTACGTTATAACGCGTAACGTTTTATTGTATTACGTTATAGCGTGTAATGTTATATAGTATTACGTTATAACGTGTAACGTCATATAGTATTACGTTATAACGTGTAACGTTCTATATTATTACGTTATAACGTGTAACGTTATGTAGCACATCAGTATAACGTATAACACTATGTAGTATTACGTTATAATGTGTGACATTATAAAGTATTACGTTATAATGTGTAACGTTATATATTATTACGTTATAACGTGTAACGTTATGTAGCACATCAGTATAACGTATAACACTATGTAGCATTACGTTATAACGTGTAACGTTATATAGTATTACGTTATAACGTGTAACGTTTTATTGTATTACGTTATAACGTGTAACGCTATATAGTATTACGTTATAACGTGTAGCGTTCTATAGTATTACGTTATAACGCGTAACGTTATGTAGCACATCAGTCTAACGTATAACACTATGTAGTATTTCGTTATAATGTGTGACATTATAAAGTATTACGTTATAATGTGTAACGTTATATAGTATTACGTTATAACGTGTAACGTTATATAGTATTACGTTATAACGTGTAACGATATAAAGTATAACGTTATAACGTGTAACGTTATATAGTATTACGTTATAAAGTGTAACGATATAAAGTATTACGTTATAACGTGTAACGTTATATAGTATTACGTTATAACGTGTAGCGTTCTATAGTATTACGTTATAACGCGTAACGTTAAATATTATTACGTTATAACGTGTAACGTTTTATAGTATTACGTTATAACGTGTAACGTTATATATTATTACGTTATAACGTGTAACGTTATGTAGCACATCAGTATAACGTATAAAATTATGTGGTATTACGTTATAACGTGTAACGTTTTATTGTATTACGTTATAACGTGTAACGTTATATAGTATTACGTTATAACGTGAAACGTTATATAGTATTACGTTATAACGTGAAACGTCATATAGTATTACGTTATAACGTGTAACGTTATATATTATTACGTTATAACGTGTAACGTTATGAAGCACATCAGTATAACGTATAACACTATGTAGCATTACGTTATAATGTGTGACATTATAAAGTATTACGTTATAACGTATAACGGTATGTAGCACATCAGTATAACGTATAAAATTATGTGGTATTACGTTATAACGTGTAACGTTATTAAGTATTACGTTATAACGCGTAACGTTTTATTGTATTACGTTATAGCGTGTAATGTTATATAGTATTACGTTATAACGTGTAACGTCATATAGTATTACGTTATAACGTGTAACGTTCTATATTATTACGTTATAACGTGTAACGTTATGTAGCACATCAGTATAACGTATAACACTATGTAGTATTACGTTATAATGTGTGACATTATAAAGTATTACGTTATAATGTGTAACGTTATATAGTATTACGTTATAACGTGTAACGTTATATAGTATTACGTTATAACGTGTAACGATATAAACTATAACGTTATAACGTGTAACGTGATATAGTATTACGTTATAACGTGTAACGTTATATATTATTACGTTATAACGTGTAACGTTATGTAGCACATCAGTATAACGTATAACACTATGTAGCATTACGTTATAACGTGTAACGTTATATAGTATTACGTTATAACGTGTAACGTTTTATTGTATTACGTTATAACGTGTAACGCTATATAGTATTACGTTATAACGTGTAGCGTTCTATAGTATTACGTTATAACGCGTAACGTTATGTAGCACATCAGTCTAACGTATAACACTATGTAGTATTTCGTTATAATGTGTGACATTATAAAGTATTACGTTATAATGTGTAACGTTATATAGTATTACGTTATAACGTGTAACGTTATATAGTATTACGTTATAACGTGTAACGATATAAAGTATAACGTTATAACGTGTAACGTTATATAGTATTACGTTATAAAGTGTAACGATATAAAGTATTACGTTATAACGTGTAACGTTATATAGTATTACGTTATAACGTGTAGCGTTCTATAGTATTACGTTATAACGCGTAACGTTAAATATTATTACGTTATAACGTGTAACGTTTTATAGTATTACGTTATAACGTGTAACGTTATATATTATTACGTTATAACGTGTAACGTTATGTAGCACATCAGTGTAACGTATAACACTATGTAGTATTACGTTATAATGTGTGACATTATAAAGTATTACGTTATAACGTGTAACGTTTTATTGTATTACGTTATAACGTGTAACGTTATATATTATTACGTTATAACGTGTAACGTTATATATTATTACGTTATAACGTGTAACGTTATGTAGCTCATCAGTATAACGTATAACACTATGTAGTATTACGTTATAACGTGTAACGATATAAAGTATTACGTTATAACGTGTAACGTTATATAGTATTACGTTATAACGTGTAACGTTTTATAGTATTAGGTAACAACGTGTAACGTTATATAGTATTACGTTATAACGTATAACGGTATGTAGCACATCAGTATAACGTATAAAATTATGTGGTATTACGTTATAACGTGTAACGTTATATAGTATTACGTTATAACGTGTAACGTCATATAGTATTACGTTATAACGTGTAACGTTTTATAGTATTAGGTTACAACGTGTAACGTTATATAGTATTACGTTATAACGTGTAGCTTTCTATAGTATTACGTTATAACGCGTAACGTTATATATTATTACGTTTTAACGTGTAACGTTATGTAGCACATCAGTCTAACGTATTACACTATGTAGTATTACGTTATAATGTGTGACATTATAAAGTATTACGTTATAATGTGTAACGTTATATAGTATTACGTTATAACGTGTAACGTTATATAGTATTACGTTATAAGGTGTAACGATATAAAGTATCACGTTATAACGTGTAACGTTATATAGTATCACGTTATAACGTGTAACGTTATATAGTATTACGTTAAAACATATAACGTTATATAGTAATACGTTATAACGTGTAACGTTTTATAGTATTAGGTTACAACGTGTAACGTTATATAGTATTACGTTATAACGTATAACGGTATGTAGCACATCAGTATAACGTATAAAATTATGTGGTATTACGTTATAACGTGTAACGTTTTATTGTATTACGTTATAACGTGTAACGTCATATAGTATTACGTTATAACGTGTAACGTTATATATTATTACGTTATAACGGGTATCGTTATGTAGCACATCAGTATAACGTATAACACTATGTAGCATTACTTTATAATGTGTGACATTATAAAGTATTACGTTATAACGTGTAACGTTATATAGTATTACGTTATAACGTGTAACGTTATATAGTACTACGTTATAACGTGTAACGTTATATAGTATTACGTTATAACGGCTAACGTTATATAGTATTACGTTATAACGTGTAACGTTATATAGTATTACGTTATAACGTGTAACGTCATATAGTATTACGTTATAACGTGTAACGTTCTATATTATTACGTTATAACGTGTAATGTTATATAGTATTACGTTATAACGTGTAACGTGATATAGTATTACGTTATAACGTGTAACGTTATATATTATTACGTTATAACGTGTAACGTTATGTAGCACATCAGTATAACGTATAACACTATGTAGCATTACGTTATAACGTGTAACGTTTTATTGTATTACGTTATAACGTGTAACGTGATATAGTATTACGTTATAACGTGTAACGTTATATATTATTACGTTATAACGTGTAACGATATAAAGTATAACGTTATAACGTGTAACGTTATATAGTATTACGTTATAACGTGTAACGATATAAAGTATTACGTTATAACGTGTAACGTTATGTAGTATTACGTTATAACGTGTAGCGTTCTATAGTATTACGTTATAACGCGTAACGTTAAATATTATTACGTTATAACGTGTAGCGTTTTATAGTATTACGTTATAACATGTAACGTTATATATTATTACGTTATAACGTGTAACGTTATGTAGCACATCAGTATAACGTATAACACTATGTAGTATTACGTTATAATGTGTGACATTATAAAGTATTACGTTATAACGTGTAACGTTTTATTGTATTACGTTATAACGTGTAACGTTATATATTATTACGTTATAACGTGTACCGTTATGTAGCTCATCAGTATAACGTATAACACTATGTAGTATTACGTTATAATGTGTGACATTATAAAGTATTACGTTATAACGTGTAACGTTATATAGTATTACGTTAAAACATATAACGTTATATAGTAATACGTTATAACGTGTAACGTTTTATAGTATTAGGTTACAACGTGTAACGTTATATAGTATTACGTTATAACGTGTAGCGTTCTATAGTATTACGTTATAACGCGTAAGGTTATATATTATTACGTTATAACGTGTAACGTTATGTAGCACATCAGTCTAACGTATAACACTACGTAGTATTACGTTATAATGTGTGACATTATAAAGTATTACGTTATAATGTGTAACGTTATATAGTATTACGTTATAACGTGTAACGTTATATAGTATTACGTTATAAGGTGTAACGATATAAAGTATCACGTTATAACGTGTAACGTTATATAGTATTACGTTATAACGTGTAACGTTATATAGTATTACGTTAAAACATATAACGTTATATAGTAATACGTTATAACGTGTAACGTTTTATAGTATTAGGTTACAACGTGTAACGTTATATAGTATTACGTTATAACGTATAACGGTATGTAGCACATCAGTATAACGTATAAAATTATGTGGTATTACGTTATAACGTGTAACGTTTTATTGTATTACGTTATAACGTGTAACGTTATATAGTATTACGTTATAACGTGAAACGTTATATAGTATTACGTTATAACGTGAAACGTCATATAGTATTACGTTATAACGTGTAACGTTATATATTATTACGTTATAACGTGTAACGTTATGAAGCACATCAGTATAACGTATAACACTATGTAGCATTACGTTATAATGTGTGACATTATAAAGTATTACGTTATAACGTATAACGGTATGTAGCACATCAGTATAACGTATAAAATTATGTGGTATTACGTTATAACGTGTAACGTTATTAAGTATTACGTTATAACGCGTAACGTTTTATTGTATTACGTTATAGCGTGTAATGTTATATAGTATTACGTTATAACGTGTAACGTCATATAGTATTACGTTATAACGTGTAACGTTCTATATTATTACGTTATAACGTGTAACGTTATGTAGCACATCAGTATAACGTATAACACTATGTAGTATTACGTTATAATGTGTGACATTATAAAGTATTACGTTATAATGTGTAACGTTATATAGTATTACGTTATAACGTGTAACGTTATATAGTATTACGTTATAACGTGTAACGATATAAACTATAACGTTATAACGTGTAACGTGATATAGTATTACGTTATAACGTGTAACGTTATATATTATTACGTTATAACGTGTAACGTTATGTAGCACATCAGTATAACGTATAACACTATGTAGCATTACGTTATAACGTGTAACGTTATATAGTATTACGTTATAACGTGTAACGTTTTATTGTATTACGTTATAACGTGTAACGCTATATAGTATTACGTTATAACGTGTAGCGTTCTATAGTATTACGTTATAACGCGTAACGTTATGTAGCACATCAGTCTAACGTATAACACTATGTAGTATTTCGTTATAATGTGTGACATTATAAAGTATTACGTTATAATGTGTAACGTTATATAGTATTACGTTATAACGTGTAACGTTATATAGTATTACGTTATAACGTGTAACGATATAAAGTATAACGTTATAACGTGTAACGTTATATAGTATTACGTTATAAAGTGTAACGATATAAAGTATTACGTTATAACGTGTAACGTTATATAGTATTACGTTATAACGTGTAGCGTTCTATAGTATTACGTTATAACGCGTAACGTTAAATATTATTACGTTATAACGTGTAACGTTTTATAGTATTACGTTATAACGTGTAACGTTATATATTATTACGTTATAACGTGTAACGTTATGTAGCACATCAGTGTAACGTATAACACTATGTAGTATTACGTTATAATGTGTGACATTATAAAGTATTACGTTATAACGTGTAACGTTTTATTGTATTACGTTATAACGTGTAACGTTATATATTATTACGTTATAACGTGTAACGTTATATATTATTACGTTATAACGTGTAACGTTATGTAGCTCATCAGTATAACGTATAACACTATGTAGTATTACGTTATAACGTGTAACGATATAAAGTATTACGTTATAACGTGTAACGTTATATAGTATTACGTTATAACGTGTAACGTTTTATAGTATTAGGTAACAACGTGTAACGTTATATAGTATTACGTTATAACGTATAACGGTATGTAGCACATCAGTATAACGTATAAAATTATGTGGTATTACGTTATAACGTGTAACGTTATATAGTATTACGTTATAACGTGTAACGTCATATAGTATTACGTTATAACGTGTAACGTTTTATAGTATTAGGTTACAACGTGTAACGTTATATAGTATTACGTTATAACGTGTAGCTTTCTATAGTATTACGTTATAACGCGTAACGTTATATATTATTACGTTTTAACGTGTAACGTTATGTAGCACATCAGTCTAACGTATTACACTATGTAGTATTACGTTATAATGTGTGACATTATAAAGTATTACGTTATAATGTGTAACGTTATATAGTATTACGTTATAACGTGTAACGTTATATAGTATTACGTTATAAGGTGTAACGATATAAAGTATCACGTTATAACGTGTAACGTTATATAGTATCACGTTATAACGTGTAACGTTATATAGTATTACGTTAAAACATATAACGTTATATAGTAATACGTTATAACGTGTAACGTTTTATAGTATTAGGTTACAACGTGTAACGTTATATAGTATTACGTTATAACGTATAACGGTATGTAGCACATCAGTATAACGTATAAAATTATGTGGTATTACGTTATAACGTGTAACGTTTTATTGTATTACGTTATAACGTGTAACGTCATATAGTATTACGTTATAACGTGTAACGTTATATATTATTACGTTATAACGGGTATCGTTATGTAGCACATCAGTATAACGTATAACACTATGTAGCATTACTTTATAATGTGTGACATTATAAAGTATTACGTTATAACGTGTAACGTTATATAGTATTACGTTATAACGTGTAACGTTATATAGTACTACGTTATAACGTGTAACGTTATATAGTATTACGTTATAACGGCTAACGTTATATAGTATTACGTTATAACGTGTAACGTTATATAGTATTACGTTATAACGTGTAACGTCATATAGTATTACGTTATAACGTGTAACGTTCTATATTATTACGTTATAACGTGTAATGTTATATAGTATTACGTTATAACGTGTAACGTGATATAGTATTACGTTATAACGTGTAACGTTATATATTATTACGTTATAACGTGTAACGTTATGTAGCACATCAGTATAACGTATAACACTATGTAGCATTACGTTATAACGTGTAACGTTTTATTGTATTACGTTATAACGTGTAACGTGATATAGTATTACGTTATAACGTGTAACGTTATATATTATTACGTTATAACGTGTAACGATATAAAGTATAACGTTATAACGTGTAACGTTATATAGTATTACGTTATAACGTGTAACGATATAAAGTATTACGTTATAACGTGTAACGTTATGTAGTATTACGTTATAACGTGTAGCGTTCTATAGTATTACGTTATAACGCGTAACGTTAAATATTATTACGTTATAACGTGTAGCGTTTTATAGTATTACGTTATAACATGTAACGTTATATATTATTACGTTATAACGTGTAACGTTATGTAGCACATCAGTATAACGTATAACACTATGTAGTATTACGTTATAATGTGTGACATTATAAAGTATTACGTTATAACGTGTAACGTTTTATTGTATTACGTTATAACGTGTAACGTTATATATTATTACGTTATAACGTGTACCGTTATGTAGCTCATCAGTATAACGTATAACACTATGTAGTATTACGTTATAATGTGTGACATTATAAAGTATTACGTTATAACGTGTAACGTTATATAGTATTACGTTAAAACATATAACGTTATATAGTAATACGTTATAACGTGTAACGTTTTATAGTATTAGGTTACAACGTGTAACGTTATATAGTATTACGTTATAACGTGTAGCGTTCTATAGTATTACGTTATAACGCGTAAGGTTATATATTATTACGTTATAACGTGTAACGTTATGTAGCACATCAGTCTAACGTATAACACTACGTAGTATTACGTTATAATGTGTGACATTATAAAGTATTACGTTATAATGTGTAACGTTATATAGTATTACGTTATAACGTGTAACGTTATATAGTATTACGTTATAACGTGTAACGATATAAACTATAACGTTATAACGTGTAACGTGATATAGTATTACGTTATAACGTGTAACGTTATATATTATTACGTTATAACGTGTAACGTTATGTAGCACATCAGTATAACGTATAACACTATGTAGCATTACGTTATAACGTGTAACGTTATATAGTATTACGTTATAACGTGTAACGTTTTATTGTATTACGTTATAACGTGTAACGCTATATAGTATTACGTTATAACGTGTAGCGTTCTATAGTATTACGTTATAACGCGTAACGTTATGTAGCACATCAGTCTAACGTATAACACTATGTAGTATTTCGTTATAATGTGTGACATTATAAAGTATTACGTTATAATGTGTAACGTTATATAGTATTACGTTATAACGTGTAACGTTATATAGTATTACGTTATAACGTGTAACGATATAAAGTATAACGTTATAACGTGTAACGTTATATAGTATTACGTTATAAAGTGTAACGATATAAAGTATTACGTTATAACGTGTAACGTTATATAGTATTACGTTATAACGTGTAGCGTTCTATAGTATTACGTTATAACGCGTAACGTTAAATATTATTACGTTATAACGTGTAACGTTTTATAGTATTACGTTATAACGTGTAACGTTATATATTATTACGTTATAACGTGTAACGTTATGTAGCACATCAGTGTAACGTATAACACTATGTAGTATTACGTTATAATGTGTGACATTATAAAGTATTACGTTATAACGTGTAACGTTTTATTGTATTACGTTATAACGTGTAACGTTATATATTATTACGTTATAACGTGTAACGTTATATATTATTACGTTATAACGTGTAACGTTATGTAGCTCATCAGTATAACGTATAACACTATGTAGTATTACTTTATAATGTGTGACATTATAAAGTATTACGTTATAACGTGTAACGTTATATAGTATTACGTTATAACGTGTAACGTTATATAGTACTACGTTATAACGTGTAACGTTATATAGTATTACGTTATAACGGCTAACGTTATATAGTATTACGTTATAACGTGTAACGTTATATAGTATTACGTTATAACGTGTAACGTTATATATTATTACGTTATAACGTGTAACGTTATGTAGCACATCAGTATAACGTATAACACTATGTAGCATTACGTTATAATGTGTGACATTATAAAGTATTACGTTATAACGTATAACGGTATGTAGCACATCAGTATAACGTATAAAATTATGTGGTATTACGTTATAACGTGTAACGTTATATAGTATTACGTTATAACGTGTAACGTCATATAGTATTACGTTATAACGTGTAACGTTTTATAGTATTAGGTTACAACGTGTAACGTTATATAGTATTACGTTATAACGTGTAGCTTTCTATAGTATTACGTTATAACGCGTAACGTTATATATTATTACGTTTTAACGTGTAACGTTATGTAGCACATCAGTCTAACGTATTACACTATGTAGTATTACGTTATAATGTGTGACATTATAAAGTATTACGTTATAATGTGTAACGTTATATAGTATTACGTTATAACGTGTAACGTTATATAGTATTACGTTATAAGGTGTAACGATATAAAGTATCACGTTATAACGTGTAACGTTATATAGTATCACGTTATAACGTGTAACGTTATATAGTATTACGTTAAAACATATAACGTTATATAGTAATACGTTATAACGTGTAACGTTTTATAGTATTAGGTTACAACGTGTAACGTTATATAGTATTACGTTATAACGTATAACGGTATGTAGCACATCAGTATAACGTATAAAATTATGTGGTATTACGTTATAACGTGTAACGTTTTATTGTATTACGTTATAACGTGTAACGTCATATAGTATTACGTTATAACGTGTAACGTTATATATTATTACGTTATAACGGGTATCGTTATGTAGCACATCAGTATAACGTATAACACTATGTAGCATTACTTTATAATGTGTGACATTATAAAGTATTACGTTATAACGTGTAACGTTATATAGTATTACGTTATAACGTGTAACGTTTTATTGTATTACGTTATAACGTGCAACGTTATATAGTATTACGTTATAACGTGAAACGTTATATAGTATTACGTTATAACGTGAAACGTCATATAGTATTACGTTATAACGTGTAACGTTATATATTATTACGTTATAACGTGTAACGTTATGAAGCACATCAGTATAACGTATAACACTATGTAGCATTACGTTATAATGTGTGACATTATAAAGTATTACGTTATAACGTATAACGGTATGTAGCACATCAGTATAACGTATAAAATTATGTGGTATTACGTTATAACGTGTAACGTTATTAAGTATTACGTTATAACGCGTAACGTTTTATTGTATTACGTTATAGCGTGTAATGTTATATAGTATTACGTTATAACGTGTAACGTCATATAGTATTACGTTATAACGTGTAACGTTCTATATTATTACGTTATAACGTGTAATGTTATATAGTATTACGTTATAACGTGTAACGTGATATAGTATTACGTTATAACGTGTAACGTTATATATTATTACGTTATAACGTGTAACGTTATGTAGCACATCAGTATAACGTATAACACTATGTAGCATTACGTTATAACGTGTAACGTTTTATTGTATTACGTTATAACGTGTAACGTGATATAGTATTACGTTATAACGTGTAACGTTATATATTATTACGTTATAACGTGTAACGATATAAAGTATAACGTTATAACGTGTAACGTTATATAGTATTACGTTATAACGTGTAACGATATAAAGTATTACGTTATAACGTGTAACGTTATGTAGTATTACGTTATAACGTGTAGCGTTCTATAGTATTACGTTATAACGCGTAACGTTAAATATTATTACGTTATAACGTGTAGCGTTTTATAGTATTACGTTATAACATGTAACGTTATATATTATTACGTTATAACGTGTAACGTTATGTAGCACATCAGTATAACGTATAACACTATGTAGTATTACGTTATAATGTGTGACATTATAAAGTATTACGTTATAACGTGTAACGTTTTATTGTATTACGTTATAACGTGTAACGTTATATATTATTACGTTATAACGTGTACCGTTATGTAGCTCATCAGTATAACGTATAACACTATGTAGTATTACGTTATAATGTGTGACATTATAAAGTATTACGTTATAACGTGTAACGTTATATAGTATTACGTTAAAACATATAACGTTATATAGTAATACGTTATAACGTGTAACGTTTTATAGTATTAGGTTACAACGTGTAACGTTATATAGTATTACGTTATAACGTATAACGGTATGTAGCACATCAGTATAACGTATAAAATTATGTGGTATTACGTTATAAAGTGTAACGTTTTATTGTATTACGTTATAACGTGTAACGTTATATAGTATTACGTTATAACGTGTAACGTCATATAGTATTACGTTATAACGTGTAACGTTATGTAGCTCATCAGTATAACGTATAACACTATGTAGCATTACGTTATAATGTGTGACATTATAAAGTACTACGTTACACCGTGTAACGTTATATAGTATTACGTTATAACGTGTAACGTTTTATAGTATTAGGTTACAACGTGTAACGTTATATAGTATTACGTTATAACGTGTAGCGTTCTATAGTATTACGTTATAACGCGTAAGGTTATATATTATTACGTTATAACGTGTAACGTTATGTAGCACATCAGTCTAACGTATAACACTATGTAGTATTACGTTATAATGTGTGACATTATAAAGTATTACGTTATAATGTGTAACGTTATATAGTATTACGTTATAACGTGTAACGTTATATAGTATTACGTTATAAGGTGTAACGATATAAAGTATCACGTTATAACGTGTAACGTTATATAGTATTACGTTATAACGTGTAACGTTATATAGTATTACGTTAAAACATATAACGTTATATAGTAATACGTTATAACGTGTAACGTTTTATAGTATTAGGTTACAACGTGTAACGTTATATAGTATTACGTTATAACGTATAACGGTATGTAGCACATCAGTATAACGTATAAAATTATGTGGTATTACGTTATAACGTGTAACGTTTTATTGTATTACGTTATAACGTGTAACGTTATATAGTATTACGTTAGAACGTGAAACGTTATATAGTATTACGTTATAACGTGAAACGTCATATAGTATTACGTTATAACGTGTAACGTTATATATTATTACGTTATAACGTGTAACGTTATGAAGCACATCAGTATAACGTATAACACTATGTAGCATTACGTTATAATGTGTGACATTATAAAGTATTACGTTATAACGTATAACGGTATGTAGCACATCAGTATAACGTATAAAATTATGTGGTATTACGTTATAACGTGTAACGTTATTAAGTATTACGTTATAACGCGTAACGTTTTATTGTATTACGTTATAGCGTGTAATGTTATATAGTATTACGTTATAACGTGTAACGTCATATAGTATTACGTTATAACGTGTAACGTTCTATATTATTACGTTATAACGTGTAACGTTATGTAGCACATCAGTATAACGTATAACACTATGTAGCATTACGTTATAACGTGTAACGTTTTATTGTATTACGTTATAACGTGTAACGTGATATAGTATTACGTTATAACGTGTAACGTTATATATTATTACGTTATAACGTGTAACGTTATGTAGCACATCAGTATAACGTATAACACTATGTAGCATTACGTTATAACGTGTAACGTTATATAGTATTACGTTATAACGTGTAACGTTTTATTGTATTACGTTATAACGTGTAACGCTATATAGTATTACGTTACAACGTGTAGCGTTCTATAGTATTACGTTATAACGCGTAACGTTATGTAGCACATCAGTCTAACGTATAACACTATGTAGTATTACGTTATAATGTGTGACATTATAAAGTATTACGTTATAATGTGTAACGTTATATAGTATTACGTTATAACGTGTAACGTTATATAGTATTACGTTATAACGTGTAACGATATAAACTATAACGTTATAACGTGTAACGTGATATAGTATTACGTTATAACGTGTAACGTTATATATTATTACGTTATAACGTGTAACGTTATGTAGCACATCAGTATAACGTATAACACTATGTAGCATTACGTTATAACGTGTAACGTTATATAGTATTACGTTATAACGTGTAACGTTTTATTGTATTACGTTATAACGTGTAACGCTATATAGTATTACGTTATAACGTGTAGCGTTCTATAGTATTACGTTATAACGCGTAACGTTATGTAGCACATCAGTCTAACGTATAACACTATGTAGTATTTCGTTATAATGTGTGACATTATAAAGTATTACGTTATAATGTGTAACGTTATATACTATTACGTTATAACGTGTAACGTTATATAGTATTACGTTATAACGTGTAACGATATAAAGTATAACGTTATAACGTGTAACGTTATATAGTATTACGTTATAAAGTGTAACGATATAAAGTATTACGTTATAACGTGTAACGTTATATAGTATTACGTTATAACGTGTAGCGTTCTATAGTATTACGTTGTAACGCGTAACGTTAAATATTATTACGTTATAACGTGTAACGTTTTATAGTATTACGTTATAACGTGTAACGTTATATATTATTACGTTATAACGTGTAACGTTATGTAGCACATCAGTGTAACGTATAACACTATGTAGTATTACGTTATAATGTGTGACATTATAAAGTATTACGTTATAACGTGTAACGTTTTATTGTATTACGTTATAACGTGTAACGTTATATATTATTACGTTATAACGTGTAACGTTATATATTATTACGTTATAACGTGTAACGTTATGTAGCTCATCAGTATAACGTATAACACTATGTAGTATTACGTTATAACGTGTAACGATATAAAGTATTACGTTATAACGTGTAACGTTATATAGTATTACGTTATAACGTGTAACGTTTTATAGTATTAGGTAACAACGTGTAACGTTATATAGTATTACGTTATAACGTATAACGGTATGTAGCACATCAGTATAACGTATAAAATTATGTGGTATTACGTTATAACGTGTAACGTTATATAGTATTACGTTATAACGTGTAACGTCATATAGTATTACGTTATAACGTGTAACGTTTTATAGTATTAGGTTACAACGTGTAACGTTATATAGTATTACGTTATAACGTGTAGCGTTCTATAGTATTACGTTATAACGCGTAAGGTTATATATTATTACGTTATAACGTGTAACGTTATGTAGCACATCAGTCTAACGTATAACACTATGTAGTATTACGTTATAATGTGTGACATTATAAAGTATTACGTTATAATGTGTAACGTTATATAGTATTACGTTATAACGTGTAACGTTATATAGTATTACGTTATAAGGTGTAACGATATAAAGTATCACGTTATAACGTGTAACGTTATATAGTATTACGTTATAACGTGTAACGTTATATAGTATTACGTTAAAACATATAACGTTATATAGTAATACGTTATAACGTGTAACGTTTTATAGTATTAGGTTACAACGTGTAACGTTATATAGTATTACGTTATAACGTATAACGGTATGTAGCACATCAGTATAACGTATAAAATTATGTGGTATTACGTTATAACGTGTAACGTTTTATTGTATTACGTTATAACGTGCAACGTTATATAGTATTACGTTATAACGTGAAACGTTATATAGTATTACGTTATAACGTGAAACGTCATATAGTATTACGTTATAACGTGTAACGTTATATATTATTACGTTATAACGTGTAACGTTATGAAGCACATCAGTATAACGTATAACACTATGTAGCATTACGTTATAATGTGTGACATTATAAAGTATTACGTTATAACGTATAACGGTATGTAGCACATCAGTATAACGTATAAAATTATGTGGTATTACGTTATAACGTGTAACGTTATTAAGTATTACGTTATAACGCGTAACGTTTTATTGTATTACGTTATAGCGTGTAATGTTATATAGTATTACGTTATAACGTGTAACGTCATATAGTATTACGTTATAACGTGTAACGTTCTATATTATTACGTTATAACGTGTAACGTTACGTAGCACATCAGTATAACGTATAACACTATGTAGCATTACGTTATAACGTGTAACGTTTTATTGTATTACGTTATAACGTGTAACGTGATATAGTATTACGTTATAACGTGTAACGTTATATATTATTACGTTATAACGTGTAACGTTATGTAGCACATCAGTATAACGTATAACACTATGTAGCATTACGTTATAACGTGTAACGTTATATAGTATTACGTTATAACGTGTAACGTTTTATTGTATTACGTTATAACGTGTAACGCTATATAGTATTACGTTACAACGTGTAGCGTTCTATAGTATTACGTTATAACGCGTAACGTTATGTAGCACATCAGTCTAACGTATAACACTATGTAGTATTACGTTATAATGTGTGACATTATAAAGTATTACGTTATAATGTGTAACGTTATATAGTATTACGTTATAACGTGTAACGTTATATAGTATTACGTTATAACGTGTAACGATATAAACTATAACGTTATAACGTGTAACGTGATATAGTATTACGTTATAACGTGTAACGTTATATATTATTACGTTATAACGTGTAACGTTATGTAGCACATCAGTATAACGTATAACACTATGTAGCATTACGTTATAACGTGTAACGTTATATAGTATTACGTTATAACGTGTAACGTTTTATTGTATTACGTTATAACGTGTAACGCTATATAGTATTACGTTATAACGTGTAGCGTTCTATAGTATTACGTTATAACGCGTAACGTTATGTAGCACATCAGTCTAACGTATAACACTATGTAGTATTTCGTTATAATGTGTGACATTATAAAGTATTACGTTATAATGTGTAACGTTATATAGTATTACGTTATAACGTGTAACGATATAAAGTATAACGTTATAACGTGTAACGTTATATAGTATTACGTTATAAAGTGTAACGATATAAAGTATTACGTTATAACGTGTAACGTTATATAGTATTACGTTATAACGTGTAGCGTTCTATAGTATTACGTTATAACGCGTAACGTTAAATATTATTACGTTATAACGTGTAACGTTTTATAGTATTACGTTATAACGTGTAACGTTATATATTATTACGTTATAACGTGTAACGTTATGTAGCACATCAGTGTAACGTATAACACTATGTAGTATTACGTTATAATGTGTGACATTATAAAGTATTACGTTATAACGTGTAACGTTTTATTGTATTACGTTATAACGTGTAACGTTATATATTATTACGTTATAACGTGTAACGTTATATATTATTACGTTATAACGTGTAACGTTATGTAGCTCATCAGTATAACGTATAACACTATGTAGTATTACGTTATAACGTGTAACGATATAAAGTATTACGTTATAACGTGTAACGTTATATAGTATTACGTTATAACGTGTAACGTTTTATAGTATTAGGTAACAACGTGTAACGTTATATAGTATTACGTTATAACGTATAACGGTATGTAGCACATCAGTATAACGTATAAAATTATGTGGTATTACGTTATAACGTGTAACGTTATATAGTATTACGTTATAACGTGTAACGTCATATAGTATTACGTTATAACGTGTAACGTTATATATTATTACGTTATAACGTGTAACGTTATGTGGCACATCAGTATAACGTATAAAATTATGTGGTATTACGTTATAACGTGTAACGTTTTATTGTATTACGTTATAACGTGTAACGTTATATAGTACTACGTTATAACGTGTAACGTTATATAGTATTACGTTGTAACGTGTAACGATATAAAGTATTACGTTATAACGTGTAACGTTATATATTATTACGTTATAACGTGTAATGTTATATAGTATTACGTTATAACGTGTAACGTCATATAGTATTACGTTATAACGTGTAACGTTATATATTATCACGTTATAACGTGTAACGTTATATAGTATTACGTTGTAACGTGTAACGATATAAAGTATTACGTTATAACGTGTAACGTTATATAGTATTACGTTATAACGTGTAACGTTATGTGGCACATCAGTATAACGTATAAAATTATGTGGTATTACGTTATAACGTGTAACGTTTTATTGTATTACGTTATAACGTGTAACGTTATATAGTATTACGTTATAACGTGTAACGTTATATAGTATCACGTTATAACGTGTAACGTTATATAGTATTACGTTATAACGTGTAACGTTATATAGTATTACGTTATAACGTGTAACGTCATATAGTATTACGTTATAACGTGTAACGTTATATAGTATTACGTTGTAACGTGTAACGATATAAAGTATTACGTTATAACGTGTAACGTTATATAGTATTACGTTATAACGTGTAGCGTTCTATAGTATTACGTTATACCGCGTAACGTTATATATTATTACGTTATAACGTGTAACGTTATGTGGCACATCAGTATAACGTATAAAATTATGTGGTATTACGTTATAACGTGTAACGTTTTATTGTATTACGTTATAACGTGTAACGTTATATAGTACTACGTTATAACGTGTAACGTTATATAGTATTACGTTGTAACGTGTAACGATATAAAGTATTACGTTATAACGTGTAACGTTATATATTATTACGTTATAACGTGTAATGTTATATAGTATTACGTTATAACGTGTAACGGCATATAGTATTACGTTATAACGTGTAACGTTATATATTATCACGTTATAACGTGTAACGTTATATAGTATTACGTTGTAACGTGTAACGATATAAAGTATTACGTTATAACGTGTAGCGTTATATAGTATTACGTTATAACGTGTAGCGTTCTATAGTATTACGTTATACCGCGTAACGCTATATATTATTACGTTATAACGTGTAACGTTATGTGGCACATCAGTATAACGTATAAAATTATGTGGTATTACGTTATAACGTGTAACGTTTTATTGTATTACGTTATAATGTGTAACGTTATATAGTATTACGTTATAACGTGTAACGTTGTATAGTATTACGTTATAACGTGTAACGTCATATAGTATTACGTTATAACGTGTAACGTTATATATTATTACGTTATAAAGTGTATCGTTATGTAGCACATCAGTATAACGTGTAACACTATGTAGCATTACGTTATAATGTGTGACATTATAAACTATTACGTTATAACGTGTAACGTTATATAGCATTACGCTATAACGTGTAACGTTATATAGTACTACGTTATAACGTGTAACGTTATATAGTACTACGTTATAACGTGTAACGTTATATAGTATTACGTTATAACGTGTAACGTTATATAGTATTACGTTGTAACGTGTAACGATATAAAGTATTACGTTATAACGTGTAACGATATAAAGTATTACGTTATAACGTGTAACGTTATATAGTATTACGTTATAACGCGTAACGTTATATAGTATTACGTTATAACGCGTAACGTTATATAGTATTACGTTATAACGTGTAACGTCATATAGTACTACGTTATAACGTGTAACGTCATATAGTACTACGTTATAACGTGTAACGTTATATAGTACTACGTTATAACGTGTAACGTTATATAGTATTACGTTGTAACGTGTAACGATATAAAGTATTACGTTATAACGTGTAACGTTATATAGTATTACGTTATAATGTGTAACGTTCTATAGTATTACGTTATAACGCGTAACGTTATATATTATTACGTTATAACGTGTAATGTTATATAGTATTACGTTATAACGTGTAACGTTATATAGCATTACGTTATAACGTGTAACGTTATATAGTACTACGTTATAACGTGTAACGTTATATAGTACTACGTTATAACGTGTAACGTTATATAGTATTACGTTGTAACGTGTAACGATATAAAGTATTACGTTATAACGTGTAACGTTATATGGTATTACGTTATAATGTGTAACGTTCTATAGTATTACGTTATAACGCGTAACGCTATATATTATTACGTTATAACGTGTAACGTTATGTAGCACATCAGTATAACGTATAAAATTATGTGGTATTACGTTATAACGTGTAACGTTTTATTGTATTACGTTATAACGTGTAACGTTATATAGTATTACGTTATAACGTGTAACGTTATATAGTATTACGTTATAACCTGTAACGTTATATAGTATTACGTTATAACGTGTAACGTCATATAGTATTACGTTATAACGTGTAACGTTATATATTATTACGTTATAAAGTGTATCGTTATGTAGCACATCAGTCTAACGTATAACACTGTGTAGTATTACGTTATAATGTGTAACGTTATATAGTATTACGTTATAACGTGTAACGTTTTATTGTATTACGTTATAACGTGTAACGTTATATAGTATTACGTTATAACGTGTAGCGTTCTATAGTATTACGTTATAACGCGTAACGTTAGGTAGCACATCAGTCTAACGTATAACACTATGTAGCATTACGTTATAATGTGTGACATTATAAAGTATTACGTTATAACGTGTAACGTTATATAGTATTACGTTATAACGTGTAGCGTTCTATAGTATTACGTTATAACGCGTAACGTTATATATTAATACGTTATAACGTGTAACGTTATGTAGCACATCAGTCTAACGTATAACACTGTGTAGTATTACGTTATAATGTGTAACGTTATACAGTATTACGTTATAACGTGAAACGTTTTATTGTATTACGTTATAACGTGTAACGTTATATAGTATTACGTTATAACGTGTAGCGTTCTATAGTATTACGTTATAACGCGTAACGTTAGGTAGCACATCAGTCTAACGTATAACACTATGTAGTATTACGTTATAATGTGTGACATTATAAAGTATTACGTTATAATGTGTAACGTTATATAGTATTACGTTATAACGTGTAACGTTATATATTATTACGTTATAACGTGTAACGTTACGTAGCACATCAGTATAACGTATAACACTATGTAGCATTACGTTCTAACGTGTAACGTTTTATTGTATTACGTTATAACGTGTAACGTTATATAGTATTACGTTATAACGTGTAACGTTATATAATAATACGTTATAACGCGTAACGTTATATATTATTACGTTATAACGTGTAACGTTATGTAGCATATCAGTATAACGTATAAAATTATGTGGTATTACGTTATAACGTGTAACGTTTTATTGTATTACGATATAACGTGTAACGTTATATAGTATTACGTTATAACGTGTAACGTTATATAGTATTACGTTATAACGTGTAATGTTATATAGTATTACGTTATAACGTGTAACGTCATATAGTATTACGTTATAACGTGTAACGTTATATATTATTACGTTATAACGTGTAATGTTATATAGTATTACGTTATAACGCGTAACGTTATATATTATTACGTTATAACGTGTAACGTTACGTAGCACATCAGTATAACGTATAACACTATGTAGCATTACGTTCTAACATGTAACGTTTTATTGTACTACGTTATAACGTGTAACGTTATATAGTATTACGTTATAACGTTTAACGTTATGTAGTATTACATTATAACGTGTAGCGTTCTATAGTATTACGTTATAACGCGTGACGTTATATATTATTACGTTATAACGTGTAACGTTACGTAGCACATCAGTATAACGTATAAAATTATGTGGTCTTACGTTATAACGTGTAACGTTTTATTGTATTACGTGATAACGTGTAACGTTATATAGTATTACGTTATAACGTGTAACGTCATATAGTATTACGTTATAACGTGTAACGTTATATATTATTACGTTATAACGTGTAATGTTATATAGTATTACGTTATAACGTGTACCGTGATATAGTATTACGTTATAACGTGTAACGTTATATATTATTACGTTATAAAGCGTAACGTTATATATTATTACGTTATAACGTGTAACGTTATGTAGCGCATCAGTATAACGTATAAAATTATGTGGTATTACGTTATAACGTGTAACGTTTTATTGTATTACGCTATAACGTGTAACGTTATATAGTATTACGTTTTAACGTGTAACGTTATATAGTATTACGTTATAGCGTGTAATGTTATATAGTATTACGTTATAACGTGTAACATCATATAGTATTACGTTATAACGTGTAACGTTCTATATTATTACGTTATAACGTGTAATGTTATATAGTATTACGTTATAACGTGTAACGTTAAATAGTATTACGTTATAACGTGTAACGTCTTATTGTATTACGTTATAACGTGTAACGTTATATATTATTACGTTATAACGTGTAACGTTATGTTGCTCATCAGTAATACATATAACACTATGTAGTATTACGTTATAATGTGTGACATTATAAAGTATTACGTTATAACGTGTGACATTATAAAGTATTACGTTATAACGTGTAACGTTATATAGTATTACGTTATAACGTGTAACGTTATATAGTATTACGTTATAACGTGTAACGTCATATAGTATTACGTTGTAACGTGTATCGTTATGTAGCACATCAGTATAACGTATAACACTACGTAGCATTACGTTATAATGTGTGACATTATAAAGTATTACGTTATAACGTGTAACGTTATATAGCATTACGTTATAACGTGTAACGTTACATAGTACTACGTTATAACGTGTAACGTTATATAGTACTACGTTATAACGTGTAACGTTATATAGTATTACGTTGTAACGTGTAACGATATAAAGTATTACGTTATAACGTGTAACGTTATATAGTATTACGTTATAATGTGTAACGTTCTATAGTATTACGTTATAACGCGTAACGTTATATATTATTACGTTATAACGTGTAACGTTATGTAGCACTTCAGTATAACGTATAAAATTATGTGGTATTACGTTATAACGTGTAACGTTCTATTGTATTACGTTATAACGTGTAACGTTTTATTGTATTACGTTATAACGTGTAACGTTAAATAGTATTACGTTATAACGTGTAACGTCATATAGTATTACGTTATAACGTGTAGCGTTCTATAGTATTACGTTATACCGCGTAACGTTATATATTATTACGTTATAACGTGTAACGTTATGTGGCACATCAGTATAACGTATAAAATTATGTGGTATTACGTTATAACGTGTAACGTTTTATTGTATTACGTTATAACGTGTAACGTTATATAGTATTACGTTATAACGTGTAACGTTGTATAGTATTACGATATAACGTGTAACGTCATATAGTATTACGTTATAACGTGTAACGTTATATAGTATTACGTTATAACGTGTAACGTTATATAGTATTACGTTATAACGTGTAACGTTATATATTATTACGTTATAAAGTGTATCGTTATGTAGCACATCAGTCTAACGTATAACACTGTGTAGTATTACGTTATAATGTGTAACGTTATATAGTATTACGTTATAACGTGTAACGTTTTATTGTATTACGTTATAACGTGTAACGTTATATAGTACTACGTTATAACGTGTAACGTTATATAGTACTACGTTATAAAGTGTAACGTTATATAGTATTACGTTGTAACGTGTAACGATATAAAGTATTACGTTATAACGCGTAACGTTATATAGTATTGCGTTATAACGTGTAACGTTATGTAGCACATCAGTATAACGTATAAAATTATGTGGTATTACGTTATAACGTGTAACGTTTTATTGTATTACGATATAACGTGTAACGTTATATAGTACTACGTTATAACGTGTAACGTTATATAGTACTACGTTATAACGTGTAACGTTATATAGTATTACGATATAACGTGTAACGTTATATAGTATTACGTTATAACGTGTAACGTTATATAGTATTACGTTATAACGTGTAATGTTATATAGTATTACGTTATAACGTGTAACGTCATATAGTATTACGTTATAACGTGCAACGTTATATATTATTACGTTATAACGTGTAATGTTATATAGTATTACGTTATAACGCGTAACGTTATATATTATTACGTTATAACGTGTAACGTTACGTAGCACATCAGTATAACGTATAACACTATGTAGCATTACGTTCTAACATGTAACGTTTTATTGTACTACGTTATAACGTGTAACGTTATATAGTATTACGTTATAACGTTTAACGTTATGTAGTATTACATTATAACGTGTAGCGTTCTATAGTATTACGTTATAACGCGTGACGTTATATATTATTACGTTATAACGTGTAACGTTACGTAGCACATCAGTATAACGTATAAAATTATGTGGTATTACGTTATAACGTGTAACGTTTTATTGTATTACGTGATAACGTGTAACGTTATATAGTATTACGTTATAACGTGTAACGTCATATAGTATTACGTTATAACGTGTAACGTTATATATTATTACGTTATAACGTGTAATGTTATATAGTATTACGTTATAACGTGTACCGTGATATAGTATTACGTTATAACGTGTAACGTTATATATTATTACGTTATAAAGCGTAACGTTATATATTATTACGTTATAACGTGTAACATCATATAGTATTACGTTATAACGTGTAACGTTCTATATTATTACGTTATAACGTGTAACGTTATATATTATTACGTTATAACGTGTAACGTTATGTAGCACATCAGTGTAACGTATAACACTATGTAGTATTACGTTATAATGTGTGACATTATAAAGTATTACGTTATAACGTGTAACGTTTTATTGTATTACGTTATAACGTGTAACGTTATATATTATTACGTTATAACGTGTAACGTTATGTAGCTCATCAGTATAACATATAACACTATGTAGTATTACGTTATAATGTGTGACATTATAAAGTATTACGTTATAACGTGTGACATTATAAAGTATTACGTTATAACGTGTAACGTTATATAGTATTACGTTATAACGTGTAACGTTATATAGTATTACGTTATAACGTGTAACGTTATATAGTATTACGTTATAACGTGTAACGTCATATAGTATTACGTTGTAACGTGTATCGTTATGTAGCACATCAGTATAACGTATAACACTACGTAGCATTACGTTATAATGTGTGACATTATAAAGTATTACGTTATAACGTGTAACGTTATATAGTATTACGTTGTAACGTGTAACGATATAAAGTATTACGTTATAACGTGTAACGTTATATAGTATTACGTTATAATGTGTAACGTTCTATAGTATTACGTTATAACGCGTAACGTTATATATTATTACGTTATAACGTGTAACGTTATGTAGCACATCAGTATAACGTATAAAATTATGTGGTATTACGTTATAACGTGTAACGTTTTATTGTATTACGTTATAACGTGTAACGTTATATAGTATTACGTTATAACGTGTAACGTCATATAGTACTACGTTATAACGTGTAACGTTATATAGTATTACGTTGTAACGTGTAACGATATAAAGTATTACGTTATAACGCGTAACGTTATATAGTATTGCGTTATAACGTGTAACGTTATGTAGCACATCAGTATAACGTATAAAATTATGTGGTATTACGTTATAACGTGTAACGTTATATAGTATTACGTTATAACGTGTAACGTCATATAGTACTACGTTATAACGTGTAACGTTATATAGTATTACGTTGTAACGTGTAACGATATAAAGTATTACGTTATAACGCGTAACGTTATATAGTATTACGTTATAACGTGTAACGTTATATAGTATTACGTTATAACGTGTAACGTTATATAGTATTACGTTATAACGTGTAACGTTATATAGTATTACGTTATAACGTGTAACGTTATATAGTATTACGTTATAACGTGTAACGTCATATAGTATTACGTTATAACGTGTAACGTTATATATTATCACGTTATAAAGTGTATCGTTATGTAGCACATCAGTCTAACGTATAACACTGTGTAGTATTACGTTATAATGTGTAACGTTATATAGTATTACGTTATAACGTGTAACGTTTTATTGTATTACGTTATAACGTGTAACGTTATATAGTACTACGTTATAACGTGTAACGTTATATAGTACTACGTTATAACGTGTAACGTTATATAGTATTACGTTGTAACGTGTAACGATATAAAGTATTACGTTATAACGTGTAACGTTATATAGTATTACGTTATAATGTGTAACGTTCTATGGTATTACGTTATAACGCGTAACGTTATATATTATTACGTTATAACGCGTAACGTTAGGTAGCACATCAGTCTAACGTATAACACTATGTAGCATTACGTTATAATGTGTGACATTATAAAGTATTACGTTATAACGTGTAACGTTATATAGTATTACGTTATAACGTGTAGCGTTCTATAGTATTACGTTATAACGCGTAACGTTATATATTAATACGTTATAACGTGTAACGTTATGTAGCACATCAGTCTAACGTATAACACTGTGTAGTATTACGTTATAATGTGTAACGTTATACAGTATTACGTTATAACGTGTAACGTTTTATTGTATTACGTTATAACGTGTAGCGTTCTATAGTATTACGTTATAACGCGTAACGTTAGGTAGCACATCAGTCTAACGTATAACACTATGTAGTATTACGTTATAATGTGTGACATTATAAAGTATTACGTTATAATGTGTAACGTTATATAGTATTACGTTATAACGTGTAACGTTATATAATAATACGTTATAACGCGTAACGTTATATAGTATTACGTTATAACGTGTAACGTTATGTAGCACATCAGTATAACGTATAAAATTATGTGGTATTACGTTATAACGTGTAACGTTTTATTGTATTACGATATAACGTGTAACGTTATATAGTATTACGTTATAACGTGTAACGTTATATAGTATTACGTTATAACGTGTAATGTTATATAGTATTACGTTATAACGTGTAACGTCATATAGTATTACGTTATAACGTGTAACGTTATATATTATTACGTTATAACGTGTAATGTTATATAGTATTACGTTATAACGCGTAACGTTATATATTATTACGTTATAACGTGTAACGTGACGTAGCACATCAGTATAACGTATAACACTATGTAGCATTACGTTCTAACATGTAACGTTTTATTGTATTACGTTATAACGTGTAACGTTTTATAGTATTAGGTAACAACCTGTAACGTTATATAGTATTACGTTATAACGTATAACGGTATGTAGCACATCAGTATAACGTATAAAATTATGTGGTATTACGTTATAACGTGTAACGTTTTATTGTATTACGTTATAACGTGTAACGTTATATAGTATTACGTTATAACGTGAAACGTTATATAGTATTACGTTATAACGTGTAACGTCATATAGTATTACGTTATAACGTGTAACGTAAGATATTATTACGTTATAACGTGTAACGTTACGTAGCACATCAGTATAACGTATAACACTATGTAGCATTACGTTATAATGTGTGACATTATAAAGTATTACGTTATAACGTATAACGGTATGTAGCACATCAGTATAACGTATAAAATTATGTGGTATTACGTTATAACGTGTAACGTTATTAAGTATTACGTTATAACGCGTAACGTTTTATTGTATTACGTTATAGCGTGTAATGTTATATAGTATTACGTTATAACGTGTAACGTCATATAGTATTACGTTATAACGTGTAACGTTATATATTATTACGTTATAACGTGTAACGTTATGTAGCACATCAGTATAACGTATAACACTATGTAGCATTACGTTATAACGTGGAACGTTTTATTGTATTACGTTATAACGTGTAACGTGATATAGTATTACGTTATAACGTGTAACGTTATATATTATTACGTTATAACGTGTAACGTTATGTAGCACATCAGCATAACGTATAACACTATGTAGCATTACGTTATAACGTGTAACGTTATATAGTATTACGTTATAACGTGTAACGTTTTATTGTATTACGTTATAACGTGTAACGTTTTATTGTATTACGTTATAACGCGTAACGTTATATATTATTACGTTATAACGCGTAACGTTAGGTAGCACATCAGTCTAACGTATAACACTATGTAGCATTACGTTATAATGTGTGACATTATAAAGTATTACGTTATAATGTGTAACGTTATATAGTATTACGTTATAACGTGTAACGTTATATATTATTACGTTATAACGTGTAATGTTATATAGTATTACGTTATAACGCGTAACGTTATATATTATTACGTTATAACGTGTAACGTTACGTAGCACATCAGTATAACGTATAACACTATGTAGCATTACGTTCTAACGTGTAACGTTTTATTGTATTACGTTATAACGTGTAACGTTATATAGTATTACGTTATAACGTGTAATGTTATATAGTATTACGTTATAACGCGTAACGTTATATATTATTACGTTATAACGTGTAACGTGACGTAGCACATCAGTATAACGTATAACACTATGTAGCATTACGTTCTAACATGTAACGTTTTATTGTATTACGTTATAACGTGTAACGTTATATAGTATTACGTTATAACGTTTAACGTTATGTAGCACATCAGTCTAACGTATAACACTATGTAGTATTACGTTATAACGTGTGACATTATAAAGTATTACGTTATAACGTGTAACGTTATATAGTATTACGTTATAACGTGTAACGTTTTATTGTATTACGTTATAACGTGTAACGCTATATAGTATTACGTTATAACGTGTAGCGTTCTATAGTATTACGTTATAACGCGTAACGTTATGTAGCACATCAGTCTAACGTATAACACTATGTAGTATTACGTTATAATGTGTGACATTATAAAGTATTACGTTATAATGTGTAACGTTATATAGTATTACGTTATAACGTGTAACGTTATATAGTATTACGTTATAACGTGTAACGATATAAAGTATAACGTTATAACGTGTAACGTGATATAGTATTACGTTATAACGTGTAACGTTATATATTATTACGTTATAACGTGTAACGTTATATATTATTACGTTATAACGTGTAACGTTATGTAGCACATCAGTATAACGTATAACACTATGTAGCATTACGTTATAACGTGTAACGTTATATAGTATTACGTTATAACGTGTAACGTTTTATTGTATTACGTTATAACGTGTAACGCTATATTGTATTACGTTATAACGTGTAGCGTTCTATAGTATTACGTTATAACACGTAACGTTATGTAGCACATCAGTCTAACGTATAACACTATGTAGTATTACGTTATAATGTGTGACATTATAAAGTATTACGTTATAATGTGTAACGTTATATAGTATTACGTTATAACGTTTAGCGATATAAAGTATAACGTTATAACGTGTAACGTTCTATAGTATTACGTTATAAAGTGTAACGATATAAAGTATTACGTTATAACGTGTAACGTTATATAGTATTACGTTATAACGTGTAGCGTTCTATAGTATTACGTTATAACGTGTAACGTTATGTATTATTACGTTATAACGTGTAACGTTATGTAGCACATCAGTGTAACGTATAACACTATGTAGTATTACGTTATAATGTGTGACATTATAAAGTATTACGTTATAACGTGTAACGTTTTATTGTATTACGTTATAACGTGTAACGTTTTATAGTATTAGGTAACAACGTGTAACGTTATATAGTATTACGTTATAACGTGTAACGTTATATAGTATTACGTTATAACGTGTAACGATATAAAGTATAACGTTATAACGTGTAACGTTATATAGTATTACGTTATAAAGTATAACGATATAAAGTATTACGTTATAACGTGTAACGTTATATAGTATTACATTATAACGTGTAGCGTTCTATAGTATTACGTTATAACGCGTAACGTTAAATATTATTACGTTATAACGTGTAACGTTTTATAGTATTACGTTATAACGTGTAACGTTATATATTATTACGTTATAACGTGTAACGTTATGTAGCACATCAGTGTAACGTATAACACTATGTAGTATTACGTTATAATGTGTGACATTATAAAGTATTACGTTATAACGTGTAACGTTTTATTGTATTACGTTATAACGTGTAACGTTATATATTATTACGTTATAACGTGTAACGTTATGTAGCTCATCAGTATAACGTATAACACCATGTAGTATTACGTTATGACGTGTAACGATATAAAGTATTACGTTATAACGTGTAACGTTATATAGTATTACGTTATAACGTGTAACGTTTTATAGTATTAGGTAACAACCTGTAACGTTATATAGTATTACGTTATAACGTATAACGGTATGTAGCACATCAGTATAACGTATAAAATTATGTGGTATTACGTTATAACGTGTAACGTTTTATTGTATTACGTTATAACGTGTAACGTTATATAGTATTACGTTATAACGTGAAACGTTATATAGTATTACGTTATAACGTGTAACGTCATATAGTATTACGTTATAACGTGTAACGTAAGATATTATTACGTTATAACGTGTAACGTTACGTAGCACATCAGTATAACGTATAACACTATGTAGCATTACGTTATAATGTGTGACATTATAAAGTATTACGTTATAACGTATAACGGTATGTAGCACATCAGTATAACGTATAAAATTATGTGGTATTACGTTATAACGTGTAACGTTATTAAGTATTACGTTATAACGCGTAACGTTTTATTGTATTACGTTATAGCGTGTAATGTTATATAGTATTACGTTATAACGTGTAACGTCATATAGTATTACGTTATAACGTGTAACGTTATATATTATTACGTTATAACGTGTAACGTTATGTAGCACATCAGTATAACGTATAACACTATGTAGCATTACGTTATAACGTGTAACGTGATATAGTATTACGTTATAACGTGTAACGTTTTATTGTATTACGTTATAACGTGTAACGCTATATAGTATTACGTTATAACGTGTAGCGTTCTATAGTATTACGTTATAACGCGTAACGTTATGTAGCACATCAGTCTAACGTATAACACTATGTAGTATTACGTTATAATGTGTAACGATATAAAGTATTACGTTATAACGTGTAATGTTATATAGTATTACGTTATAACGTGTAACGTCATATAGTATTACGTTATAACGTGTAACGTTAAATATTATTACGTTATAACGTGTAATGTTATATAGTATTACGTTATAACGTGTAACGTGATATAGTATTACGTTATAACGTGTAATGTTATATAGTATTACGTTATAACGTGTAACGTCATATAGTATTACGTTATAACGTGTAACGTTATATATTATTACGTTATAACGTGTAATGTTATATAGTATTACGTTATAACGTGTAACGTCATGTAGTATTACGTTATAACGTGTAACGTTATATATTATCACGTTATAACGTGTAACGTTATATAGTATTACGTTGTAACGTGTAACGATATAAAGTATTACGTTATAACGTGTAACGTTATATAGTATTACGTTATAACGTGTAGCGTTCTATAGTATTACGTTATAACGCGTAACGTTATATATTATTACGTTATAACGTGTAACGTTATGTGGCACATCAGTATAACGTATAAAATTATGTGGTATTACGTTATAACGTGTAGCGTTCTATAGTATTACGTTATAACGCGTAACGTTATATATTATTACGTTATAACGTGTAACGTTATGTAGCACATCAGTATAACGTATAAGACTATGTAGCATTACGTTATAACGTGTAACGTTATATAGTATTACGTTGTAACGTGTAACGATATAAAGTATTACGTTATAACGTGTAACGTTATATAGTATTACGTTATAACGTGTAACGTTATATAGTATTACGTTATAACGTGTAGCGTTCTATAGTATTACGTTATAACGCGTAACGTTATATATTATTACGTTATAACGTGTAACGTTATGTAGCACATAAGTATAACGTATAAAATTATGTGGTATTACGTTATAACGTGTAACGTTTTATTGTATTACGTTATAACGTGTAACGTTATATAGTATTACGCTATAACGTGTAACGTTATATAGTATTACGTTATAACGTGTAACGTTATATGGTATTACGTTATAACGTGTAACGTTATATGGTATTACGTTATAACGTGTAACGTCATATAGTATTGCGTTGTAACGTGTAACGATATAAAGTATTACGTTATAACGTGTAACGTTATATAGTATTACGTTATAACGTGTAGCGTTCTATAGTATTACGTTATAACGCGTAACGTTATATATTATTACGTTATAACGTGTAACGTTATGTGGCACATCAGTATAACGTATAAAATTATGTGGTATTACGTTATAACGTGTAACGTTTTATTGTATTACGTTATAACGTGTAACGTTATATATTATTACGTTATAACGTGTAACGTCATATAGTATTGCGTTGTAGCGTGTAACGATATAAAGTATTACGTTATAACGTGTAACGTTATATAGTATTACGTTATAACGTGTAGCGTTCTATAGTATTACGTTATAACGCGTAACGTTATATATTATTACGTTATAACGTGTAACGTTATGTGGCACATCAGTATAACGTATAAAATTATGTGGTATTACGTTATAACGTGTAACGTTTTATTGTATTACGTTATAACGTGTAACGTGATATAGTATTACGTTATAACGTGTAACGTTATATATTATTACGTTATAACGTGTAACGTTATATATTATTACGTTATAACGTGTATCGTTATGTAGCACATCAGTATAACGTATAAAATTATGTGGTATTACGTTATAACGTGTAACGTTATTAAGTATTACGTTATAACGCGTAACGTTTTATTGTATTACGTTATAGCGTGTAATGTTATATAGTATTACGTTATAACGTGTAACGTCATATAGTATTACGTTATAACGTGTAACGATATAAAGTATAACGTTATAACGTGTAACGTGATATAGTATTACGTTATAACGTGTAACGTTATATATTATTACGTTATATCGTGTAACGTTATGTAGCACATCAGTATAACGTATAACACTATGTAGCATTACGTTATAACGTGTAACGTTATATAGTATTACGTTATAACGTGTAACGTTTTATTGTATTACGTTATAACGTGTAACGCTATATAGTATTACGTTATAACGTGTAGCGTTCTATAGTATTACGTTATAACGCGTAACGTTATGTAGCACATCAGTCTAACGTATAACACTATGTAGTATTACGTTATAATGTGTAACGATATAAAGTATTACGTTATAACGTGTAACGTTTTATTGTATTACGTTATAACGTGTAACATTATATGGTATTACGTTATAACGTGTAACGTTATATGGTATTACGTTATAACGTGTAATGTTATATAGTATTACGTTATAACGTGTAACATTATATGGTATTACGTTATAACGTGTAACGTTATATGGTATTACGTTATAACGTGTAATGTTATATAGTATTACGTTATAACGTGTAACGTCATATAGTATTACGTTATAACGTGTAACGTTAAATATTATTACGTTATAACGTGTAAGGTTATATAGTATTACGTTATAACGTGTAACGTGATATAGTATTACGTTATAACGTGTAATGTTATATAGTATTACGTTATAACGTGTAACGTCATATAGTATTACGTTATAACGTGTAACGTTATATATTATTACGTTATAACGTGTAATGTTATATAGTATTACGTTATAACGTGTAACGTCATATAGTATTACGTTATAACGTGTAACGTTATATATTATCACGTTATAACGTGTAACGTTATATAGTATTACGTTGTAACGTGTAACGATATAAAGTATTACGTTATAACGTGTAACGTTATATAGTATTACGTTATAACGTGTAGCGTTCTATAGTATTACGTTATAACGCGTAACGTTATATATTATTACGTTATAACGTGTAACGTTATGTGGCACATCAGTATAACGTATAAAATTATGTGGTATTACGTTATAACGTGTAGCGTTCTATAGTATTACGTTATAACGCGTAACGTTATATATTATTACGTTATAACGTGTAACGTTATGTAGCACATCAGTATAACGTATAAGACTATGTAGCATTACGTTATAACGTGTAACGTTATATAGTATTACGTTGTAACGTGTAACGATATAAAGTATTACGTTATAACGTGTAACGTTATATAGTATTACGTTATAACGTGTAACGTTATATAGTATTACGTTATAACGTGTAGCGTTCTATAGTATTACGTTATAACGCGTAACGTTATATATTATTACGTTATAACGTGTAACGTTATGTAGCACATAAGTATAACGTATAAAATTATGTGGTATTACGTTATAACGTGTAACGTTTTATTGTATTACGTTATAACGTGTAACGTTATATAGTATTACGTTATAACGTGTAACGTTATATAGTATTACGTTATAACGTGTAACGTTATATGGTATTACGTTATAACGTGTAATGTTATATAGTATTACGTTATAACGTGTAACGTCATATAGTATTGCGTTGTAACGTGTAACGATATAAAGTATTACGTTATAACGTGTAACGTTATATAGTATTACGTTATAACGTGTAACGTCATATAGTATTGCGTTGTAACGTGTAACGATATAAAGTATTACGTTATAACGTGTAACGTTATATAGTATTACGTTATAACGTGTAGCGTTCTATAGTATTACGTTATAACGTGTAACGTTTTATTGTATTACGTTATAACGTGTAACATTATATGGTATTACGTTATAACGTGTAACGTTATATGGTATTACGTTATAACGTGTAATGTTATATAGTATTACGTTATAACGTGTAACATTATATGGTATTACGTTATAACGTGTAACGTTATATGGTATTACGTTATAACGTGTAATGTTATATAGTATTACGTTATAACGTGTAACGTCATATAGTATTTCGTTATAACGTGTAACGTTAAATATTATTACGTTATAACGTGTAATGTTATATAGTATTACGTTATAACGTGTAACGTGATATAGTATTACGTTATAACGTGTAATGTTATATAGTATTACGTTATAACGTGTAACGTCATATAGTATTACGTTATAACGTGTAACGTTATATATTATTACGTTATAACGTGTAATGTTATATAGTATTACGTTATAACGTGTAACGTCATATAGTATTACGTTATAACGTGTAACGTTATATATTATCACGTTATAACGTGTAACGTTATATAGTATTACGTTGTAACGTGTAACGATATAAAGTATTACGTTATAACGTGTAACGTTATATAGTATTACGTTATAACGTGTAGCGTTCTATAGTATTACGTTATAACGCGTAACGTTATATATTATTACGTTATAACGTGTAACGTTATGTGGCACATCAGTATAACGTATAAAATTATGTGGTATTACGTTATAACGTGTAGCGTTCTATAGTATTACGTTATAACGCGTAACGTTATATATTATTACGTTATAACGTGTAACGTTATGTAGCACATAAGTATAACGTATAAAATTATGTGGTATTACGTTATAACGTGTAACGTTTTATTGTATTACGTTATAACGTGTAACGTTATATAGTATTACGTTATAACGTGTAACGTTATATAGTATTACGTTATAACGTGTAACGTTATATGGTATTACGTTATAACGTGTAATGTTATATAGTATTACGTTATAACGTGTAACGTCATATAGTATTGCGTTGTAACGTGTAACGATATAAAGTATTACGTTATAACGTGTAACGTTATATAGTATTACGTTATAACGTGTAGCGTTCTATAGTATTACGTTATAACGCGTAACGTTATATATTATTACGTTATAACGTGTAACGTTATGTGGCACATCAGTATAACGTATAAAATTATGTGGTATTACGTTATAACGTGTAACGTTTTATTGTATTACGTTATAACGTGTAACGTGATATAGTATTACGTTATAACGTGTAACGTTATATATTATTACGTTATAACGTGTAACGTTATATATTATTACGTTATAACGTGTATCGTTATGTAGCACATCAGTATAACGTATAAAATTATGTGGTAATACGTTATAACGTGTAACGTTATTAAGTATTACGTTATAACGCGTAACGTTTTATTGTATTACGTTATAGCGTGTAATGTTATATAGTATTACGTTATAACGTGTAACGTCATATAGTATTACGTTATAACGTGTAACGTTCTATATTATTACGTTATAACGTGTAACGTTATGTAGCACATCAGTATAACGTATAACACTATGTAGCATTACGTTATAACGTGTAACGTTTTATTGTATTACGTTATAACGTGTAACGTGATATAGTATTACGTTATAACGTGTAACGTTATGTAGCACATAAGTATAACGTATAAAATTATGTGGTATTACGTTATAACGTGTAACGTTTTATTGTATTACGTTATAACGTGTAACGTTATATAGTATTACGTTATAACGTGTAACGTTATATAGTATTACGTTATAACGTGTAACGTTATATGGTATTACGTTATAACGTGTAATGTTATATAGTATTACGTTATAACGTGTAACGTCATATAGTATTGCGTTGTAACGTGTAACGATATAAAGTATTACGTTATAACGTGTAACGTTATATAGTATTACGTTATAACGTGTAGCGTTCTATAGTATTACGTTATAACGCGTAACGTTATATATTATTACGTTATAACGTGTAACGTTATGTGGCACATCAGTATAACGTATAAAATTATGTGGTATTACGTTATAACGTGTAACGTTTTATTGTATTACGTTATAACGTGTAACGTGATATAGTATTACGTTATAACGTGTAACGTTATATAGTATTACGTTATAACGAGTAACGTCATATAGTATTACGTTATAACGTGTAACGTTAAATATTATTACGTTATAACGTGTAATGTTATATAGTATTACGTTATAACGTGTAACGTGATATAGTATTACGTTATAACGTGTAATGTTATATAGTATTACGTTATAACGTGTAGCGTTCTATAGTATTACGTTATAACGCGTAACGTTATATATTATTACATTATAACGTGTAACGTTATGTGGCACATCAGTATAACGTATAAAATTATGTGGTATTACGTTATAACGTGTAACGTTTTATTGTATTACGTTATAACGTGTAACGTGATATAGTATTACGTTATAACGTGTAACGTTATATATTATTACGTTATAACGTGTAACGTTATATATTATTACGTTATAACGTGTATCGTTATGTAGCACATCAGTATAACGTATAAAATTATGTGGTAATACGTTATAACGTGTAACGTTATTAAGTATTACGTTATAACGCGTAACGTTTTATTGTATTACGTTATAGCGTGTAATGTTATATAGTATTACGTTATAACGTGTAACGTCATATAGTATTACGTTATAACGTGTAACGTTCTATATTATTACGTTATAACGTGTAACGTTATGTAGCACATCAGTATAACGTATAACACTATGTAGCATTACGTTATAACGTGTAACGTTTTATTGTATTACGTTATAACGTGTAACGTGATATAGTATTACGTTATAACGTGTAACGTTATGTAGCACATAAGTATAACGTATAAAATTATGTGGTATTACGTTATAACGTGTAACGTTTTATTGTATTACGTTATAACGTGTAACGTTATATAGTATTACGTTATAACGTGTAACGTTATATAGTATTACGTTATAACGTGTAACGTTATATGGTATTACGTTATAACGTGTAATGTTATATAGTATTACGTTATAACGTGTAACGTCATATAGTATTGCGTTGTAACGTGTAACGATATAAAGTATTACGTTATAACGTGTAACGTTATATAGTATTACGTTATAACGTGTAGCGTTCTATAGTATTACGTTATAACGCGTAACGTTATATATTATTACGTTATAACGTGTAACGTTATGTGGCACATCAGTATAACGTATAAAATTATGTGGTATTACGTTATAACGTGTAACGTTTTATTGTATTACGTTATAACGTGTAACTATATAAAGTATTACGTTATAACGTGTAACGTTATATAGTATTACGTTATAACGTGTAACGTTATATAGTATTACGTTATAACGTGTAGCGTTCTATAGTATTACGTTATAACGCGTAACGTTATATATTATTACGTTATAACGTGTAACGTTATGTAGCACATAAGTATAACGTATAAAATTATGTGGTATTACGTTATAACGTGTAACGTTTTATTGTATTACGTTATAACGTGTAACGTTATATAGTTTTACGTTATAACGTGTAACGTTATATGGTATTACGTTATAACGTGTAATGTTATATAGTATTACGTTATAACGTGTAACGTCATATAGTATTGCGTTGTAACGTGTAACGATATAAAGTATTACGTTATAACGTGTAACGTTATATAGTATTACGTTATAACGTGTAGCGTTCTATAGTATTACGTTATAACGCGTAACGTTATATATTATTACGTTATAACGTGTAACGTTATGTGGCACATCAGTATAACGTATAAAATTATGTGGTATTACGTTATAACGTGTAACGTTTTATTGTATTACGTTATAACGTGTAACGTGATATAGTATTACGTTATAACGTGTAACGTTATATATTATTACGTTATAACGTGTAACGTTATATATTATTACGTTATAACGTGTATCGTTATGTAGCACATCAGTATAACGTATAAAATTATGTGGTATTACGTTATAACGTGTAACGTTATTAAGTATTACGTTATAACGCGTAACGTTTTATTGTATTACGTTATAGCGTGTAATGTTATATAGTATTACGTTATAACGTGTAACGTCATATAGTATTACGTTATAACGTGTAACGATATAAAGTATAACGTTATAACGTGTAACGTGATATAGTATTACGTTATAACGTGTAACGTTATATATTATTACGTTATATCGTGTAACGTTATGTAGCACATCAGTATAACGTATAACACTATGTAGCATTACGTTATAACGTGTAACGTTATATAGTATTACGTTATAACGTGTAACGTTTTATTGTATTACGTTATAACGTGTAACGCTATATAGTATTACGTTATAACGTGTAGCGTTCTATAGTATTACGTTATAACGCGTAACGTTATGTAGCACATCAGTCTAACGTATAACACTATGTAGTATTACGTTATAATGTGTAACGATATAAAGTATTACGTTATAACGTGTAACGTTTTATTGTATTACGTTATAACGTGTAACATTATATGGTATTACGTTATAACGTGTAACGTTATATGGTATTACGTTATAACGTGTAATGTTATATAGTATTACGTTATAACGTGTAACATTATATGGTATTACGTTATAACGTGTAACGTTATATGGTATTACGTTATAACGTGTAATGTTATATAGTATTACGTTATAACGTGTAACGTCATATAGTATTACGTTATAATGTGTAACGTTAAATATTATTACGTTATAACGTGTAAGGTTATATAGTATTACGTTATAACGTGTAACGTGATATAGTATTACGTTATAACGTGTAATGTTATATAGTATTACGTTATAACGTGTAACGTCATATAGTATTACGTTATAACGTGTAACGTTATATATTATTACGTTATAACGTGTAATGTTATATAGTATTACGTTATAACGTGTAACGTCATATAGTATTACGTTATAACGTGTAACGTTATATATTATCACGTTATAACGTGTAACGTTATATAGTATTACGTTGTAACGTGTAACGATATAAAGTATTACGTTATAACGTGTAACGTTATATAGTATTACGTTATAACGTGTAGCGTTCTATAGTATTACGTTATAACGCGTAACGTTATATATTATTACGTTATAACGTGTAACGTTATGTGGCACATCAGTATAACGTATAAAATTATGTGGTATTACGTTATAACGTGTAGCGTTCTATAGTATTACGTTATAACGCGTAACGTTATATATTATTACGTTATAACGTGTAACGTTATGTAGCACATCAGTATAACGTATAAGACTATGTAGCATTACGTTATAACGTGTAACGTTATATAGTATTACGTTGTAACGTGTAACGATATAAAGTATTACGTTATAACGTGTAACGTTATATAGTATTACGTTATAACGTGTAACGTTATATAGTATTACGTTATAACGTGTAGCGTTCTATAGTATTACGTTATAACGCGTAACGTTATATATTATTACGTTATAACGTGTAACGTTATGTAGCACATAAGTATAACGTATAAAATTATGTGGTATTACGTTATAACGTGTAACGTTTTATTGTATTACGTTATAACGTGTAACGTTATATAGTATTACGTTATAACGTGTAACGTTATATAGTATTACGTTATAACGTGTAACGTTATATGGTATTACGTTATAACGTGTAACGTTTTATTGTATTACGTTATAACGTGTAACATTATATGGTATTACGTTATAACGTGTAACGTTATATGGTATTACGTTATAACGTGTAATGTTATATAGTATTACGTTATAACGTGTAACATTATATGGTATTACGTTATAACGTGTAACGTTATATGGTATTACGTTATAACGTGTAATGTTATATAGTATTACGTTATAACGTGTAACGTCATATAGTATTACGTTATAACGTGTAACGTTAAATATTATTACGTTATAACGTGTAATGTTATATAGTATTACGTTATAACGTGTAACGTGATATAGTATTACGTTATAACGTGTAATGTTATATAGTATTACGTTATAACGTGTAACGTCATATAGTATTACGTTATAACGTGTAACGTTATATATTATTACGTTATAACGTGTAATGTTATATAGTATTACGTTATAACGTGTAACGTCATATAGTATTACGTTATAACGTGTAACGTTATATATTATCACGTTATAACGTGTAACGTTATATAGTATTACGTTGTAACGTGTAACGATATAAAGTATTACGTTATAACGTGTAACGTTATATAGTATTACGTTATAACGTGTAGCGTTCTATAGTATTACGTTATAACGCGTAACGTTATATATTATTACGTTATAACGTGTAACGTTATGTGGCACATCAGTATAACGTATAAAATTATGTGGTATTACGTTATAACGTGTAGCGTTCTATAGTATTACGTTATAACGCGTAACGTTATATATTATTACGTTATAACGTGTAACGTTATGTAGCACATCAGTATAACGTATAAGACTATGTAGCATTACGTTATAACGTGTAACGTTATATAGTATTACGTTGTAACGTGTAACGATATAAAGTATTACGTTATAACGTGTAACGTTATATAGTATTACGTTATAACGTGTAACGTTATATAGTATTACGTTATAACGTGTAGCGTTCTATAGTATTACGTTATAACGCGTAACGTTATATATTATTACGTTATAACGTGTAACGTTATGTAGCACATAAGTATAACGTATAAAATTATGTGGTATTACGTTATAACGTGTAACGTTTTATTGTATTACGTTATAACGTGTAACGTTATATAGTATTACGTTATAACGTGTAACGTTATATAGTATTACGTTATAACGTGTAACGTTATATGGTATTACGTTATAACGTGTAATGTTATATAGTATTACGTTATAACGTGTAACGTCATATAGTATTGCGTTGTAACGTGTAACGATATAAAGTATTACGTTATAACGTGTAACGTTATATAGTATTACGTTATAACGTGTAGCGTTCTATAGTATTACGTTATAACGCGTAACGTTATATATTATTACGTTATAACGTGTAACGTTATGTGGCACATCAGTATAACGTATAAAATTATGTGGTATTACGTTATAACGTGTAACGTTTTATTGTATTACGTTATAACGTGTAACGTGATATAGTATTACGTTATAACGTGTAACGTTATATATTATTACGTTATAACGTGTAACGTTATATATTATTACGTTATAACGTGTATCGTTATGTAGCACATCAGTATAACGTATAAAATTATGTGGTAATACGTTATAACGTGTAACGTTATTAAGTATTACGTTATAACGCGTAACGTTTTATTGTATTACGTTATAGCGTGTAATGTTATATAGTATTACGTTATAACGTGTAACGTCATATAGTATTACGTTATAACGTGTAACGTTCTATATTATTACGTTATAACGTGTAACGTTATGTAGCACATCAGTATAACGTATAACACTATGTAGCATTACGTTATAACGTGTAACGTTTTATTGTATTACGTTATAACGTGTAACGTGATATAGTATTACGTTATAACGTGTAACGTTATGTAGCACATAAGTATAACGTATAAAATTATGTGGTATTACGTTATAACGTGTAACGTTTTATTGTATTACGTTATAACGTGTAACGTTATATAGTATTACGTTATAACGTGTAACGTTATATAGTATTACGTTATAACGTGTAACGTTATATGGTATTACGTTATAACGTGTAATGTTATATAGTATTACGTTATAACGTGTAACGTCATATAGTATTGCGTTGTAACGTGTAACGATATAAAGTATTACGTTATAACGTGTAACGTTATATAGTATTACGTTATAACGTGTAGCGTTCTATAGTATTACGTTATAACGCGTAACGTTATATATTATTACGTTATAACGTGTAACGTTATGTGGCACATCAGTATAACGTATAAAATTATGTGGTATTACGTTATAACGTGTAACGTTTTATTGTATTACGTTATAACGTGTAACGTGATATAGTATTACGTTATAACGTGTAACGTTATATATTATTACGTTATAACGTGTAACGTTATATATTATTACGTTATAACGTGTATCGTTATGTAGCACATCAGTATAACGTATAAAATTATGTGGTAATACGTTATAACGTGTAACGTTATTAAGTATTACGTTATAACGCGTAACGTTTTATTGTATTACGTTATAGCGTGTAATGTTATATAGTATTACGTTATAACGTGTAACGTGATATAGTATTACGTTATAACGTGTAACGTTATGTAGCACATAAGTATAACGTATAAAATTATGTGGTATTACGTTATAACGTGTAACGTTTTATTGTATTACGTTATAACGTGTAACGTTATATAGTATTACGTTATAACGTGTAACGTTTTATAGTATTACGTTATAACGTGTAACGTTATATGGTATTACGTTATAACGTGTAATGTTATATAGTATTACGTTATAACGTGTAACGTCATATAGTATTGCGTTGTAACGTGTAACGATATAAAGTATTACGTTATAACATGTAACGTTATATAGTATTACGTTATAACGTGTAGCGTTCTATAGTATTACGTTATAACGCGTAACGTTATATATTATTACGTTATAACGTGTAACGTTATGTGGCACATTAGTATAACGTATAAAATTATGTGGTATTACGTTATAACGTGTAACGTTTTATTGTATTACGTTATAACGTGTAACGTGATATAGTATTACGTTATAACGTGTAACGTTATATATTATTACGTTATAACGTGTAACGTTATATATTATTACGTTATAACGTGTATCGTTATGTAGCACATCAGTATAACGTATAAAATTATGTGGTATTACGTTATAACGTGTAACGTTATTAAGTATTACGTTATAACGCGTAACGTTTTATTGTATTACGTTATAGCGTGTAATGTTATATAGTATTACGTTATAACGTGTAACGTCATATAGTATTACGTTATAACGTGTAACGTTCTATATTATTACGTTATAACGTGTAACGTTATGTAGCACATCAGTATAACGTATAACACTATGTAGCATTACGTTATAACGTGTAACGTTTTATTGTATTACGTTATAACGTGTAACGTGATATAGTATTACGTTATAACGTGTAACGTTATATATTATTACGTTATAACGTGTAACGTTATGTAGCACATCAGTATAACGTATAACACTATGTAGCATTACGTTATAACGTGTAACGTTTTATTGTATTACGTTATAACGTGTAACGTGATATAGTATTACGTTATAACGTGTAACGTTATATATTATTACGTTATAACGTGTAACGTTATGTAGCACATCAGTGTAACGTATAACACTATGTAGCATTACGTTATAACGTGTAACGTTTTATTGTATTACGTTATAACGTGTAACGTGATATAGTATTACGTTATAACGTGTAACGTTATATATTATTACGTTATAACGTGTAACGTTATGTAGCACATCAGTATAACGTATAAGACTATGTAGCATTACGTTATAACGTGTAACGTTATATAGTATTACGTTATAACGTGTAACGTTTTATTGTATTACGTTATAACGTGTAACGCTATATAGTATTACGTTATAACGTGTAGCGTTCTATAGTATTACGTTATAACGCGTAACGTTATGTAGCACATCAGTCTAACGTATAACACTATGTAGTATTACGTTATAATGTGTGACATTATAAAGTATTACGTTATAATGTGTAACGTTATATAGTATTACGTTATAACGTGTAACGTTATATAGTATTACGTTATAACGTGTAACGTTATATATTATTACGTTATAACGTGTAACGTTATATATTATTACGTTATAACGTGTATCGTTATGTAGCACATCAGTATAACGTATAAAATTATGTGGTATTACGTTATAACGTGTAACGTTATTAAGTATTACGTTATAACGCGTAACGTTTTATTGTATTACGTTATAGCGTGTAATGTTATATAGTATTACGTTATAACGTGTAACGTCATATAGTATTACGTTATAACGTGTAACGTGATATAGTATTACGTTATAACGTGTAACGTTATATATTATTACGTTATAACGTGTAACGTTATATATTATTACGTTATAACGTGTATCGTTATGTAGCACATCAGTATAACGTATAAAATTATGTGGTAATACGTTATAACGTGTAACGTTATTAAGTATTACGTTATAACGCGTAACGTTTTATTGTATTACGTTATAGCGTGTAATGTTATATAGTATTACGTTATAACGTGTAACGTCATATAGTATTACGTTATAACGTGTAACGTTCTATATTATTACGTTATAACGTGTAACGTTATGTAGCACATCAGTATAACGTATAACACTATGTAGCATTACGTTATAACGTGTAACGTTTTATTGTATTACGTTATAACGTGTAACGTGATATAGTATTACGTTATAACGTGTAACGTTATGTAGCACATAAGTATAACGTATAAAATTATGTGGTATTACGTTATAACGTGTAACGTTTTATTGTATTACGTTATAACGTGTAACGTCATATAGTATTGCGTTGTAACGTGTAACGATATAAAGTATTACGTTATAACGTGTAACGTTATATAGTATTACGTTATAACGTGTAGCGTTCTATAGTATTACGTTATAACGCGTAACGTTATATATTATTACGTTATAACGTGTAACGTTATGTGGCACATCAGTATAACGTATAAAATTATGTGGTATTACGTTATGACGTGTAACGTTTTATTGTATTACGTTATAACGTGTAACGTTATATAGTATTACGTTATAACGTGTAACGTTATATAGTATTACGTTATAACGTGTAACGTCATATAGTATTACGTTATAACGTGTAACGTTATATATTATTACGTTATAACGTGTATCGTTATGTAGCACATCAGTATAACGTATAAAATTATGTGGTATTACGTTATAACGTGTAACGTTATTAAGTATTACGTTATAACGCGTAACGTTTTATTGTATTACGTTATAGCGTGTAATGTTATATAGTATTACGTTATAACGTGTAACGTCATATAGTATTACGTTATAACGTGTAACGTTCTATATTATTACGTTATAACGTGTAACGTTATGTAGCACATCAGTATAGCGTATAACACTATGTAGCATTACGTTATAACGTGTAACGTTTTATTGTATTACGTTATAACGTGTAACGTGATATAGTATTACGTTATAACGTGTAACGTTATATATTATTACGTTATAACGTGTAACGTTATGTAGCACATCAGTATAACGTATAACACTATGTAGCATTACGTTATAACGTGTAACGTTTTATTGTATTACGTTATAACGTGTAACGTGATATAGTATTACGTTATAACGTGTAACGTTATATATTATTACGTTATAACGTGTAACGTTATGTAGCACATCAGTATAACGTATAACACTATGTAGCATTACGTTACAACGTGTAACGTTTTATTGTATTACGTTATAACGTGTAACGTGATATAGTATTACGTTATAACGTGTAACGTTATATATTATTACGTTATAACGTGTAACGTTAAATATTATTACGTTATAACGTGTAACGTTATGTAGCACATCAGTATAACGTATAACACTATGTAGCATTACGTTATAACGTGTAACGTTTTATTGTATTACGTTATAACGTGTAACGTGATATAGTATTACGTTATAACGTGTAACGTTATATATTATTACGTTATAACGTGTAACGTTATGTAGCACATCAGTATAACGTATAACACTATGTAGCATTACGTTATAACGTGTAACGTTTTATTGTATTACATTATAACGTGTAACGTGATATAGTATTACGTTATAACGTGTAACGTTATATATTATTACGTTATAACGTGTAACGTTATGTAGCACATCAGTATAACGTATAACACTATGTAGCATTACGTTATAACGTGTAGCGTTCTATAGTATTACGTTATAACGTGTAGCGTTCTATAGTATTACGTTATAACGCGTAACGTTATGTAGCACATCAGTCTAACGTATAACACTATGTAGTATTACGTTATAATGTGTGACATTATAAAGTATTACGTTATAATGTGTAACGTTATATAGTATTACGTTATAACGTGTAACGTTATATAGTATTACGTTATAACGTGTAACGATATAAAGTATAACGTTATAACGTGTAACGTGATATAGTATTACGTTATAACGTGTAACGTTATATATTATTACGTTATAACGTGTAACGTTATATATTATTACGTTATAACGTGTAACGTTATGTAGCACATCAGTATAACGTATAACACTATGTAGCATTACGTTATAACGTGTAACGTTATATAGTATTACGTTATAACGTGTAACGTTTTATTGTATTACGTTATAACGTGTAACGCTATATAGTATTACGTTATAACGTGTAGCGTTCTATAGTATTACGTTATAACGCGTAACGTTATGTAGCACATCAGTCTAACGTATAACACTATGTAGTATTACGTTATAATGTGTGACATTATAAAGTATTACGTTATAATGTGTAACGTTATATAGTATTACGTTATAACGTGTAACGTTATATAGTATTACGTTATAACGTGTAACGATATAAAGTATAACGTTATAACGTGTAACGTTATATAGTATTACGTTATAAAGTGTAACGATATAAAGTATTACGTTATAACGTGTAACGTTATATAGTATTACGTTATAACGTGTAGCGTTCTATAGTATTACGTTATAACGCGTAACGTTAAATATTATTACGTTATAACGTGTAACGTTTTATAGTATTACGTTATAACGTGTAACGTTATGTATTGTTACGTTATAACGTGTAACGTTATGTAGCACATCAGTGTAACGTATAACACTATGTAGTATTACGTTATAATGTGTGACATTATAAAGTATTACGTTATAACGTGTAACGTTTTATTGTATTACGTTATAACGTGTAACGTTATATATTATTACGTTATAACGTGTAACGTTATGTAGCTCATCAGTATAACGTAAAACACTATGTAGTATTACGTTATAACGTGTAACGATATAAAGTATTACGTTATAACGTGTAACGTTATATAGTATTACGTTATAACGTGTAACGTTTTATAGTATTAGGTAAAAACGTGTAACGTTATATAGTATTACGTTATAACGTGTAACGTTATATAGTATTACGTTATAACGTGTAACGATATAAAGTATAACGTTATAACGTGTAACGTTATATAGTATTACGTTATAAAGTGTAACGATATAAAGTATTACGTTATAACGTGTAACGTTATATAGTATTACGTTATAACGTGTAGCGTTCTATAGTATTACGTTATAACGCGTAACGTTAAATATTATTACGTTATAACGTGTAACGTTTTATAGTATTACGTTATAACGTGTAACGTTATATATTATTACGTTATAACGTGTAACGTTATGTAGCACATCAGTGTAACGTATAACACTATGTAGTATTACGTTATAATGTGTGACATTATAAAGTATTACGTTATAACGTGTAACGTTTTATTGTATTACGTTAAAACGTGTAACGTTATATATTATTACGTTATAACGTGTAACGTTATGTAGCACATCAGTATAACGTATAACACTATGTAGCATTACGTTATAACGTGTAACGTTTTATTGTATTACGTTATAACGTGTAACGTGATATAGTATTACGTTATAACGTGTAACGTTATGTAGCACATAAGTATAACGTATAAAATTATGTGGTATTACGTTATAACGTGTAACGTTTTATTGTATTACGTTATAACGTGTAACGTTATATAGTATTACGTTATAACGTGTAACGTTTTATAGTATTACGTTATAACGTGTAACGTTATATGGTATTACGTTATAACGTGTAATGTTATATAGTATTACGTTATAACGTGTAACGTCATATAGTATTGCGTTGTAACGTGTAACGATATAAAGTATTACGTTATAACGTGTAACGTTATATAGTATTACGTTATAACGTGTAGCGTTCTATAGTATTACGTTATAACGCGTAACGTTATATATTATTACGTTATAACGTGTAACGTTATGTGGCACATCAGTATAACGTATAAAATTATGTGGTATTACGTTATAACGTGTAACGTTTTATTGTATTACGTTATAACGTGTAACGTTATATAGTATTACGTTATAACGTGTAACGTTATATAGTATTACGTTATAACGTGTAACGTCATATAGTATTACGTTATAACGTGTAACGTTATATATTATTACGTTATAACGTGTATCGTTATGTAGCACATCAGTATAACGTATAAAATTATGTGGTATTACGTTATAACGTGTAACGTTATTAAGTATTACGTTATAACGCGTAACGTTTTATTGTATTACGTTATAGCGTGTAATGTTATATAGTATTACGTTATAACGTGTAACGTCATATAGTATTACGTTATAACGTGTAACGTTCTATATTATTACGTTATAACGTGTAACGTTATGTAGCACATCAGTATAACGTATAACACTATGTAGCATTACGTTATAACGTGTAACGTTTTATTGTATTACGTTATAACGTGTAACGTGATATAGTATTACGTTATAACGTGTAACGTTATATATTATTACGTTATAACGTGTAACGTTATGTAGCACATCAGTATAACGTATAACACTATGTAGCATTACGTTATAACGTGTAACGTTTTATTGTATTACGTTATAACGTGTAACGTGATATAGTATTACGTTATAACGTGTAACGTTATATATTATTACGTTATAACGTGTAACGTTATGTAGCACATCAGTATAACGTATAACACTATGTAGCATTACGTTACAACGTGTAACGTTTTATTGTATTACGTTATAACGTGTAACGTGATATAGTATTACGTTATAACGTGTAACGTTATATATTATTACGTTATAACGTGTAACGTTAAATATTATTACGTTATAACGTGTAACGTTATGTAGCACATCAGTATAACGTATAACACTATGTAGCATTACGTTATAACGTGTAACGTTTTATTGTATTACGTTATAACGTGTAACGTGATATAGTATTGCGTTATAACGTGTAACGTTATATATTATTACGTTATAACGTGTAACGTTATGTAGCACATCAGTATAACGTATAACACTATGTAGCATTACGTTATAACGTGTAACGTTTTATTGTATTACATTATAACGTGTAACGTGATATAGTATTACGTTATAACGTGTAACGTTATATATTATTACGTTATAACGTGTAACGTTATGTAGCACATCAGTATAACGTATAACACTATGTAGCATTACGTTATAACGTGTAGCGTTCTATAGTATTACGTTATAACGTGTAGCGTTCTATAGTATTACGTTATAACGCGTAACGTTATGTAGCACATCAGTCTAACGTATAACACTATGTAGTATTACGTTATAATGTGTGACATTATAAAGTATTACGTTATAATGTGTAACGTTATATAGTATTACGTTATAACGTGTAACGTTATATAGTATTACGTTATAACGTGTAACGATATAAAGTATAACGTTATAACGTGTAACGTGATATAGTATTACGTTATAACGTGTAACGTTATATATTATTACGTTATAACGTGTAACGTTATATATTATTACGTTATAACGTGTAACGTTATGTAGCACATCAGTATAACGTATAACACTACGTAGCATTACGTTATAACGTGTAACGTTATATAGTATTACGTTATAACGTGTAACGTTTTATTGTATTACGTTATAACGTGTAACGCTATATAGTATTACGTTATAACGTGTAGCGTTCTATAGTATTACGTTATAACGCGTAACGTTATGTAGCACATCAGTCTAACGTATAACACTATGTAGTATTACGTTATAATGTGTGACATTATAAAGTATTACGTTATAATGTGTAACGTTATATAGTATTACGTTATAACGTGTAACGTTATATAGTATTACGTTATAACGTGTAACGATATAAAGTATAACGTTATAACGTGTAACGTTATATAGTATTACGTTATAAAGTGTAACGATATAAAGTATTACGTTATAACGTGTAACGTTATATAGTATTACGTTATAACGTGTAGCGTTCTATAGTATTACGTTATAACGCGTAACGTTAAATATTATTACGTTATAACGTGTAACGTTTTATAGTATTACGTTATAACGTGTAACGTTATGTATTGTTACGTTATAACGTGTAACGTTATGTAGCACATCAGTGTAACGTATAACACTATGTAGTATTACGTTATAATGTGTGACATTATAAAGTATTACGTTATAACGTGTAACGTTTTATTGTATTACGTTATAACGTGTAACGTTATATATTATTACGTTATAACGTGTAACGTTATGTAGCTCATCAGTATAACGTAAAACACTATGTAGTATTACGTTATAACGTGTAACGATATAAAGTATTACGTTATAACGTGTAACGTTATATAGTATTACGTTATAACGTGTAACGTTTTATAGTATTAGGTAAAAACGTGTAACGTTATATAGTATTACGTTATAACGTGTAACGTTATATAGTATTACGTTATAACGTGTAACGATATAAAGTATAACGTTATAACGTGTAACGTTATATAGTATTACGTTATAAAGTGTAACGATATAAAGTATTACGTTATAACGTGTAACGTTATATAGTATTACGTCATAACGTGTAGCGTTCTATAGTATTACGTTATAACGCGTAACGTTAAATATTATTACGTTATAACGTGTAACGTTTTATAGTATTACGTTATAACGTGTAACGTTATATATTATTACGTTATAACGTGTAACGTTATGTAGCACATCAGTGTAACGTATAACACTATGTAGTATTACGTTATAATGTGTGACATTATAAAGTATTACGTTATAACGTGTAACGTTTTATTGTATTACGTTAAAACGTGTAACGTTATATATTATTACGTTATAACGTGTAACGTTATGTAGCTCATCAGTATAACGTATAACACTATGTAGTATTACGTTATAACGTGTAACGATATAAAGTATTACGTTATAACGTGTAACGTTATATAGTATTACGTTATAACGTGTAACGTTTTATAGTATTAGGTAACAACCTGTAACGTTATATAGTATTACGTTATAACGTATAACGGTATGTAGTACATCAGTATAACGTATAAAATTATGTGGTATTACGTTATAACGTGTAACGTTATATTGTATTACGTTATAACGTGTAACGTTATATAGTATTACGTTATAACGTGTAACGTTATATAGTATTACGTTATAACGTGTAACGTCATATAGTATTACGTTATAACGTGTAACGTTATATATTATTACGTTATAACGTGTATCGTTATGTAGCACATCAGCATAACGTATAACACTATGTAGCATTAAGTTATAATGTGTGACATTATAAAGTATTACGTTATAACGTGTAACGTTATATAGTACTACGTTATAACGTGTAACGTTATATAGTATTACGTTGTAACGTGTAACGATATAAAGTATTACGTTATAACGTGTAACGTTATATATTATTACGTTATAACGTGTAATGTTATATAGTATTACGTTATAACGTGTAACGTCATATAGTATTACGTTATAACGTGTAACGTTATATATTATCACGTTATAACGTGTAAGGTTATATAGTATTACGTTGTAACGTGTAACGATATAAAGTATTACGTTATAACGTGTAACGTTATATAGTATTACGTTATAACGTGTAGTGTTCTATAGTATTACGTCATAACGCGTAACGTTATATATTATTACGTTATAACGTGTAACGTTATGTGGCACATCAGTATAACGTATAAAATTATGTGGTATTACGTTATAACGTGTAACGTTTTATTGTATTACGTTATAACGTGTAACGTTATATAGTATTACGTTATAACGTGTAACGTTATATAGTATTACGTTATAACGTGTAACGTCATATAGTATTACGTTATGACGTGTAACGTTATATATTATTACGTTATAACGTGTATCGTTATGTAGCACATCAGTATAACGTATAAAATTATGTGGTATTACTTTATAACGTGTAACGTTATTAAGTATTACGTTATAACGCGTAACGTTTTATTGTATTACGTTATAGCGTGTAATGTTATATAGTATTACGTTATAACGTGTAACGTTCTATATTATTACGTTATAACGTGTAACGTTATGTAGCACATCAGTATAACGTATAACACTATGTTGCATTACGTTATAACGTGTAACGTTTTATTGTATTACGTTATAACGTGTAACGTGATATAGTATTACGTTATAACGTGTAACGTTATATATTATTACGTTATAACGTGTAACGTTATGTAGCACATCAGTATAACGTATAACACTATGTAGCATTACGTTATACCGTGTAACGTGATATAGTATTACGTTATAACGTGTAACGTTATATAGTATTACGTTATAACGTGTAACGATATAAAGTATAACGTTATAACGTGTAACGTTTTATAGTATTACGTTATAACGTGTAACGTTATATATTATTACGTTATAACGTGTAACGTTATGTAGCACATCAGTGTAACGTATAACACTATGTAGTATTACGTTATAATGTGTGACATTATAAAATATTACGTTATAACGCGTAACGTTTTATTGTATTACGTTATAGCGTGTAATGTTATATAGTATTACGTTATAACGTGTAACGTTCTATATTATTACGTTATAACGTGTAACGTTATGTAGCACATCAGTATAACGTATAACACTATGTAGCATTACGTTATAACGTGTAACGTTTTATTGTATTACGTTATAACGTGTAACGTGATATAGTATTACGTTATAACGTGTAACGTTATATATTATTACGTTATAACGTGTAACGTTATGTAGCACATCAGTATAACGTATAACACTATGTAGCATTACGTTATAACGTGTAACGTTTTATTGTATTACATTATAACGTGTAACGTGATATAGTATTACGTTATAACGTGTAACGTTATATATTATTACGTTATAACGTGTAACGTTATGTAGCACATCAGTATAACGTATAACACTATGTAGCATTACGTTATAACGTGTAACGTTATATAGTATTACGTTATAACGTGTAACGTTTTATTGTATTACGTTATAACGTGTAACGCTATATAGTATTACGTTATAACGTGTAGCGTTCTATAGTATTACGTTATAACGTGTAGCGTTCTATAGTATTACGTTATAACGCGTAACGCGTAACGTTATGTAGCACATCAGTCTAACGTATAACACTATGTAGTATTACGTTATAATGTGTGACATTATAAAGTATTACGTTATAACGTGTAACGTTATATAGTATTACGTTATAACGTGTAGCGTTCTATAGTATTACGTTATAACGCGTAACGTTAAATATTATTACGTTATAACGTGTAACGTTTTATAGTATTACGTTATAACGTGTAACGTTATGTATTATTACGTTATAACGTGTAACGTTATGTAGCACATCAGTGTAACGTATAACACTATGTAGTATTACGTTATAATGTGTGACATTATAAAGTATTACGTTATAACGTGTAACGTTTTATTGTATTACGTTATAACGTGTAACGTTATATATTATTACGTTATAACGTGTAACGTTATGTAGCTCATCAGTATAACGTAAAACACTATGTAGTATTACGTTATAACGTGTAACGATATAAAGTATTACGTTATAACGTGTAACGTTATATATTATTACGTTATAACGTGTAACGTTTTATAGTATTAGGTAACAACGTGTAACGTTATATAGTATTACGTTATAACGTGTAACGTTATATAGTATTACGTTATAACGTGTAACGATATAAAGTATAACGTTATAACGTGTAACGTTATATAGTATTACGTTATAACGTGTAGCGTTCTATAGTATTACGTTATAACGCGTAACGTTAAATATTATTACGTTATAACGTGTAACGTTTTACAGTATTACGTTATAACGTGTAACGTTATATATTATTACGTTATAACGTGTAACGTTATGTAGCACATCAGTATAACGTATAACACTATGTAGTATTACGTTATAATGTGTGACATTATAAAGTATTACGTTATAATGTGTAACGTTATATAGTATTACGTTATAACGTGTAACGTTATATAGTATTACGTTATAACGTGTAACGATATAAAGTATAACGTTATAACGTGTAACGTGATATAGTATAACGTTATAACGTGTAACGTTATATAGTATTACGTTATAAAGTGTAACGTCATATAGTATTACGTTATAACGTGTAACGTTATATATTATTACGTTATAACGTGTAACGTTATGTAGCACATCAGTATAACGTATAACACTATGTAGCATTACGTTATAACGTGTAACGTTTTATTGTATTACGTTATAACGTGTAACGTGATATAGCATTACGTTATAACGTGTAACGTTATATATTATTACGTTATAACGTGTAACGTTATGTAGCACATCAGTATAACGTATAACACTATGTAGTATTACGTTATAATGTGTGACATTATAAAGTATTACGTTATAATGTGTAACGTTATATAGTATTACGTTATAACGTGTAACGTTATATAGTATTACGTTATAACGTGTAACGATATAAAGTATAACGTTATAACGTGTAACGTGATATAGTATTACGTTATAACGTGTAACGTTATATGTTATTACGTTATAACGTGTAACGTTATATATTATTACGTTATAACGTGTAACGTTATGTAGCACATCAGTATAACGTATAACACTATGTAGCATTACGTTATAACGTGTAACGTTATATAGTATTACGTTATAACGTGTAACGTGATATAGTATTACGTTATAACGTGTAATGTTATATAGTATTACGTTATAACGTGTAACGTCATATAGTATTACGTTATAACGTGTAACGTGATATAGTATTACGTTATAACGTGTAATGTTATATAGTATTACGTTATAACGTGTAACGTCATATAGTATTACGTTATAACGTGTAACGTGATATAGTATTACGTTATAACGTGTAACGTTTTATTGTATTACGTTATAACGTGTAACATTATATGGTATTACGTTATAACGTGTAACGTTATATGGTATTACGCTATAACGTGTAATGTTATATAGTATTACGTTATAACGTGTAATGTTATATAGTATTACGTTATAACGTGTAACGTGATATAGTATTACGTTATAACGTGTAATGTTATATAGTATTACGTTATAACGTGTAACGTCATATAGTATTACGTTATAACGTGTAACGTTATATATTATCACGTTATAACGTGTAACGTTATATAGTATTACGTTATAACGTGTAACGTTTTATAGTATTAGGTAACAACGTGTAACGTTATATAGTATTACGTTATAACGTATAACGGTATGTAGCACATCAGTATAACGTATAAAATTATGTGGTATTACGTTATAACGTGTAACGTTATATTGTTTTACGTTACAACGTGTAACGTTATATAGTATTACGTTATAACGTGTATCGTTATGTAGCACATCAGTATAACGTATAACACTATGTAGCATTACGTTATAATGTGTGACATTATAAAGTATTACGTTATAACGTGTAACGTTATATAGTACTACGTTATAACGTGTAACGTTATATAGTATTACGTTGTAACGTGTAACGATATAAAGTATTACGTTATAACGTGTAACGTTATATAGTATTACGTTATAACGTGTAACGTTATATAGTATTACGTTATAACGTGTAACGTTATATAGTATTACGTTATAACGTGTAACGTTATATAGTATTACGTTATAACGTGTAGCGTTCCATAGTATTACGTTATAACGCGTAACGTTATATATTATTACGTTATAACGTGTAACGTTATGTAGCACATAAGTATAACGTATAAAATTATGTGGTATTACGTTATAACGTGTAACGTTTTATTGTATTACGTTATAACGTGTAACATTATATGGTATTACGTTATAACGTGTAACGTTATATGGTATTACGTTATAACGTGTAATGTTATATAGTATTACGTTATAACGTGTAACGTCATATAGTATTACGTTATAACGTGTAACGTTAAATATTATTACGTTATAACGTGTAATGTTATATAGTATTACGTTATAACGTGTAACGTGATATAGTATTACGTTATAACGTGTAATGTTATATAGTATTACGTTATAACGTGTAACGTCATATAGTATTACGTTATAACGTGTAACGTTTTATAGTATTAGGTAACAACGTGTAACGTTATATAGTATTACGTTATAACGTGTAACGTCATATAGTATTACGTTATAACGTGTAACGTTTTATAGTATTAGGTAACAACGTGTAACGTTATATATTATTACGTTATAACGTGTAACGTTATGTAGCACATCAGTATAACGTATAACACTATGTAGCATTACGTTATAACGTGTAACGTTTTATTGTATTACATTATAACGTGTAACGTGATATAGTATTACGTTATAACGTGTAACGTTATATATTATTACGTTATAACGTGTAACGTTATGTAGCACATCAGTATAACGTATAACACTATGTAGCATTACGTTATAACGTGTAACGTTATATAGTATTACGTTATAACGTGTAACGTTTTATTGTATTACGTTATAACGTGTAACGCTATATAGTATTACGTTATAACGTGTAGCGTTCTATAGTATTACGTTATAACGTGTAGCGTTCTATAGTATTACGTTATAACGCGTAACGCGTAACGTTATGTAGCACATCAGTCTAACGTATAACACTATGTAGTATTACGTTATAATGTGTGACATTATAAAGTATTACGTTATAACGTGTAACGTTATATAGTATTACGTTATAACGTGTAGCGTTCTATAGTATTACGTTATAACGCGTAACGTTAAATATTATTACGTTATAACGTGTAACGTTTTATAGTATTACGTTATAACGTGTAACGTTATGTATTATTACGTTATAACGTGTAACGTTATGTAGCACATCAGTGTAACGTATAACACTATGTAGTATTACGTTATAATGTGTGACATTATAAAGTATTACGTTATAACGTGTAACGTTTTATTGTATTACGTTATAACGTGTAACGTTATATATTATTACGTTATAACGTGTAACGTTATGTAGCTCATCAGTATAACGTAAAACACTATGTAGTATTACGTTATAACGTGTAACGATATAAAGTATTACGTTATAACGTGTAACGTTATATATTATTACGTTATAACGTGTAACGTTTTATAGTATTAGGTAACAACGTGTAACGTTATATAGTATTACGTTATAACGTGTAACGTTATATAGTATTACGTTATAACGTGTAACGATATAAAGTATAACGTTATAACGTGTAACGTTATATAGTATTACGTTATAACGTGTAGCGTTCTATAGTATTACGTTATAACGCGTAACGTTAAATATTATTACGTTATAACGTGTAACGTTTTACAGTATTACGTTATAACGTGTAACGTTATATATTATTACGTTATAACGTGTAACGTTATGTAGCACATCAGTATAACGTATAACACTATGTAGTATTACGTTATAATGTGTGACATTATAAAGTATTACGTTATAATGTGTAACGTTATATAGTATTACGTTATAACGTGTAACGTTATATAGTATTACGTTATAACGTGTAACGATATAAAGTATAACGTTATAACGTGTAACGTGATATAGTATAACGTTATAACGTGTAACGTTATATAGTATTACGTTATAAAGTGTAACGTCATATAGTATTACGTTATAACGTGTAACGTTATATATTATTACGTTATAACGTGTAACGTTATGTAGCACATCAGTATAACGTATAACACTATGTAGCATTACGTTATAACGTGTAACGTTTTATTGTATTACGTTATAACGTGTAACGTGATATAGCATTACGTTATAACGTGTAACGTTATATATTATTACGTTATAACGTGTAACGTTATGTAGCACATCAGTATAACGTATAACACTATGTAGTATTACGTTATAATGTGTGACATTATAAAGTATTACGTTATAATGTGTAACGTTATATAGTATTACGTTATAACGTGTAACGTTATATAGTATTACGTTATAACGTGTAACGATATAAAGTATAACGTTATAACGTGTAACGTGATATAGTATTACGTTATAACGTGTAACGTTATATGTTATTACGTTATAACGTGTAACGTTATATATTATTACGTTATAACGTGTAACGTTATGTAGCACATCAGTATAACGTATAACACTATGTAGCATTACGTTATAACGTGTAACGTTATATAGTATTACGTTATAACGTGTAACGTTTTATTGTATTACGTTATAACGTGTAACGCTATATAGTATTACGTTATAACGTGTAGCGTTCTATAGTATTACGTTATAACGCGTAACGTTATGTAGCACATCAGTCTAACGTATAACACTATGTAGTATTACGTTATAATGTGTGACATTATAAAGTATTACGTTATAATGTGTAACGTTATATAGTATTACGTTATAACGTGTAACGTTATATAGTATTACGTTATAACGTGTAACGATATAAAGTATAACGTTATAACGTGTAACGTTATATAGTATTACGTTATAAAGTGTAACGATATAAAGTATTACGTTATAACGTGTAACGTTATATAGTATTACGTTATAACGTGTAGCGTTCTATAGTATTACGTTATAACGCGTAACGTTAAATATTATTACGTTATAACGTGTAACGTTTTATAGTATTACGTTATAACGTGTAACGTTATGTATTATTACGTTATAACGTGTAACGTTATGTAGCACATCAGTGTAACGTATAACACTATGTAGTATTACGTTATAATGTGTGACATTATAAAGTATTACGTTATAACGTGTAACGTTTTATTGTATTACATTATAACGTGTAACGTTATATATTATTACGTTATAACGTGTAACGTTATGTAGCTCATCAGTATAACGTATAACACTATGTAGTATTACGTTATAACGTGTAACGATATAAAGTATTACGTTATAACGTGTAACGTTATATAGTATTACGTTATAACGTGTAACGTTTTATAGTATTAGGTAACAACCTGTAACGTTATATAGTATTACGTTATAACGTATAACGGTATGTAGTACATCAGTATAACGTATAAAATTATGTGGTATTACGTTATAACGTGTAACGTTATATTGTATTACGTTATAACGTGTAACGTTATATAGTATTACGTTATAACGTGTAACGTTATATAGTATTACGTTATAACGTGTAACGTTATATAGTATTACGTTATAACGTGTAACGTCATATAGTATTACGTTATAACGTGTAACGTTATGTAGCACATAAGTATAACGTATAAAATTATGTGGTATTACGTTATAACGTGTAACGTTTTATTGTATTACGTTATAACGTGCAACATTATATAGTATTACGTTATAACGTGTAACGTTATATGGTATTACGTTATAACGTGTAATGTTATATAGTATTACGTTATAACGTGTAACGTCATATAGTATTACGTTATAACGTGTAACGTTAAATATTATTACGTTATAACGTGTAATGTTATATAGTATTACGTTATAACGTGTAACGTGATATAGTATTACGTTATAACGTGTAATGTTATATAGTATTACGTTATAACGTGTAACGTCATATAGTATTACGTTATAACGTGTAACGTTATATATTATTACGTTATAACGTGTAATGTTATATCGTATTACGTTATAACGTGTAACGTCATATAGTATTACGTTATAACGTGTAACGTTATATATTATCACGTTATAACGTGTAACGTTATATAGTATTACGTTGTAACGTGTAACGATATAAAGTATTACGTTATAACGTGTAACGTTATATAGTATTACGTTATAACGTGTAGCGTTCTATAGTATTACGTCATAACGCGTAACGTTATATATTATTACGTTATAACGTGTAACGTTATGTGGCACATCAGTATAACGTATAAAATTATGTGGTATTACGTTATAACGTGTAACGTTTTATTGTATTACGTTATAACGTGTAACGCAATATAGTATTACGTTATAACGCGTAGCGTTCTATAGTATTACGTTATAACGCGTAACGTTATGTAGCACATCAGTCTAACGTATAACACTATGTAGTATTACGTTATAATGTGTGACATTATAAAGTATTACGTTATAATGTGTAACGTTATATAGTATTACGTTATAACGTGTAACGTTATATATTATTACGTTATAACGTGTAACGTTATGTAGCACATCAGTATAACGTATAACACTATGTAGCATTACGTTATAACGTGTAACGTTATATAGTATTACGTTATAACGTGTAACGCTATATAGTATTACGTTATAACGTGTAACGCAATATAGTATTACGTTATAACGTGTAGCGTTCTATAGTATTACGTTATAAAGCGTAACGTTATGTAGCACATCAGTCTAACGTATAACACTATGTAGTATTACGTTATAATGTGTGACATTATAAAGTATTACGTTATAATGTGTAACGTTATATAGTATTACGTTATAACGTGTAACGTTATGTAGCACATCAGTATAACGTATAACACTATGTAGCATTACGTTATAACGTGTAACGTTATATAGTATTACGTTATAACGTGTAACGTTTTATTGTATTACGTTATAACGTGTAACGCTATATAGTATTACGTTATAACGCGTAGCGTTCTATAGTATTACGTTATAACGCGTAACGTTATGTAGCACATCAGTCTAACGTATAACACTATGTAGTATTACGTTATAATGTGTGACATTATAAAGTATTACGTTATAATGTGTAACGTTATATAGTATTACGTTATAACGTGTAACGATATAAAGTATAACGTTATAACGTGTAACGTTATATAGTATTACGTTATAACGCGTAACGTTAAATATTATTACGTTATAACGTGTAACGTTTTATAGTATTACGTTATAACGTGTAACGTTATATATTATTACGTTATAACGTGTAACGTTATGTAGCACAGCAGTGTAACGTATAACACTATGTAGTATTACGTTATAATGTGTGACATTATAAAGTATTACGTTATAACGTTTAACGTTTTATTGTATTACGTTATAACGTGTAACGTTATATATTATTACGTTATAACGTGTAACGTTATGTAGCTCATCAGTATAACGTATAACACTATGTAGTATTACGTTATAACGTGTAACGATATAAAGTACTACGTTATAACGTGTAACGTTATATAGTATTACGTTATAACGTGTAACGTTTTATAGTATTAGGTAACAACGTGTAACGTTATATAGTATTACGTTATAACGTATAACGGTATGTAGCACATCAGTATAACGTATAAAATTATGTGGTATTACGTTATAACGTGTAACGTTATATTGTTTTACGTTATAACGTGTAACGTTATATTGTTTTACGTTATAACGTGTAACGTTATGTAGCACATCAGTATAACGTATAACACTATGTAGCATTACGTTATAATGTGTGACATTATAAAGTATTACGTTATAACGTGTAACGTTATATAGTACTACGTTATAACGTGTAACGTTATATAGTATTACGTTGTAACGTGTAACGATATAAAGTATTACGTTATAACGTGTAACGTTATATAGTATTACGTTATAACGTGTAACGTTATATATTATTACGTTATAACGTGTAACGTTATGTAGCACATAAGTATAACGTATAAAATTATGTGGTATTACGTTATAACGTGTAACGTTTTATTGTATTACGTTATAACGTGTAACATTATATGGTATTACGTTATAACGTGTAACGTTATATGGTATTACGCTATAACGTGTAATGTTATATAGTATTACGTTATAACGTGTAATGTTATATAGTATTACGTTATAACGTGTAACGTGATATAGTATTACGTTATAACGTGTAATGTTATAAAGTATTACGTTATAACGTGTAACGTCATATAGTATTACGTTATAACGTGTAACGTTATATATTATTACGTTATAACGTGTAATGTTATATAGTATTACGTTATAACGTGTAACGTCATATAGTATTACGTTATAACGTGTAACGTTATATATTATTACGTTATAACGTGTAATGTTATATAGTATTACGTTATAACGTGTAACGTCATATAGTATTACGTTATAACGTGTAACGTTATATATTATCACGTTATAACGCGTAACGTTATATAGTATTACGTTATAACGTGTAACGTTTTATAGTATTAGGTAACAACGTGTAACGTTATATAGTATTACGTTATAACGTATAACGGTATGTAGCACATCAGTATAACGTATAAAATTATGTGGTATTACGTTATAACGTGTAACGTTATATTGTTTTACGTTACAACGTGTAACGTTATATAGTATTACGTTATAACGTGTATCGTTATGTAGCACATCAGTATAACGTATAACACTATGTAGCATTACGTTATAATGTGTGACATTATAAAGTATTACGTTATAACGTGTAACGTTATATAGTACTACGTTATAACGTGTAACGTTATATAGTATTACGTTGTAACGTGTAACGATATAAAGTATTACGTTATAACGTGTAACGTTATATAGTATTACGTTATAACGTGTAACGTTATATAGTATTACGTTATAACGTGTAACGTTATATAGTATTACGTTATAACGTGTAACGTTATATAGTATTACGTTATAACGTGTAGCGTTCCATAGTATTACGTTATAACGCGTAACGTTATATATTATTACGTTATAACGTGTAACGTTATGTAGCACATAAGTATAACGTATAAAATTATGTGGTATTACGTTATAACGTGTAACGTTTTATTGTATTACGTTATAACGTGTAACATTATATGGTATTATGTTATAACGTGTAACGTTATATGGTATTACGTTATAACGTGTAATGTTATATAGTATTACGTTATAACGTGTAACGTCATATAGTATTAATTTATAACGTGTAACGTTAAATATTATTACGTTATAACGCGTAATGTTATATAGTATTACGTTATAACGTGTAACGTGATATAGTATTACGTTATAACGTGTAATGTTATATAGTATTACGTTATAACGTGTAACGTCATATAGTATTACGTTATAACGTGTAACGTGATATAGTATTACGTTATAACGTGTAATGTTATATAGTATTACGTTATAACGTGTAACGTCATATAGTATTACGTTATAACGTGTAACGTGATATAGTATTACGTTATAACGTGTAACGTTTTATTGTATTACGTTATAACGTGTAACATTATATGGTATTACGTTATAACGTGTAACGTTATATGGTATTACGCTATAACGTGTAATGTTATATAGTATTACGTTATAACGTGTAATGTTATATAGTATTACGTTATAACGTGTAACGTGATATAGTATTACGTTATAACGTGTAATGTTATATAGTATTACGTTATAACGTGTAACGTCATATAGTATTACGTTATAACGTGTAACGTTATATATTATCACGTTATAACGTGTAACGTTATATAGTATTACGTTATAACGTGTAACGTTTTATAGTATTAGGTAACAACGTGTAACGTTATATAGTATTACGTTATAACGTATAACGGTATGTAGCACATCAGTATAACGTATAAAATTATGTGGTATTACGTTATAACGTGTAACGTTATATTGTTTTACGTTACAACGTGTAACGTTATATAGTATTACGTTATAACGTGTATCGTTATGTAGCACATCAGTATAACGTATAACACTATGTAGCATTACGTTATAATGTGTGACATTATAAAGTATTACGTTATAACGTGTAACGTTATATAGTACTACGTTATAACGTGTAACGTTATATAGTATTACGTTGTAACGTGTAACGATATAAAGTATTACGTTATAACGTGTAACGTTATATAGTATTACGTTATAACGTGTAACGTTATATAGTATTACGTTATAACGTGTAACGTTATATAGTATTACGTTATAACGTGTAACGTTATATAGTATTACGTTATAACGTGTAGCGTTCCATAGTATTACGTTATAACGCGTAACGTTATATATTATTACGTTATAACGTGTAACGTTATGTAGCACATAAGTATAACGTATAAAATTATGTGGTATTACGTTATAACGTGTAACGTTTTATTGTATTACGTTATAACGTGTAACATTATATGGTATTACGTTATAACGTGTAACGTTATATGGTATTACGTTATAACGTGTAATGTTATATAGTATTACGTTATAACGTGTAACGTCATATAGTATTACGTTATAACGTGTAACGTTAAATATTATTACGTTATAACGTGTAATGTTATATAGTATTACGTTATAACGTGTAACGTGATATAGTATTACGTTATAACGTGTAATGTTATATAGTATTACGTTATAACGTGTAACGTCATATAGTATTACGTTATAACGTGTAACGTTATATATTATTACGTTATAACGTGTAATGTTATATAGTATTACGTTATAACGTGTAACGTCATATAGTATTACGTTATAACGTGTAACGTTATATACTATCACGTTATAACGTGTAACGTTATATAGTATTACGTTGTAACGTGTAACGATATAAAGTATTACGTTATAACGTGTAACGTTATATAGTATTACGTTATAACGTGTAGCGTTCTATAGTATTACGTTATAACGCGTAACGTTATGTAGCACATCAGTATAACGTATAACACTATGTAGCATTACGTTATAATGTGTGACATTATAAAGTATTACGTTATAACGTGTAACGTTATATAGTACTACGTTATAACGTGTAACGTTATATAGTATTACGTTGTAACGTGTAACGATATAAAGTATTACGTTATAACGTGTAACGTTATATAGTATTACGTTATAACGTGTAACGTTATATAGTATTACGTTATAACGTGTAGCGTTCTATAGTATTACGTTATAACGCGTAACGTTATATATTATTACGTTATAACGTGTAACGTTATATATTATCACGTTATAACGTGTAACGTTATATACTATTACGTTGTAACGTGTAACGATATAAAGTATTACGTTATAACGTGTAACGTTATATAGTATTACGTTATAACGTGTAGCGTTCTATAGTATTACGTTATAACGCGTAACGTTATATATTATTACGTTATAACGTGTAACGTTATGTGGCACATCAGTATAACGTATAAAATTATGTGGTATTACGTTATAACGTGTAACGTTTTATTGTATTACGTTATAACGTGTAACGTTATGTGGCACATCAGTATAACGTATAAAATTATGTGTTATTACGTTATAACGTGTAACGTTTTATTGTATTACGTTATAACGTGTAACGTTATATAGTATTACGTTATAACGTGTAACGTTATATAGTATTACGTTATAACGTGTAACGTCATATAGTATTACGTTATAACGTGTAACGTTATATATTATTACGTTATAACGTGTATCGTTATGTAGCACATCAGTATAACGTATAACACTATGTAGCATTACGTTATAATGTGTGACATTATAAAGTATTACGTTATAACGTGTAACGTTATATAGTACTACGTTATAACGTGTAACGTTATATAGTATTACGTTGTAACGTGTAACGATATAAAGTATTACGTTATAACGTGTAACGTTATATAGTATTACGTTATAACGTGTAACGTTATATAGTATTACGTTATAACGTGTAGCGTTTTATAGTATTACGTTATAACGCGTAACGTTATATATTATTACGTTATAACGTGTAACGTTATATATTATCACGTTATAACGTGTAACGTTATATACTATTACGTTGTAACGTGTAACGATATAAAGTATTACGTTATAACGTGTAACGTTATATAGTATTACGTTATAACGTGTAGCGTTCTATAGTATTACGTTATAACGCGTAACGTTATATATTATTACGTTATAACGTGTAACGTTATGTGGCACATCAGTATAACGTATAAAATTATGTGGTATTACGTTATAACGTGTAACGTTTTATTGTATTACGTTATAACGTGTAACGTTATATAGTATTACGTTATAACGTGTAACGTTATATAGTATTACGTTATAACGTGTAACGTCATATAGTATTACGTTATAACGTGTAACGTTATATATTATTACGTTATAACGTGTATCGTTATGTAGCACATCAGTATAACGTATAACACTATGTAGCATTACGTTATAATGTGTGACATTATAAAGTATTACGTTATAACGTGTAACGTTATATAGTACTACGTTATAACGTGTAACGTTATATAGTATTACGTTGTAACGTGTAACGATATAAAGTATTACGTTATAACGTGTAACGTTATATAGTATTACGTTATAACGTGTAACGTTATATAGTATTACGTTATAACGTGTAGCGTTCTATAGTATTACGTTATAACGCGTAACGTTATATATTATTACGTTATAACGTGTAACGTTATGTAGCACATAAGTATAACGTATAAAATTATGTGGTATTACGTTATAACGTGTAACGTTTTATTGTATTACGTTATAACGTGTAACGTTATATAGTATTACGTTATAACGTGTAACGTTATATGGTATTACGTTATAACGTGTAATGTTATATAGTATTACGTTGTAAAGTGTAACGATATAAAGTATTACGTTATAACGTGTAACGTTATATAGTATTACGTTATAACGTGTAGCGTTCTATAGTATTACGTTATAACGCGTAACGTTATATATTATTACGTTATAACGTGTAACGTTATGTGGCACATCAGTATAACGTATAAAATTATGTGGTATTACGTTATAACGTGTAACGTTATTAAGTATTACGTTATAACGCGTAACGTTTTATTGTATTACGTTATAGCGTGTAATGTTATATAGTATTACGTTATAACGTGTAACGTGATATAGTATTACGTTATAACGTGTAATGTTATATAGTATTACGTTATAACGTGTAACGTCATATAGTATTACGTTATAACGTGTAACGTCATATAGTATTACGTTATAACGTGTAACGTTATATATTATTACGTTATAACGTGTAATGTTATATAGTATTACGTTATAACGTGTAACGTCATATAGTATTACGTTATAACGTGTAACGTTATATATTATCACGTTATAACGTGTAACGTTATATTGTATTACGTTGTAACGTGTAACGATATAAAGTATTACGTTATAACGTGTAACGTTATATAGTATTACGTTATAACGTGTAGCGTTCTATAGTATTACGTTATAACGCGTAACGTTATATATTATTACGTTATAACGTGTAACGTTATGTGGCACATCAGTATAACGTATAAAATTATGTGGTATTACGTTATAACGTGTAACGTTTTATTGTATTACGTTATAACGTGTAACGTTATATAGTATTACGTTATAACGTGTAACGTTATATAGTATTACGTTATAACGTGTAACGTCATATAGTATTACGTTATAACGTGTAACGTTATATATTATTACGTTATAACGTGTATCGTTATGTAGCACATCAGTATAACGTATAACACTATGTAGCATTACGTTATAATGTGTGACATTATAAAGTATTACGTTATAACGTGTAACGTTATATAGTACTACGTTATAACGTGTAACGTTATATAGTATTACGTTGTAACGTGTAACGATATAAAGTATTACGTTATAACGTGTAACGTTATATAGTATTACGTTATAACGTGTAACGTTATATAGTATTACGTTATAACGTGTAGCGTTCTATAGTATTACGTTATAACGCGTAACGTTATATATTATTACGTTATAACGTGTAACGTTATATATTATCACGTTATAACGTGTAACGTTATATACTATTACGTTGTAACGTGTAACGATATAAAGTATTACGTTATAACGTGTAACGTTATATAGTATTACGTTATAACGTGTAGCGTTCTATAGTATTACGTTATAACGCGTAACGTTATATATTATTACGTTATAACGTGTAACGTTATGTGGCACATCAGTATAACGTATAAAATTATGTGGTATTACGTTATAACGTGTAACGTTTTATTGTATTACGTTATAACGTGTAACGTTATATAGTATTACGTTATAACGTGTAACGTTATATAGTATTACGTTATAACGTGTAACGTCATATAGTATTACGTTATAACGTGTAACGTTATATATTATTACGTTATAACGTGTATCGTTATGTAGCACATCAGTATAACGTATAACGCTATGTAGCATTACGTTATAATGTGTGACATTATAAAGTATTACGTTATAACGTGTAACGTTATATAGTACTACGTTATAACGTGTAACGTTATATAGTATTACGTTGTAACGTGTAACGATATAAAGTATTACGTTATAACGTGTAACGTTATATAGTATTACGTTATAACGTGTAACGTTATATAGTATTACGTTATAACGTGTAGCGTTCTATAGTATTACGTTATAACGCGTAACGTTATATATTATTACGTTATAACGTGTAACGTTATGTAGCACATAAGTATAACGTATAAAATTATGTGGTATTACGTTATAACGTGTAACGTTATATGGTATTACGTTATAACGTGTAATGTTATATAGTATTACGTTGTAACGTGTAACGATATAAAGTATTACGTTATAACGTGTAACGTTATATAGTATTACGTTATAACGTGTAGCGTTCTATAGTATTACGTTATAACGCGTAACGTTATGTGGCACATCAGTATAACGTATAAAATTATGTGGTATTACGTTACAACGTGTAACGTTATTAAGTATTACGTTATAACGCGTAACGTTTTATTGTATTACGTTATAGCGTGTAATGTTATATAGTATTACGTTATAACGTGTAACGTGATATAGTATTACGTTATAACGTGTAATGTTATATAGTATTACGTTATAACGTGTAACGTCATATAGTATTACGTTATAACGTGTAACGTTATATAGTATTACGTTATAACGTGTAACGTCATATAGTATTACGTTATAACGTGTAACGTTAAATATTATTACGTTAGAACGTGTAGCGTTCTATAGTATTACGTTATAACGCGTAACGTTATATATTATTACGTTATAACGTGTAACGTTATATATTATCACGTTATAACGTGTAACGTTATATAGTATTACGTTGTAACGTGTAACGATATAAAGTATTACGTTATAACGTGTAACGTTATATAGTATTACGTTATAACATGTAATGTTATATAGTATTACGTTATAACGTGTAACGTCATATAGTATTACGTTATAACGTGTAACGTCATATAGTATTACGTTATAACGTGTAACGTTAAATATTATTACGTTATAACGTGTAATGTTATATAGTATTACGTTATAACGTGTAACGTGATATAGTATTACGTTATAACGTGTAATGTTATATAGTATTACGTTATAACGTGTAACGTCATATAGTATTACGTTATAACGTGTAACGTTATATATTATTACGTTATAACGTGTAATGTTATATAGTATTACGTTATAACGTGTAACGTCATATAGTATTACGTTATAACGTGTAACGTTATATATTATCACGTTATAACGTGTAACGTTATATAGTATTACGTTGTAACGTGTAACGATATAAAGTATTACGTTATAACGTGTAACGTTATATAGTATTACGTTATAACGTGTAGCGTTCTATAGTATTACGTTATAACGCGTAACGTTATATATTATTACGTTATAACGTGTAACGTTATGTGGCACATCAGTATAACGTATAAAATTATGTGGTATTACGTTATAACGTGTAACGTTTTATTGTATTACGTTATAACGTGTAACGTTATATAGTATTACGTTATAACGTGTATCGTTATGTAGCACATCAGTATAACGTATAACACTATGTAGCATTACGTTATAATGTGTGACATTATAAAGTATTACGTTATAACGTGTAACGTTATATAGTACTACGTTATAACGTGTAACGTTATATAGTATTACGTTGTAACGTGTAACGATATAAAGTATTACGTTATAACGTGTAACGTTATATAGTATTACGTTATAACGTGTAACGTTATATAGTATTACGTTATAACGTGTAGCGTTCTATAGTATTACGTTATAACGCGTAACGTTATATATTATTACGTTATAACGTGTAACGTTATGTAGCACATAAGTATAACGTATAAAATTATGTGGTATTACGTTATAACGTGTAACGTTTTATTGTATTACGTTATAACGTGTAACGTTATATAGTATTACGTTATAACGTGTAACGTCATATAGTATTACGTTATAACGTGTAACGTTATATATTATTACGTTATAACGTGTATCGTTATGTAGCACATCAGTATAACGTATAACGCCATGTAGCATTACGTTATAATGTGTGACATTATAAAGTATTACGTTATAACGTGTAACGTTATATAGTACTACGTTATAACGTGTAACGTTATATAGTATTACGTTGTAACGTGTAACGATATAAAGTATTACGTTATAACGTGTAACGTTATATAGTATTACGTTATAACGTGTAACGTTATATAGTATTACGTTATAACGTGTAGCGTTCTATAGTATTACGTTATAACGCGTAACGTTATATATTATTACGTTATAACGTGTAACGTTATGTAGCACATAAGTATAACGTATAAAATTATGTGGTATTACGTTATAACGTGTAACGTTATATGTTATTACGTTATAACGTGTAATGTTACATAGTATTACGTTGTAACGTGTAACGATATAAAGTATTACGTTATAACGTGTAACGTTATATAGTATTACGTTATAACGTGTAGCGTTCTATAGTATTACGTTATAACGCGTAACGTTATGTGGCACATCAGTATAACGTATAAAATTATGTGGTATTACGTTATAACGTGTAACGTTATTAAGTATTACGTTATAACGCGTAACGTTTTATTGTATTACGTTATAGCGTGTAATGTTATATAGTATTACGTTATAACGTGTAACGTGATATAGTATTACGTTATAACGTGTAATGTTATATAGTATTACGTTATAACGTGTAACGTCATATAGTATTACGTTATAACGTGTAACGTTATATAGTATTACGTTATAACGTGTAACGTCATATAGTATTACGTTATAACGTGTAACGTTAAATATTATTACGTTAGAACGTGTAGCGTTCTATAGTATTACGTTATAACGCGTAACGTTATATATTATTACGTTATAACGTGTAACGTTATATATTATCACGTTATAACGTGTAACGTTATATAGTATTACGTTGTAACGTGTAACGATATAAAGTATTACGTTATAACGTGTAACGTTATATAGTATTACGTTATAACATGTAATGTTATATAGTATTACGTTATAACGTGTAACGTCATATAGTATTACGTTATAACGTGTAACGTCATATAGTATTACGTTATAACGTGTAACGTTAAATATTATTACGTTATAACGTGTAATGTTATATAGTATTACGTTATAACGTGTAACGTGATATAGTATTACGTTATAACGTGTAATGTTATATAGTATTACGTTATAACGTGTAACGTCATATAGTATTACGTTATAACGTGTAACGTTATATATTATTACGTTATAACGTGTAATGTTATATAGTATTACGTTATAACGTGTAACGTCATATAGTATTACGTTATAACGTGTAACGTTATATATTATCACGTTATAACGTGTAACGTTATATAGTATTACGTTGTAACGTGTAACGATATAAAGTATTACGTTATAACGTGTAACGTTATATAGTATTACGTTATAACGTGTAGCGTTCTATAGTATTACGTTATAACGTGTAACGTTATATGGTATTACGTTATAACGTGTAATGTTATATAGTATTACGTTATAACGTGTAACGTCATATAGTATTACGTTGTAACGCGTAACGTTATATATTATTACGTTATAACGTGTAACGTTATGTGGCACATCAGTATAACGTATAAAATTATGTGGTATTACGTTATAACGTGTAACGTTTTATTGTATTACGTTATAACGTGTAACGTTATATAGTATTACGTTATAACGTGTATCGTTATGTAGCACATCAGTATAACGTATAACACTATGTAGCATTACGTTATAATGTGTGACATTATAAAGTATTACGTTATAACGTGTAACGTTATATAGTACTACGTTATAACGTGTAACGTTATATAGTATTACGTTGTAACGTGTAACGATATAAAGTATTACGTTATAACGTGTAACGTTATATAGTATTACGTTATAACGTGTAACGTTATATAGTATTACGTTATAACGTGTAGCGTTCTATAGTATTACGTTATAACGCGTAACGTTATATATTATTACGTTATAACGTGTAACGTTATGTAGCACATAAGTATAACGTATAAAATTATGTGCTATTACGTTATAACGTGTAACGTTTTATTGTATTACGTTATAACGTGTAACGTTATATAGTATTACGATATAACGTGTAACGTTATATGGTATTACGTTATAACGTGTAATGTTATATAGTATTACGTTATAACGTGTAACGTCATATAGTATTACGTTATAACGTGTAACGTTATATATTATCACGTTATAACGTGTAACGTTATATAGTATTACGTTGTAACGTGTAACGATATAAAGTATTACGTTATAACGTGTAACGTTATATAGTATTACGTTATAACGTGTAGCGTTCTATAGTATTACGTTATAACGCGTAACGTTATATATTATTACGTTATAACGTGTAACGTTATGTGGCACATCAGTATAACGTATAAAATTATGTGGTATTACGTTATAACGTGTAACGTTTTATTGTATTACGTTATAACGTGTAACGTTATATAGTATTACGTTATAACGTGTATCGTTATGTAGCACATCAGTATAACGTATAACACTATGTAGCATTACGTTATAATGTGTGACATTATAAAGTATTACGTTATAACGTGTAACGTTATATAGTACTACGTTATAACGTGTAACGTTATATAGTATTACGTTGTAACGTGTAACGATATAAAGTATTACGTTATAACGTGTAACGTTATATAGTATTACGTTATAACGTGTAACGTTATATAGTATTACGTTATAACGTGTAGCGTTCTATAGTATTACGTTATAACGCGTAACGTTATATATTATTACGTTATAACGTGTAACGTTATGTAGCACATAAGTATAACGTATAAAATTATGTGCTATTACGTTATAACGTGTAACGTTTTATTGTATTACGTTATAACGTGTAACGTTATATAGTATTACGTTATAACGTGTAACGTTATATGGTATTACGTTATAACGTGTAATGTTATATAGTATTACGTTATAACGTGTAACGTCATATAGTATTACGTTGTAACGTGTAACGATATAAAGTATTACGTTATAACGTGTAACGTTATATAGTATTACGTTATAACGTGTAGCGTTCTATAGTATTACGTTATAACGCGTAACGTTATATATTATTACGTTATAACGTGTAACGTTATGTGGCACATCAGTATAACGTATAAAATTATGTGGTATTACGTTATAACGTGTAACGTTTTATTGTATTACGTTATAACGTGTAACGTTATATAGTATTACGTTATAACGTGTAACGTTATATAGTATTACGTTATAACGTGTAACGTCATATAGTATTACGTTATAACGTGTAACGTTATATATTATTACGTTATAACGTGTATCGTTATGTAGCACATCAGTATAACGTATAAAATTATGTGGTATTACGTTATAACGTGTAACGTTATTAAGTATTACGTTATAACGCGTAACGTTTTATTGTATTACGTTATAGCGTGTAACGTTATATAGTATTACGTTATAACGTGTAACGTCATATAGTATTACGTTATAACGTGTAACGTCATATAGTATTACGTTATAACGTGTAACGTTATATATTATTACGTTATAACGTGTAACGTTATGTAGCACATCAGTATAACGTATAACACTATGTAGCATTACGTTATAACGTGTAACGTTATATAGTATTACGTTATAACGTGTAACGTTTTATTGTATTACGTTATAACGTATAACGCTATATAGTATTACGTTATAACGTGTAGCGTTCTATAGTATTACGTTATAACGCGTAACGTTATGTAGCACATCAGTCTAACGTATAACACTATGTAGTATTACGTTATAATGTGTGACATTATAAAGTATTACGTTATAATGTGTAACGTTATATAGTATTACGTTATAACGTGTAACGTGATATAGTATTACGTTATAACGTGTAACGTTATATAGTATTACGTTATAACGTGTAACGTTATATAGTATTACGTTATAACGTGTAACGATATAAAGTATAACGTTATAACGTGTAACGTGATATAGTATTACGTTATAACGCGTAACGTTATGTAGCACATCAGTCTAACGTATAACACTATGTAGTATTACGTTATAATGTGTGACATTATAAAGTATTACGTTATAATGTGTAACGTTATATAGTATTACGTTATAACGTGTAACGTTATATAGTATTACGTTATAACGTGTAACGATATAAAGTATAACGTTATAACGTGTAACGTTATATATTATTACGTTATAACGTGTAACGTTATGTAGCACATCAGTATAACGTATAACACTATGTAGCATTACGTTATAACGTGTAACGTTTTATTGTATTACGTTATAACGTGTAACGCTATATAGTATTACGTTATAACGTGTAGCGTTCTATAGTATTACGTTATAACGTGTAACGTTATATATTATTACGTTATAACGTGTAACGTTATGTAGCACATCAGTATAACGTATAACACTATGTAGCATTACGTTATAATGTGTAACGTTATATAGTATTACGTTATAACGTGTAACGTTATATAGTATCACGTTATAACGTGTAACGTTATATAGTATTACGTTATAACGTGTAACGATATAAAGTATAACGTTATAACGTGTAGCGTGATATAGTATTACGTTATAACGCGTAACGTTATGTAGCACATCAGTCTAACGTATAACACTATGTAGTATTACGTTATAATGTGTGACATTATAAAGTATTACGTTATAATGTGTAACGTTATATAGTATTACGTTATAACGTGTAACGTTATATACTATTACGTTATAACGTGTAACGATATAAAGTATAACGTTATAACGTGTAACGTTATATAGTATTACGTTATAAAGTGTAACGATATAAAGTATTACGTTAGAACGTGTAACGTTATATAGTATTACGTTATAACGTGTAGCGTTCTATAGTATTACGTTATAACGCGTAACGTTAAATATTATTACGTTATAACGTGTAACGTTTTATAGTATTACGTTATAACGTGTAACGTTATATATTATTACGTTATAACGTGTAACGTTATGTAGCACATCAGTGTAACGTATAACACTATGTAGTATTACGTTATAATGTGTGACATTATAAAGTATTACGTTATAACGTGTAACGTTTTATTGTATTACGTTATAACGTGTAACGTTATATTGTTTTACGTTATAACGTGTAACGTTATATAGTATTACGTTATAACGTGTAACGTTATATAGTATTACGTTTTAACGTGTAACGTCATATAGTATTACGTTATAACGTGTAACGTTATATATTATTACGTTATAACGTGTAACGTTATGTAGCACATCAGTATAACGTATAACACTATGTAGCATTACGTTATAACGTGTAACGTTATATAGTATTACGTTATAACGTGTAACGTTTTATTGTATTACGTTATAACGTGTAACGCTATATAGTATTACGTTATAACGTGTAGCGTTCTATAGTATTACGTTATAACGCGTAACGTTATGTAGCACATCAGTCTAACGTATAACACTATGTAGTATTACGTTATAATGTGTGACATTATAAAGTATTACGTTATAATGTGTAACGTTATATAGTATTACGTTATAACGTGTAACGTTATATAGTATTACGTTATAACGTGTAACGATATAAAGTATAACGTTATAACGTGTAACGTGATATAGTATTACGTTATAACGTGTAACGTTATATATTATTACGTTATAACGTGTAACGTTATGTAGCACATCAGTATAACGTATAACACTATGTAGCATTACGTTATAATGTGTAACGTTATATAGTATTACGTTATAACGTGTAACGTTATATAGTATTACGTTATAACGTGTAACGTTATATAGTATTACGTTATAACGTGTAACGTTATATAGTATTACGTTATAACGTGTAACGATATAAAGTATAACGTTATAACGTGTAACGTGATATAGTATTACGTTATAACGCGTAACGTTATGTAGCACATCAGTCTAACGTATAACACTATGTAGTATTACGTTATAATGTGTGACATTATAAAGTATTACGTTATAATGTGTAACGTTATATAGTATTACGTTATAACGTGTAACGTTATATAGTATTACGTTATAACGTGTAACGATATAAAGTATAACGTTATAACGTGTAACGTTATATAGTATTACGTTATAAAGTGTAACGATATAAAGTATTACGTTAGAACGTGTAACGTTATATAGTATTACGTTATAACGTGTAGCGTTCTATAGTATTACGTTATAACGCGTAACGTTAAATATTATTACGTAATAACGTGTAACGTTTTATAGTATTACGTTATAACGTGTAACGTTATATATTATTACGTTATAACGTGTAACGTTATGTAGCACATCAGTATAACGTATAACACTATGTAGTATTACGTTATAACGTGTAACGATATAATGTATTACGTTATAACGTGTAACGTTATATAGTATTACGTTATAACGTGTAACGTTTTATAGTATTAGGTAACAACGTGTAACGTTATATAGTATTACGTTATAACGTGTAACGATATAAAGTATTACGTTATAACGTGTAACGATATAAAGTATTACGTTAGAACGTGTAACGTTATATAGTATTACGTTATAACGTGTAGCGTTCTATAGTATTACGTTATAACGCGTAACGTTAAATATTATTACGTAATAACGTGTAACGTTTTATAGTATTACGTTATAACGTGTAACGTTATATATTATTACGTTATAACGTGTATCGTTATGTAGCACATCAGTATAACGTATAACACTATGTAGCATTACGTTATAATGTGTGACATTATGTAGCACATAAGTATAACGTATAAAATTATGTGGTATTACGTTATAACGTGTAACGTTTTATTGTATTACGTTATAACGTGTAACATTATATGGTATTACGTTATAACGTGTAACGTTATATGGTATTACGTTATAACGTGTAATGTTATATAGTATTACGTTATAACGTGTAACGTCATATAGTATTACGTTATAACGCGTAACGTTATATATTATTACGTTATAACGTGTAACGTTATGTAGCACATAAGTATAACGTATAAAATTATGTGGTATTACGTTATAACGTGTAACGTTTTATTGTATTACGTTATAACGTGTAACATTATATGGTATTACGTTATAACGTGTAACGTTATATGGTATTACGTTATAACGTGTAATGTTATATAGTATTACGTTATAACGTGTAACGTCATATAGTATTACGTTATAACGCGTAACGTTATATATTATTACGTTATAACGTGTAACGTTATGTAGCACATAAGTATAACGTATAAAATTATGTGGTATTACGTTATAACGTGTAACGTTTTATTGTATTACGTTATAACGTGTAACATTATATGGTATTACGTTATAACGTGTAACGATATAAAGTATTACGTTATAACGTGTAACGTTATATAGTATTACGTTATAACGTGTAACGTTTTATAGTATTAGGTAACAACGTGTAACGTTATATAGTATTACGTTATAACGTATAACGGTATGTAGCACATCAGTATAACGTATAAAATTATGTGGTATTACGTTATAACGTGTAACGTTATATTGTTTTACGTTATAACGTGTAACGTTATATAGTATTACGTTATAACGTGTAACGTTATATAGTATTACGTTATAACGTGTAACGATATAAAGTATTACGTTATAACGTGTAACGTTATATAGTATTACGTTATAACGTGTAACGATATAAAGTATTACGTTATAACGTGTAACGTTATATAGTATTACGTTATAACGTGTAACGTTTTATAGTATTAGGTAACAACGTGTAACGTTATATAGTATTACGTTATAACGTATAACGGTATGTAGCACATCAGTATAACGTATAAAATTATGTGGTATTACGTTATAACGTGTAACGTTATATTGTTTTACGTTATAACGTGTAACGTTACATAGTATTACGTTATAACGTGTAACGTTATATAGTATTACGTTATAACGTGTAACGATATAAAGTATTACGTTATAACGTGTAACGTTATATAGTATTACGTTATAACGTGTAACGTTATGTAGCACATCAGTATAACGTATAACACTATGTAGCATTACGTTATAATGTGTAACGTTATATAGTATTACGTTATAACGTGTAACGTTATATAGTATTACGTTATAACGTGTAACGTTATATAGTATTACGTTATAACGTGTAACGTTATATAGTATTACGTTATAACGTGTAACGATATAAAGTATAACGTTATAACGTGTAACGTGATATAGTATTACGTTATAACGCGTAACGTTATGTAGCACATCAGTCTAACGTATAACACTATGTAGTATTACGTTATAATGTGTGACATTATAAAGTATTACGTTATAATGTGTAACGTTATATAGTATTACGTTATAACGTGTAACGTTATATAGTATTACGTTATAACGTGTAACGATATAAAGTATAACGTTATAACGTGTAACGTTATATAGTATTACGTTATAAAGTGTAACGATATAAAGTATTACGTTAGAACGTGTAACGTTATATAGTATTACGTTATAACGTGTAGCGTTCTATAGTATTACGTTATAACGCGTAACGTTAAATATTATTACGTAATAACGTGTAACGTTTTATAGTATTACGTTATAACGTGTAACGTTATATATTATTACGTTATAACGTGTAACGTTATGTAGCACATCAGTATAACGTATAACACTATGTAGTATTACGTTATAACGTGTAACGATATAATGTATTACGTTATAACGTGTAACGTTATATAGTATTACGTTATAACGTGTAACGTTTTATAGTATTAGGTAACAACGTGTAACGTTATATAGTATTACGTTATAACGTGTAACGATATAAAGTATTACGTTATAACGTGTAACGATATAAAGTATTACGTTAGAACGTGTAACGTTATATAGTATTACGTTATAACGTGTAGCGTTCTATAGTATTACGTTATAACGCGTAACGTTAAATATTATTACGTAATAACGTGTAACGTTTTATAGTATTACGTTATAACGTGTAACGTTATATATTATTACGTTATAACGTGTATCGTTATGTAGCACATCAGTATAACGTATAACACTATGTAGCATTACGTTATAATGTGTGACATTATGTAGCACATAAGTATAACGTATAAAATTATGTGGTATTACGTTATAACGTGTAACGTTTTATTGTATTACGTTATAACGTGTAACATTATATGGTATTACGTTATAACGTGTAACGTTATATGGTATTACGTTATAACGTGTAATGTTATATAGTATTACGTTATAACGTGTAACGTCATATAGTATTACGTTATAACGCGTAACGTTATATATTATTACGTTATAACGTGTAACGTTATGTAGCACATAAGTATAACGTATAAAATTATGTGGTATTACGTTATAACGTGTAACGTTTTATTGTATTACGTTATAACGTGTAACATTATATGGTATTACGTTATAACGTGTAACGTTATATGGTATTACGTTATAACGTGTAATGTTATATAGTATTACGTTATAACGTGTAACGTCATATAGTATTACGTTATAACGCGTAACGTTATATATTATTACGTTATAACGTGTAACGTTATGTAGCACATAAGTATAACGTATAAAATTATGTGGTATTACGTTATAACGTGTAACGTTTTATTGTATTACGTTATAACGTGTAACATTATATGGTATTACGTTATAACGTGTAACGATATAAAGTATTACGTTATAACGTGTAACGTTATATAGTATTACGTTATAACGTGTAACGTTTTATAGTATTAGGTAACAACGTGTAACGTTATATAGTATTACGTTATAACGTATAACGGTATGTAGCACATCAGTATAACGTATAAAATTATGTGGTATTACGTTATAACGTGTAACGTTATATTGTTTTACGTTATAACGTGTAACGTTATATAGTATTACGTTATAACGTGTAACGTTATATAGTATTACGTTATAACGTGTAACGATATAAAGTATTACGTTATAACGTGTAACGTTATATAGTATTACGTTATAACGTGTAACGATATAAAGTATTACGTTATAACGTGTAACGTTATATAGTATTACGTTATAACGTGTAACGTTTTATAGTATTAGGTAACAACGTGTAACGTTATATAGTATTACGTTATAACGTATAACGGTATGTAGCACATCAGTATAACGTATAAAATTATGTGGTATTACGTTATAACGTGTAACGTTATATTGTTTTACGTTATAACGTGTAACGTTACATAGTATTACGTTATAACGTGTAACGTTATATAGTATTACGTTATAACGTGTAACGATATAAAGTATTACGTTATAACGTGTAACGTTATATAGTATTACGTTATAACGTGTAACGTTATATAGTATTACGTTATAACGTGTAACGTTATATAGTATTACGTTATAACGTGTAACGTTATATAGTATTACGTTATAACGTGTAGCGTTCCATAGTATTACGTTATAACGCGTAACGTTATATATTATTACGTTATAACGTGTAACGTTATGTAGCACATAAGTATAACGTATAAAATTATGTGGTATTACGTTATAACGTGTAACGTTTTATTGTATTACGTTATAACGTGTAACATTATATGGTATTACGTTATAACGTGTAACGTTATATGGTATTACGTTATAACGTGTAATGTTATATAGTATTACGTTATAACGTGTAACGTCATATAGTATTACGTTATAACGCGTAAAGTTATATATTATTACGTTATAACGTGTAACGTTATGTAGCACATAAGTATAACGTATAAAATTATGTGGTATTACGTTATAACGTGTAACGTTTTATTGTATTACGTTATAACGTGTAACATTATATGGTATTACGTTATAACGTGTAACGTTATATGGTATTACGTTATAACGTGTAACGTGATATAGTATGACGTTATAACGTGTAATGTTATATAGTATTACGTTATAACGTGTAACGTCATATAGTATTACGTTATAACGTGTAACGTTATATATTATTACGTTATAACGTGTAATGTTATATAGTATTACGTTATAACGTGTAACGTCATATAGTATTACGTTATAACGTGTAACGTTATATATTATCACGTTATAACGTGTAACGTTATATAGTATTACGTTGTAACGTGTAACGATATAAAGTATTACGTTATAACGTGTAACGTTATATAGTATTACGTTATAACGTGTAGCGTTCTATAGTATTACGTTATAACGCGTAACGTTATATATTATTACGTTATAACGTGTAACGTTATGTGGCACATCAGTATAACGTATAAAATTATGTGGTATTACGTTATAACGTGTAACGTTTTATTGTATTACGTTATAACGTGTAACGTTATATAGTATTACGTTATAACGTGTAACGTTATATAGTATTACGTTATAACGTGTAACGTCATATAGTATTACGTTATAACGTGTAACGTTATATATTATTACGTTATAACGTGTATCGTTATGTAGCACATCAGTATAACGTATAACACGATGTAGCATTACGTTATAATGTGTGACATTATAAAGTATTACGTTATAACGTGTATCGTTATATAGTACCACGTTATAACGTGTAACGTTATATAGTATTACGTTGTAACGTGTAACGATATAAAGTATTACGTTATAACGTGTAACGTTATATAGTATTACGTTATAACGTGTAACGTTATATAGTATTACGTTATAACGTGTAGCGTTCTATAGTATTACGTTATAACGCGTAACGTTATATATTATTACGTTATAACGTGTAACGTTACGTAGCACATCAGTATAACGTATAAAATTATGTGGTATTACGTTATAACGTGTAACGTTTTATTGTATTACGTTATAACGTGTAACGTTATATAGTATTACGTTATAACGTGTAACGTTATATAGTATTACGTTATAACGTGTAACGTTATATAGTATTACGTTATAGCGTGTAATGTTATATAGAAATACGTTATAACGTGTAACGTCATATAGTATTACGTTATAACGTGTAACGTTATATATTATTACGTTATAACGTGTAATGTTATATAGTATTACGTTATAACGTGTAACGTTATATAGCACATCAGTGTAACGTATAACACTATGTAGTATTACGTTATAATGTGTGACATTATAAAGTATTGCGTTATAACGTGTAACGTTATATATAATTACGTTATAACGTGTAACGTTATGTAGCACATCAGTATAACGTTTAACACTATGTAGCATTGCGTTATAACGTGTAACGTATTATTGTATTACGTTATAACGTGTAGCGTTCTATAGTATTACGTTATAACGCGTAACGTTATATATTATTACGTTATAACGTGTAACGTTATGTAGCACATCAGTCTAACGTATAACACTATGTAGTATTACGTTATAATGTGTGACATTATAAAGTATTACGTTATAATGTAACGTTATATAGTATTACGTTGTAACGTGTAACGTTATATAGTATAACGTTATAACGTGTAACGATATAAAGTATTACGTTATAACGTGTAACGTTTTATAGTATTACGTTATAACGTGTAACGTTATATATTATTACGTTTTAACGTGTAACGTTATGTAGCACATCAGTGTAACGTATAACACTATGTAGTATTACGTTATAATGTGTGACATTATAAAGTATTACGTTATAACGTGTAACGTTTTATTGTATTACGTTATAACGTGTAACGTTATATATTATTACGTTATAACGTGTAACGTTATGTAGCACATCAGTATAACGTATAACACTATGTAGTATTACGTTATAATGTGTGACATTATAAAGTATTACGTTATAATGTGTAACGTTATATAGTATTACGTTATAACGTGTAACGTTTTATTGAATTACGTTATAACGTGTAACGTTATATAGTATTACGTTATAACGTGTAGCGTTCTATAGTATTACGTTATAACGCGACACGTTATATATTATTACGTTATAACGTGTAACGTTATGTAGCACATCAGTCTAACGTATAACACTATGTAGTATTACGTTATAATGTGTGACATTATAAAGTATTACGTTATAATGTGCAACGCTATATAGTATTACGTTATAACGTGTAACGTTTTATTGTATTACGTTATAACGTGTAACGTTTTATTGTATTACGTTATAACGTGTAACGTTATATAGTATTACGTTATAACGTGTAACGTTATATAGTATTACGTTATAACGTGTAATGTTATATAGTATTACGTTATAACGTGTAACGTTATATATTATTACGTTACAACGTGTATCGTTATGTAGCACATCAGTATAACGTATAACACTATGTAGCATTACGTTATAGTGTGTGACATTATAAAGTATTACGTTATAATGTGTAACGTTATATAGTATTACGTTATAACGTGTAAGGTTATATAGTATTACGTTATAACGTGTAACGATATAAAGTATTACGTTATAACGTGTAACGTTATATAGTATTACGTTATAACGTGTAACGTTATATAGTATTACGTTAAAACATATAACGTTATATACTAATACGTTATAACGTGTAACGTTTTGTAGTATTAGGTTACAACGTGTAATGTTATATAGTATTACGTTATAACGTATAACGGTATGTAGCACATCAGTATAACGTATAAAATTATGTGGTATTACGTTATAACGTGTAACGTTATTAAGTATTACGTTATAACGTGTAACGTTTTAGTGTATTACGTTATAACGTGAAACGTTATATATTATTACGTTATAACGTGTAACGTTATGTAGCACATCAGTCTAACGTATAACACTATGTAGTATTACATTATAATGTGTGACATTATAAAGTATTACGTTGTAATGTGTAACGTTATATAGTATTACGTCATAACGTGTAACGTTATATAGTACCACGTTATAACGTGTAACGTTATATAGTATTACGTTGTAACGTGTAACGATATAAAGTATTACGTTATAACGTGTAACGTTATGTAGCACATCAGTCTAACGTATAACACTAGGTAGTATTACGTTATAATGTGTGACATTATAAAGTATTACGTTATAATGTGTAACGTTATATAGTATTACGTTATAACGTGTAACGATATAAAGTATTACGTTATAACGTATAAAATTATGTGGTATTACGTTATAACGTGTAACGTTATTAAGTATTACGTTATAACGTGTAACGTTTTAGTGTATTACGTTATAACGTCTAACGTTATATAGTATTACGTTATAACGTGTAACGTTATATAGTATTACGTTATAACGTGTAACGTTATATATTATTACGTTATAACGTGTAACGTTATGTAGCACATCAGTATAACGTATAACACTATGTAGCATTACGTTATAATGTGTCAGATTATAAAGTATTACGTTATAACGTGTAACGTTATATAGTATTACGTTATAAAGCGTAACGTTATGTATTATTACGTTATAACGTGTAACGTTATGTAGCACATCAGTCTAACGTAAAACACTATGTAGTATTACGTTATAATGTGTGACATTATAAAGTATTACGTTGTAATGTGTAACGTTATATAGTATTACGTCATAACGTGTATCGTTATATAGTACCACGTTATAACGTGTAACGTTATATAGTATTACGTTGTAACGTGTAACGATATAAAGTATTACGTTATAACGTGTAACGTTATATAGTATTACGTTATAACGTGTAACGTTATATAGTATTACGTTATAACGTGTAGCGTTCTATAGTATTACGTTATAACGCGTAACGTTATATATTATTACGTTATAGCGTGTAACGTTACGTAGCACATCAGTATAACGTATAAAATTATGTGGTATTACGTTATAACGTGTAACGTTTTATTGTATTACGTTATAACGTGTAACGTTATATAGTATTACGTTATAACGTGTAACGTTATATAGTATTACGTTATAACGTGTAACGTTATATAGTATTACGTTATAGCGTGTAATGTTATATAGAAATACGTTATAACGTGTAACGTCATATAGTATTACGTTATAACGTGTAACGTTATATATTATTACGTTATAACGTGTAATGTTATATAGTATTACGTTATAACGTGTAACGTTATATAGCACATCAGTGTAACGTATAACACTATGTAGTATTACGTTATAATGTGTGACATTATAAAGTATTGCGTTATAACGTGTAACGTTATATATTATTACGTTATAACGTGTAACGTTATGTAGCACATCAGTATAACGTTTAACACTATGTAGCATTGCGTTATAACGTGTAACGTATTATTGTATTACGTTATAACGTGTAGCGTTCTATAGTATTACGTTATAACGCGTAACGTTATATATTATTACGTGATAACGTGTAACGTTATGTAGCACATCAGTCTAACGTATAACACTATGTAGTATTACGTTATAACGTGTAACGTTATATAGTATTACGTTATAACGTGTAACGTTATATAGTATTACGTTATAACGTGTAACGTTATATAGTATTACGTTATAACGTGTAGCGTTCCATAGTATTACGTTATAACGCGTAACGTTATATATTATTACGTTATAACGTGTAACGTTATGTAGCACATAAGTATAACGTATAAAATTATGTGGTATTACGTTATAACGTGTAACGTTTTATTGTATTACGTTATAACGTGTAACATTATATGGTATTACGTTATAACGTGTAACGTTATATGGTATTACGTTATAACGTGTAATGTTATATAGTATTACGTTATAACGTGTAACGTCATATAGTATTACGTTATAACGCGTAAAGTTATATATTATTACGTTATAACGTGTAACGTTATGTAGCACATAAGTATAACGTATAAAATTATGTGGTATTACGTTATAACGTGTAACGTTTTATTGTATTACGTTATAACGTGTAACATTATATGGTATTACGTTATAACGTGTAACGTTATATGGTATTACGTTATAACGTGTAACGTGATATAGTATGACGTTATAACGTGTAATGTTATATAGTATTACGTTATAACGTGTAACGTCATATAGTATTACGTTATAACGTGTAACGTTATATATTATTACGTTATAACGTGTAATGTTATATAGTATTACGTTATAACGTGTAACGTCATATAGTATTACGTTATAACGTGTAACGTTATATATTATCACGTTATAACGTGTAACGTTATATAGTATTACGTTGTAACGTGTAACGATATAAAGTATTACGTTATAACGTGTAACGTTATATAGTATTACGTTATAACGTGTAGCGTTCTATAGTATTACGTTATAACGCGTAACGTTATATATTATTACGTTATAACGTGTAACGTTATGTGGCACATCAGTATAACGTATAAAATTATGTGGTATTACGTTATAACGTGTAACGTTTTATTGTATTACGTTATAACGTGTAACGTTATATAGTATTACGTTATAACGTGTAACGTTATATAGTATTACGTTATAACGTGTAACGTCATATAGTATTACGTTATAACGTGTAACGTTATATATTATTACGTTATAACGTGTATCGTTATGTAGCACATCAGTATAACGTATAACACGATGTAGCATTACGTTATAATGTGTGACATTATAAAGTATTACGTTATAACGTGTATCGTTATATAGTACCACGTTATAACGTGTAACGTTATATAGTATTACGTTGTAACGTGTAACGATATAAAGTATTACGTTATAACGTGTAACGTTATATAGTATTACGTTATAACGTGTAACGTTATATAGTATTACGTTATAACGTGTAGCGTTCTATAGTATTACGTTATAACGCGTAACGTTATATATTATTACGTTATAACGTGTAACGTTACGTAGCACATCAGTATAACGTATAAAATTATGTGGTATTACGTTATAACGTGTAACGTTTTATTGTATTACGTTATAACGTGTAACGTTATATAGTATTACGTTATAACGTGTAACGTTATATAGTATTACGTTATAACGTGTAACGTTATATAGTATTACGTTATAGCGTGTAATGTTATATAGAAATACGTTATAACGTGTAACGTCATATAGTATTACGTTATAACGTGTAACGTTATATATTATTACGTTATAACGTGTAATGTTATATAGTATTACGTTATAACGTGTAACGTTATATAGCACATCAGTGTAACGTATAACACTATGTAGTATTACGTTATAATGTGTGACATTATAAAGTATTGCGTTATAACGTGTAACGTTATATATAATTACGTTATAACGTGTAACGTTATGTAGCACATCAGTATAACGTTTAACACTATGTAGCATTGCGTTATAACGTGTAACGTATTATTGTATTACGTTATAACGTGTAGCGTTCTATAGTATTACGTTATAACGCGTAACGTTATATATTATTACGTTATAACGTGTAACGTTATGTAGCACATCAGTCTAACGTATAACACTATGTAGTATTACGTTATAATGTGTGACATTATAAAGTATTACGTTATAATGTAACGTTATATAGTATTACGTTGTAACGTGTAACGTTATATAGTATAACGTTATAACGTGTAACGATATAAAGTATTACGTTATAACGTGTAACGTTTTATAGTATTACGTTATAACGTGTAAGGTTATATAGTATTACGTTATAACGTGTAACGTTATATAGTATTACGTTATAACGTGTAGCGTTCCATAGTATTACGTTATAACGCGTAACGTTATATATTATTACGTTATAACGTGTAACGTTATGTAGCACATAAGTATAACGTATAAAATTATGTGGTATTACGTTATAACGTGTAACGTTTTATTGTATTACGTTATAACGTGTAACATTATATGGTATTACGTTATAACGTGTAACGTTATATGGTATTACGTTATAACGTGTAATGTTATATAGTATTACGTTATAACGTGTAACGTCATATAGTATTACGTTATAACGCGTAAAGTTATATATTATTACGTTATAACGTGTAACGTTATGTAGCACATAAGTATAACGTATAAAATTATGTGGTATTACGTTATAACGTGTAACGTTTTATTGTATTACGTTATAACGTGTAACATTATATGGTATTACGTTATAACGTGTAACGTTATATGGTATTACGTTATAACGTGTAATGTTATATAGTATTACGTTATAACGTGTAACGTCATATAGTATTACGTTATAACGTGTAACGTTAAATATTATTACGTTATAACGTGTAATGTTATATAGTATTACGTTATAACGTGTAACGTGATATAGTATGACGTTATAACGTGTAATGTTATATAGTATTACGTTATAACGTGTAACGTCATATAGTATTACGTTATAACGTGTAACGTTATATATTATTACGTTATAACGTGTAATGTTATATAGTATTACGTTATAACGTGTAACGTCATATAGTATTACGTTATAACGTGTAACGTTATATATTATCACGTTATAACGTGTAACGTTATATAGTATTACGTTGTAACGTGTAACGATATAAAGTATTACGTTATAACGTGTAACGTTATATAGTATTACGTTATAACGTGTAGCGTTCTATAGTATTACGTTATAACGCGTAACGTTATATATTATTACGTTATAACGTGTAGCGTTCTATAGTATTACGTTATAACGCGTAACGTTAAATATTATTACGTTATAACGTGTAACGTTATGTAGCACATCAGTCTAACGTATAACACTATGTAGTATTACGTTATAATGTGTGACATTATAAAGTATTACGTTATAACGTGTAACGTTATATAGTGTTACGTTATAACGTGTAGCGTTCTATAGTATTACGTTATAACGCGTAACGTTATATATTATTACGTTATAAATTGTAACGTTATGTAGCACATCAGTTTAACGTATAACACTATGTAGTAATACGTTATAATGTGTGACATTACAAAGTATTACGTTATAATGTAACGTTATATAGTATTACGTTATAACGTGTAACGTTATATAGTATTACGTTATAACGTGTAACGATATAAAGTATTACGTTATAACGTGTAGCGTTCTATAGTATTACGTTATAACGCGTAACGTTAAATATTATTACGTTATAACGTGTAACGTTATGTAGCACATCAGTCTAACGTATAACACTATGTAGTATTACGTTATAATGTGTGACATTATAAAGTATTACGTTATAATGTAACGTTATATAGTATTACGTTATAACGTGTAACGTTATATACTATAACGTTATAACGTGTAACGATATAAAGTATTACGTTATAACGTGTAACGTTATATAGTATTACGTTATAACGTGTAACGTTATATAGTATTACGTTATAACGTGTAGCGTTCTATAGTATTACGTTATAACGCGTAACGTTATATATTATTACGTTATAACGTGTAACGTTATGTAGCACATCAGTCTAACGTATAACACTATGTAGTATTACGTTATAATGTGTGACATTATAAAGTATTACGTTATAATGTAACGTTATATAGTATTACGTTATATAGTGTAACGATATAAAGTATTACGTTATAACGTGTAACGTTATATAGTATTACGTTATAACGTGTAGCGTTCTATAGTATTACGTTATAACGCGTAACGTTAAATATTATTACGTTATAACGTGTAACGTTTTATAGTATTACGTTATAACGTGTAACGTTATATATTATTACGTTATAACGTGTAACGTTATGTAGCACATCAGTGTAACGTATAACACTATGTAGTAATACGTTATAATGTGTGACATTACAAGGTATTACGTTATAATGTAACGTTATATAGTATTACGCTATAACGTGTAACGTTATATAGTATTACGTTATAACGTGTAACGATATAAAGTATTACGTTATAACGTGTAACGTTATATAGTATTACGTTATAACGTGTAACGTTATATAGTATTACGTTATAACGTGTAGCGTTCTATAGTATTACGTTATAACGCGTAACGTTAAATATTATTACGTTATAACGTGTAACGTTATGTAGCACATCAGTCTAACGTATAACACTATGTAGTATTACGTTATAATGTGTGACATTATAAAGTATTACGTTATAATGTAACGTTATATAGTATTACGTTATAACGTGTAACGTTATATAGTATTACGTTATAACGTGTAACGATATAAAGTATTACGTTATAACGTGTAACGTTATATAGTATTACGTTATAACGTGTAGCGTTCTATAGTATTACGTTATAACGCGTAACGTTAAATATTATTACGTTATAACGTGTAACGTTTTATAGTATTACGTTATAACGTGTAACGTTATATATTATAACGTTATAACGTGTAACGTTATGTAGCACATCAGTGTAACGTATAACACTATGTAGTATTACGTTATAATGTGTGACATTATAAACTATTACGTTATAACGTGTAACGTTTTATTGTATTACGTTATAACGTGTAACGTTATATATTATTACGTTATAACGTGTAACGTTATGTAGCACATCAGTGTAACGTATAACACTATGTAGTGTTACGTTATAATGTGTGACATTATAAAGTATTACGTTATAATGTAACGTTATATAGTATTACGTTATAACGTATAACGTTATATAGTATAACGTTATAACGTGTAACGTTAAATATTATTAAGTTATAACGTGTAACGTTTTATAGTATTACGTTATAACGTGTAACGTTATATATTATTACGTTATAACGTGTAACGTTATGTAGCACATCAGTGTAACGTATAACACTATGTAGTGTTACGTTATAATGTGTGACATTATAAAGTATTACGTTATAATGTAACGTTATATAGTATTACGTTATAACGTATAACGTTATATAGTATAACGTTATAACGTGTAACGATATAAAGTATTATGTTATAACGTGTAACGTTATATAGTATTACGTTATAACGTGTAACGTTTTATTGTATTACGTCATAACGTGTAACGTTATATAGTGTTACGTTATAACGTGTAGCGTTCTATAGTATTACGTTATAACGCGTAACGTTATATATTATTACGTTATAACGTGTAACGTTATGTAGCACATCAGTCTAACGTATAACACTATGTAGTATGACGTTATAATGTGTGACATTATAAAGTATTACGTTATAACGTGTAACGTTTTATTGTATTACGTTATAACGTGTATGGTTATATATTATTACGTTATAACGTGTAACGTTTTATAGTATTACGTTATAACGTGTAACGTTATATATTATTACGTTTTAACGTGTAACGTTATGTAGCACATCAGTGTAACGTATAACACTATGTAGTATTACGTTATAATGTGTGACATTATAAAGTATTACGTTATAATGTGCAACGCTATATAGTATTACGTTATAACGTATAACGGTATGTAGCACATCAGTATAACGTATAAAATTATGTGGTATTACGTTATAACGTGTAACGTTATTAAGTATTACGTTATAACGTGTAACGTTTTAGTGTATTACGTTATAACGTGAAACGTTATATATTATTACGTTATAACGTGTAACGTTATGTAGCACATCAGTCTAACGTATAACACTATGTAGTATTACATTATAATGTGTGACATTATAAAGTATTACGTTGTAATGTGTAACGTTATATAGTATTACGTCATAACGTGTAACGTTATATAGTACCACGTTATAACGTGTAACGTTATATAGTATTACGTTGTAACGTGTAACGATATAAAGTATTACGTTATAACGTGTAACGTTATGTAGCACATCAGTCTAACGTATAACACTATGTAGTATTACGTTATAATGTGTGACATTATAAAGTATTACGTTATAATGTGTAACGTTATATAGTATTACGTTATAACGTGTAACGATATAAAGTATTACGTTATAACGTATAAAATTATGTGGTATTACGTTATAACGTGTAACGTTATTAAGTATTACGTTATAACGTGTAACGTTTTAGTGTATTACGTTATAACGTCTAACGTTATATAGTATTACGTTATAACGTGTAACGTTATATAGTATTACGTTATAACGTGTAACGTTATATATTATTACGTTATAACGTGTAACGTTATGTAGCACATCAGTATAACGTATAACACTATGTAGCATTACGTTATAATGTGTCAGATTATAAAGTATTACGTTATAACGTGTAACGTTATATAGTATTACGTTATAAAGCGTAACGTTATGTATTATTACGTTATAACGTGTAACGTTATGTAGCACATCAGTCTAACGTAAAACACTATGTAGTATTACGTTATAATGTGTGACATTATAAAGTATTACGTTGTAATGTGTAACGTTATATAGTATTACGTCATAACGTGTATCGTTATATAGTACCACGTTATAACGTGTAACGTTATATAGTATTACGTTGTAACGTGTAACGATATAAAGTATTACGTTATAACGTGTAACGTTATATAGTATTACGTTATAACGTGTAACGTTATATAGTATTACGTTATAACGTGTAGCGTTCTATAGTATTACGTTATAACGCGTAACGTTATATATTATTACGTTATAGCGTGTAACGTTACGTAGCACATCAGTATAACGTATAAAATTATGTGGTATTACGCTATAACGTGTAACGTTTTATTGTATTACGTTATAACGTGTAACGTTATATAGTATTACGTTATAACGTGTAACGTTATATAGTATTACGTTATAACGTGTAACGTTATATAGTATTACGTTATAGCGTGTAATGTTATATAGAAATACGTTATAACGTGTAACGTCATATAGTATTACGTTATAACGTGTAACGTTATATATTATTACGTTATAACGTGTAATGTTATATAGTATTACGTTATAACGTGTAACGTTATATAGCACATCAGTGTAACGTATAACACTATGTAGTATTACGTTATAATGTGTGACATTATAAAGTATTGCGTTATAACGTGTAACGTTATATATTATTACGTTATAACGTGTAACGTTATGTAGCACATCAGTATAACGTTTAACACTATGTAGCATTGCGTTATAACGTGTAACGTATTATTGTATTACGTTATAACGTGTAGCGTTCTATAGTATTACGTTATAACGCGTAACGTTATATATTATTACGTGATAACGTGTAACGTTATGTAGCACATCAGTCTAACGTATAACACTATGTAGTATTACGTTATAACGTGTAACGTTATATAGTATTACGTTATAACGTGTAACGTTATATAGTATTACGTTATAACGTGTAACGTTATATAGTATTACGTTATAACGTGTAGCGTTCCATAGTATTACGTTATAACGCGTAACGTTATATATTATTACGTTATAACGTGTAACGTTATGTAGCACATAAGTATAACGTATAAAATTATGTGGTATTACGTTATAACGTGTAACGTTTTATTGTATTACGTTATAACGTGTAACATTATATGGTATTACGTTATAACGTGTAACGTTATATGGTATTACGTTATAACGTGTAATGTTATATAGTATTACGTTATAACGTGTAACGTCATATAGTATTACGTTATAACGCGTAAAGTTATATATTATTACGTTATAACGTGTAACGTTATGTAGCACATAAGTATAACGTATAAAATTATGTGGTATTACGTTATAACGTGTAACGTTTTATTGTATTACGTTATAACGTGTAACATTATATGGTATTACGTTATAACGTGTAACGTTATATGGTATTACGTTATAACGTGTAACGTGATATAGTATGACGTTATAACGTGTAATGTTATATAGTATTACGTTATAACGTGTAACGTCATATAGTATTACGTTATAACGTGTAACGTTATATATTATTACGTTATAACGTGTAATGTTATATAGTATTACGTTATAACGTGTAACGTCATATAGTATTACGTTATAACGTGTAACGTTATATATTATCACGTTATAACGTGTAACGTTATATAGTATTACGTTGTAACGTGTAACGATATAAAGTATTACGTTATAACGTGTAACGTTATATAGTATTACGTTATAACGTGTAGCGTTCTATAGTATTACGTTATAACGCGTAACGTTATATATTATTACGTTATAACGTGTAACGTTATGTGGCACATCAGTATAACGTATAAAATTATGTGGTATTACGTTATAACGTGTAACGTTTTATTGTATTACGTTATAACGTGTAACGTTATATAGTATTACGTTATAACGTGTAACGTTATATAGTATTACGTTATAACGTGTAACGTCATATAGTATTACGTTATAACGTGTAACGTTATATATTATTACGTTATAACGTGTATCGTTATGTAGCACATCAGTGTAACGTATAACACGATGTAGCATTACGTTATAATGTGTGACATTATAAAGTATTACGTTATAACGTGTATCGTTATATAGTACCACGTTATAACGTGTAACGTTATATAGTATTACGTTGTAACGTGTAACGATATAAAGTATTACGTTATAACGTGTAACGTTATATAGTATTACGTTATAACGTGTAACGTTATATAGTATTACGTTATAACGTGTAGCGTTCTATAGTATTACGTTATAACGCGTAACGTTATATATTATTACGTTATAACGTGTAACGTTACGTAGCACATCAGTATAACGTATAAAATTATGTGGTATTACGTTATAACGTGTAACGTTTTATTGTATTACGTTATAACGTGTAACGTTATATAGTATTACGTTATAACGTGTAACGTTATATAGTATTACGTTATAACGTGTAACGTTATATAGTATTACGTTATAGCGTGTAATGTTATATAGAAATACGTTATAACGTGTAACGTCATATAGTATTACGTTATAACGTGTAACGTTATATATTATTACGTTATAACGTGTAATGTTATATAGTATTACGTTATAACGTGTAACGTTATATAGCACATCAGTGTAACGTATAACACTATGTAGTATTACGTTATAATGTGTGACATTATAAAGTATTGCGTTATAACGTGTAACGTTATATATAATTACGTTATAACGTGTAACGTTATGTAGCACATCAGTATAACGTTTAACACTATGTAGCATTGCGTTATAACGTGTAACGTATTATTGTATTACGTTATAACGTGTAGCGTTCTATAGTATTACGTTATAACGCGTAACGTTATATATTATTACGTTATAACGTGTAACGTTATGTAGCACATCAGTCTAACGTATAACACTATGTAGTATTACGTTATAATGTGTGACATTATAAAGTATTACGTTATAATGTAACGTTATATAGTATTACGTTGTAACGTGTAACGTTATATAGTATAACGTTATAACGTGTAACGATATAAAGTATTACGTTATAACGTGTAACGTTTTATAGTATTACGTTATAACGTGTAAGGTTATATAGTATTACGTTATAACGTGTAACGTTATATAGTATTACGTTATAACGTGTAGCGTTCCATAGTATTACGTTATAACGCGTAACGTTATATATTATTACGTTATAACGTGTAACGTTATGTAGCACATAAGTATAACGTATAAAATTATGTGGTATTACGTTATAACGTGTAACGTTTTATTGTATTACGTTATAACGTGTAACATTATATGGTATTACGTTATAACGTGTAACGTTATATGGTATTACGTTATAACGTGTAATGTTATATAGTATTACGTTATAACGTGTAACGTCATATAGTATTACGTTATAACGCGTAAAGTTATATATTATTACGTTATAACGTGTAACGTTATGTAGCACATAAGTATAACGTATAAAATTATGTGGTATTACGTTATAACGTGTAACGTTTTATTGTATTACGTTATAACGTGTAACATTATATGGTATTACGTTATAACGTGTAACGTTATATGGTATTACGTTATAACGTGTAATGTTATATAGTATTACGTTATAACGTGTAACGTCATATAGTATTACGTTATAACGTGTAACGTTAAATATTATTACGTTATAACGTGTAATGTTATATAGTATTACGTTATAACGTGTAACGTGATATAGTATGACGTTATAACGTGTAATGTTATATAGTATTACGTTATAACGTGTAACGTCATATAGTATTACGTTATAACGTGTAACGTTATATATTATTACGTTATAACGTGTAATGTTATATAGTATTACGTTATAACGTGTAACGTCATATAGTATTACGTTATAACGTGTAACGTTATATATTATCACGTTATAACGTGTAACGTTATATAGTATTACGTTGTAACGTGTAACGATATAAAGTATTACGTTATAACGTGTAACGTTATATAGTATTACGTTATAACGTGTAGCGTTCTATAGTATTACGTTATAACGCGTAACGTTATATATTATACGTTATAACGTGTAGCGTTCTATAGTATTACGTTATAACGCGTAACGTTAAATATTATTACGTTATAACGTGTAACGTTATGTAGCACATCAGTCTAACGTATAACACTATGTAGTATTACGTTATAATGTGTGACATTATAAAGTATTACGTTATAACGTGTAACGTTATATAGTGTTACGTTATAACGTGTAGCGTTCTATAGTATTACGTTATAACGCGTAACGTTATATATTATTACGTTATAAATTGTAACGTTATGTAGCACATCAGTTTAACGTATAACACTATGTAGTAATACGTTATAATGTGTGACATTACAAAGTATTACGTTATAATGTAACGTTATATAGTATTACGTTATAACGTGTAACGTTATATAGTATTACGTTATAACGTGTAACGATATAAAGTATTACGTTATAACGTGTAGCGTTCTATAGTATTACGTTATAACGCGTAACGTTAAATATTATTACGTTATAACGTGTAACGTTATGTAGCACATCAGTCTAACGTATAACACTATGTAGTATTACGTTATAATGTGTGACATTATAAAGTATTACGTTATAATGTAACGTTATATAGTATTACGTTATAACGTGTAACGTTATATACTATAACGTTATAACGTGTAACGATATAAAGTATTACGTTATAACGTGTAACGTTATATAGTATTACGTTATAACGTGTAACGTTATATAGTATTACGTTATAACGTGTAGCGTTCTATAGTATTACGTTATAACGCGTAACGTTATATATTATTACGTTATAACGTGTAACGTTATGTAGCACATCAGTCTAACGTATAACACTATGTAGTATTACGTTATAATGTGTGACATTATAAAGTATTACGTTATAATGTAACGTTATATAGTATTACGTTATATAGTGTAACGATATAAAGTATTACGTTATAACGTGTAACGTTATATAGTATTACGTTATAACGTGTAGCGTTCTATAGTATTACGTTATAACGCGTAACGTTAAATATTATTACGTTATAACGTGTAACGTTTTATAGTATTACGTTATAACGTGTAACGTTATATATTATTACGTTATAACGTGTAACGTTATGTAGCACATCAGTGTAACGTATAACACTATGTAGTAATACGTTATAATGTGTGACATTACAAGGTATTACGTTATAATATAACGTTATATAGTATTACGCTATAACGTGTAACGTTATATAGTATTACGTTATAACGTGTAACGATATAAAGTATTACGTTATAACGTGTAACGTTATATAGTATTACGTTATAACGTGTAACGTTATATAGTATTACGTTATAACGTGTAGCGTTCTATAGTATTACGTTATAACGCGTAACGTTAAATATTATTACGTTATAACGTGTAACGTTATGTAGCACATCAGTCTAACGTATAACACTATGTAGTATTACGTTATAATGTGTGACATTATAAAGTATTACGTTATAATGTAACGTTATATAGTATTACGTTATAACGTGTAACGTTATATAGTATTACGTTATAACGTGTAACGATATAAAGTATTACGTTATAACGTGTAACGTTATATAGTATTACGTTATAACGTGTAGCGTTCTATAGTATTACGTTATAACGCGTAACGTTAAATATTATTACGTTATAACGTGTAACGTTTTATAGTATTACGTTATAACGTGTAACGTTATATATTATAACGTTATAACGTGTAACGTTATGTAGCACATCAGTGTAACGTATAACACTATGTAGTATTACGTTATAATGTGTGACATTATAAACTATTACGTTATAACGTGTAACGTTTTATTGTATTACGTTATAACGTGTAACGTTATATATTATTACGTTATAACGTGTAACGTTATGTAGCACATCAGTGTAACGTATAACACTATGTAGTATTACGTTATAATGTGTGACATTATAAAGTATTACGTTATAATGTAACGTTATATAGTATTACGTTATAACGTGTAACGTTATATAGTATAACGTTATAACGTGTAACGATATAAAGTATTACGTTATAACGTGTAACGTTATATAGTATTACGTTATAACGCGTAACGTTAAATATTATTACGTTATAACGTGTAACGTTTTATAGTATTACGTTATAACGTGTAACGTTATATATTATTACGTTATAACGTGTAACGTTATGTAGCACATCAGTGTAACGTATAACACTATGTAGTGTTACGTTATAATGTGTGACATTATAAAGTATTACGTTATAATGTAACGTTATATAGTATTACGTTATAACGTATAACGTTATATAGTATAACGTTATAACGTGTAACGATATAAAGTATTATGTTATAACGTGTAACGTTATATAGTATTACGTTATAACGTGTAACGTTTTATTGTATTACGTCATAACGTGTAACGTTATATAGTGTTACGTTATAACGTGTAGCGTTCTATAGTATTACGTTATAACGCGTAACGTTATATATTATTACGTTATAACGTGTAACGTTATGTAGCACATCAGTCTAACGTATAACACTATGTAGTATGACGTTATAATGTGTGACATTATAAAGTATTACGTTATAACGTGTAACGTTTTATTGTATTACGTTATAACGTGTATGGTTATATATTATTACGTTATAACGTGTAACGTTATGTAGCACATCAGTATAACGTATAACACTATGTAGCATTACGTTATAATGTCTGACATTATAAAGTACTACGTTATAACGTGTAACGTTATATAGTGTTACGTTATAACGTGTAGCGTTCTATAGTATTACGTTATAACGCGTAACGTTATATATTATTACGTTATAACGTGTAACGTTATGTAGCACATCAGACTAATGTATAACACTATGTAGTATTACGTTATAATGTGTGACATTATAAAGTATTACGTTATAATGTGTAACGTTATATAGTATTACGTTATAACGTGTAACGTTTTATTGTATTACGTTATAACGTATAACACTATGTAGTATTACGTTATAATGTGTGACATTATAAAGTATTACGTTATAATGTAACGTTATATAGTATTACGTTATAACGTGTAGCGTTCTATAGTATTACGTTATAACGTGTAACGTTAAATATTATTACGTTATAACGTGTTACGTTTTATAGTATTACGTTATAACGTGTAACGTTATATATTATTACGTTATAACGTGTAACGTTATGTAGCACATCAGTGTAACGTATAACACTATGTAGTGTTACGTTATAATGTGTGACATTATAAAGTATTACGTTATAACGTGTAACGTTTTATTGTATTACGTTCTAACGTGTAACGTTATATATTATTACGTTATAACGTGTAACGTTATGTAGCACATCAGTGTAACGTATAACACTATGTAGTATTACGTTATAATGTGTGACATTATAAAGTATTACGTTATAACGTGTAACCTTTTATTGTATTACGTTATAACATGTAACGTTATATATTATTACGTTATAACGTGTAACGTTATGTAGCACATCAGTGTAACGTATAACACTATGTAGTATTACGTTATAATGTGTGACATTATAAACTATTACGTTATAACGTGTAACGTTTTATTGTATTACGTTATAACGTGTAACGTTATATATTATTACGTTATAACGTGTAACGTTATGTAGCACATCAGTGTAACGTATAACACTATGTAGTATTACGTTATAATGTGTGACATTATAAAGTATTACGTTATAACGTGTAACGTTTTATTGTATTACGTTATAACGTGTAGCGTTCTATATTATTACGTTATAACGCGTAACGTTATATATTATTACGTTATAACGTGTAACGTTATGTAGCACATCAGTCTAACGTATAACACTATGTAGTATTACGTTATAATGTGTGACATTATAAAGTATTACGTTATAATGTAACGTTATATAGTATTACGTTATAACGTGTAACGTTATATAGTATAACGTTATAACGTGTAACGATATAAAGTATTACGTTATAACGTGTAACGTTATATAGTGTTACGTTATAACGTGTAGCGTTCTATAGTATTACGTTATAACGCGTAACGTTATATATTATTACGTTATAAATTGTAACGTTATGTAGCACATCAGTCTAACGTATAACACTATGTAGTATTACGTTATAATGTGTGACATTATAAAGTATTACGTTATAATGTGTAACGTTATATAGTATTACGTTATAACGTGTAACGTTTTATTGTATTACGTTATAACGTGTAACGTTATATAGTGTTACGTTATAACGTGTAGCGTTCTATAGTATTACGTTATAACGCGTAACGTTATATATTATTACGTTATAAATTGTAACGTTATGTAGCACATCAGTCTAACGTATAACACTATGTAGTAATACGTTATAATGTGTGACATTACAAAGTATTACGTTATAATGTAACGTTATATAGTATTACGTTATAACGTGAAACGTTATATAGTATTACGTTATAACGCGTAACGTTAAATATTATTACGTTATAACGTGTAACGTTTTATAGTATTACGTTATAACGTGTAACGTTATATATTATTACGTTATAACGTGTAACGTTATGTAGCACATCAGTGTAACGTATAACACTATGTAGTATTACGTTATAATGTGTGACATTATAAAGTATTACGTTATAACGTGTAACGTTTTATTGTATTACGTTATAACGTGTAGCGTTCTATAGTATTACGTTATAACGCGTAACGTTATATATTATTACGTTATAACGTGTAACGTTATGTAGCACATCAGTCTAACGTATAACACTATGTAGTATTACGTTATAATGTGTGACATTATAAAGTATTACGTTATAATGTGTAACGTTATATAGTATTACGTTATAACGTGTAACGTTTTATTGTATTACGTTATAACGTGTAACGTTATATAGTGTTACGTTATAACGTGTAGCGTTCTATAGTATTACGTTATAACGCGTAACGTTATATATTACTACGTTATAAATTGTAACGTTATGTGGCACATCAGTCTAACGTATAACACTATGTAGTAATACGTTATAATGTGGACATTACAAAGTATTACGTTATAATGTAACGTTATATAGTATTACGTTATAACGTGTAACGTTATATAGTATTACGTTATAACGTGTAACGATATAAAGTATTACGTTATAACGTGTAGCGTTCTATAGTATTACGTTATAACGCGTAACGTTAAATATTATTACGTTATAACGTGTAACGTTATGTAGCACATCAGTCAAACGTATAACACTATGTAGTATTACGTTATAATGTGTGACATTATAAAGTATTACGTTATAATGTAACGTTATATAGTATTACGTTATAATGTGTGACATTACAAAGTATTACGTTATAATGTAACGTTATATAGTATTACGTTATAACGTGAAACGTTATATAGTATTACGTTATAACGCGTAACGTTAAATATTATTACGTTATAACGTGTAACGTTTTATAGTATTACGTTATAACGTGTAACGTTATATATTATTACGTTATAACGTGTAACGTTATGTAGCACATCAGTGTAACGTATAACACTATGTAGTATTACGTTATAATGTGTGACATTATAAAGTATTACGTTATAACGTGTAACGTTTTATTGTATTACGTTATAACGTGTAGCGTTCTATAGTATTACGTTATAACGCGTAACGTTATATATTATTACGTTATAACGTGTAACGTTATGTAGCACATCAGTCTAACGTATAACACTATGTAGTATTACGTTATAATGTGTGACATTATAAAGTATTACGTTATAATGTAACGTTATATAGTATTACGTTATAACGTGTAACGTTATATAGTATTACGTTATAACGTGTAACGATATAAAGTATTACGTTATAACGTGTAGCGTTCTATAGTATTACGTTATAACGCGTAACGTTAAATATTATTACGTTATAACGTGTAACGTTATGTAGCACATCAGTCAAACGTATAACACTATGTAGTATTACGTTATAATGTGTGACATTATAAAGTATTACGTTATAATGTAACGTTATATAGTATTACGTTATAACGTGTAACGTTATATAGTATAACGTTATAACGTGTAACGATATAAAGTATTACGTTATAACGTGTAACGTTATATAGTATTACGTTATAACGTGTAACGTTATATAGTATTACGTTATAACGTGTAGCGTTCTATAGTATTACGTTATAACGCGTAACGTTATATATTATTACGTTATAACGTGTAACGTTATGTAGCACATCAGTCTAACGTATAACACTATGTAGTATTACGTTATAATGTGTGACATTATAAAGTATTACGTTATAATGTAACGTTATATAGTATTACGTTATAACGTGTAACGATATAAAGTATTACGTTATAACGTGTAACGTTATATAGTATTACGTTATAACGTGTAGCGTTCTATAGTATTACGTTATAACGCGTAACGTTAAATATTATTACGTTATAACGTGTAACGTTTTATAGTATTACGTTATAACGTGTAACGTTATATATTATTACGTTATAACGTGTAACGTTATGTAGCACATCAGTGTAACGTATAACACTATGTAGTAATACGTTATAATGTGTGACATTACAAAGTATTACGTTATAATGTAACGTTATATAGTATTACGCTATAACGTGTAACGTTATATAGTATTACGTTATAACGTGTAACGTTATATAGTATTACGTTATAACGTGTAACGTTATATAGTATTACGTTATAACGTGTAGCGTTCTATAGTATTACGTTATAACGCGTAACGTTAAATATTATTACATTATAACGTGTAACGTTATGTAGCACATCAGTCTAACGTATAACACTATGTAGTATGACGTTATAATGTGTGACATTATAAAGTATTACGTTATAACGTGTAACGTTTTATTGTATTACGTTATAACGTGTATGGTTATATATTATTACGTTATAACGTGTAACGTTATGTAGCACATCAGTATAACGTATAACACTATGTAGCATTACGTTATAATGTCTGACATTATAAAGTACTACGTTATAACGTGTAACGTTATATAGTGTTACGTTATAACGTGTAGCGTTCTATAGTATTACGTTATAACGCGTAACGTTATATATTATTACGTTATAACGTGTAACGTTATGTAGCACATCAGACTAATGTATAACACTATGTAGTATTACGTTATAATGTGTGACATTATAAAGTATTACGTTATAATGTGTAACGTTATATAGTATTACGTTATAACGTGTAACGTTTTATTGTATTACGTTATAACGTATAACACTATGTAGTATTACGTTATAATGTGTGACATTATAAAGTATTACGTTATAATGTAACGTTATATAGTATTACGTTATAACGTGTAGCGTTCTATAGTATTACGTTATAACGTGTAACGTTAAATATTATTACGTTATAACGTGTTACGTTTTATAGTATTACGTTATAACGTGTAACGTTATATATTATTACGTTATAACGTGTAACGTTATGTAGCACATCAGTGTAACGTATAACACTATGTAGTGTTACGTTATAATGTGTGACATTATAAAGTATTACGTTATAACGTGTAACGTTTTATTGTATTACGTTCTAACGTGTAACGTTATATATTATTACGTTATAACGTGTAACGTTATGTAGCACATCAGTGTAACGTATAACACTATGTAGTATTACGTTATAATGTGTGACATTATAAAGTATTACGTTATAACGTGTAACCTTTTATTGTATTACGTTATAACATGTAACGTTATATATTATTACGTTATAACGTGTAACGTTATGTAGCACATCAGTGTAACGTATAACACTATGTAGTATTACGTTATAATGTGTGACATTATAAACTATTACGTTATAACGTGTAACGTTTTATTGTATTACGTTATAACGTGTAACGTTATATATTATTACGTTATAACGTGTAACGTTATGTAGCACATCAGTGTAACGTATAACACTATGTAGTATTACGTTATAATGTGTGACATTATAAAGTATTACGTTATAACGTGTAACGTTTTATTGTATTACGTTATAACGTGTAGCGTTCTATATTATTACGTTATAACGCGTAACGTTATATATTATTACGTTATAACGTGTAACGTTATGTAGCACATCAGTCTAACGTATAACACTATGTAGTATTACGTTATAATGTGTGACATTATAAAGTATTACGTTATAATGTAACGTTATATAGTATTACGTTATAACGTGTAACGTTATATAGTATAACGTTATAACGTGTAACGATATAAAGTATTACGTTATAACGTGTAACGTTATATAGTGTTACGTTATAACGTGTAGCGTTCTATAGTATTACGTTATAACGCGTAACGTTATATATTATTACGTTATAAATTGTAACGTTATGTAGCACATCAGTCTAACGTATAACACTATGTAGTATTACGTTATAATGTGTGACATTATAAAGTATTACGTTATAATGTGTAACGTTATATAGTATTACGTTATAACGTGTAACGTTTTATTGTATTACGTTATAACGTGTAACGTTATATAGTGTTACGTTATAACGTGTAGCGTTCTATAGTATTACGTTATAACGCGTAACGTTATATATTATTACGTTATAAATTGTAACGTTATGTAGCACATCAGTCTAACGTATAACACTATGTAGTAATACGTTATAATGTGTGACATTACAAAGTATTACGTTATAATGTAACGTTATATAGTATTACGTTATAACGTGAAACGTTATATAGTATTACGTTATAACGCGTAACGTTAAATATTATTACGTTATAACGTGTAACGTTTTATAGTATTACGTTATAACGTGTAACGTTATATATTATTACGTTATAACGTGTAACGTTATGTAGCACATCAGTGTAACGTATAACACTATGTAGTATTACGTTATAATGTGTGACATTATAAAGTATTACGTTATAACGTGTAACGTTTTATTGTATTACGTTATAACGTGTAGCGTTCTATAGTATTACGTTATAACGCGTAACGTTATATATTATTACGTTATAACGTGTAACGTTATGTAGCACATCAGTCTAACGTATAACACTATGTAGTATTACGTTATAATGTGTGACATTATAAAGTATTACGTTATAATGTGTAACGTTATATAGTATTACGTTATAACGTGTAACGTTTTATTGTATTACGTTATAACGTGTAACGTTATATAGTGTTACGTTATAACGTGTAGCGTTCTATAGTATTACGTTATAACGCGTAACGTTATATATTACTACGTTATAAATTGTAACGTTATGTAGCACATCAGTCTAACGTATAACACTATGTAGTAATACGTTATAATGTGGACATTACAAAGTATTACGTTATAATGTAACGTTATATAGTATTACGTTATAACGTGTAACGTTATATAGTATTACGTTATAACGTGTAACGATATAAAGTATTACGTTATAACGTGTAGCGTTCTATAGTATTACGTTATAACGCGTAACGTTAAATATTATTACGTTATAACGTGTAACGTTATGTAGCACATCAGTCAAACGTATAACACTATGTAGTATTACGTTATAATGTGTGACATTATAAAGTATTACGTTATAATGTAACGTTATATAGTATTACGTTATAACGTGTAACGTTATATAGTATAACGTTATAACGTGTAACGATATAAAGTATTACGTTATAACGTGTAACGTTATATAGTATTACGTTATAACGTGTAACGTTATATAGTATTACGTTATAACGTGTAGCGTTCTATAGTATTACGTTATAACGCGTAACGTTATATATTATTACGTTATAACGTGTAACGTTATGTAGCACATCAGTCTAACGTATAACACTATGTAGTATTACGTTATAATGTGTGACATTATAAAGTATTACGTTATAATGTAACGTTATATAGTATTACGTTATAACGTGTAACGATATAAAGTATTACGTTATAACGTGTAACGTTATATAGTATTACGTTATAACGTGTAGCGTTCTATAGTATTACGTTATAACGCGTAACGTTAAATATTATTACGTTATAACGTGTAACGTTTTATAGTATTACGTTATAACGTGTAACGTTATATATTATTACGTTATAACGTGTAACGTTATGTAGCACATCAGTGTAACGTATAACACTATGTAGTAATACGTTATAATGTGTGACATTATAAACTATTACGTTATAACGTGTAACGTTTTATTGTATTACGTTATAACGTGTAACGTTATATATTATTACGTTATAACGTGTAACGTTATGTAGCACATCAGTGTAACGTATAACACTATGTAGTATTACGTTATAATGTGTGACATTATAAAGTATTACGTTATAACGTGTAACGTTTTATTGTATTACGTTATAACGTGTAGCGTTCTATATTATTACGTTATAACGCGTAACGTTATATATTATTACGTTATAACGTGTAACGTTATGTAGCACATCAGTCTAACGTATAACACTATGTAGTATTACGTTATAATGTGTGACATTATAAAGTATTACGTTATAATGTAACGTTATATAGTATTACGTTATAACGTGTAACGTTATATAGTATAACGTTATAACGTGTAACGATATAAAGTATTACGTTATAACGTGTAACGTTATATAGTGTTACGTTATAACGTGTAGCGTTCTATAGTATTACGTTATAACGCGTAACGTTATATATTATTACGTTATAAATTGTAACGTTATGTAGCACATCAGTCTAACGTATAACACTATGTAGTATTACGTTATAATGTGTGACATTAAAAAGTATTACGTTATAATGTGTAACGTTATATAGTATTACGTTATAACGTGTAACGTTTTATTGTATTACGTTATAACGTGTAACGTTATATAGTGTTACGTTATAACGTGTAGCGTTCTATAGTATTACGTTATAACGCGTAACGTTATATATTATTACGTTATAAATTGTAACGTTATGTAGCACATCAGTCTAACGTATAACACTATGTAGTAATACGTTATAATGTGTGACATTACAAAGTATTACGTTATAATGTAACGTTATATAGTATTACGTTATAACGTGAAACGTTATATAGTATTACGTTATAACGCGTAACGTTAAATATTATTACGTTATAACGTGTAACGTTTTATAGTATTACGTTATAACGTGTAACGTTATATATTATTACGTTATAACGTGTAACGTTATGTAGCACATCAGTGTAACGTATAACACTATGTAGTATTACGTTATAATGTGTGACATTATAAAGTATTACGTTATAACGTGTAACGTTTTATTGTATTACGTTATAACGTGTAGCGTTCTATAGTATTACGTTATAACGCGTAACGTTATATATTATTACGTTATAACGTGTAACGTTATGTAGCACATCAGTCTAACGTATAACACTATGTAGTATTACGTTATAATGTGTGACATTATAAAGTATTACGTTATAATGTGTAACGTTATATAGTATTACGTTATAACGTGTAACGTTTTATTGTATTACGTTATAACGTGTAACGTTATATAGTGTTACGTTATAACGTGTAGCGTTCTATAGTATTACGTTATAACGCGTAACGTTATATATTACTACGTTATAAATTGTAACGTTATGTAGCACATCAGTCTAACGTATAACACTATGTAGTAATACGTTATAATGTGGACATTACAAAGTATTACGTTATAATGTAACGTTATATAGTATTACGTTATAACGTGTAACGTTATATAGTATTACGTTATAACGTGTAACGATATAAAGTATTACGTTATAACGTGTAGCGTTCTATAGTATTACGTTATAACGCGTAACGTTAAATATTATTACGTTATAACGTGTAACGTTATGTAGCACATCAGTCAAACGTATAACACTATGTAGTATTACGTTATAATGTGTGACATTATAAAGTATTACGTTATAATGTAACGTTATATAGTATTACGTTATAACGTGTAACGTTATATAGTATAACGTTATAACGTGTAACGATATAAAGTATTACGTTATAACGTGTAACGTTATATAGTATTACGTTATAACGTGTAACGTTATATAGTATTACGTTATAACGTGTAGCGTTCTATAGTATTACGTTATAACGCGTAACGTTATATATTATTACGTTATAACGTGTAACGTTATGTAGCACATCAGTCTAACGTATAACACTATGTAGTATTACGTTATAATGTGTGACATTATAAAGTATTACGTTATAATGTAACGTTATATAGTATTACGTTATAACGTGTAACGATATAAAGTATTACGTTATAACGTGTAACGTTATATAGTATTACGTTATAACGTGTAGCGTTCTATAGTATTACGTTATAACGCGTAACGTTAAATATTATTACGTTATAACGTGTAACGTTTTATAGTATTACGTTATAACGTGTAACGTTATATATTATTACGTTATAACGTGTAACGTTATGTAGCACATCAGTGTAACGTATAACACTATGTAGTAATACGTTATAATGTGTGACATTACAAAGTATTACGTTATAATGTAACGTTATATAGTATTACGCTATAACGTGTAACGTTATATAGTATTACGTTATAACGTGTAACGTTATATAGTATTACGTTATAACGTGTAACGTTATATAGTATTACGTTATAACGTGTAGCGTTCTATAGTATTACGTTATAACGCGTAACGTTAAATATTATTACATTATAACGTGTAACGTTATGTAGCACATCAGTCTAACGTATAACACTATGTAGTATTACGTTATAATGTGTGACATTATAAAGTATTACGTTATAATGTAACGTTATATAGTATTACGTTATAACGTGTAACGTTATATAGTATTACGTTATAACGTGTAACGATATAAAGTATTACGTTATAACGTGTAACGTTATATAGTATTACGTTATAACGTGTAGCGTTCTATAGTATTACGTTATAACGCGTAACGTTAAATATTATTACGTTATAACGTGTAACGTTTTATAGTATTACGTTATAACGTGTAACGTTATATATTATTACGTTATAACGTGTAACGTTATGTAGCACATCAGTGTAACGTATAACACTATGTAGTATTACGTTATAATGTGTGACATTATAAACTATTACGTTATAACGTGTAACGTTTTATTGTATTACGTTATAACGCGTAACGTTATATATTATTACGTTATAACGTGTAACGTTATGTAGCACATCAGTCTAACGTATAACACTATGTAGTATTACGTTATAATGTGTGACATTATAAAGTATTACGTTATAATGTAACGTTATATAGTATTACGTTATAACGTGTAACGTTATATAGTATTACGTTATAACGTGTAACGATATAAAGTATTACGTTATAACGTGTAACGTTATATAGTATTACGTTATAACGTGTAGCGTTCTATAGTATTACGTTATAACGCGTAACGTTAAATATTATTACGTTATAACGTGTAACGTTTTATAGTATTACGTTATAACGTGTAACGTTATATATTATTACGTTATAACGTGTAACGTTATGTAGCACATCAGTGTAACGTATAACACTATGTAGTATTACGTTATAATGTGTGACATTATAAACTATTACGTTATAACGTGTAACGTTTTATTGTATTACGTTATAACGTGTAACGTTATATATTATTACGTTATAACGTGTAACGTTATGTAGCACATCAGTGTAACGTATAACACTATGTAGTATTACGTTATAATGTGTGACATTATAAAGTATTACGTTATAATGTAACGTTATATAGTATTACGTTATAACGTGTAACGTTGTATAGTATAACGTTATAACGTGTAACGATATAAAGTATTACGTTATAACGTGTAACGTTATATAGTATTACGTTATAACGCGTAACGTTAAATATTATTACGTTATAACGTGTAACGTTTTATAGTATTACGTTATAACGTGTAACGTTATATATTATTACGTTATAACGTGTAACGTTATGTAGCACATCAGTCTAACGTATAACACTATGTAGTATTACGTTATAATGTGTGACATTATAAAGTATTACGTTATAATGTGTAACGTTATATAGTATTACGTTATAACGTGTAACGTTTTATTGTATTACGTTATAACGTGTAACGTTATATAGTGTTACGTTATAACGTGTAGCGTTCTATAGTATTACGTTATAACGCGTAACGTTATATATTACTACGTTATAAATTGTAACGTTATGTAGCACATCAGTCTAACGTATAACACTATGTAGTAATACGTTATAATGTGGACATTACAAAGTATTACGTTATAATGTAACGTTATATAGTATTACGTTATAACGTGTAACGTTATATAGTATTACGTTATAACGTGTAACGATATAAAGTATTACGTTATAACGTGTAGCGTTCTATAGTATTACGTTATAACGCGTAACGTTAAATATTATTACGTTATAACGTGTAACGTTATGTAGCACATCAGTCAAACGTATAACACTATGTAGTATTACGTTATAATGTGTGACATTATAAAGTATTACGTTATAATGTAACGTTATATAGTATTACGTTATAACGTGTAACGTTATATAGTATAACGTTATAACGTGTAACGATATAAAGTATTACGTTATAACGTGTAACGTTATATAGTATTACGTTATAACGTGTAACGTTATATAGTATTACGTTATAACGTGTAGCGTTCTATAGTATTACGTTATAACGCGTAACGTTATATATTATTACGTTATAACGTGTAACGTTATGTAGCACATCAGTCTAACGTATAACACTATGTAGTATTACGTTATAATGTGTGACATTATAAAGTATTACGTTATAATGTAACGTTATATAGTATTACGTTATAACGTGTAACGATATAAAGTATTACGTTATAACGTGTAACGTTATATAGTATTACGTTATAACGTGTAGCGTTCTATAGTATTACGTTATAACGCGTAACGTTAAATATTATTACGTTATAACGTGTAACGTTTTATAGTATTACGTTATAACGTGTAACGTTATATATTATTACGTTATAACGTGTAACGTTATGTAGCACATCAGTGTAACGTATAACACTATGTAGTAATACGTTATAATGTGTGACATTACAAAGTATTACGTTATAATGTAACGTTATATAGTATTACGCTATAACGTGTAACGTTATATAGTATTACGTTATAACGTGTAACGTTATATAGTATTACGTTATAACGTGTAACGTTATATAGTATTACGTTATAACGTGTAGCGTTCTATAGTATTACGTTATAACGCGTAACGTTAAATATTATTACGTTATAACGTGTAACGTTATGTAGCACATCAGTCTAACGTATAACACTATGTAGTATTACGTTATAATGTGTGACATTATAAAGTATTACGTTATAATGTAACGTTATATAGTATTACGTTATAACGTGTAACGTTATATAGTATTACGTTATAACGTGTAACGATATAAAGTATTACGTTATAACGTGTAACGTTATATAGTATTACGTTATAACGTGTAGCGTTATGTAGCACATCAGTCTAACGTATAACACTATGTAGTATTACGTTATAATGTGTGACATTATAAAGTATTACGTTATAATGTAACGTTATATAGTATTACGTTATAACGTGTAACGTTATATAGTATTACGTTATAACGTGTAACGATATAAAGTATTACGTTATAACGTGTAACGTTATATAGTATTACGTTATAACGTGTAGCGTTCTATAGTATTACGTTATAACGCGTAACGTTAAATATTATTACGTTATAACGTGTAACGTTTTATAGTATTACGTTATAACGTGTAACGTTATATATTATTACGTTATAACGTGTAACGTTATGTAGCACATCAGTGTAACGTATAACACTATGTAGTATTACGTTATAATGTGTGACATTATAAACTATTACGTTATAACGTGTAACGTTTTATTGTATTACGTTATAACGTGTAACGTTATATATTATTACGTTATAACGTGTAACGTTATGTAGCACATCAGTGTAACGTATAACACTATGTAGTATTACGTTATAATGTGTGACATTATAAAGTATTACGTTATAATGTAACGTTATATAGTATTACGTTATAACGTGTAACGTTGTATAGTATAACGTTATAACGTGTAACGATATAAAGTATTACGTTATAACGTGTAACGTTATATAGTATTACGTTATAACGCGTAACGTTAAATATTATTACGTTATAACGTGTAACGTTTTATAGTATTACGTTATAACGTGTAACGTTATATATTATTACGTTATAACGTGTAACGTTATGTAGCACATCAGTGTAACGTATAACACTATGTAGTGTTACGTTATAATGTGTGACATTATAAAGTATTACGTTATAATGTAACGTTATATAGTATTACGTTATAACGTGTAACGTTATATAGTATAACGTTATAACGTGTAACGATATAAAGTATTACGTTATAACGTGTAACGTTATATAGTATTACGTTATAACGTGTAACGTTTTATTGTATTACGTCATAACGTGTAACGTTATATAGTGTTACGTTATAACGTGTAGCGTTCTATAGTATTACGTTATAACTCGTAACGTTATATATTATTACGTTATAACGTGTAACGTTATGTAGCACATCAGTCTAACGTATAACACTATGTAGTATGACGTTATAATGTGTGACATTATAAAGTATTACGTTATAACGTGTAACGTTTTATTGTATTACGTTATAACGTGTATGGTTATATATTATTACGTAATAACGTGTAACGTTATGTAGCACATCAGTATAACGTATAACACTATGTAGCATTACGTTATAATGTCTGACATTATAAAGTACTACGTTATAACGTGTAACGTTATATAGTATTACGTTATAACGTGTAGCGTTCTATAGTATTACGTTATAACGCGTAACGTTATATATTATTACGTTATAACGTGTAACGTTATGTAGCACATCAGTCTAATGTATAACACTATGTAGTATTACGTTATAATGTGTGACATTATAAAGTATTACGTTATAATGTGTAACGTTATATAGTATTACGTTATAACGTGTAACGTTTTATTGTATTACGTTATAACGTATAACACTATGTCTTATTACGTTATAATGTGTGACATTATAAAGTATTACGTTATAATGTAACGTTATATAGTATTACGTTATAACGTGTAGCGTTCTATAGTATTACGTTATAACGTGTAACGTTAAATATTATTACGTTATAACGTGTTACGTTTTATAGTATTACGTTATAACGTGTAACGTTATATATTATTACGTTATAACGTGTAACGTTATGTAGCACATCAGTGTAACGTATAACACTATGTAGTGTTACGTTATAATGTGTGACATTATAAAGTATTACGTTATAACGTGTAACGTTTTATTGTATTACGTTCTAACGTGTAACGTTATATATTATTACGTTATAACGTGTAACGTTATGTAGCACATCAGTGTAACGTATAACACTATGTAGTATTACGTTATAATGTGTGACATTATAAAGTATTACGTTATAACGTGTAACGTTTTATTGTATTACGTTATAACATGTAACGTTATATATTATTACGTTATAACGTGTAACGTTATGTAGCACATCAGTGTAACGTATAACACTATGTAGTATTACGTTATAATGTGTGACATTATAAACTATTACGTTATAACGTGTAACGTTTTATTGTATTACGTTATAACGTGTAACGTTATATATTATTACGTTATAACGTGTAACGTTATGTAGCACATCAGTGTAACGTATAACACTATGTAGTATTACGTTATAATGTGTGACATTATAAAGTATTACGTTATAACGTGTAACGTTTTATTGTATTACGTTATAACGTGTAGCGTTCTATATTATTACGTTATAACGCGTAACGTTATATATTATTACGTTATAACGTGTAACGTTATGTAGCACATCAGTCTAACGTATAACACTATGTAGTATTACGTTATAATGTGTGACATTATAAAGTATTACGTTATAATGTAACGTTATATAGTATTACGTTATAACGTGTAACGTTATATAGTATAACGTTATAACGTGTAACGATATAAAGTATTACGTTATAACGTGTAACGTTATATAGTGTTACGTTATAACGTGTAGCGTTCTATAGTATTACGTTATAACACGTAACGTTATATATTATTACGTTATAAATTGTAACGTTATGTAGCACATCAGTCTAACGTATAACACTATGTAGTATTACGTTATAATGTGTGACATTATAAAGTATTACGTTATAATGTGTAACGTTACATAGTATTACGTTATAACGTGTAACGTTTTATTGTATTACGTTATAACGTGTAACGTTATATAGTGTTACGTTATAACGTGTAGCGTTCTATAGTATTACGTTATAACGCGTAACGTTATATATTATTACGTTATAAATTGTAACGTTATGTAGCACATCAGTCTAACGTATAACACTATGTAGTAATACGTTATAATGTGTGACATTACAAAGTATTACGTTATAATGTAACGTTATATAGTATTACGTTATAACGTGTAACGTTATATAGTATTACGTTATAACGTGTAACGATATAAAGTATTACGTTATAACGTGTAGCGTTCTATAGTATTACGTTATAACGCGTAACGTTAAATATTATTACGTTATAACGTGTAACGTTATGTAGCACATCAGTCTAACGTATAACACTATGTAGTATTACGTTATAATGTGTGACATTATAAAGTATTACGTTATAATGTGTGACATTATAAAGTATTACGTTATAATGTAACGTTATATAGTATTACGTTATAACGTGTAACGTTATATAGTATAACGTTATAACGTGTAACGATATAAAGTATTACGTTATAACGTGTAACGTTAAATATTATTACGTTATAACGTGTAACGTTCTATAGTATTACGGTATAACGCGTAACGTTAAATATTATTACGTTATAACGTGTAACGTTATGTAGCACATCAGTCTAACGTATAACACTATGTAGTATTACGTTATAATGTGTGACATTATAAAGTATTACGTTATAATGTAACGTTATATAGTATTACGTTATAACGTGTAACGTTATATAGTATTACGTTATAATGTAACGTTATATAGTATTACGTTATAACGTGTAACGATATAAAGTATTACGTTATAACGTGTAACGTTATATAGTATTACGTTATAACGTGTAACGTTATATAGTATTACGTTATAACGTGTAGCGTTCTATAGTATTACGTTATAACGCGTAACGTTAAATATTATTACGTTATAACGTGTAACGTTCTATAGTATTACGTTATAACGCGTAACGTTAAATATTATTACGTTATAACGTGTAACGTTATGTAGCACATCAGTCTAACGTATAACACTATGTAGTATTACGTTATAATGTGTGACATTATAAAGTATTACGTTATAATGTAACGTTATATAGTATTACGTTATAACGTGTAACGTTATATAGTATAACGTTATAACGTGTAACGATATAAAGTATTACGTTATAACGTGTAACGTTATATAGTATTACGTTATAACGTGTAACGATATAAAGTATTACGTTATAACGTGTAGCGTTCTATAGTATTACGTTATAACGCGTAACGTTAAATATTATTACGTTATAACGTGTAACGTTTTATAGTATTACGTTATAACGTGTAACGTTATATATTATTACGTTATAACGTGTAACGTTATGTAGCACATCAGTGTAACGTATAACACTATGTAGTATTACGTTATAATGTGTGACATTATAAAGTATTACGTTACAATGTGTAACGTTATATAGTATTACGTTATAACGTGTAACGTTATGTAGCACATCAGTGTAACGTATAACACTATGTAGTATTACGTTATAATGTGTGACATTACAAAGTATTACGTTATAACGTGTAACGTTATATAGTATAACGTTATAACGTGTAACGATATAAAGTATTACGTTATAACGTGTAACGTTATATAGTATTACGTTATAACGTGTAACGTTATATAGTATTACGTTATAACGTGTAGCGTTCTATAGTATTACGTTATAACGCGTAACGTTATATATTATTACGTTATAACGTGTAACGTTATGTAGCACATCAGTGTAACGTATAACACTATGTAGTATTACGTTATAATGTGTGACATTACAAAGTATTACGTTATAACGTGTAACGTTATATAGTATAACGTTATAACGTGTAACGATATAAAGTATTACGTTATAACGTGTAACGTTATATAGTATTACGTTATAACGTGTAACGTTATATAGTATTACGTTATAACGTGTAGCGTTCTATAGTATTACGTTATAACGCGTAACGTTATATATTATTACGCTATAACGTGTAACGTTATGTAGCACATCAGTCTAACGTATAACACTATGTAGTATTACGTTATAATGTGTGACATTATAAAGTATTACGTTATAATGTAACGTTATATAGTATTACGTTATAACGTGTAACGTTATATAGTATAACGTTATAACGTGTAACGATATAAAGTATTACGTTATAACGTGTAACGTTATATAGTATTACGTTATAACGTGTAACGTTTTATTGTATTACGTTATAACGTGTAACGTTATATAGTGTTACGTTATAACGTGTAGCGTTCTATAGCATTACGTTATAACGCGTAACGTTATATATTATTACGTTATAACGTGTAACGTTATGTAGCACATCAGTCTAACGTATAACACTATGTAGTATGACGTTATAATGTGTGACATTATAAAGTATTACGTTATAATGTAACGTTATATAGTATTACGTTATAACGTGTAACGTTGTATAGTATAACGTTATAACGTGTAACGATATAAAGTATTACGTTATAATGTAACGTTATATAGTATTACGTTATAACGTGTAACGTTGTATAGTATAACGTTATAACGTGTAACGATATAAAGTATTACGTTATAACGTGTAACGTTATATAGTATTACGTTATAACGTGTAACGTTATATAGTATTACGTTATAACGTGTAGCGTTCTATAGTATTACGTTATAACGCGTAACGTTATATATTATTACGTTATAACGTGTAACGTTATGTAGCACATCAGTCTAACGTATAACACTATGTAGTATTACGTTATAATGTGTGACATTATAAAGTATTACGTTACAATGTGTAACGTTATATAGTATTACGTTATAACGTGTAACGTTATGTAGCACATCAGTGTAACGTATAACACTATGTAGTGTTACGTTATAATGTGTGACATTATAAAGTATTACGTTACAATGTGTAACGTTATATAGTATTACGTTATAACGTGTAACGTTATATAGTATTACGTTATAACGTGTAACGATATAAAGTATTACGTTATAATGTGTGACATTATAAAGTATTACGTTATAACGTGTAACGTTTTATTGTATTACGTTATAACGTGTAACGTTATATATTATTACGTTATAACGTGTAACGTTATGTAGCACATCAGTGTAACGTGTAACGGTTTATAGTATTACGTTATAATGTGTAACGTTATATATTATTACGTTATAACGTGTAACGTTATGTAGCACATCAGTGTAACGTATAACACTATGTAGTATTACGTTATAATGTGTGACATTATAAAGTATTACGTTATAACGTGTAACGTTTTATTGTATTACGTTATAACGTGTAACGTTTTATAGTATTACGTTATAACGTGTAACGTTATATATTATTACGTTATGACGTGTAACGTTATGTAGCACATCAGTCTAACGTATAACACTATGTAGTATTACGTTATAATGTGTGACATTATAAAGTATTACGTTATAATGTGTAACGTTATATAGTATTACGTTATAACGTGTAACGTTTTATTGTATTACGTTATAACGTATAACACTATATAGTATTACGTTATAATGTGTGACATTATAAAGTATTACGTTATAATGTAACGTTATATAGTATTACGTTATAACGTGTAACGTTATATAGTATAACGTTATAACGTGTAACGATATAAAGTATTACGTTATAACGTGTAACGTTATATAGTATTACGTTATAACGCGTAACGTTTAATATTATTACGCTATAACGTGTAACGTTTTATAGTATTACGTTATAACGTGTAACGTTATATATTATTACGTTATAACGTGTAACGTTATGTAGCACATCAGTGTAACGTATAACACTATGTAGTGTTACGTTATAATGTGTGACATTATAAAGTATTACGTTATAACGTGTAACGTTTTATTGTATTACGTTATAACGTGTAACGTTATATATTATTACGTTATAACGTGTAACGTTATGTAGCACATCAGTGTAACGTATAACACTATGTAGTATTACGTTATAATGTGTGACATTATAAAGTATTACGTTATAACGTGTAACGTTTTATTGTATTACGTTATAACGTGTAACGTTATATTGTATTACGTTATAACGTGTAACGATATAAAGTATTACGTTATAACGTGTAACGTTATATAGTATTACGTTATAACGTGTAGCGTTCTATAGTATTACGTTATAACGCGTAACGTTAAATATTATTACGTTATAGCGTGTAACGTTTTATAGTATTACGTTATAACGTGTCGTTATATATTATTACGTTATAACGTGTAACGTTATGTAGCACATCAGTGTAACGTATAACACTATGTAGTATTACGTTATAATGTGTGACATTATAAAGTATTACGTTATAACGTGTAACGTTTTATTGTATTACGTTATAACGTGTAACGTTATATATTATTACGTTATAACGTGTAACGTTATGTAGCACATCAGTGTAACGTATGACACTATGTAGTATTACGTTATAATGTGTGACATTATAAAGTATTACGTTATAACGTGTAACGTTTTATTGTATTACGTTATAACGTGTAACGTTATATATTATTACGTTATAAAGTGTAACGTTATGTAGCACATCAGTGTAACGTGTAACGGTTTATAGTATTACGTTATAACGTGTAACGTTATATATTATTACGTTATAACGTGTAACGTTATGTAGCACATCAGTGTAACGTATAACACTATGTAGTATTACGTTATAATGTGTGACATTATAAAGTATTACGTTATAACGTGTAACGTTTTATTGTATTACGTTATAACGTGTAACGTTTTATAGTATTACGTTATAACGTGTAACGTTATATATTATTACGTTATGACGTGTAACGTTATGTAGCACATCAGTCTAACGTATAACACTATGTAGTATTACGTTATAATGTGTGACATTATAAAGTATTACGTTATAATGTGTAACGTTATATAGTATTACGTTATAACGTGTAACGTTTTATTGTATTACGTTATAACGTATAACACTATATAGTATTACGTTATAATGTGTGACATTATAAAGTATTACGTTATAATGTAACGTTATATAGTATTACGTTATAACGTGTAACGTTATATAGTATAACGTTATAACGTGTAACGATATAAAGTATTACGTTATAACGTGTAACGTTATATAGTATTACGTTGTAACGCGTAACGTTTAATATTATTACGTTATAACGTGTAACGTTTTATAGTATTACGTTATAACGTGTAACGTTATATATTATTGCGTTATAACGTGTAACGTTATGTAGCACATCAGTGTAACGTATAACACTATGTAGTGTTACGTTATAATGTGTGACATTATAAAGTATTACGTTATAACGTGTAACGTTTTATTGTATTACGTTATAACGTGTAACGTTATATATTATTACGTTATAACGTGTAACGTTATGTAGCACATCAGTGTAACGTATAACACTATGTAGTATTACGTTATAATGTGTGACATTATAAAGTATTACGTTATAACGTGTAACGTTTTATTGTATTACGTTATAACGTGTAACGTTATATTGTATTACGTTATAACGTGTAACGATATAAAGTATTACGTTATAACGTGTAACGTTATATAGTATTACGTTATAACGTGTAGCGTTCTATAGTATTACGTTATAACGCGTAACGTTAAATATTATTACGTTATAGCGTGTAACGTTTTATAGTATTACGTTATAGCGTGTCGTTATATATTATTACGTTATAACGTGTAACGTTATGTAGCACATCAGTGTAACGTATAACACTATGTAGTATGACGTTATAATGTGTGACATTATAAAGTATTACGTTATAATGTAACGTTATATAGTATTACGTTATAACGTGTAACGTTGTATAGTATAACGTTATAACGTGTAACGATATAAAGTATTACGTTATAATGTAACGTTATATAGTATTACGTTATAACGTGTAACGTTGTATAGTATAACGTTATAACGTGTAACGATATAAAGTATTACGTTATAACGTGTAACGTTATATAGTATTACGTTATAACGTGTAACGTTTTATTGTATTACGTTATAACGTGTATGGTTATATATTATTACGTTATAACGTGTAACGTTATGTAGCACATCAGTATAACGTATAACACTATGTAGCATTACGTTATAATGTGTGACATTATAAGGTACTACGTTATAACGTGTAACGTTATATAGTATTACGTTATAACGTGTAGCGTTCTATAGTATTACGTTATAACGCGTAACGTTATATATTATTACGTTATAACGTGTAACGTTATGTAGCACATCAGTCTAACGTATAACACTATGTAGTATTACGTTATAATGTGTGACATTATAAAGTATTACGTTACAATGTGTAACGTTATATAGTATTACGTTATAACGTGTAACGTTATGTAGCACATCAGTGTAACGTATAACACTATGTAGTGTTACGTTATAATGTGTGACATTATAAAGTATTACGTTACAATGTGTAACGTTATATAGTATTACGTTATAACGTGTAACGTTATATAGTATTACGTTATAACGTGTAACGATATAAAGTATTACGTTATAATGTGTGACATTATAAAGTATTACGTTATAACGTGTAACGTTTTATTGTATTACGTTATAACGTGTAACGTTATATATTATTACGTTATAACGTGTAACGTTATGTAGCACATCAGTGTAACGTGTAACGGTTTATAGTATTACGTTATAATGTGTAACGTTATATATTATTACGTTATAACGTGTAACGTTATGTAGCACATCAGTGTAACGTATAACACTATGTAGTATTACGTTATAATGTGTGACATTATAAAGTATTACGTTATAACGTGTAACGTTTTATTGTATTACGTTATAACGTGTAACGTTTTATAGTATTACGTTATAACGTGTAACGTTATATATTATTACGTTATGACGTGTAACGTTATGTAGCACATCAGTCTAACGTATAACACTATGTAGTATTACGTTATAATGTGTGACATTATAAAGTATTACGTTATAATGTGTAACGTTATATAGTATTACGTTATAACGTGTAACGTTTTATTGTATTACGTTATAACGTATAACACTATATAGTATTACGTTATAATGTGTGACATTATAAAGTATTACGTTATAATGTAACGTTATATAGTATTACGTTATAACGTGTAACGTTATATAGTATAACGTTATAACGTGTAACGATATAAAGTATTACGTTATAACGTGTAACGTTATATAGTATTACGTTATAACGCGTAACGTTTAATATTATTACGTTATAACGTGTAACGTTTTATAGTATTACGTTATAACGTGTAACGTTATATATTATTACGTTATAACGTGTAACGTTATGTAGCACATCAGTGTAACGTATAACACTATGTAGTGTTACGTTATAATGTGTGACATTATAAAGTATTACGTTATAACGTGTAACGTTTTATTGTATTACGTTATAACGTGTAACGTTATATATTATTACGTTATAACGTGTAACGTTATGTAGCACATCAGTGTAACGTATAACACTATGTAGTATTACGTTATAATGTGTGACATTATAAAGTATTACGTTATAACGTGTAACGTTTTATTGTATTACGTTATAACGTGTAACGTTATATTGTATTACGTTATAACGTGTAACGATATAAAGTATTACGTTATAACGTGTAACGTTATATAGTATTACGTTATAACGTGTAGCGTTCTATAGTATTACGTTATAACGCGTAACGTTAAATATTATTACGTTATAGCGTGTAACGTTTTATAGTATTACGTTATAACGTGTCGTTATATATTATTACGTTATAACGTGTAACGTTATGTAGCACATCAGTGTAACGTATAACACTATGTAGTATTACGTTATAATGTGTGACATTATAAAGTATTACGTTATAACGTGTAACGTTTTATTGTATTACGTTATAACGTGTAACGTTATATATTATTACGTTATAACGTGTAACGTTATGTAGCACATCAGTGTAACGTATGACACTATGTAGTATTACGTTATAATGTGTGACATTATAAAGTATTACGTTATAACGTGTAACGTTTTATTGTATTACGTTATAACGTGTAACGTTATATATTATTACGTTATAAAGTGTAACGTTATGTAGCACATCAGTGTAACGTGTAACGGTTTATAGTATTACGTTATAACGTGTAACGTTATATATTATTACGTTATAACGTGTAACGTTATGTAGCACATCAGTGTAACGTATAACACTATGTAGTATTACGTTATAATGTGTGACATTATAAAGTATTACGTTATAACGTGTAACGTTTTATTGTATTACGTTATAACGTGTAACGTTTTATAGTATTACGTTATAACGTGTAACGTTATATATTATTACGTTATGACGTGTAACGTTATGTAGCACATCAGTCTAACGTATAACACTATGTAGTATTACGTTATAATGTGTGACATTATAAAGTATTACGTTATAATGTGTAACGTTATATAGTATTACGTTATAACGTGTAACGTTTTATTGTATTACGTTATAACGTATAACACTATATAGTATTACGTTATAATGTGTGACATTATAAAGTATTACGTTATAATGTAACGTTATATAGTATTACGTTATAACGTGTAACGTTATATAGTATAACGTTATAACGTGTAACGATATAAAGTATTACGTTATAACGTGTAACGTTATATAGTATTACGTTATAACGCGTAACGTTTAATATTATTACGTTATAACGTGTAACGTTTTATAGTATTACGTTATAACGTGTAACGTTATATATTATTGCGTTATAACGTGTAACGTTATGTAGCACATCAGTGTAACGTATAACACTATGTAGTGTTACGTTATAATGTGTGACATTATAAAGTATTACGTTATAACGTGTAACGTTTTATTGTATTACGTTATAACGTGTAACGTTATATATTATTACGTTATAACGTGTAACGTTATGTAGCACATCAGTGTAACGTATAACACTATGTAGTATTACGTTATAATGTGTGACATTATAAAGTATTACGTTATAACGTGTAACGTTTTATTGTATTACGTTATAACGTGTAACGTTATATTGTATTACGTTATAACGTGTAACGATATAAAGTATTACGTTATAACGTGTAACGTTATATAGTATTACGTTATAACGTGTAGCGTTCTATAGTATTACGTTATAACGCGTAACGTTAAATATTATTACGTTATAGCGTGTAACGTTTTATAGTATTACGTTATAGCGTGTCGTTATATATTATTACGTTATAACGTGTAACGTTATGTAGCACATCAGTGTAACGTATAACACTATGTAGTATTACGTTATAATGTGTGACATTATAAAGTATTACGTTATAACGTGTAACGTTTTATTGTATTACGTTATAACGTGTAACGTTATATAGTATTACGTTATAACGTGTAGCGTTCTATAGTATTACGTTATAACGCGTAACGTTTAATATTATTACGTTATAACGTGTGACGTTTTATAGTATTACGTTATAACGTGTAACGTTATATATTATTACGTTATAACGTGTAACGTCATATAGTATTACGTTATAACGTGTATCGTTATATATTATTGCGTTATAACGTGTATCGTTATGTAGCACATCAGTATAACGTATAACACTATGTAGCATTACGTTATAATGTGTGACATTATAAAGTATTACGTTATAACGTGTAACGTTATATAGTATTACGTTATAACGTGTAACGTGATATAGTATTACGTTATAACGTGTAACGTTTTATAGTATTACGTTATAACGTGTAACGTTATATAGTATTACGTTATAACGTGTAACGTCATATAGTATTACGTTATAACGTGTAACGTTATATAGTATTACGTTATAACGTGTATCGTTATATATTATTGCGTTATAACGTATATCGTTATGTAGCACATCAGTATAACGTATAACACTATGTAGCATAACGTTATAATGTGTGACATTATAAAGTATTACGTTATAACGTGTAACGATATAAAGTATAACGTTATAACGTGTAACGTTATATAGTATTACGTTATAACGTGTAACGATATAAAGTATTACGTTATAACGTGTAACGTTATATAGTATTACGTTATAACGTGTAGCGTTCTATAGTATTACGTTATAACGCGTAACGTTTAATATTATTACGTTATAACGTGTGACGTTTTATAGTATTACGTTATAACGTGTAACGTTATATATTATTACGTTATAACGTGTAACGTTATGTAGCACATCAGTGTAACGTATAACACTATATAGTATTACGTTATAATGTGTGACATTATAAAGTATTACGTTATAACGTGTAACGTTTTAGTGTATTACGTTATAACGTGTAACGTTATATAGTATTACGTTATAACGTGTAACGATATAAAGTATTACGTTATAACGTGTAACGTTATATAGTATTACGTTATAACGTGTAACGTTATATAGTATTACGTTATAACGTGTAACGTTATATAGTATTGCGTTATAACGTGTAACGTTATGTAGCACATCAGTATAACGTATAACACTATGTAGCATTACGTTATAATGTGTGACATTATAAAGTACTACGTTAAAACGTGTAACGTTATATAGTATTACGTTATAACGTGTAGCGTTCTATAGTATTACGTTATAACGCGTAACGTTATATATTATTACGTTTTAACGTGTAACGTTATGTAGCACATCAGTCTAACGTATAACACTATGTAGTATTACGTTATAATGTGTGACATTATAAAGTATTACGTTATAATGTAACGTTATATAGTATTACGTTATAACGTGTAACGATATAAAGTATTACGTTATAACGTGTAACGTTATATAGTATTACGTTATAACGTGTAACGTTATATAGTATTACGTTATAACGTGTAACGTTATATAGTATTACGTTATAACGTGTAACGTTATATAGTATTACGTTAAAACATATAACGTTATATAGTAATACGTTATAACGTGTAACGTTTTGTAGCACATCAGTCTAACGTATAACACTATGTAGTATTACGTTATAATGTGTGACATTATAAAGTATTACGTTATAATGTGTAACGTTATATAGTATTACGTTATAACGTGTAACGTTATATGGTATTACGTTAAAACATATAACGTTATATAGTATTACGTTATAACGTGTAGCGTTCTATAGTATTACGTTATAACGCGTAACGTTATATATTATTACGTTTTAACGTGTAACGTTATGTAGCACATCAGTCTAACGTATAACACTATGTAGTATTACGTTATAATGTTTGACATTATAAAGTATTACGTTATAATGTAACGTTATATAGTATTACGTTATAACGTGTAACGATATAAAGTATTACATTATAACGTGTAACGTTATATAGTATTACGTTATAACGTGTAACGTTATATAGCATTACGTTAAAACATATAACGTTATATAGTAATACGTTATAACGTGTAACGTTTTATAGTATTAGGTTACAACGTGTAACGATTTATATTATTACGTTTTAACGTATAACGGTATGTAGCACATCAGTATAACGTATAAAACTATGTGGTACTACGTTATAACATGTAACGTTTTATTGTATTACGTTATAACGTGTAACGTTATATAGTATTACGTTATAACGTGTAATGTTATATAGTATTACGTTATAAGGTGTAACGTCATATAGTATTACGTTATAACGTGTATCGTTATGTAGCACATCACTATAACGTATAACACTATGTAGCATTACGTTATAATGTGTGACATTATAAAGTATTACGTTATAACGTGTAACGTTATATAGTATTACGTTATAACGTGTAACGTGATATAGTATTACGTTATAACGTGTAACGTTTTATAGTATTACGTTATAACGTGTAACGTTATGTAGTATTACGTTATAACGTGTAACGTCATATAGTATTACGTTATAACGTGTAACGTTATATAGTATTACGTTATAACGTGTATCGTTATATATTATTGCGTTATAACGTGTATCGTTATGTAGCACATCAGTATTACGTATAACACTATGTAGCATTACGTTATAATGTGTGACATTATAAAGTATTACGTTATAACGTGTAACGATATAAAGTATAACGTTATAACGTGTAACGTTATATAGTATTACGTTATAACGTGTAACGATATAAAGTATTACGTTATAACGTGTAACGTTATATAGTATTACGTTATAACGTGTAGCGTTCTATAGTATTACGTTATAACGCGTAACGTTTAATATTATTACGTTATAACGTGTGACGTTTTATAGTATTACGTTATAATGTGTGACATTATAAAGTATTACGTTATAACGTGTAACGTTTTATTGTATTACGTTATAACGTGTAACGTTATATAGTATTACGTTATAACGTGTAACGATATAAAGTATTACGTTATAACGTGTAACGTTATATAGTATTACGTTATAACGTGTAACGTTATATAGTATTACGTTATAACGTGTAACGTTATATATTATTACGTTATAACGTGTAACGTTATGTAGCACATCAGTCTAACGTATAACACTATGTAGTATTACGTTATAATGTGTGACATTGTAAAGTATTACGTTATAATGTGTAACGTTATATAGAATTACGTTATAACGTGTAACGTTTTATTGTATTACGTTATAACGTGTAACGTTATATAGTATTACGTTATAACGTGTAGCGTTCTATAGTATTACGTTATAACGCGTAACGTTATATATTATTACGTTTTAACGTGTAACGTTATGTAGCACATCAGTCTAACGTATAACACTATGTAGTATTACGTTATAATGTGTGACATTATAAAGTATTACGTTATAATGTAACGTTATATAGTATTACGTTATAACGTGTAACGATATAAAGTATTACGTTATAACGTGTAACGTTATATAGTATTACGTTATAACGTGTAACGTTATATAGTATTACGTTAAAACATATAACGTTATATAGTAATACGTTATAACGTGTAACGTTTTTTAGTATTAGGTTACAACGTGTAACGTTTTATATTATTACGTTTTAACGTATAACGGTATGTAGCACATCAGTATAACGTATAAAATTATGTGGCATTACGTTATAACGTGTAACGTTTTATTGTATTACGTTATTATGTGTAACGTTATATAGTATTACGTTATAACGTGTAATGTTATATAGTATTACGTTATAACGTGTAACGTCATATAGTATTACGTTATAACGTGTATCGTTATATATTATTGCGTTATAACGTGTAGCGTTATGTAGCACATCAGTATAACGTATAACACTATGTAGCATTACGTTATAACGTGTAACGTTTTATTGTATTACGTTACAACGTGTAACGTTATATAGTATTACGTTATAACGTGTAACGTTATATAGTATTACGTTATAACGTGTAACGTTTTATAGTATTACGTTATAACGTGTAACGTTATGTAGCACATCAGTGTAACGTATAACACTATGTAGTATTACGTTATAATGTGTGACATTATAAAGTATTACGTTATAACGTGTAACGTTTTATTGTATTACGTTATAACGTGTAACGTTATATATTATTACGTTATAACGTGTAACGTTATGTAGCACATCAGTGTAACGTATGACACTATGTAGTATTACGTTATAATGTGTGACATTATAAAGTATTACGTTATAACGTGTAACGTTTTATTGTATTACGTTATAACGTGTAACGTTATATATTATTACGTTATAAAGTGTAACGTTATGTAGCACATCAGTATAACGTATAACACTATGTAGCATTACGTTATAATGTGTGACATTATAAAGTACTACGTTAAAACGTGTAACGTTATATAGTATTACGTTATAACGTGTAGCGTTCTATAGTATTACGTTATAACGCGTAACGTTATATATTATTACGTTTTAACGTGTAACGTTATGTAGCACATCAGTCTAACGTATAACACTATGTAGTATTACGTTATAATGTGTGACATTATAAAGTATTACGTTATAATGTAACGTTATATAGCATTACGTTATAACGTGTAACGTTATATAGTATTACGTTATAACGTGTAACGATATAAAGTATTACATTATAACGTGTAACGTTATATAGTATTACGTTAAAACGTATAACGATATATAGTAATACGTTATAACGTGTAACGTTTTATAGTATTAGGTTACAACGTGTAACGTTTTATATTATTACGTTTTAACGTATAACGGTATGTAGCACATCAGTATAACGTATAAAATTATGTGGTATTACGTTATAACGTGTAACGTTTTATTGTATTACGTTGTAACGTGTAGCGTTCTATAGTATTACGTTATAACGCGTAACATTATATATTATTACGTTATGACGTGTAACGTTATGTAGCACATCAGTCTAACGTATAACACTATGTAGTATTACGTTATAATGTGTGACATTATAAAGTATTACGTTATAATGTGTAACGTTATCTAGTATTACGTTATAACGTGTAACGTTATATAGTACTACGTTATAACGTGTAACGATATAAAGTATTACGTTATAACGTGTAACGATATAAAGTATTACGTTATAACGTGTAACGTTATATAGTATTACGTTATAACGTGTAGCGTTCTATAGTATTACGTTATAACGCGTAACGTTTAATATTATTACGTTATAACGTGTGACGTTTTATAGTATTACGTTATAACGTGTAACGTTATATATTATTACGTTATAACGTGTAACGTTATGTAGCACATCAGTGTAACGTATAACACTATGTAGTATTACGTTATAATGTGTGACATTATAAAGTATTACGTTATAACGTGTAACGTTTTATTGTATTACGTTATAACGTGTAACGTTATATAGTATTACGTTAGAACGTGTAACGATATAAAGTATTACGTTATAACGTGTAACGTTATATAGTATTACGTTATAACGTGTAACGTTATATAGTATTACGTTATAACGTGTAACGTTATATAGTATTACGTTAAAACATATAACGTTATATAGTAATACGTTATAACGTGTAACGTTTTGTAGCACATCAGTCTAACGTATAACACTATGTAGTATTACGTTATAATGTGTGACATTATAAAGTATTACGTTATAATGTGTAACGTTATATAGTATTACGTTATAACGTGTAACGTTATATGGTATTACGTTAAAACATATAACGTTATATAGTATTACGTTATAACGTGTAGCGTTCTATAGTATTACGTTATAACGCGTAACGTTATATATTATTACGTTTTAACGTGTAACGTTATGTAGCACATCAGTCTAACGTATAACACTATGTAGTATTACGTTATAATGTGTGACATTATAAAGTATTACGTTATAATGTAACGTTATATAGTATTACGTTATAACGTGTAACGTTATATAGTATTACGTTATAACGTGTAACGTTATATAGTATTACGTTATAACGTGTAACGATATAAAGTATTACATTATAACGTGTAACGTTATATAGTATTACGTTATAACGTGTAACGTTATATAGTATTACGTTAAAACATATAACGTTATATAGTAATACGTTATAACGTGTAACGTTTTATAGTATTAGGTTACAACGTGTAACGATTTATATTATTACGTTTTAACGTATAACGGTATGTAGCACATCAGTATAACGTATAAAACTATGTGGTACTACGTTATAACGTGTAACGTTTTATTGTATTACGTTATAACGTGTAACGTTATATAGTATTACGTTATAACGTGTAATGTTATATAGTATTACGTTATAACGTGTAACGTCATATAGTATTACGTTATAACGTGTATCGTTATATATTATTGCGTTATAACGTGTATCGTTATGTAGCACATCAGTATAACGTATAACACTATGTAGCATTACGTTATAATGTGTGACATTATAAAGTATTACGTTATAACGTGTAACGTTATATAGTATTACGTTATAACGTGTAACGTGATATAGTATTACGTTATAACGTGTAACGTTTTATAGTATTACGTTATAACGTGTAACGTTATATAGTATTACGTTATAACGTGTAACGTCATATAGTATTACGTTATAACGTGTAACGTTATATAGTATTACGTTATAACGTGTATCGTTATATATTATTGCGTTATAACGTATATCGTTATGTAGCACATCAGAATAACGTATAACACTATGTAGCATAACGTTATAATGTGTGACATTATAAAGTATTACGTTATAACGTGTAACGGTATAAAGTATAACGTTATAACGTGTAACGTTATATAGTATTACGTTATAACGTGTAACGATATAAAGTATTACGTTATAACGTGTAACGTTATATAGTATTACGTTATAACGTGTAGCGTTCTATAGTATTACGTTATAACGCGTAACGTTTAATATTATTACGTTATAACGTGTGACGTTTTATAGTATTACGTTATAACGTGTAACGTTATATATTATTACGTTATAACGTGTAACGTTATGTAGCACATCAGTGTAACGTATAACACTATATAGTATTACGTTATAATGTGTGACATTATAAAGTATTACGTTATAACGTGTAACGTTTTAGTGTATTACGTTATAACGTGTAACGTTATATAGTATTACGTTATAACGTGTAACGATATAAAGTATTACGTTATAACGTGTAACGTTATATAGTATTACGTTATAACGTGTAACGTTATATAGTATTACGTTATAACGTGTAACGTTATATAGTATTGCGTTATAACGTGTAACGTTATGTAGCACATCAGTATAACGTATAACACTATGTAGCATTACGTTATAATGTGTGACATTATAAAGTACTACGTTAAAACGTGTAACGTTATATAGTATTACGTTATAACGTGTAGCGTTCTATAGTATTACGTTATAACGCGTAACGTTATATATTATTACGTTTTAACGTGTAACGTTATGTAGCACATCAGTCTAACGTATAACACTATGTAGTATTACGTTATAATGTGTGACATTATAAAGTATTACGTTATAATGTAACGTTATATAGTATTACGTTATAACGTGTAACGATATAAAGTATTACGTTATAACGTGTAACGTTATATAGTATTACGTTATAACGTGTAACGTTATATAGTATTACGTTATAACGTGTAACGTTATATAGTATTACGTTATAACGTGTAACGTTATATAGTATTACGTTAAAACATATAACGTTATATAGTAATACGTTATAACGTGTATCGTTATGTAGCACATCACTATAACGTATAACACTATGTAGCATTACGTTATAATGTGTGACATTATAAAGTATTACGTTATAACGTGTAACGTTATATAGTATTACGTTATAACGTGTAACGTGATATAGTATTACGTTATAACGTGTAACGTTTTATAGTATTACGTTATAACGTGTAACGTTATGTAGTATTACGTTATAACGTGTAACGTCATATAGTATTACGTTATAACGTGTAACGTTATATCGTATTACGTTATAACGTGTATCGTTATATATTATTGCGTTATAACGTGTATCGTTATGTAGCACATCAGTATAACGTATAACACTATGTAGCATTACGTTATAATGTGTGACATTATAAAGTATTACGTTATAACGTGTAACGATATAAAGTATAACGTTATAACGTGTAACGTTATATAGTATTACGTTATAACGTGTAACGATATAAAGTATTACGTTATAACGTGTAACGTTATATAGTATTACGTTATAACGTGTAGCGTTCTATAGTATTACGCTATAACGCGTAACGTTTAATATTATTACGTTATAACGTGTGACGTTTTATAGTATTACGTTATAATGTGTGACATTATAAAGTATTACGTTATAACGTGTAACGTTTTATTGTATTACGTTATAACGTGTAACGTTATATAGTATTACGTTATAACGTGTAACGATATAAAGTATTACGTTATAACGTGTAACGTTATATAGTATTACGTTATAACGTGTAACGTTATATAGTATTACGTTATAACGTGTAACGTTATATATTATTACGTTATAACGTGTAACGTTATGTAGCACATCAGTCTAACGTATAACACTATGTAGTATTAAGTTATAATGTGTGACATTGTAAAGTATTACGTTATAATGTGTAACGTTATATAGAATTACGTTATAACGTGTAACGTTTTATTGTATTACGTTATAACGTGTAACGTTATATAGTATTACGTTATAACGTGTAGCGTTCTATAGTATTACGTTATAACGCGTAACGTTATATATTATTACGTTTTAACGTGTAACGTTATGTAGCACATCAGTCTAACGTATAACACTATGTAGTATTACGTTATAATGTGTGACATTATAAAGTATTACGTTATAATGTAACGTTATATAGTATTACGTTATAACGTGTAACGATATAAAGTATTACGTTATAACGTGTAACGTTATATAGTATTACGTTATAACGTGTAACGTTATATAGTATTACGTTAAAACATATAACGTTATATAGTAATACGTTATAACGTGTAACGTTTTTTAGTATTAGGTTACAACGTGTAACGTTTTATATTATTACGTTTTAACGTATAACGGTATGTAGCACATCAGTATAACGTATAAAATTATGTGGCATTACGTTATAACGTGTAACGTTTTATTGTATTACGTTATTATGTGTAACGTTATATAGTATTACGTTATAACGTGTAATGTTATATAGTATTACGTTATAACGTGTAACGTCATATAGTATTACGTTATAACGTGTATCGTTATATATTATTGCGTTATAACGTGTATCGTTATGTAGCACATCAGTATAACGTATAACACTATGTAGCATTACGTTATAATGTGTGACATTATAAAGTATTACGTTATAACGTGTAACGTTATATAGTATTACGTTATAACGTGTAACGTGATATAGTATTACGTTATAACGTGTAACGTTATATATTATTACGTTATAACGTGTAGCGTTATGTAGCACATCAGTATAACGTATAACACTATGTAGCATTACGTTATAACGTGTAACGTTTTATTGTATTACGTTACAACGTGTAACGTTATATAGTATTACGTTATAACGTGTAACGTTATATAGTATTACGTTATAACGTGTAACGTTTTATAGTATTACGTTATAACGTGTAACGTTATATAGTATTACGTTATAACGTGTAACGTCATATAGTATTACGTTATAACGTATAACGTTGATAGTATTACGTTATAACGTGTAGCGTTCTATAGTATTACGTTATAACGCGTAACGTTTAATATTATTACGTTATAACGTGTGACGTTTTATAGTAATACGTTATAACGTGTAACGTTATATATTATTACGTTATAACGTGTAACGTTATGTAGCACATCAGTGTAACGTATAACACTATGTAGTATTACGTTATAATGTGTGACATTATAAAGTATTACGTTATAACGTGTAACGTTTTATTGTATTACGTTATAACGTGTAACGTTATATAGTATTACGTTATAACGTGTAACGATATAAAGTATTACGTTATTACGTGTAACGTTATATAGTATTACGTTATAACGTGTAACGTTATATATAGTATTACGTTAAAACATATAACGTTATATAGTAATACGTTATAACGTGTAACGTTTTATAGTATTACGTTATAACGTGTAACGTGATATAGTATTACGTTATAACGTGTAACGTTTTATAGTATTACGTTATAACGTGTAACGTTATATAGTATTACGTTATAACGTGTAACGTCATATAGTATTACGTTATAACGTGTAACGTTATATAGTATTACGTTATAACGTGTATCGTCATATATTATTGCGTTATAACGTGTATCGTTATGTAGCACATCAGTATAACGTATAACACTATGTAGCATTACGTTATAATGTGTGACATTATAAAGTATTACGTTATAACGTGTAACGATATAAAGTATAACGTTACAACGTGTAACGTTATATAGTATTACGTTATAACGTGTAACGATATAAAGTATTACGTTATAACGTGTAACGTTATATAGTATTACGTTATAACGTGTAGCGTTCTATAGTATTACGTTATAACGCGTAACGTTTAATATTATTACGTTATAACGTGTGACGTTTTATAGTATTACGTTATAACGTGTAACGTTATATATTATTACGTTATAACGTGTAACGTTATGTAGCACATCAGTGTAACGTATAACACTATATAGTATTACGTTATAATGTGTGACATTATAAAGTATTACGTTATAACGTGTAACGTTTTATTGTATTACGTTATAACGTTTAACGTTATATAGTATTACGTTATAACGTGTAACGATATAAAGTATTACGTTATAACGTGTAACGTTATATAGTATTACGTTATAACGTGTAGCGTTCTATAGTATTACGTTATAACGCGTAACGTTTAATATTATTACGTTATAACGTGTGACGTTTTATAGTATTACGTTATAACATGTAACGTTATATATTATTACGTTATAACGTGTAACGTTATGTAGCACATCAGTGTAACGTATAACACTATATAGTATTACGTTATAATGTGTGACATTATAAAGTATTACGTTATAACGTGTAACGTTTTATTGTATTACGTTATAACGTGTAACGTTATATAGTATTACGTTATAACGTGTAACGATATAAAGTATTACGTTATAACGTGTAACGTTATATAGTATTACGTTATAACGTGTGACGTTATATAGTATTACGTTATAACGTGTAACGTTATATAGTATTACGTTATAACGTGTAACGTTATATAGTATTGCGTTATAACGTGTAACGTTATGTAGCACATCAGTATAACGTATAACACTATGTAGCATTACGTTATAATGTGTGACATTATAAAGTACTACGTTAAAACGTGTAACGTTATATAGTATTACGTTATAACGTGTAGCGTTCTATAGTATTACGTTATAACGCGTAACGTTATATATTATTACGTTATAACGTGTAACGTTATGTAGCACATCAGTCTAACGTATAACACTATGTAGTATTACGTTATAATGTGTGACATTGTAAAGTATTACGTTATAATGTGTAACGTTATATAGAATTACGTTATAACGTGTAACGTTTTATTGTATTACGTTATAACGTGTAACGTTATATAGTATTACGTTATAACGTGTAGCGTTCTATAGTATTACGTTATAACGCGTAACGTTATATATTATTACGTTTTAACGTGTAACGTTATGTAGCACATCAGTCTAACGTATAACACTATGTAGTATTACGTTATAATGTGTGACATTATAAAGTATTACGTTATAATGTAACGTTATATAGTATTACGTTATAACGTGTAACGATATAAAGTATTACGTTATAACGTGTAACGTTATATAGTATTACGTTATAACGTGTAACGTTATATAGTATTACGTTAAAACATATAACGTTATATAGTAATACGTTATAACGTGTAACGTTTTTTAGTATTAGGTTACAACGTGTAACGTTTTATATTATTACGTTTTAACGTATAACGGTATGTAGCACATCAGTATAACGTATAAAATTATGTGGCATTACGTTATAACGTGTAACGTTTTATTGTATTACGTTATAATGTGTAACGTTATATAGTATTACGTTATAACGTGTAATGTTATATAGTATTACGTTATAACGTGTAACGTCATATACTATTACGTTATAACGTGTATCGTTATATATTATTGCGTTATAACGTGTATCGTTATGTTGCACATCAGTATAACGTATAACACTATGTAGCATTACGTTATAATGTGTGACATTATAAAGTATTACGTTATAACGTGTAACGTTATATAGTATTACGTTATAACGTGTAACGTGATATAGTATTACGTTATAACGTGTAACGTTATATATTATTACGTTATAACGTGTAGCGTTATGTAGCACATCAGTATAACGTATAACACTATGTAGCATTACGTTATAACGTGTAACGTTTTATTGTATTACGTTATAACGTGTAACGTTATATAGTATTACGTTATAACGTGTAACGTTATATAGTATTACGTTATAACGTGTAACGTTTTATAGTATTACGTTATAACGTGTAACGTTATATAGTATTACGTTATAACGTGTAACGTCATATAGTATTACGTTATAACGTGTAACGTTATATAGTATTACGTTATAACGTGTAACGTTATATAGTATTACGTTCTAACGTGTAGCGTTCTATAGTATTACGTTATAACGCGTAACATTATATATTATTACGTTATAACGTGTAACGTTATGTAGCACATCAGTCTAACGTATAACACTATGTAGTATTACGTTATAATGTGTGACATTATAAAGTATTACGTTATAATGTGTAACGTTATCTAGTATTACGTTATAACGTGTAACGTTATATAGTATTACGTTATAACGTGTAACGATATAAAGTATAACGTTATAACGTGTAACGTTATATAGTATTACGTTATAACGTGTAATGTTATATAGTATTACGTTATAACGTGTAACGTTATATAGCATTACGTTATAACGTGTAACGTTATATAGTATTACGTTGTAACGTGTAGCGTTCTATAGTATTACGTTATAACGCGTAACATTATATATTATTACGTTATGACGTGTAACGTTATGTAGCACATCAGTCTAACGTATAACACTATGTAGTATTACGTTATAATGTGTGACATTATAAAGTATTACGTTATAATGTGTAACGTTATCTAGTATTACGTTATAACGTGTAACGTTATATAGTATTACGTTATAACGTGTAACGATATAAAGTATAACGTTATAACGTGTAACGTTATATAGTATTACGTTATAACGTGTAACGATATAAAGTATTACGTTATAACGTGTAACGTTATATAGTATTACGTTATAACGTGTAGCGTTCTATAGTATTACGTTATAACGCGTAATGTTTAATATTATTACGTTATAACGTGAAACGTTTTATAGTATTACGTTATAACGTGTAACGTTATATATTATTACGTTATAACGTGTAACGTTATGTAGCACATCAGTGTAACGTATAACACTATGTAGTATTACGTTATAATGTGTGACATTATAAAGTATTACGTTATAACGTGTAACGTTTTATTGTATTACGTTATAACGTGTAACGTTATATATTATTACGTTATAACGTGTAACGTTATGTAGCACATCAGTATAACGTATAACACTATGTAGCATTACGTTATAATGTGTGACATTATAAAGTATTACGTTATAATGTGTAACGTTATATAGTATTACGTTATAACGTGTAACGTTTTATTGTATTACGTTATAACGTGTAACGTTATATAGTATTACGTTATAACGTGTAGCGTTCTATAGTATTACGTTATAACGTGTAACGTTATATATTATTACGTTATAACGTGTAACGTTATGTAGCACATCAGTGTAACGTATAACACTATGTAGTATTACGTTATAATGTGTGACATTATAAAGTATTACGTTATAACGTGTAACGTTTTATTGTATTACGTTATAACGTGTAACGTTATATATTATTATGTTATAACGTGTAACGTTATGTAGCACATCAGTATAACGTATAACACTATGTAGCGATTACGTTATAATGTGTGACATTATAAAGTATTACGTTATAATGTGTAACGTTATATAGTATTACGTTATAACGTGTAACGTTTTATTGTATTACGTTATAACGTGTAACGTTATATAGTATTACGTTATAACGTGTAGCGTTCTATAGTATTACGTTATAACGTGTAACGTTTTATAGTATTAGGTTACAACGTGTAACGTTTTATATTATTACGTTATAACGTATAACGGTATGTAGCACATTAGTATAACGTATAAAATTATGTGGTATTACGCTATAACGTGTAACGTTATATATTATTACGTTATAACGTGTAACGTTATGTAGCAAATCAGTATAACGTATAACACTATGTAGCATTACGTTATAATGTGTAACGTCATATAGTATTACGTTATAACGTGTAACGTTATATATTATTACGTTACAACGTGTATCGTTATGTAGCACATCAGTATAACGTATAACACTATGTAGCATTACGTTATAACGTGTAACGTTATATAGTATTACGTTATAACGTGTAACGTTATATATTATTACGTTATAACGTGTAACGTTATGTAGCACATCAGTGTAACGTATAACACTATGTAGTATTACGTTATAATGTGTGACATTATAAAGTATTACGTTATAACGTGTAACGTTTTATTGTATTACGTTATAACGTGTAACGTTATATATTATTATGTTATAACGTGTAACGTTATGTAGCACATCAGTATAACGTATAACACTATGTAGCGATTACGTTATAATGTGTGACATTATAAAGTATTACGTTATAATGTGTAACGTTATATAGTATTACGTTATAACGTGTAACGTTTTATTGTATTACGTTATAACGTGTAACGTTTTATAGTATTAGGTTACAACGTGTAACGTTATGTAGCACATCAGTCTAACGTATAACACTATGTAGTATTACGTTATAATGTGTGACATTATAAAGCATTACGTTATAATGTGTAACGTTATCTAGTATTACGTTATAACGTGTAACGTTATATAGTATTACGTTATAACGTGTAACGATATAAAGTATAACGTTATAACGTGTAACGTTATGTAGCACATCAGTGTAACGTATAACACTATGTAGCATTACGTTATAATGTGTGACATTATAAAGTATTACGTTATAACGTGTAACGTTATATAGTATTACGTTATAACGTGTAACGTGATATAGTATTACGTTATAACGTGTAACGTTTTATAGTATTACGTTATAACGTGTAACGTTATATAGTATTACGTTATAACGTGTAACGTCATATAGTATTACGTTATAACGTGTATCGTTATATATTATTGCGTTATAGCGTGTATCGTTATGTAGCACATCAGTATAACGTATAACACTATGTAGCATTACGTTATAATGTGTGACATTATAAAGTATTACGTTATAACGTGTAACGATATAAAGTATAACGTTACAACGTGTAACGTTATATAGTATTACGTTATAACGTGTAACGATATAAAGTATTACGTTATAACGTGTAACGTTATATAGTATTACGTTATAACGTGTAGCGTTCTATAGTATTACGTTATAACGCGTAACGTTTAATATTATTACGTTATAACGTGTGACGTTTTATAGTATTACGTTATAACGTGTAACGTTATATATTATTACGTTATAACGTGTAACGTTATGTAGCACATCAGTGTAACGTATAACACTATATAGTATTACGTTATAATGTGTGACATTATAAAGTATTACGTTATAACGTGTAACGTTTTATTGTATTACGTTATAACGTGTAACGTTATATAGTATTACGTTATAACGTGTAACGATATAAAGTATTACGTTATAACGTGTAACGTTATATAGTATTACGTTATAACGTGTAGCGTTCTATAGTATTACGTTATAACGCGTAACGTTTAATATTATTACGTTATAACGTGTGACGTTTTATAGTATTACGTTATAACATGTAACGTTATATAATATTACGTTATAACGTGTAACGTTATGTAGCACATCAGTGTAACGTATAACACTATATAGTATTACGTTATAATGTGTGACATTATAAAGTATTACGTTATAACGTGTAACGTTTTATTGTATTACGTTATAACGTGTAACGTTATATAGTATTACGTTATAACGTGTAACGATATAAAGTATTACGTTATAACGTGTAACGTTATATAGTATTACGTTATAACGTGTGACGTTATATAGTATTACGTTATAACGTGTAACGTTATATAGTATTACGTTATAACGTGTAACGTTATATAGTATTGCGTTATAACGTGTAACGTTATGTAGCACATCAGTATAACGTATAACACTATGTAGCATTACGTTATAATGTGTGACATTATAAAGTACTACGTTAAAACGTGTAACGTTATATAGTATTACGTTATAACGTGTAGCGTTCTATAGTATTACGTTATAACGCGTAACGTTATATATTATTACGTTATAACGTGTAACGTTATGTAGCACATCAGTCTAACGTATAACACTATGTAGTATTACGTTATAATGTGTGACATTGTAAAGTATTACGTTATAATGTGTAACGTTATATAGAATTACGTTATAACGTGTAACGTTTTATTGTATTACGTTATAACGTGTAACGTTATATTGTATTACGTTATAACGTGTAGCGTTCTATAGTATTACGTTATAACGCGTAACGTTATATATTATTACGTTTTAACGTGTAACGTTATGTAGCACATCAGTCTAACGTATAACACTATGTAGTATTACGTTATAATGTGTGACATTATAAAGTATTACGTTATAATGTAACGTTATATAGTATTACGTTATAACGTGTAACGATATAAAGTATTACGTTATAACGTGTAACGTTATATAGTATTACGTTATAACGTGTAACGTTATATAGTATTACGTTAAAACATATAACGTTATATAGTAATACGTTATAACGTGTAACGTTTTTTAGTATTAGGTTACAACGTGTAACGTTTTATATTATTACGTTTTAACGTATAACGGTATGTAGCACATCAGTATAACGTATAAAATTATGTGGCATTACGTTATAACGTGTAACGTTTTATTGTATTACGTTATAATGTGTAACGTTATATAGTATTACGTTATAACGTGTAATGTTATATAGTATTACGTTATAACGTGTAACGTCATATACTATTACGTTATAACGTGTATCGTTATATATTATTGCGTTATAACGTGTATCGTTATGTAGCACATCAGTATAACGTATAACACTATGTAGCATTACGTTATAATGTGTGACATTATAAAGTATTACGTTATAACGTGTAACGTTATATAGTATTACGTTATAACGTGTAACGTGATATAGTATTACGTTATAACGTGTAACGTTATATATTATTACGTTATAACGTGTAGCGTTATGTAGCACATCAGTATAACGTATAACACTATGTAGCATTACGTTATAACGTGTAACGTTTTATTGTATTACGTTATAACGTGTAACGTTATATAGTATTACGTTATAACGTGTAACGTTATATAGTATTACGTTATAACGTGTAACGTTTTATAGTATTACGTTATAACGTGTAACGTTATATAGTATTACGTTATAACGTGTAACGTCATATAGTATTACGTTATAACGTGTAACGTTATATAGTATTACGTTATAACGTGTAACGTTATATAGTATTACGTTCTAACGTGTAGCGTTCTATAGTATTACGTTATAACGCGTAACATTATATATTATTACGTTATAACGTGTAACGTTATGTAGCACATCAGTCTAACGTATAACACTATGTAGTATTACGTTATAATGTGTGACATTATAAAGTATTACGTTATAATGTGTAACGTTATCTAGTATTACGTTATAACGTGTAACGTTATATAGTATTACGTTATAACGTGTAACGATATAAAGTATAACGTTATAACGTGTAACGTTATATAGTATTACGTTATAACGTGTAATGTTATATAGTATTACGTTATAACGTGTAACGTTATATAGCATTACGTTATAACGTGTAACGTTATATAGTATTACGTTGTAACGTGTAGCGTTCTATAGTATTACGTTATAACGCGTAACATTATATATTATTACGTTATGACGTGTAACGTTATGTAGCACATCAGTCTAACGTATAACACTATGTAGTATTACGTTATAATGTGTGACATTATAAAGTATTACGTTATAATGTGTAACGTTATCTAGTATTACGTTATAACGTGTAACGTTATATAGTATTACGTTATAACGTGTAACGTTATATAGTATTACGTTATAACGTGTAACGTGATATAGTATTACGTTATAACGTGTAACGTTATATATTATTACGTTATAACGTGTAGCGTTATGTAGCACATCAGTATAACGTATAACACTATGTAGCATTACGTTATAACGTGTAACGTTTTATTGTATTACGTTATAACGTGTAACGTTATATAGTATTACGTTATAACGTGTAACGTTATATAGTATTACGTTATAACGTGTAACGTTTTATAGTATTACGTTATAACGTGTAACGTTATATAGTATTACGTTATAACGTGTAACGTCATATAGTATTACGTTATAACGTGTAACGTTATATAGTATTACGTTATAACGTGTAACGTTATATAGTATTACGTTCTAACGTGTAGCGTTCTATAGTATTACGTTATAACGCGTAACATTATATATTATTACGTTATAACGTGTAACGTTATGTAGCACATCAGTCTAACGTATAACACTATGTAGTATTACGTTATAATGTGTGACATTATAAAGTATTACGTTATAATGTGTAACGTTATCTAGTATTACGTTATAACGTGTAACGTTATATAGTATTACGTTATAACGTGTAACGATATAAAGTATAACGTTATAACGTGTAACGTTATATAGTATTACGTTATAACGTGTAATGTTATATAGTATTACGTTATAACGTGTAACGTTATATAGCATTACGTTATAACGTGTAACGTTATATAGTATTACGTTGTAACGTGTAGCGTTCTATAGTATTACGTTATAACGCGTAACATTATATATTATTACGTTATGACGTGTAACGTTATGTAGCACATCAGTCTAACGTATAACACTATGTAGTATTACGTTATAATGTGTGACATTATAAAGTATTACGTTATAATGTGTAACGTTATCTAGTATTACGTTATAACGTGTAACGTTATATAGTATTACGTTATAACGTGTAACGATATAAAGTATAACGTTATAACGTGTAACGTTATATAGTATTACGTTATAACGTGTAACGATATAAAGTATTACGTTATAACGTGTAACGTTATATAGTATTACGTTATAACGTGTAGCGTTCTATAGTATTACGTTATAACGCGTAATGTTTAATATTATTACGTTATAACGTGAAACGTTTTATAGTATTACGTTATAACGTGTAACGTTATATATTATTACGTTATAACGTGTAACGTTATGTAGCACATCAGTGTAACGTATAACACTATGTAGTATTACGTTATAATGTGTGACATTATAAAGTATTACGTTATAACGTGTAACGTTTTATTGTATTACGTTATAACGTGTAACGTTATATATTATTACGTTATAACGTGTAACGTTATGTAGCACATCAGTATAACGTATAACACTATGTAGCATTACGTTATAATGTGTGACATTATAAAGTATTACGTTATAATGTGTAACGTTATATAGTATTACGTTATAACGTGTAACGTTTTATTGTATTACGTTATAACGTGTAACGTTATATAGTATTACGTTATAACGTGTAGCGTTCTATAGTATTACGTTATAACGTGTAACGTTATATATTATTACGTTATAACGTGTAACGTTATGTAGCACATCAGTGTAACGTATAACACTATGTAGTATTACGTTATAATGTGTGACATTATAAAGTATTACGTTATAACGTGTAACGTTTTATTGTATTACGTTATAACGTGTAACGTTATATATTATTATGTTATAACGTGTAACGTTATGTAGCACATCAGTATAACGTATAACACTATGTAGCGATTACGTTATAATGTGTGATATTATAAAGTATTACGTTATAATGTGTAACGTTATATAGTATTACGTTATAACGTGTAGCGTTCTATAGTATTACGTTATAACGTGTAACGTTTTATAGTATTAGGTTACAACGTGTAACGTTTTATATTATTACGTTATAACGTATAACGGTATGTAGCACATCAGTATAACGTATAAAATTATGTGGTATTACGTTATAACGTGTAACGTTATATATTATTACGTTATAACGTGTAACGTTATGTAGCAAATCAGTATAACGTATAACACTATGTAGCATTACGTTATAATGTGTAACGTCATATAGTATTACGTTATAACGTGTAACGTTATATATTATTACGTTACAACGTGTATCGTTATGTAGCACATCAGTATAACGTATAACACTATGTAGCATTACGTTATAACGTGTAACGTTATATAGTATTACGTTATAACGTGTAACGTTATGTAGCACATCAGTCTAACGTATAACACTATGTAGTATTACGTTATAATATGTGACATTATAAAGTATTACGTTATAATATGTGACATTATAAAGTATTACGTTATAATGTGCAACGCTATATACTATTACGTTATAACGTGTAACATTTTATTGTATTACGTTATAACGTGTAATGTTATATAGTATTACGTTATAACGTGTAGCGTTCTATAGTATTACGTTATAACGCGTAACGTTATATATTATTACGTTACAACGTGTATCATTATGTAGCACATCAGTATAACGTATAACACTATGTAGCATTACGTTATAATGTGTGACATTATAAAGTATTACGTTATAATGTGTAACGTTATATAGTATTACGTTATAACGTGTAACGTTATATAGTATTACGTTATAACGTGTAACGTTATATAGTATTACGTTATAACGTGTAACGATATAAAGTATTACGTTATAACGTGTAACGTTATATAGTATTACGTTAAAACGTATAACGTTATATAGTAACACGTTATAACGTGTAACGTTTTATAGTATTAGGTTACAACGTGTAACGTTATATAGTATTACGTTATAACGTATAACGGTATGTAGCACATCAGTATAACGTATAAAATTATGTGGTATTACGTTATAACGTGTAACGTTATTAAGTATTACGTTATAACGTGTAACGTTTTATTGTATTACGTTATAACGTGTAACGTTATATAGTATTACGTTATAACGTCTAACGTTATATAGTATTGCGTTATAACGTCTAACGTTATATAGTATTACGTTATAACGTCTAACGTTATATAGTATTACCTTATAACGTGTAACGTTATATAGTATTACGTTATAACGTGTAACGTTATATATTATTACGTTATAACGTGTAACGTTATGTAGCACATCAGTATAACGTATAACACTATGTAGCATTACGTTATAATGTGTGACATTATAAAGTATTACGTTATAATGTGTAACGTTATATAGTATTACGTTATAACGTGTAACGTTATATAGTATTACGTTATAACGTGTAACGATATAATGTATTACGTTATAACGTGTAACGTTATATAGTATTACGTTATAACGTGTAACGTTATATAGTATTACGTTAAAACGTATAACGTTATATTCTAACACGTTATAACGTGTAACGTTTTATAGTATTAGGTTACAACGTGTAACGTTATACAGTATTACGTTATAACGTATAACGGTATGTAGCACATGAGTATAACGTATAAAATTATGTGGTATTACGTTATAACGTATAACGTTTTATTGTATTACGTTATAACGTGTAACGTTACATAGTATTACGTTATAACGTGTAACGTTATGTAGCACATCAGTGTAACGTATAACACTATGTAGTATTACGTTATAATGTGTGACATTGTAAAGTATTACGTTATAATGTGTAACGTTATATAGAATTACGTTATAACGTGTAACGTTTCATTGTATTACGTTATAACGTGTAACGTTATATAGTATTACGTTATAACGTGTAGCGTTCTATAGTATTACGTTATAACGTGTAACGTTATGTAGCACATCAGTGTAACGTATAACACTATGTAGTATTACGTTATAATGTGTGACATTATAAAGTATTACGTTATAACGTGTAACGTTTTATTGTATTACGTTATAACGTGTAACGTTATATATTATTACGTTATAACGTGTAACGTTATATAGTATTACGTTATAACGTGTAGCGTTCTATAGTATTACGTTATAACGTGTAACGTTATGTAGCACATCAGTGTAACGTATAACACTATGTAGTATTACGTTATAATGTGTGACATTGTAAAGTATTACGTTATAATGTGTAACGTTATATAGAATTACGTTATAACGTGTAACGTTTTATTGTATTACGTTATAACGTGTAACGTTATATAGTATTACGTTATAACGTGTAGCGTTCTATAGTATTACGTTATAACGCGTAACGTTATATATTATTACGTTTTAACGTGTAACGTTATGTAGCACATCAGTCTAACGTATAACACTATGTAGTATTACGTTATAATGTGTGACATTATAAAGTATTACGTTGTAATGTGTAACGTTTTATTGTATTACGTTATAACGTGTAACGTTATATAGTATTACGTTAAAATGTATAACGTTATATTCTAACACGTTATAACGTGTAACGTTTTATAGTATTAGGTTACAACGTGTAACGTTATACAGTATTACGTTATAACGTATAACGGTATGTAGCACATGAGTATAACGTATAAAATTATGTGGTATTACGTTATAACGTATAACGTTTTATTGTATTACGTTATAACGTGTAACGTTACATAGTATTACGTTATAACGTGTAACGTTATGTAGCACATCAGTGTAACGTATAACACTATGTAGTATTACGTTATAATGTGTGACATTGTAAAGTATTACGTTATAGTGTGTAACGTTATATAGAATTACGTTATAACGTGTAACGTTATGTAGCACATCAGTGTAACGTATAACACTATGTAGTATTACGTTATAATGTGTGACATTGTAAAGTATTACGTTATAACGTGTAACGTTTTATTGTATTACGTTATAACGTGTAACGTTATATATTATTACGTTATAACGTGTAACGTTTTATTGTATTACGTTATAACGTGTAACGTTATATAGTATTACGTTATAACGTGTAGCGTTCTATAGTATTACGTTATAACGTGTAACGTTATGTAGCACATCAGTGTAACGTATAACACTATGTAGTATTACGTTATAATGTGTGACATTATAAAGTATTACGTTATAACGTGTAACGTTTTATTGTATTACGTTATAACGTGTAACGTTATATATTATTACGTTATAACGTGTAACGTTATATAGTATTACGTTATAACGTGTAGCGTTCTATAGTATTACGTTATAACGCGTAACGTTATATAGTATTACGTTATAACGTGTAACGTTATGTAGCACATCAGTGTAACGTATAACACTATGTAGTATTACGTTATAATGTGTGACATTGTAAAGTATTACGTTATAATGTGTAACGTTATATAGAATTACGTTATAACGTGTAACGTTTTATTGCATTACGTTATAACGTGTAACGTTATATAGTATTACGTTATAACGTGTAGCGTTCTATAGTATTACGTTATAACGCGTAACGTTATATATTATTACGTTTTAACGTGTAACGTTATGTAGCACATCAGTCTAACGTATAACACTATGTAGTATTACGTTATAATGTGTGACATTATAAAGTATTACGTTATAATGTGTAACGTTTTATTGTATTACGTTATAACGTGTAACGTTATATAGTATTACGTTATAACGTGTAACGTTATATAGTATTACGTTATAACGTATATCGTTATATATTATTACGTTATAACGTGTAATGTTATATAGTATTACGTTATAACGTGTAACGTTTTATTGTATTACGTTATAACGTGTAACGTTTGATATTATTACGTTTTAACGTATAACGGTATGTAGCACATCAGTATAACGTATAACACTATGTAGCATTACGTTATAACGTGTATCGTTTTATTGTATTACGTTATAACGTGTAACGATATATATTATTACGTTATAACGTGTAACGTTTTATAGTATTACGTTATAACGTGTAATGTTATATAGTATTACGTTATAACGTGTAACGTTATATAGTATTACGTTATAACGTGTAACGTTATATAGTATTACGTTGTAACGTGTAGCGTTCTATAGTATTACGTTATAACGCGTAACATTATATATTATTACGTTATAACGTGTAACGTTATGTAGCACATCAGTCTAACGTATAACACTATGTAGTATTACGTTATAATGTGTGACATTATTTTAGTATTACGTTATAATGTGTAACGTTATCTAGTATTACGTTATAACGTGTAACGTTATATAGTATTACGTTATAACGTGTAACGATATAAAGTATAACGTTATAACGTGTAACGTTATATAGTATTACGTTATAACGTGTAACGTCATATAGTATTACGTTATAACGTCTAACGTTATATAGTATTGCGTTATAACGTCTAACGTTATATAGTATTACGTTATAACGTCTAACGTTATATAGTATTACGTTATAACGTGTAACGTTATATAGTATTACGTTATAACGTGTAACGTTATATATTATTACGTTATAACGTGTAACGTTATGTAGCACATCAGTATAACGTATAACACTATGTAGCATTACGTTATAATGTGTGACACTATAAAGTATTACGTTATAATGTGTAACGTTATATAGTATTACGTTATAACGTGTAACGTTATATAGTATTACGTTATAACGTGTAACGATATAATGTATTACGTTATAACGTGTAACGTTATATAGTATTACGTTATAACGTGTAACGTTATATAGTATTACGTTAAAACGTATAACGTTATATTGTAACACGTTATAACGTGTAACGTTTTATAGTATTAGGTTACAACGTGTAACGTTATACAGTATTACGTTATAACGTATAACGGTATGTAGCACATGAGTATAACGTATAAAATTATGTGGTATTACGTTATAACGTGTAACGTTTTATTGTATTACGTTATAACGTGTAACGTTACATAGTATTACGTTATAACGTGTAACGTTATATAGTATTACGTTATAACGTATAACGTTATATATTATTACGTTATAACGTGTAATGTTATATAGTATTACGTTATAACGTGTAACGTGATATACCATTACGTTATAACGTGTAACGTTTTATTGTATTACGTTATAACGTGTAGCGTTCTATAGTATTACGTTAAAACGCGTAACGTTATATATTATTACGTTATAACGTGTAACGTTATATAGTATTACGTTATAACGTGTAACGATATAAAGTATAACGTTATAACGTGTAACGTTATATAGTATTACGTTATAACGTGTAACGTTATGTAGCACATCAGTCTAACGTATAACACTATGTAGTATTACGTTATAATATGTGACATTATAAAGTATTACGTTATAATATGTGACATTATAAAGTATTACGTTATAATGTGCAACGCTATATACTATTACGTTATAACGTGTAACATTTTATTGTATTACGTTATAACTTGTAATGTTATATAGTATTACGTTATAACGTGTAGCGTTCTATAGTATTACGTTATAACGCGTAACGTTATATATTATTACGTTACAACGTGTATCGTTATGTAGCACATCAGTATAACGTATAACACTATGTAGCATTACGTTATAATGTGTGACATTATAAAGTATTACGTTATAATGTGTAACGTTATATAGTATTACGTTATAACGTGTAACGTTATATAGTATTACGTTATAACGTGTAACGATATAAAGTATTACGTTATAACGTGTAACGTTATATAGTATTACGTTATAACGTGTAACGTTATATAGTATTACGTTAGAACGTATAACGTTATATAGTAACACGTTATAACGTGTAACGTTTTATAGTATTAGGTTACAACGTGTAACGTTATATAGTATTACGTTATAACGTATAACGGTATGTAGCACATCAGTATAACGTATAAAATTATGTGGTATTACGTTATAATGTGTAACGTTATTAAGTATTACGTTATAACGTGTAACGTTTTATTGTATTACGTTATAACGTGTAACGTTATATAGTATTACGTTATAACGTCTAACGTTATATAGTATTGCGTTATAACGTCTAACGTTATATAGTATTACGTTATAACGTCTAACGTTATATAGTATTACGTTATAACGTCTAACGTTATATAGTATTACGTTATAACGTGTAACGTTATATAGTATTACGTTATAACGTGTAACGTTATATATTATTACGTTATAACGTGTAACGTTATGTAGCACATCAGTATAACGTATAACACTATGTAGCATTACATTATAATGTGTGACACTATAATGTATTACGTTATAATGTGTAACGTTATATAGTATTACGTTATAACGTGTAACGTTATATAGTATTACGTTATAACGTGTAACGATATAATGTATTACGTTATAACGTGTAACGTTATATAGTATTACGTTATAACGTGTAACGTTATATAGTATTACGTTAAAACGTATAACGTTATATTGTAACACGTTATAACGTGTAACGTTTTATAGTATTAGGTTACAACGTGTAACGTTATACAGTATTACGTTATAACGTATAACGGTATGTAGCACATGAGTATAACGTATAAAATTATGTGGTATTATGTTATAACGTGTAACGTTTTATTGTATTACGTTATAACGTGTAACGTTACATAGTATTACGTTATAACGTGTAACGTTATATAGTATTACGTTATAACGTATAACGTTATATATTATTACGTTATAACGTGTAATGTTATATAGTATTACGTTATAACGTGTAACGTGATATACCATTACGTTATAACGTGTAACGTTTTATTGTATTACGTTATAACGTGTAGCGTTCTATAGTATTACGTTAAAACGCGTAACGTTATATATTATTACGTTATAACGTGTAACGTTATATAGTATTACGTTATAACGTGTAACGATGTAAAGTATAACGTTATAACGTGTAACGTTATATAGTATTACGTTATAACGTGTAACGTTATGTAGCACATCAGTCTAACGTAGAACACTATGTAGTATTACGTTATAATGTGTGACATTATAAAGTATTACGTTATAATGTGTAACGTTATATAGTATTACGTTATAACGTGTAACGTTATATAGTATTACGTTATAACGTGTAACGATATAAAGTATTAGGTTATAACGTGTAACGTTATATAGTATTACGTTATAACGTGTAACGTTATATAGTATTACGTTAAAACATATAACGTTATATAGTAATACGTTATAACGTGTAACGTTTTATAGTATTAGGTTACAACGTGTAACGTTTTATATTATTACGTTATAACATATAACGGTATGTAGCACATCAGTATAACGTATAAAATTATGTGGTATTACGTTATTACGTGTAACGTTTTATTGTATTACGTTATAACGTGTAACGTTCTATAGTATTACGTTATAACGCGTAACGTTATATATTATTACGTTATAACGTGTATCGTTATATATTATTACGTTATAACGTGTAACGTTATGTAGCTCATCAGTATAACGTATAACACTATGTAGCATTACGTTATAATGTGTGACATTATAAAGTACTACGTTATAACGTGTAACGTTATATAGTATTACATTATAACGTGTAGCGTTCTATAGTATTACGTTATAACGCGTAACGTTATATATTATTACGTTATAACGTGTAACGTTATGTAGCACATCAGTCTAACGTATAACACTATGTAGTATTACGTTATAATGTGTGACATTATAAAGTATTACGCTATAATGTGTAACGTTATATAGTATTACGTTATAACGTGTAACGTTTTATTGTATTACGTTATAACGCGTGGCGTTATATATTATTACGTTATAACGTGTAACGTTATGTAGCACATCAGTCTAACGTATAACACTATGTAGTATTACGTTATAATGTGTGACATTATAAAGTATTACGTTATAATGTGTAACGTTATATAGTATTACGTTATAACGTGTAACGTTACATAGTATTACGTTATAACGTGTAACGTTATATAGTATTACGTTAAAACATATAACGCTATATATAGTAATACGTTATAACGTGTAACGTTTTATAGTATTAGGTTACAACGTGTAACGTTATATAGTATTACGTTATAACGTATAACGGTATGTAGCACATCAGTATAACGTATAAAATTATGTGGTATTACGTTATAACGTGTAACGTTTTATTGTATTACGTTATAACGTGTAACGTTATATAGTATTACGTTATAACGTGTAACGTTATATAGTATTACGTTATAACGTGTAACGTTATATAGTATTACGTTATAACGTGTAACGTCATATAGTATTACGTTATAACGTGTAACGTTATATATTATTACGTTATAACGTGTATCGTTATGTAGCACATCAGTATAACGTATAACACTATGTAGCATTACGTTATAATGTGTGACATTATAAAGTATTACGTTATAACGTGTAACGTTATATAGTATTACGTTAAAACATATAACGTTATATAGTAATACGTTATAACGTGTAACGTTTTATAGTATTAGGTTACAACGTGTAACGTTAGATAGTATTACGTTATAACGTATAACGGTATGTAGCACATCAGTATAACGTATAACACTATGTAGCATTACGTTATAACGAGTAACGTTATTAAGTATTACGTTATAACGTGTAACGTTTTATTGTATTACGTTATAACGTGTAACGTTATATAGTATTACGTTATAACGTCTAACGTTATATAGTGTTACGTTATAACGTGTAACGTTATATAGTATTACGTTATAACGTGTAACGTTATATATTATTACGTTATAACGTGTAACGTCATATAGTATTACGTTATAACGTGTAACGTTATATATTATTACGTTATAACGTGTAATGTTATATAGTATTACGTTATAACGTGTAACGTGATATAGTATTACGTTATAACGTGTAACCTTATATATTATTACGCTATAACGTGTAACGTTATGTAGCACATCAGTATAACGTTTAACACTATGTAGCATTACGTTATAACGTGTAGCGTTCTACAGTATTACGTTATAACGCGTAACGTTGTATATTATTACGTTATAACGTGTAACGTTATGTAGCACATCAGTCTAACGTATAACACTATGTAGTATTACGTTATAACGTGTAACGTTATATAGTATTACGTTATAACGTGTAACGTTTTATTGTATTACGTTATAACGTGTAACGTTATATAGTATTACGTTATAACGTGTAACGATATAAAGTATTACGTTATAACGTGTAACGTTATATAGTATTACGTTATAACGTGTAACGTTATATTGTATTACGTTATAACGTGTAGCGTTCTATAGTATTACGTTATAACGCGTAACGTTATATATTATTACGTTATAACGTGTAACGTTATGTAGCACACCAGTCTAACGTATAACACTATGTAGTATTACGTTATAATGTGTAACGTTATATAGTTTTACGTTATAACGTGTAACGTTTTATTGTATTACGTTATAACGTGTAACGTTATATTGTATTACGTTATAACGTGTAGCGTTCTATAGTATTACGTTATAACGCGTAACGTTATATATTATTACGTTATAACGTGTAACGTTACGTAGCACATCAGTATAACGTATAAAATTATGTGGTATTACGTTATAACGTGTAACGTTATATAGTATTACGTTATAACGTGTAACGTTATATAGTATTACGTTATAACGTCTAACGTTATATAGTATTACGTTATAACGTGTAACGTTATATATTATTACGTTATAACGTGTAACGTCATATAGTATTACGTTATAACGTGTAACATTATATAGTATTACGTTATAACGTCTAACGTTATATAGTATTACGTTATAACGTGTAATGTTATATAGTATTACGTTATAACGTGTAACGTTATATATTATTACGTTATAACGTGTAACGTCATATAGTATTACGTTATAACGTGTAACGTTATATATTATTACGTTATAACGTGTAACGTTATATATTATTACGTTATAACGTGTATCGTTATATATTATTACGTTATAACGTGTAACGTTATGTAGCTCATCAGTATAACGTATAACACTATGTAGCATTACGTTATAATGTGTGACATTATAAAGTACTGCGTTACAACGTGTAACGTTATATAGTATTACGTTATAACGTGTAACGTTATATATTATTACGTTATAACGTGTAACGTTATATATTATTACGTTATAACGTGTATCGTTATATATTATTACGTTATAACGTGTAACGTTATGTAGCTCATCAGTATAACGTATAACACTATGTAGCATTACGTTATAATGTGTGACATTATAAAGTACTGCGTTACAACGTGTAACGTTATATAGTATTACGTTATAACGTGTAGCGTTCTATAGTATTACGTTATAACGTGTAACGTTATATAGTATTACGTTATAACGTGTAGCGTTCTATAGTATTACGTTAAAACATATAACGTTATATAGTAATACGTTATAACGTGTAACGTTTTATAGTAATAGGTTACAACGTGTAACGTTATATAGTATTACGTTATAACGTGTAGCGTTCTATAGTATTACGTTATAACGCGTAACGTTATATATTATTACGTTATAACGTGTAACGTTATGTAGCACATCAGTCTAACGTATAACACTATGTAGTATTACGTTATAATGTGTGACATTATAAAGTATTACGTTATAATGTGTAACGTTATATAGTATTACGTTATAACGTGTAACGTTATATAGTATTACGTTATAACGTGTAACGTTATATAGTATTACGTTATAAGGTGTAACGATATAAAGTATCACGTTATAACGTGTAACGTTATATAGTATTACGTTATAACGTGTAACGTTATATAGTATTACGTTAAAACATATAACGTTATATAGTAATACGTTATAACGTGTAACGTTTTATAGTATTAGGTTACAACGTGTAACGTTATATAGTATTACGTTATAACGTATAACGGTATGTAGCACATCAGTATAACGTATAAAATTATGTGGTATTACGTTATAACGTGTAACGTTTTATTGTATTACGTTATAACGTGTAACGTTATATAGTATTACGTTATAACGTGTAACGTTATATAGTATTACGTTATAACGTGTAACGTTATATAGTATTACGTTATAACGTGTAACGTCATATAGTATTACGTTATAACGTGTAACGTTATATATTATTACGTTATAACGTGTATCGTTATATATTATTACGTTATAACCTGTAACGTTATGTAGCTCATCAGTATAACGTATAACACTATGTAGTATTACGTTATAATGTGTGACATTATAAAGTATTACGATATAACGTGTAACGTTATATAGTATTACGTTAAAACATATAACGTTATATAGTAATACGTTATAACGTGTAACGTTTTATAGTATTAGGTTACAACGTGCAACGTTATATAGTATTACGTTATAACGTATAACGGTATGTAGCACATCAGTATAACGTATAAAATTATGTGGTATTACGTTATAACGTGTAACGTTTTATTGTATTACGTTATAACGTGTAACGTTATATAGTATTACGTTATAACGTGTAACGTCATATAGTATTACGTTATAACGTGTAACGTTATGTAGCTCATCAGTATAACGTATAACACTATGTAGCATTACGTTATAATGTGTGACATTATAAAGTACTACGTTATAACGTGTAACGTTATATAGTATTACGTTATAACGTGTAACGTTTTATAGTATTAGGTTACAACGTGTAACGTTATATAGTATTACGTTATAACGTGTAGCGTTCTATAGTATTACGTTATAACGCGTAACGTTATATATTATTACGTTATAACGTGTAACGTTATGTAGCACATCAGTCTAACGTATAACACTATGTAGTATTACGTTATAATGTGTGACATTATAAAGTATTACGTTATAATGTGTAACGTTATATAGTATTACGTTATAACGTGTAACGTTATATAGTATTACGTTATAAGGTGTAACGATATAAAGTATCACGTTATAACGTGTAACGTTATATAGTATTACGTTATAACGTGTAACGTTATATAGTATTACGTTAAAACATATAACGTTATATAGTAATACGTTATAACGTGTAACGTTTTATAGTATTAGGTTACAACGTGTAACGTTATATAGTATTACGTTATAACGTATAACGGTATGTAGCACATCAGTATAACGTATAAAATTATGTGGTATTACGTTATAACGTGTAACGTTTTATTGTATTACGTTATAACGTGTAACGTTATATAGTATTACGTTATAACGTGTAACGTTATATATTATTACGTTATAACGTGTATCGTTATATATTATTACGTTATAACCTGTAACGTTATGTAGCTCATCAGTATAACGTATAACACTATGTAGCATTACATTATAATGTGTGACATTATAAAGTACTACGTTACAACGTGTAACGTTATATAGTATTACGTTATAACGTGTAGCGTTCTATAGTATTACGTTATAACGTGTAACGTTATATAGTATTACGTTATAACGTGTAGCGTACTATAGTATTACGATAAAACATATAACGTTATATAGTAATACGTTATAACGTGTAACGTCATATAGTATTACGTTATAACGTGTAACGTTATATATTATTACGTTATAACGTGTATCGTTATATATTATTACGTTATAACCTGTAACGTTATGTAGCTCATCAGTATAACGTATAACACTATGTAGCATTACATTATAATGTGTGACATTATAAAGTACTACGTTACAACGTGTAACGTTATATAGTATTACGTTATAACGTGTAGCGTTCTATAGTATTACGTTATAACGTGTAACGTTATATAGTATTACGTTATAACGTGTAACGTCATATAGTATTACGTTATAACGTGTAACGTTATATATTATTACGTTATAACGGGTATCGTTATGTAGCACATCAGTATAACGTATAACACTACGTAGCATTACGTTATAATGTGTGACATTATAAAGTATTACGTTATAACGTGTAACGTTATATAGTACTACGTTATAACGTGCAACGTTATATAGTATTACGTTATAACGGCTAACGTTATATAGTATTACGTTATAACGTGTAACGTTCTATAGTATTACGTTATAACGCGTAACGTTATATATTATTACGTTATAACGTGTAACGTTATGTAGCACATCAGTCTAACGTATGACACTATGTAGTATTACGTTATAATGTGTGACATTATAAAGTATTACGTTATAATGTGTAACGTTATATAGTATTACGTTATAACGTGTAACGTTATATAGTATTACGTTATAAGGTGTAACGATATAAAGTATCACGTTATAACGTGTAACGTTATATAGTATTACGTTATAACGTGTAACGTTATATAGTATTACGTTAAAACATATAACGTTATATAGTAATACGTTATAACGTGTAACGTTTTATAGTATTAGGTTACAACGTGTAACGTTATATAGTATTACGTTATAACGTATAACGGTATGTAGCACATCAGTATAACGTATAAAATTATGTGGTATTACGTTATAACGTGTAACGTTTTATTGTGTTACGTTATAACGTGAAACGTTATATAGTATTACGTTATAACGGGTATCGTTATGTAGCACATCAGTATAACGTATAACACTATGTAGCATTACGTTATAATGTGTGACATTATAAAGTACTGCGTTACAACGTGTAACGTTATATAGTATTACGTTATAACGTGTAACGTTATATATTATTACGTTATAACGTGTAACGTTATATATTATTACGTTATAACGTGTAACGTCATATAGTATTACGTTATAACGTGTAACATTATATAGTATTACGTTATAACGTCTAACGTTATATAGTATTACGTTATAACGTGTAATGTTATATAGTATTACGTTATAACGTGTAACGTTATATATTATTACGTTATAACGTGTAACGTCATATAGTATTACGTTATAACGTGTAACGTTATATATTATTACGTTATAACGTGTAACGTTATATATTATTACGTTATAACGTGTATCGTTATATATTATTACGTTATAACGTGTAACGTTATGTAGCTCATCAGTATAACGTATAACACTATGTAGCATTACGTTATAATGTGTGACATTATAAAGTACTGCGTTACAACGTGTAACGTTATATAGTATTACGTTATAACGTGTAACGTTATATATTATTACGTTATAACGTGTAACGTTATATATTATTACGTTATAACGTGTATCGTTATATATTATTACGTTATAACGTGTAACGTTATGTAGCTCATCAGTATAACGTATAACACTATGTAGCATTACGTTATAATGTGTGACATTATAAAGTACTGCGTTACAACGTGTAACGTTATATAGTATTACGTTATAACGTGTAGCGTTCTATAGTATTACGTTATAACGTGTAACGTTATATAGTATTACGTTATAACGTGTAGCGTTCTATAGTATTACGTTAAAACATATAACGTTATATAGTAATACGTTATAACGTGTAACGTTTTATAGTAATAGGTTACAACGTGTAACGTTATATAGTATTACGTTATAACGTGTAGCGTTCTATAGTATTACGTTATAACGCGTAACGTTATATATTATTACGTTATAACGTGTAACGTTATGTAGCACATCAGTCTAACGTATAACACTATGTAGTATTACGTTATAATGTGTGACATTATAAAGTATTACGTTATAATGTGTAACGTTATATAGTATTACGTTATAACGTGTAACGTTATATAGTATTACGTTATAACGTGTAACGTTATATAGTATTACGTTATAAGGTGTAACGATATAAAGTATCACGTTATAACGTGTAACGTTATATAGTATTACGTTATAACGTGTAACGTTATATAGTATTACGTTAAAACATATAACGTTATATAGTAATACGTTATAACGTGTAACGTTTTATAGTATTAGGTTACAACGTGTAACGTTATATAGTATTACGTTATAACGTATAACGGTATGTAGCACATCAGTATAACGTATAAAATTATGTGGTATTACGTTATAACGTGTAACGTTTTATTGTATTACGTTATAACGTGTAACGTTATATAGTATTACGTTATAACGTGTAACGTTATATAGTATTACGTTATAACGTGTAACGTTATATAGTATTACGTTATAACGTGTAACGTCATATAGTATTACGTTATAACGTGTAACGTTATATATTATTACGTTATAACGTGTATCGTTATATATTATTACGTTATAACCTGTAACGTTATGTAGCTCATCAGTATAACGTATAACACTATGTAGTATTACGTTATAATGTGTGACATTATAAAGTATTACGATATAACGTGTAACGTTATATAGTATTACGTTAAAACATATAACGTTATATAGTAATACGTTATAACGTGTAACGTTTTATAGTATTAGGTTACAACGTGCAACGTTATATAGTATTACGTTATAACGTATAACGGTATGTAGCACATCAGTATAACGTATAAAATTATGTGGTATTACGTTATAACGTGTAACGTTTTATTGTATTACGTTATAACGTGTAACGTTATATAGTATTACGTTATAACGTGTAACGTCATATAGTATTACGTTATAACGTGTAACGTTATGTAGCTCATCAGTATAACGTATAACACTATGTAGCATTACGTTATAATGTGTGACATTATAAAGTACTACGTTACAACGTGTAACGTTATATAGTATTACGTTATAACGTGTAACGTTTTATAGTATTAGGTTACAACGTGTAACGTTATATAGTATTACGTTATAACGTGTAGCGTTCTATAGTATTACGTTATAACGCGTAACGTTATATGTTATTACGTTATAACGTGTAACGTTATGTAGCACATCAGTCTAACGTATAACACTATGTAGTATTACGTTATAATGTGTGACATTATAAAGTATTACGTTATAATGTGTAACGTTATATAGTATTACGTTATAACGTGTAACGTTATATAGTATTACGTTATAAGGTGTAACGATATAAAGTATCACGTTATAACGTGTAACGTTATATAGTATTACGTTATAACGTGTAACGTTATATAGTATTACGTTAAAACATATAACGTTATATAGTAATACGTTATAACGTGTAACGTTTTATAGTATTAGGTTACAACGTGTAACGTTATATAGTATTACGTTATAACGTATAACGGTATGTAGCACATCAGTATAACGTATAAAATTATGTGGTATTACGTTATAACGTGTAACGTTTTATTGTATTACGTTATAACGTGTAACGTTATATAGTATTACGTTATAACGTGTAACGTTATATATTATTACGTTATAACGTGTATCGTTATATATTATTACGTTATAACCTGTAACGTTATGTAGCTCATCAGTATAACGTATAACACTATGTAGCATTACATTATAATGTGTGACATTATAAAGTACTACGTTACAACGTGTAACGTTATATAGTATTACGTTATAACGTGTAGCGTTCTATAGTATTACGTTATAACGTGTAACGTTATATAGTATTACGTTATAACGTGTAACGTTATATAGTATTACGTTATAACGTGTAACGTTATATAGTATTACGTTAAAACATATAACGTTATATAGTAATACGTTATAACGTGTAACGTTTTATAGTATTAGGTTACAACGTGTAACGTTATATAGTATTACGTTATAACGTATAACGGTATGTAGCACATCAGTATAACGTATAAAATTATGTGGTATTACGTTATAACGTGTAACGTTTTATTGTATTACGTTATAACGTGTAACGTTATATAGTATTACGTTATAACGTGTAACGTTATATAGTATTACGTTATAACGTGTAACGTTATATAGTATTACGTTATAACGTGTAACGTCATATAGTATTACGTTATAACGTGTAACGTTATATATTATTACGTTATAACGTGTATCGTTATATATTATTACGTTATAACCTGTAACGTTATGTAGCTCATCAGTATAACGTATAACACTATGTAGTATTACGTTATAATGTGTGACATTATAAAGTATTACGATATAACGTGTAACGTTATATAGTATTACGTTAAAACATATAACGTTATATAGTAATACGTTATAACGTGTAACGTTTTATAGTATTAGGTTACAACGTGCAACGTTATATAGTATTACGTTATAACGTATAACGGTATGTAGCACATCAGTATAACGTATAAAATTATGTGGTATTACGTTATAACGTGTAACGTTTTATTGTATTACGTTATAACGTGTAACGTTATATAGTATTACGTTATAACGTGTAACGTCATATAGTATTACGTTATAACGTGTAACGTTATGTAGCTCATCAGTATAACGTATAACACTATGTAGCATTACGTTATAATGTGTGACATTATAAAGTACTACGTTACAACGTGTAACGTTATATAGTATTACGTTATAACGTGTAACGTTTTATAGTATTAGGTTACAACGTGTAACGTTATATAGTATTACGTTATAACGTGTAGCGTTCTATAGTATTACGTTATAACGCGTAACGTTATATATTATTACGTTATAACGTGTAACGTTATGTAGCACATCAGTCTAACGTATAACACTATGTAGTATTACGTTATAATGTGTGACATTATAAAGTATTACGTTATAATGTGTAACGTTATATAGTATTACGTTATAACGTGTAACGTTATATAGTATTACGTTATAAGGTGTAACGATATAAAGTATCACGTTATAACGTGTAACGTTATATAGTATTACGTTATAACGTGTAACGTTATATAGTATTACGTTAAAACATATAACGTTATATAGTAATACGTTATAACGTGTAACGTTTTATAGTATTAGGTTACAACGTGTAACGTTATATAGTATTACGTTATAACGTATAACGGTATGTAGCACATCAGTATAACGTATAAAATTATGTGGTATTACGTTATAACGTGTAACGTTTTATTGTATTACGTTATAACGTGTAACGTTATATAGTATTACGTTATAACGTGTAACGTTATATATTATTACGTTATAACGTGTATCGTTATATATTATTACGTTATAACCTGTAACGTTATGTAGCTCATCAGTATAACGTATAACACTATGTAGCATTACATTATAATGTGTGACATTATAAAGTACTACGTTACAACGTGTAACGTTATATAGTATTACGTTATAACGTGTAGCGTTCTATAGTATTACGTTATAACGTGTAACGTTATATAGTATTACGTTATAACGTGTAGCGTACTATAGTATTACGATAAAACATATAACGTTATATAGTAATACGTTATAACGTGTAACGTCATATAGTATTACGTTATAACGTGTAACGTTATATATTATTACGTTATAACGTGTATCGTTATATATTATTACGTTATAACCTGTAACGTTATGTAGCTCATCAGTATAACGTATAACACTATGTAGCATTACATTATAATGTGTGACATTATAAAGTACTACGTTACAACGTGTAACGTTATATAGTATTACGTTATAACGTGTAGCGTTCTATAGTATTACGTTATAACGTGTAACGTTATATAGTATTACGTTATAACGTGTAACGTCATATAGTATTACGTTATAACGTGTAACGTTATATATTATTACGTTATAACGGGTATCGTTATGTAGCACATCAGTATAACGTATAACACTACGTAGCATTACGTTATAATGTGTGACATTATAAAGTATTACGTTATAACGTGTAACGTTATATAGTACTACGTTATAACGTGCAACGTTATATAGTATTACGTTATAACGGCTAACGTTATATAGTATTACGTTATAACGTGTAACGTTCTATAGTATTACGTTATAACGCGTAACGTTATATATTATTACGTTATAACGTGTAACGTTATGTAGCACATCAGTCTAACGTATGACACTATGTAGTATTACGTTATAATGTGTGACATTATAAAGTATTACGTTATAATGTGTAACGTTATATAGTATTACGTTATAACGTGTAACGTTATATAGTATTACGTTATAAGGTGTAACGATATAAAGTATCACGTTATAACGTGTAACGTTATATAGTATTACGTTATAACGTGTAACGTTATATAGTATTACGTTAAAACATATAACGTTATATAGTAATACGTTATAACGTGTAACGTTTTATAGTATTAGGTTACAACGTGTAACGTTATATAGTATTACGTTATAACGTATAACGGTATGTAGCACATCAGTATAACGTATAAAATTATGTGGTATTACGTTATAACGTGTAACGTTTTATTGTGTTACGTTATAACGTGAAACGTTATATAGTATTACGTTATAACGGGTATCGTTATGTAGCACATCAGTATAACGTATAACACTATGTAGCATTACGTTATAATGTGTGACATTATAAAGTACTGCGTTACAACGTGTAACGTTATATAGTATTACGTTATAACGTGTAACGTTATATATTATTACGTTATAACGTGTAACGTTATATATTATTACGTTATAACGTGTAACGTCATATAGTATTACGTTATAACGTGTAACATTATATAGTATTACGTTATAACGTCTAACGTTATATAGTATTACGTTATAACGTGTAATGTTATATAGTATTACGTTATAACGTGTAACGTTATATATTATTACGTTATAACGTGTAACGTCATATAGTATTACGTTATAACGTGTAACGTTATATATTATTACGTTATAACGTGTAACGTTATATATTATTACGTTATAACGTGTATCGTTATATATTATTACGTTATAACGTGTAACGTTATGTAGCTCATCAGTATAACGTATAACACTATGTAGCATTACGTTATAATGTGTGACATTATAAAGTACTGCGTTACAACGTGTAACGTTATATAGTATTACGTTATAACGTGTAACGTTATATATTATTACGTTATAACGTGTAACGTTATATATTATTACGTTATAACGTGTATCGTTATATATTATTACGTTATAACGTGTAACGTTATGTAGCTCATCAGTATAACGTATAACACTATGTAGCATTACGTTATAATGTGTGACATTATAAAGTACTGCGTTACAACGTGTAACGTTATATAGTATTACGTTATAACGTGTAGCGTTCTATAGTATTACGTTATAACGTGTAACGTTATATAGTATTACGTTATAACGTGTAGCGTTCTATAGTATTACGTTAAAACATATAACGTTATATAGTAATACGTTATAACGTGTAACGTTTTATAGTAATAGGTTACAACGTGTAACGTTATATAGTATTACGTTATAACGTGTAGCGTTCTATAGTATTACGTTATAACGCGTAACGTTATATATTATTACGTTATAACGTGTAACGTTATGTAGCACATCAGTCTAACGTATAACACTATGTAGTATTACGTTATAATGTGTGACATTATAAAGTATTACGTTATAATGTGTAACGTTATATAGTATTACGTTATAACGTGTAACGTTATATAGTATTACGTTATAACGTGTAACGTTATATAGTATTACGTTATAAGGTGTAACGATATAAAGTATCACGTTATAACGTGTAACGTTATATAGTATTACGTTATAACGTGTAACGTTATATAGTATTACGTTAAAACATATAACGTTATATAGTAATACGTTATAACGTGTAACGTTTTATAGTATTAGGTTACAACGTGTAACGTTATATAGTATTACGTTATAACGTATAACGGTATGTAGCACATCAGTATAACGTATAAAATTATGTGGTATTACGTTATAACGTGTAACGTTTTATTGTATTACGTTATAACGTGTAACGTTATATAGTATTACGTTATAACGTGTAACGTTATATAGTATTACGTTATAACGTGTAACGTTATATAGTATTACGTTATAACGTGTAACGTCATATAGTATTACGTTATAACGTGTAACGTTATATATTATTACGTTATAACGTGTATCGTTATATATTATTACGTTATAACCTGTAACGTTATGTAGCTCATCAGTATAACGTATAACACTATGTAGTATTACGTTATAATGTGTGACATTATAAAGTATTACGATATAACGTGTAACGTTATATAGTATTACGTTAAAACATATAACGTTATATAGTAATACGTTATAACGTGTAACGTTTTATAGTATTAGGTTACAACGTGCAACGTTATATAGTATTACGTTATAACGTATAACGGTATGTAGCACATCAGTATAACGTATAAAATTATGTGGTATTACGTTATAACGTGTAACGTTTTATTGTATTACGTTATAACGTGTAACGTTATATAGTATTACGTTATAACGTGTAACGTCATATAGTATTACGTTATAACGTGTAACGTTATGTAGCTCATCAGTATAACGTATAACACTATGTAGCATTACGTTATAATGTGTGACATTATAAAGTACTACGTTACAACGTGTAACGTTATATAGTATTACGTTATAACGTGTAACGTTTTATAGTATTAGGTTACAACGTGTAACGTTATATAGTATTACGTTATAACGTGTAGCGTTCTATAGTATTACGTTATAACGCGTAACGTTATATATTATTACGTTATAACGTGTAACGTTATGTAGCACATCAGTCTAACGTATAACACTATGTAGTATTACGTTATAATGTGTGACATTATAAAGTATTACGTTATAATGTGTAACGTTATATAGTATTACGTTATAACGTGTAACGTTATATAGTATTACGTTATAAGGTGTAACGATATAAAGTATCACGTTATAACGTGTAACGTTATATAGTATTACGTTATAACGTGTAACGTTATATAGTATTACGTTAAAACATATAACGTTATATAGTAATACGTTATAACGTGTAACGTTTTATAGTATTAGGTTACAACGTGTAACGTTATATAGTATTACGTTATAACGTATAACGGTATGTAGCACATCAGTATAACGTATAAAATTATGTGGTATTACGTTATAACGTGTAACGTTTTATTGTATTACGTTATAACGTGTAACGTTATATAGTATTACGTTATAACGTGTAACGTTATATATTATTACGTTATAACGTGTATCGTTATATATTATTACGTTATAACCTGTAACGTTATGTAGCTCATCAGTATAACGTATAACACTATGTAGCATTACATTATAATGTGTGACATTATAAAGTACTACGTTACAACGTGTAACGTTATATAGTATTACGTTATAACGTGTAGCGTTCTATAGTATTACGTTATAACGTGTAACGTTATATAGTATTACGTTATAACGTGTAGCGTACTATAGTATTACGATAAAACATATAACGTTATATAGTAATACGTTATAACGTGTAACGTCATATAGTATTACGTTATAACGTGTAACGTTATATATTATTACGTTATAACGTGTATCGTTATATATTATTACGTTATAACCTGTAACGTTATGTAGCTCATCAGTATAACGTATAACACTATGTAGCATTACATTATAATGTGTGACATTATAAAGTACTACGTTACAACGTGTAACGTTATATAGTATTACGTTATAACGTGTAGCGTTCTATAGTATTACGTTATAACGTGTAACGTTATATAGTATTACGTTATAACGTGTAACGTCATATAGTATTACGTTATAACGTGTAACGTTATATATTATTACGTTATAACGGGTATCGTTATGTAGCACATCAGTATAACGTATAACACTACGTAGCATTACGTTATAATGTGTGACATTATAAAGTATTACGTTATAACGTGTAACGTTATATAGTACTACGTTATAACGTGCAACGTTATATAGTATTACGTTATAACGGCTAACGTTATATAGTATTACGTTATAACGTGTAACGTTCTATAGTATTACGTTATAACGCGTAACGTTATATATTATTACGTTATAACGTGTAACGTTATGTAGCACATCAGTCTAACGTATGACACTATGTAGTATTACGTTATAATGTGTGACATTATAAAGTATTACGTTATAATGTGTAACGTTATATAGTATTACGTTATAACGTGTAACGTTATATAGTATTACGTTATAAGGTGTAACGATATAAAGTATCACGTTATAACGTGTAACGTTATATAGTATTACGTTATAACGTGTAACGTCATATAGTATTACGTTATAACGTGTAACGTTATATATTATTACGTTATAACGGGTATCGTTATGTAGCACATCAGTATAACGTATAACACTATGTAGCATTACGTTATAATGTGTGACATTATAAAGTATTACGTTATAACGTGTAACGTTATATAGTATTACGTTATAACGTGTAACGTTATATAGTACTACGTTATAACGTGTAACGTTATATAGTATTACGTTATAACGGCTAACGTTATATAGTATTACGTTATAACGTGTAACGTTATATAGTATTACGTTATAACGTGTAACGTTATATAGTATTACGTTATAACGTGTAACGTTATATATTATTACGTTATAACGTGTAACGTTATGCAGCACATCAGTATAACGTATAACACTATGTAGCATTACGTTATAATGTGTGACATTATAAAGTATTACGTTATAACGTATAACGGTATGTAGCACATCAGTATAACGTATAAAATTATGTGGTATTACGTTATAACGTGTAACGTTATTAAGTATTACGTTATAACGCGTAACGTTTTATTGTATTACGTTATAGCGTGTAATGTTATATAGTATTACGTTATAACGTGTAACGTCATATAGTATTACGTTATAACGTGTAACGTTCTATATTATTACGTTATAACGTGTAATGTTATATAGTATTACGTTATAACGTGTAACGTGATATAGTATTACGTTATAACGTGTAACGTTATATATTATTACGTTATAACGTGTAACGTTATGTAGCACATCAGTATAACGTATAACACTATGTAGCATTACGTTATAACGTGTAACGTTTTATTGTATTACGTTATAACGTGTAACGTGATATAGTATTACGTTATAACGTGTAACGTTATATAGTAATACGTTATAGCGTGTAATGTTATATAGTATTACGTTATAACGTGTAACGTCATATAGTATTACGTTATAACGTGTAACGTTCTATATTATTACGTTATAACGTGTAATGTTATATAGTATTACGTTATAACGTGTAACGTGATATAGTATTACGTTATAACGTGTAACGTTATATATTATTACGTTATAACGTGTAACGTTATGTAGCACATCAGTATAACGTATAACACTATGTAGCATTACGTTATAACGTGTAACGTGATATAGTATTACGTTATAACGTGTAACGTTATATAGTAATACGTTATAACGTTTAACGTTATATAGTATTACGTTATAACGTGTAACGATATAAAGTATTACGTTATAACGTGTAACGTTATGTAGTATTACGTTATAACGTGTAGCGTTCTATAGTATTACGTTATAACGCGTAACGTTAAATATTATAACGTTATAACGTGTAACGTTTTATAGTATTACGTTATAACATGTAACGTTATATATTATTACGTTATAACGTGTAACGTTATGTAGCACATCAGTATAACGTATAACACTATGTAGTATTACGTTATAATGTGTGACATTATAAAGTATTACGTTATAACGTGTAACGTTTTATTGTATTACGTTATAACGTGTAACGTTATATATTATTACGTTATAACGTGTAACGTTATGTAGCTCATCAGTATAACGTATAACACTATGTAGTATTACGTTATAATGTGTGACATTATAAAGTATTACGTTATAACGTGTAACGTTATATAGTATTACGTTAAAACATATAACGTTATATAGTAATACGTTATAACGTGTAACGTTTTATAGTATTAGGTTACAACGTGTAACGTTATATAGTATTACGTTATAACGTATAACGGTATGTAGCACATCAGTATAACGTATAAAATTATGTGGTATTGTGTTATAACGTGTAACGTTTTATTGTATTACGTTATAACGTGTAACGTTATATAGTATTACGTTATAACGTGTAACGTCATATAGTATTACGTTATAACCTGTAACGTTATGTAGCTCATCAGTATAACGTATAACACTATGTAGCATTACGTTATAATGTGTGACATTATAATGTACTACGTTACAACGTGTAACGTTATATAGTATTACGTTGTAACGTGTAGCGTTCTATAGTATTACGTTATAAAGTGTAACGTTATATAGTATTACGTTATAACGTGTAGCGTACTATAGTATTACGTTAAAACATATAACGTTATATAGTAATACGTTATAACGTGTAACGTTTTATAGTATTAGGTTACAACGTGTAACGTTATATAGTATTACGTTATAACGTGTAGCGTTCTATAGTATTACGTTATAACGCGTAACGTTATATATTATTACGTTATAACGTGTAACGTTATGTAGCACATCAGTCTAACGTATAACACTATGTAGTATTACGTTATAATGTGTGACATTATAAAGTATTACGTTATAATGTGTAACGTTATATAGTATTACGTTATAACGTGTAACGTTATATAGTATTACGTTATAAGGTGTAACGATATAAAGTATCACGTTATAACGTGTAACGTTATATAGTATTACGTTATAACGTGTAACGTTATATAGTATTACGTTAAAACATATAACGTTATATAGTAATACGTTATAACGTGTAACGTTTTATAGTATTAGGTTACAACGTGTAACGTTATATAGTATTACGTTATAACGTATAACGGTATGTAGCACATCAGTATAACGTATAAAATTATGTGGTATTACGTTATAACGTGTAACGTTTTATTGTGTTACGTTATAACGTGAAACGTTATATAGTATTACGTTATAACGTGTAACGTTATATAGTATTACGTTATAATGTGTGACATTATAAAGTATTACGTTATAATGTGTAACGTTATATAGTATTACGTTATAATGTGTGACATTATAAAGTATTACGTTATAACGTGTAACGTTATATAGTATTACGTTATAACGTGTAACGTCATATAGTATTACGTTATAACGTGTAACGTTATATATTATTACGTTATAACGGGTATCGTTATGTAGCACATCAGTATAACGTATAACACTATGTAGCATTACGTTATAATGTGTGACATTATAAAGTATTACGTTATAACGTGTAACGTTATATAGTATTACGTTATAACGTGTAACGTTATATAGTACTACGTTATAACGTGTAACGTTATATAGTATTACGTTATAACGGCTAACGTTATATAGTATTACGCTATAACGTGTAACGTTATATAGTATTACGTTATAACGTGTAACGTTATATATTATTACGTTATAACGTGTAACGTTATGTAGCACATCAGTATAACGTATAACACTATGTAGCATTACGTTATAATGTGTGACATTATAAAGTATTACGTTATAACGTATAACGGTATGTAGCACATCAGTATAACGTATAAAATTATGTGGTATTACGTTATAACGTGTAACGTTATTAAGTATTACGTTATAACGCGTAACGTTTTATTGTATTACGTTATAGCGTGTAATGTTATATAGTATTACGTTATAACGTGTAACGTCATATAGTATTACGTTATAACGTGTAACGATATAAAGTATAACGTTATAACGTTTAACGTGATATAGTATTACGTTATAACGTGTAACGTTATATAGTAATACGTTATAGCGTGTAATGTTATATAGTATTACGTTATAACGTGTAACGTCATATAGTATTACGTTATAACGTGTAACGTTCTATATTATTACGTTATAACGTGTAATGTTATGTAGCACATCAGTATAACGTATAACACTATGTAGTATTACGTTATAATGTGTGACATTATAAAGTATTACGTTATAACGTGTAACGTTTTATTGTATTACGTTATAACGTGTAACGTTATATATTATTACGTTATAACGTGTAACGTTATGTAGCTCATCAGTATAACGTATAACACTATGTAGTATTACGTTATAATGTGTGACATTATAAAGTATTACGTTATAACGTGTAACGTTATATAGTATTACGTTAAAACATATAACGTTATATAGTAATACGTTATAACGTGTAACGTTTTATAGTATTAGGTTACAACGTGTAACGTTATATAGTATTACGTTATAACGTATAACGGTATGTAGCACATCAGTATAACGTATAAAATTATGTGGTATTGTGTTATAACGTGTAACGTTTTATTGTATTACGTTATAACGTGTAACGTTATATAGTATTACGTTATAACGTGTAACGTCATATAGTATTACGTTATAACCTGTAACGTTATGTAGCTCATCAGTATAACGTATAACACTATGTAGCATTACGTTATAATGTGTGACATTATAATGTACTACGTTACAACGTGTAACGTTATATAGTATTACGTTGTAACGTGTAGCGTTCTATAGTATTACGTTATAAAGTGTAACGTTATATAGTATTACGTTATAACGTGTAGCGTACTATAGTATTACGTTAAAACATATAACGTTATATAGTAATACGTTATAACGTGTAACGTTTTATAGTATTAGGTTACAACGTGTAACGTTATATAGTATTACGTTATAACGTGTAGCGTTCTATAGTATTACGTTATAACGCGTAACGTTATATATTATTACGTTATAACGTCTAACGTTATGTAGCACATCAGTCTAACGTATAACACTATGTAGTATTACGTTATAATGTGTGACATTATAAAGTATTACGTTATAATGTGTAACGTTATATAGTATTACGTTATAACGTGTAACGTTATATAGTATTACGTTATAAGGTGTAACGATATAAAGTATCACGTTATAACGTGTAACGTTATATAGTATTACGTTATAACGTGTAACGTTATATAGTATTACGTTAAAACATATAACGTTATATAGTAATACGTTATAACGTGTAACGTTTTATAGTATTAGGTTACAACGTGTAACGTTATATAGTATTACGTTATAACGTATAACGGTATGTAGCACATCAGTATAACGTATAAAATTATGTGGTATTACGTTATAACGTGTAACGTTTTATTGTGTTACGTTATAACGTGAAACGTTATATAGTATTACGTTATAACGTGTAACGTTATATAGTATTACGTTATAATGTGTGACATTATAAAGTATTACGTTATAATGTGTAACGTTATATAGTATTACGTTATAATGTGTGACATTATAAAGTATTACGTTATAACGTGTAACGTTATATAGTATTACGTTATAACGTGTAACGTCATATAGTATTACGTTATAACGTGTAACGTTATATATTATTACGTTATAACGGGTATCGTTATGTAGCACATCAGTATAACGTATAACACTATGTAGCATTACGTTATAATGTGTGACATTATAAAGTATTACGTTATAACGTGTAACGTTATATAGTATTACGTTATAACGTGTAACGTTATATAGTACTACGTTATAACGTGTAACGTTATATAGTATTACGTTATAACGGCTAACGTTATATAGTATTACGCTATAACGTGTAACGTTATATAGTATTACGTTATAACGTGTAACGTTATATATTATTACGTTATAACGTGTAACGTTATGTAGCACATCAGTATAACGTATAACACTATGTAGCATTACGTTATAATGTGTGACATTATAAAGTATTACGTTATAACGTATAACGGTATGTAGCACATCAGTATAACGTATAAAATTATGTGGTATTACGTTATAACGTGTAACGTTATTAAGTATTACGTTATAACGCGTAACGTTTTATTGTATTACGTTATAGCGTGTAATGTTATATAGTATTACGTTATAACGTGTAACGTCATATAGTATTACGTTATAACGTGTAACGATATAAAGTATAACGTTATAACGTTTAACGTGATATAGTATTACGTTATAACGTGTAACGTTATATAGTAATACGTTATAGCGTGTAATGTTATATAGTATTACGTTATAACGTGTAACGTCATATAGTATTACGTTATAACGTGTAACGTTCTATATTATTACGTTATAACGTGTAATGTTATATAGTATTACGTTATAACGTGTAACGTGATATAGTATTACGTTATAACGTGTAACGTTATATATTATTACGTTATAACGTGTAACGTTATGTAGCACATCAGTATAACGTATAACACTATGTAGCATTACGTTATAACGTGTAACGTGATATAGTATTACGTTATAACGTGTAACGTTATATAGTAATACGTTATAACGTTTAACGTTATATAGTATTACGTTATAACGTGTAACGATATAAAGTATTACGTTATAACGTGTAACGTTATGTAGTATTACGTTATAACGTGTAGCGTTCTATAGTATTACGTTATAACGCGTAACGTTAAATATTATAACGTTATAACGTGTAACGTTTTATAGTATTACGTTATAACATGTAACGTTATATATTATTACGTTATAACGTGTAACGTTATGTAGCACATCAGTATAACGTATAACACTATGTAGTATTACGTTATAATGTGTGACATTATAAAGTATTACGTTATAACGTGTAACGTTTTATTGTATTACGTTATAACGTGTAACGTTATATATTATTACGTTATAACGTGTAACGTTATGTAGCTCATCAGTATAACGTATAACACTATGTAGCATTACGTTATAACGTGTAACGTGATATAGTATTACGTTATAACGTGTAGCGTACTATAGTATTACGTTAAAACATATAACGTTATATAGTAATACGTTATAACGTGTAACGTTTTATAGTATTAGGTTACAACGTGTAACGTTATATAGTATTACGTTATAACGTGTAGCGTTCTATAGTATTACGTTATAACGCGTAACGTTATATATTATTACGTTATAACGTGTAACGTTATGTAGCACATCAGTCTAACGTATAACACTATGTAGTATTACGTTATAATGTGTGACATTATAAAGTATTACGTTATAATGTGTAACGTTATATAGTATTACGTTATAACGTGTAACGTTATATAGTATTACGTTATAAGGTGTAACGATATAAAGTATCACGTTATAACGTGTAACGTTATATAGTATTACGTTATAACGTGTAACGTTATATAGTATTACGTTAAAACATATAACGTTATATAGTAATACGTTATAACGTGTAACGTTTTATAGTATTAGGTTACAACGTGTAACGTTATATAGTATTACGTTATAACGTATAACGGTATGTAGCACATCAGTATAACGTATAAAATTATGTGGTATTACGTTATAACGTGTAACGTTTTATTGTGTTACGTTATAACGTGAAACGTTATATAGTATTACGTTATAACGTGTAACGTTATATAGTATTACGTTATAATGTGTGACATTATAAAGTATTACGTTATAATGTGTAACGTTATATAGTATTACGTTATAACGTGTAACGTTATATAGTATTACGTTATAAGGTGTAACGATATAAAGTATCACGTTATAACGTGTAACGTTATATAGTATTACGTTATAACGTGTAACGTCATATAGTATTACGTTATAACGTGTAGCGTTCTATAGTATTACGTTATAACGCGTAACGTTATGTAGCACATCAGTATAACGTATAACACTATGTAGCATTACGTTATAACGTGTAACGTTATATAGTATTACGTTATAACGTGTAACGTTTTATTGTATTACGTTATAACGTGTAACGCTATATAGTATTACGTTATAACGTGTAGCGTTCTATAGTATTACGTTATAACGCGTAACGTTATGTAGCACATCAGTCTAACGTATAACACTATGTAGCATTACGTTATAATGTGTGACATTATAAAGTATTACGTTATAATGTGTAACGTTATATAGTATTACGTTATAACGTGTAACGTTATATAGTATTACGTTATAACGTGTAACGATATAAAGTATAACGTTATAACGTGTAACGTGATATAGTATTACGTTATAACGTGTAACGTTATATATTATTACGTTATAACGTGTAACGTTATGTAGCACATCAGTATAACGTATAACACTATGTAGCATTACGTTATAACGTGTAACGTTATATAGTATTACGTTATAACGTGTAACGTTTTATTGTATTACGTTATAACGTGTAACGCTATATAGTATTACGTTATAACGTGTAGCGTTCTATAGTATTACGTTATAATGTGTAACGTTATATAGTATTACGTTATAACGTGTAACGTTATATAGTATTACGTTATAACGTGTAACGATATAAAGTATAACGTTATAACGTGTAACGTTATATAGTATTACGTTATAAAGTGTAACGATATAAAGTATTACGTTATAACGTGTAACGTTATATAGTATTACGTTATAATGTGTAACGTTTTATAGTATTACGTTATAACGTGTAACGTTATATATTATTACGTTATAACGTGTAACGTTATGTAGCACATCAGTGTAACGTATAACACTATGTAGTATTACGTTATAATGTGTGACATTATAAAGTATTACGTTATAACGTGTAACGTTTTATTGTATTACGTTATAACGTGTAACGTTATATATTATTACGTTATAACGTGTAACGTTATGTAGCTCATCAGTATAACGTATAACACTATGTAGTATTACGTTATAACGTGTAACGATATAAAGTATTACGTTATAACGTGTAACGTTATATAGTATTACGTTATAACGTGTAACGTTATATAGTATTACGTTATAACGTGTAACGTTATATAGTATTACGTTATAACGTGTAACGTTTTATAGTATTAGGTAACAACGTGTAACGTTATATAGTATTACGTTATAACGTATAACGGTATGTAGCACATCAGTATAACGTATAAAATTATGTGGTATTACGTTATAACGTGTAACGTTATATAGTATTACGTTATAACGTGTAACGTTATATAGTATTACGTTATAACGTGTAACGATATAAAGTATAACGTTATAACGTGTAACGTGATATAGTATTACGTTATAACGTGTAACGTTTTATTGTATTACGTTATAACGTGTAACGCTATATAGTATTACGTTATAACGTGTAGCGTTCTATAGTATTACGTTATAACGCGTAACGTTATGTAGCACATCAGTCTAACGTATAACACTATGTAGCATTACGTTATAATGTGTGACATTATAAAGTATTACGTTATAATGTGTAACGTTATATAGTATTACGTTATAACGTGTAACGTTATATAGTATTACGTTATAACGTGTAACGATATAAAGTATAACGTTATAACGTGTAACGTGATATAGTATTACGTTATAACGTGTAACGTTATATATTATTACGTTATAACGTGTAACGTTATGTAGCACATCAGTATAACGTATAACACTATGTAGCATTACGTTATAACGTGTAACGTTATATAGTATTACGTTATAACGTGTAACGTTTTATTGTATTACGTTATAACGTGTAACGCTATATAGTATTACGTTATAACGTGTAGCGTTCTATAGTATTACGTTATAATGTGTAACGTTATATAGTATTACGTTATAACGTGTAACGTTATATAGTATTACGTTATAACGTGTAACGATATAAAGTATAACGTTATAACGTGTAACGTTATATAGTATTACGTTATAAAGTGTAACGATATAAAGTATTACGTTATAACGTGTAACGTTATATAGTATTACGTTATAACGTGTAACGTTTTATAGTATTACGTTATAACGTGTAACGTTATATATTATTACGTTATAACGTGTAACGTTATGTAGCACATCAGTGTAACGTATAACACTATGTAGTATTACGTTATAATGTGTGACATTATAAAGTATTACGTTATAACGTGTAACGTTTTATTGTATTACGTTATAACGTGTAACGTTATATATTATTACGTTATAACGTGTAACGTTATGTAGCTCATCAGTATAACGTATAACACTATGTAGTATTACGTTATAACGTGTAACGATATAAAGTATTACGTTATAACGTGTAACGTTATATAGTATTACGTTATAACGTGTAACGTTATATAGTATTACGTTATAACGTGTAACGTTATATAGTATTACATTATAACGTGTAACGTTTTATAGTATTAGGTAACAACGTGCAACGTTATATAGTATTACGTTATAACGTATAACGGTATGTAGCACATCAGTATAACGTATAAAATTATGTGGTATTACGTTATAACGTGTAACGTTATATAGTATTACGTTATAACGTGTAACGTCATATAGTATTACGTTATAACGTGTAACGTTATATATTATTACGTTATAACGTGTATCGTTATGTAGCACATCAGTATAACGTATAACACTATGTAGCATTACGTTATAATGTGTGACATTATAAAGTATTACGTTATAACGTGTAACGTTATATAGTACTACGTTATAATGTGTAACGTTATATAGTATTACGTTGTAACGTGTAACGATATAAAGTATTACGTTATAACGTGTAACGTTATATAGTATTACGTTATAACGTGTAACGTTATATAGTATTACGTTATAACGTGTAACGTTATATAGTATTACGTTATAACGTGTAACGTTATGTAGCTCATCAGTATAACGTATAACACTATGTAGTATTACGTTATAACGTGTAACGATATAAAGTATTACGTTATAACGTGTAACGTTATATAGTATTACGTTATAACGTGTAACGTTATATAGCATTACGTTATAATGTGTGACATTATAAAGTATTACGTTATAACGTGTAACGTTATATAGTACTACGTTATAATGTGTAACGTTATATAGTATTACGTTGTAACGTGTAACGATATAAAGTATTACGTTATAACGTGTAACGTTATATAGTATTACGTTATAACGTGTAACGTTATATAGTATTACGTTATAACGTGTAACGTTATATAGTATTACGTTATAACGTGTAACGTTATGTAGCTCATCAGTATAACGTATAACACTATGTAGTATTACGTTATAACGTGTAACGATATAAAGTATTACGTTATAACGTGTAACGTTATATAGTATTACGTTATAACGTGTAACGTTATATAGTATTACGTTATAACGTGTAACGTTATATAGTATTACGTTATAACGTGTAACGTTTTATAGTATTAGGTAACAACGTGTAACGTTATATAGTATTACGTTATAACGTATAACGGTATGTAGCACATCAGTATAACGTATAAAATTATGTGGTATTACGTTATAACGTGTAACGTTATATAGTATTACGTTATAACGTGTAACGTCATATAGTATTACGTTATAACGTGTAACGTTATATATTATTACGTTATAACGTGTATCGTTATGTAGCACATCAGTATAACGTATAACACTATGTAGCATTACGTTATAATGTGTGACATTATAAAGTATTACGTTATAACGTGTAACGTTATATAGTACTACGTTATAATGTGTAACGTTATATAGTATTACGTTGTAACGTGTAACGATATAAAGTATTACGTTATAACGTGTAACGTTATATAGTATTACGTTATAACGTGTAACGTTATATAGTATTACGTTATAACGTGTAGCGTTCTATAGTATTACGTTATAACGCGTAACGTTATATATTATTACGTTATAACGTGTAACGTTATGTAGCACATAAGTATAACGTATAAAATTATGTGGTATTACGTTATAACGTGTAACGTTTTATTGTATTACGTTATAACGTGTAACGTTATATAGTATTACGTTATAACGTGTAACGTCATATAGTATTACGTTATAACGTGTAATGTTATATAGTATTACGTTATAACGTGTAACGTCATATAGTATTACGTTATAACGTGTAACGTTAAATATTATTACGTTATAACGTGTAATGTTATATAGTATTACGTTATAACGTGTAACGTGATATAGTATTACGTTATAACGTGTAATGTTATATAGTATTACGTTATAACGTGTAACGTCATATAGTATTACGTTATAACGTGTAATGTTATATAGTATTACGCTATAACGTGTAACGTCATATAGTATTACGTTATAACGTGTAACGTTATATATTATCACGTTATAACGTGTAACGTTATATAGTATTACGTTGTAGCGTGTAACGATATAAAGTATTACGTTATAACGTGTAACGTTATATAGTATTACGTTATAACGTGCAGCGTTCTATAGTATTACGTTATAACGCGTAACGTTATATATTATTACGTTATAACGTGTAACGTTATGCGGCACATCAGTATAACGTATAAAATTATGTGGTATTACGTTATAACGTGTAACGTTTTATTGTATTACGTTATAACGTGTAACGTTATATAGTATTACGTTATAACGTGTAACGTTGTATAGTATTACGTTATAACGTGTAACGTTATATAGTATTACGTTATAACGTGTAACGTTATATATTATTACGTTATAACGTGTAACGTTATGTAGCACATCAGTATAACGTATAACACTATGTAGCATTATGTTATAATGTGTGACATTATAAAGTATTACGTTATAACGTATAACGGTATGTAGCACATCAGTATAACGTATAAAAATATGTGGTATTACGTTATAACGTGTAACGTTATTAAGTATTACGTTATAACGCGTAACGTTTTATTGTATTACGTTATAGCGTGGAATGTTATATAGTAATACGTTATAACGTGTAACGTCATATAGTATTACGTTATAACGTGTAACGTTCTATATTATTACGTTATAACGTGTAATGTTATATAGTATTACGTTATAACGTGTAACGTTATGTAGCACATCAGTATAACGTATAACACTATGTAGCATTACGTTATAACGTGTAACGTTTTATTGTATTACGTTATAACGTGTAACGGGATATAGTATTACGTTATAACGTGTAACGTTATATATTATTACGTTATAACGTGTAACGATATAAAGTATAACGTTATAACGTGTAACGTTATATAGTATTACGTTATAACGTGTAACGATATAAAGTATTACGTTATAACGTGTAACGTTATGTAGTATTACGTTATAACGTGTAGCGTTCTATAGTATTACGTTATAACGCGTAACGTTAAATATTATTACGTTATAACGTGTAACGTTTTATAGTATTACGTTATAACATGTAACGTTATATATTATTACGTTATAACGTGTAACGTTATGTAGCACATCAGTATAACGTATAACGCTATGTGTTATTACGTTATATTGTGTGACATTATAAAGTATTACGTTATAACGTGTAACGTTTTATTGTATTACGTTATAACGTGTAACGTTATATATTATTACGTTATAACGTGTAACGTTATATATTATTACGTTATAACGTGTAACGTTATGTAGCTCATCAGTATAACGTATAACACTATGTAGTATTACGTTATAATGTGTGACATTATAAAGTATTACGTTATAACGTGTAACGTTATATACTATTACGTTAAAACATATAACGTTATATAGTAATACGTTATAACGTGTAACGTTTTATAGTATTAGGTTACAACGTGTAACGTTATATAGTATTACGTTATAACGTATAACGGTATGTAGCACATCAGTATAACGTATAAAATTATGTGGTATTACGTTATAACGTGTAACGTTTTATTGTATTACGTTATAACGTGTAACGTTATATAGTATTACGTTATAACGTGTAACGTCATATAGTATTACGTTATAACGTGTAACGTTATGTAGCTCATCAGTATAACGTATAACACTATGTAGCATTACGTTATAATGTGTGACATTATAAAGTACTACGTTACAACGTGTAACGTTATATAGTATTACGTTATAACGTGTAACGTTTTATAGTATTAGGTTACAACGTGTAACGTTATATAGTATTACGTTATAACGTGTAGCGTTCTATAGTATTACGTTATAACGCGTAACGTTATATATTATTACGTTATAACGTGTAACGTTATGTAGCACATCAGTCTAACGTATAACACTATGTAGTATTACGTTATAATGTGTGACATTATAAAGTATTACGTTATAATGTGTAACGTTATATAGTATTACGTTATAACGTGTAACGTTATAGAGTATTACGTTATAAGGTGTAACGATATAAATTATCACGTTATAACGTGTAACGTTATATAGTATTACGTTATAACGTGTAACGTTATATAGTATTACGTTAAAACATATAACGTTATATAGTAATACGTTATAACGTGTAACGTTTTATAGTATTAGGTTACAACGTGTAACGTTATATAGTATTACGATATAACGTATAACGGTATGTAGCACATCAGTATAACGTATAAAATTATGTGGTATTACGTTATAACGTGTAACGTTTTATTTTATTACGTTATAACGTGTAACGTTATAAAGTATTACGTTATAACGTGTATCGTTATATAGTATTACGTTATAACGTGTAACGTTATATAGTATTACGTTATAACGTGTAACGTCATATAGTATTACGTTATAACGTGTAACGTTATATATTATTACGTTATAACGTGTATCGTTATATAGTATTAAGTTATAACGTATAACGGTATGTAGCACATCAGTATAACGTATAAAATTATGTGGTATTACGTTATAACGTGTAACGTTTTATTGTGTTACGTTATAACGTGAAACGTTATATAGTATTACGTTATAACGTGTAACGTTATATAGTATTACGTTATAATGTGTGACATTATAAAGTATTACGTTATAATGTGTAACGTTATATAGTATTACGTTATAACGTGTAACGTTATATAGTATTACGTTATAAGGTGTAACGATATAAAGTATCACGTTATAACGTGTAACGTTATATAGTATTACGTTATAACGTGTAACGTCATATAGTATTACGTTATAACGTGTAACGTTATATATTATTACGTTATAACGGGTATCGTTATGTAGCACATCAGTATAACGTATAACACTATGTAGCATTACGTTATAATGTGTGACATTATAAAGTATTACGTTATAACGTGTAACGTTATATAGTATTACGTTATAACGTGTAACGTTATATAGTACTACGTTATAACGTGTAACGTTATATAGTATTACGTTATAACGGCTAACGTTATATAGTATTACGTTATAACGTGTAACGTTATATAGTATTACGTTATAACGTGTAACGTTATATATTATTACGTTATAACGTGTAACGTTATGTAGCACATCAGTATAACGTATAACACTATGTAGCATTACGTTATAATGTGTGACATTATAAAGTATTACGTTATAACGTATAACGGTATGTAGCACATCAGTATAACGTATAAAATTATGTGGTATTACGTTATAACGTGTAACGTTATTAAGTATTACGTTATAACGCGTAACGTTTTATTGTATTACGTTATAGCGTGTAATGTTATATAGTATTACGTTATAACGTGTAACGTTATGTAGCACATCAGTATAACGTATAACACTATGTAGCATTACGTTATAACGTGTAACGTTTTATTGTATTACGTTATAACGTGTAACGTGATATAGTATTACGTTATAACGTGTAACGTTATATATTATTACGTTATAACGTGTAACGATATAAAGTATAACGTTATAACGTTTAACGTTATATAGTATTACGTTATAACGTGTAACGATATAAAGTATTCCGTTATAACGTGTAACGTTATGTAGTATTACGTTATAACGTGTAGCGTTCTATAGTATTACGTTATAACGCGTAACGTTAAATATTATAACGTTATAACGTGTAACGTTTTATAGTATTACGTTATAACATGTAACGTTATATATTATTACGTTATAACGTGTAACGTTATGTAGCACATCAGTATAACGTATAACACTATGTAGTATTACGTTATAATGTGTGACATTATAAAGTATTACGTTATAACGTGTAACGTTTTATTGTATTACGTTATAACGTGTAACGTTATATATTATTACGTTATAACGTGTAACGTTATGTAGCTCATCAGTATAACGTATAACACTATGTAGTATTACGTAATAATGTGTGACATTATAAAGTATTACGTTATAACGTGTAACGTTATATAGTATTACGTTAAAACATATAACGTTATATAGTAATACGTTATAACGTGTAACGTTTTATAGTATTAGGTTACAACGTGTAACGTTATATAGTATTACGTTATAACGTATAACGGTATGTAGCACATCAGTATAACGTATAAAATTATGTGGTATTGTGTTATAACGTGTAACGTTTTATTGTATTACGTTATAACGTGTAACGTTATATAGTATTACGTTATAACGTGTAACGTCATATAGTATTACGTTATAACCTGTAACGTTATGTAGCTCATCAGTATAACGTATAACACTATGTAGCATTACGTTATAATGTGTGACATTATAATGTACTACGTTACAACGTGTAACGTTATATAGTATTACGTTGTAACGTGTAGCGTTCTATAGTATTACGTTATAACGTGTACCGTTATATAGTATTACGTTATAACGTGTAGCGTACTATAGTATTACGTTAAAACATATAACGTTATATAGTAATACGTTATAACGTGTACCGTTTTATAGTATTAGGTTACAACGTGTAACGTTATATAGTATTACGTTATAACGTGTAGCGTTCTATAGTATTACGTTATAACGCGTAACGTTATATATTATTACGTTATAACGTGTAACGTTATGTAGCACATCAGTCTAACGTATAACACTATGTAGTATTACGTTATAATGTGTGACATTATAAAGTATTACGTTATAATGTGTAACGTTTTATTGTATTACGTTATAACGTGTAACGCTATATAGTATTACGTTATAACGTGTAGCGTTCTATAGTATTACGTTATAACGCGTAACGTTATGTAGCACATCAGTCTAACGTATAACACTATGTAGCATTACGTTATAATGTGTGACATTATAATGTACTACGTTACAACGTGTAACGTTATATAGTATTACGTTGTAACGTGTAGCGTTCTATAGTATTACGTTATAACGTGTACCGTTATATAGTATTACGTTATAACGTGTAGCGTACTATAGTATTACGTTAAAACATATAACGTTATATAGTAATACGTTATAACGTGTAACGTTTTATAGTATTAGGTTACAACGTGTAACGTTATATAGTATTACGTTATAACGTGTAGCGTTCTATAGTATTACGTTATAACGCGTAACGTTATATATTATTACGTTATAACGTGTAACGTTATGTAGCACATCAGTCTAACGTATAACACTATGTAGTATTACGTTATAATGTGTGACATTATAAAGTATTACGTTATAATGTGTAACGTTATATAGTATTACGTTATAACGTGTAACGTTATATAGTATTACGTTATAAGGTGTAACGATATAAAGTATCACGTTATAACGTGTAACGTTATATAGTATTACGTTATAACGTGTAACGTTATATAGTATTACGTTAAAACATATAACGTTATATAGTAATACGTTATAACGTGTAACGTTTTATAGTATTAGGTTACAACGTGTAACGTTATATAGTATTACGTTATAACGTATAACGGTATGTAGCACATCAGTATAACGTATAAAATTATGTGGTATTACGTTATAACGTGTAACGTTTTATTGTGTTACGTTATAACGTGAAACGTTATATAGTATTACGTTATAACGTGTAACGTTATATAGTATTACGTTATAATGTGTGACATTATAAAGTATTACGTTATAATGTGTAACGTTATATAGTATTACGTTATAACGTGTAACGTTATATAGTATTACGTTATAAGGTGTAACGATATAAAGTATCACGTTATAACGTGTAACGTTATATAGTATTACGGTATAACGTGTAACGTCATATAGTATTACGTTATAACGTGTAACGTTATATATTATTACGTTATAACGGGTATCGTTATGTAGCACATCAGTATAACGTATAACACTATGTAGCATTACGTTATAATGTGTGACATTATAAAGTATTACGTTATAACGTGTAACGTTATATAGTATTACGTTATAACGTGTAACGTTATATAGTACTACGTTATAACGTGTAACGTTATATAGTATTACGTTATAACGGCTAACGTTATATAGTATTACGTTATAACGTGTAACGTTATATAGTATTACGTTATAACGTGTAACGTTATATATTATTACGTTATAACGTGTAACGTTATGTAGCACATCAGTATAACGTATAACACTATGTAGCATTACGTTATAATGTGTGACATTATAAAGTATTACGTTATAACGTATAACGGTATGTAGCACATCAGTATAACGTATAAAATTATGTGGTATTACGTTATAACGTGTAACGTTATTAAGTATTACGTTATAACGCGTAACGTTTTATTGTATTACGTTATAGCGTGTAATGTTATATAGTATTACGTTATAACGTGTAACGTCATATAGTATTACGTTATAACGTGTAACGATATAAAGTATAACGTTATAACGTGTAACGATATAAAGTATAACGTTATAACGTGTAACGTGATATAGTATTACGTTATAACGTGTAACGTTATATATTATTACGTTATAACGTGTAACGTTATGTAGCACATCAGTATAACGTATAACACTATGTAGCATTACGTTATAACGTGTAACGTTATATAGTATTACGTTATAACGTGTAACGTTTTATTGTATTACGTTATAACGTGTAACGCTATATAGTATTACGTTATAACGTGTAGCGTTCTATAGTATTACGTTATAATGTGTAACGCTATATAGTATTACGTTATAACGTGTAGCGTTCTATAGTATTACGTTATAACGCGTAACGTTATGTAGCACATCAGTCTAACGTATAACACTATGTAGCATTACGTTATAATGTGTGACATTATAATGTACTACGTTACAACGTGTAACGTTATATAGTATTACGTTGTAACGTGTAGCGTTCTATAGTATTACGTTATAACGTGTACCGTTATATAGTATTACGTTATAACGTGTAGCGTACTATAGTATTACGTTAAAACATATAACGTTATATAGTAATACGTTATAACGTGTAACGTTTTATAGTATTAGGTTACAACGTGTAACGTTATATAGTATTACGTTATAACGTGTAGCGTTCTATAGTATTACGTTATAACGCGTAACGTTATATATTATTACGTTATAACGTGTAACGTTATGTAGCACATCAGTCTAACGTATAACACTATGTAGTATTACGTTATAATGTGTGACATTATAAAGTATTACGTTATAATGTGTAACGTTATATAGTATTACGTTATAACGTGTAACGTTATATAGTATTACGTTATAAGGTGTAACGATATAAAGTATCACGTTATAACGTGTAACGTTATATAGTATTACGTTATAACGTGTAACGTTATATAGTATTACGTTAAAACATATAACGTTATATAGTAATACGTTATAACGTGTAACGTTTTATAGTATTAGGTTACAACGTGTAACGTTATATAGTATTACGTTATAACGTATAACGGTATGTAGCACATCAGTATAACGTATAAAATTATGTGGTATTACGTTATAACGTGTAACGTTTTATTGTGTTACGTTATAACGTGAAACGTTATATAGTATTACGTTATAACGTGTAACGTTATATAGTATTACGTTATAATGTGTGACATTATAAAGTATTACGTTATAATGTGTAACGTTATATAGTATTACGTTATAACGTGTAACGTTATATAGTATTACGTTATAAGGTGTAACGATATAAAGTATCACGTTATAACGTGTAACGTTATATAGTATTACGTTATAACGTGTAACGTCATATAGTATTACGTTATAACGTGTAACGTTATATATTATTACGTTATAACGGGTATCGTTATGTAGCACATCAGTATAACGTATAACACTATGTAGCATTACGTTATAATGTGTGACATTATAAAGTATTACGTTATAACGTGTAACGTTATATAGTATTACGTTATAACGTGTAACGTTATATAGTACTACGTTATAACGTGTAACGTTATATAGTATTTCGTTATAACGGCTAACGTTATATAGTATTACGTTATAACGTGTAACGTTATATAGTATTACGTTATAACGTGTAACGTTATATATTATTACGTTATAACGTGTAACGTTATGTAGCACATCAGTATAACGTATAACACTATGTAGCATTACGTTATAATGTGTGACATTATAAAGTATTACGTTATAACGTATAACGGTATGTAGCACATCAGTATAACGTATAAAATTATGTGGTATTACGTTATAACGTGTAACGTTATTAAGTATTACGTTATAACGCGTAACGTTTTATTGTATTACGTTATAGCGTGTAATGTTATATAGTATTACGTTATAACGTGTAACGTCATATAGTATTACGTTATAACGTGTAACGATATAAAGTATAACGTTATAACGTGTAACGATATAAAGTATAACGTTATAACGTGTAACGTGATATAGTATTACGTTATAACGTGTAACGTTATATATTATTACGTTATAACGTGTAACGTTATGTAGCACATCAGTATAACGTATAACACTATGTAGCATTACGTTATAACGTGTAACGTTATATAGTATTACGTTATAACGTGTAACGTTTTATTGTATTACGTTATAACGTGTAACGCTATATAGTATTACGTTATAACGTGTAGCGTTCTATAGTATTACGTTATAATGTGTAACGTCATATAGTATTACGTTATAACGTGTAACGTTATATAGTATTACGTTATAACGTGTAACGATATAAAGTATAACGTTATAACGTGTAACGTTATATAGTATTACGTTATAAAGTGTAACGATATAAAGTATTACGTTATAACGTGTAACGTTATATAGTATTACGTTATAACGTGTAACGTTTTATAGTATTACGTTATAACGTGTAACGTTATATATTATTACGTTATAACGTGTAACGTTATGTAGCACATCAGTGTAACGTATAACACTATGTAGTATTACGTTATAATGTGTGACATTATAAAGTATTACGTTATAACGTGTAACGTTTTATTGTATTACGTTATAACGTGTAACGTTATATATTATTACGTTATAACGTGTAACGTTATGTAGCTCATCAGTATAACGTATAACACTATGTAGTATTACGTTATAACGTGTAACGATATAAAGTATTACGTTATAACGTGTAACGTTTTATAGTATTACGTTATAACGTGTAACGTTATATAGTATTACGTTATAACGTGTAACGTTATATAGTATTACGTTATAACGTGTAACGTTTTATAGTATTAGGTAACAACGTGTAACGTTATATAGTATTACGTTATAACGTGTAACGTTATATAGTATTACGTTATAACGTGTAGCGTTCCATAGTATTACGTTATAACGCGTAACGTTATATATTATTACGTTATAACGTGTAACGTTATGTAGCACATAAGTATAACGTATAAAATTATGTGGTATTACGTTATAACGTGTAACGTTTTATTGTATTACGTTATAACGTGTAACATTATATAGTATTACGTTATAACGTGTAACGTTATATATTATCACGTTATAACGTGTAACGTTATACAGTATTACGTTGTAACGTGTAACGATATAAAGTATTACGTTATAACGTGTAACGTTATATAGTATTACGTTATAACGTGTAGCGTTCTATAGTATTACGTTATAACACGTAACGTTATATATTATTACGTTATAACGTGTAACGTTATGTGGCACATCAGTATAACGTATAAAATTATGTGGTATTACGTTATAACGTGTAACGTTTTATTGTATTACGTTATAACGTGTAACGTTATATAGTATTACGTTATAACGTGTAACGTTATATAGTATTACGTTATAACGTGTAACGTTATATAGTATTACGTTATAACGTGTAACGTCATATAGTATTACGTTATAACGTGTAACGTTATATATTATTACGTTATAACGTGTATCGTTATGTAGCACATCAGTATAACGTATAAAATTATGTGGTATTACGTTATAACGTGTAACGTTTTATTGTATTACGTTATAACGTGTAACGTTATATAGTATTACGTTATAACGTGTAACGTTATATAGTATTACGTTATAACGTGTAACGTCATATAGTATTACGTTATAACGTGTAACGTTATATATTATTACGTTATAACGTGTATCGTTATGTAGCACATCAGTATAACGTATAACACTATGTAGCACTACGTTATAATGTGTGACATTATAAAGTATTACGTTATAACGTGTAACGTTATATAGCATTACGTTATAACGTGTAACGTTATATAGTACTACGTTATAACGTGTAACGTTATATAGTACTACGTTATAACGTGTAACGTTATATAGTATTACGTTGTAACGTGTAACGATATAAAGTATTACGTTATAACGTGTAACGTTATATAGTACTACGTTATAACGTGTAACGTTATATAGTACTACGTTATAACGTGTAACGTTATATAGTATTACGTTGTAACGTGTAACGATATAAAGTATTACGTTATAACGTGTAACGTTATATAGTATTACGTTATAACGCGTAACGTTATATATTATTACGTTATAACGTGTAACGTTATATAGCATTACTTTATAACGTGTAACGTTATATAGCATTACGTTATAACGTGTAACGTTATATAGCATTACGTTATAACGTGTAACGTTATATAGTACTATGTTATAACGTGTAACGTTATATAGTATTACGTTGTAACGTGTAACGATAGAAAATATTGCGTTATAACGTTTAACGTTATATGGTATTACGTTATAATGTGTAACGTTCTATAGTATTACGTTATAACGCGTAACGTTATATATTATTACGTTATAACGTGTAACGTTATATAGTATTACGTTATAACCTGTAACGTTATATAGTATTACGTTATAACGTGTAACGTCATATAGTATTACGTTATAACGTGTAACGTTATATATTATTACGTTATAAATTGTATCGTTATGTAGCACATCAGTCTAACGTATAACACTGTGTAGTATTACGTTATAATGTGTAACGTTATATAGTATTACGTTATAACGTGTAGCGTTCAATAGTATTACGTTATAACGCGTAACGTTAGGTAGCACATCAGTCTAACGTATAACACTATGTAGCATTACGTTATAATGTGTGACATTATAAAGTATTACGTTATAACGTGTAACGTTATATAGTATTACGTTATAACGTGTAGCGTTCTATAGTATTACGTTATAACGCGTAACGTTATATATTAATACGTTATAACGTGTAACGTTATGTAGCACATCAGTCTAACGTATAACACTGTGTAGTATTACGTTATAATGTGTAACGTTATACAGTATTACGTTATAACGTGTAACGTTTTATTGTATTACGTTATAACGTATAACGTTATATAGTATTACGTTATAACGTGTAGCGTTCTATAGTATTACGTTATAACGCGTAACGTTAGGTAGCACATCAGTCTAACGTATAACACTATGTAGTATTACGTTATAATGTGTGACATTATAAAGTATTACGTTATAATGTGTAACGTTATATAGTATTACGTTATAACGTGTAACGTTATATATTATTACGTTATAAAGTGTATCGTTAGGTAGCACATCAGTCTAACGTATAACACTGTGTAGTATTACGTTATAATGTGTAACGTTATATAGTATTACGTTATAACGTGTAACGTTTTATTGTATTACGTTATAACGTGTAACGTTATGTAGTATTACGTTATAACGTGTAGCGCTCTATAGTATTACGTTATAACGCGTAACGTTAGGTAGCACATCAGTCTAACGTATAACACTATGTAGCATTACGTTATAATGTGTGACATTATAAAGTATTACGTTATAACGTGTAACGTTATACAGTATTACGTTATAACGTGTAGCGTTCTATAGTATTACGTTATAACGTGTAACGTTATATAGTATTACGTTATAATGTGTAACGTTCTATAGTATTACGTTATAACGCGTAACGTTATATATTATTACGTTATGACGTGTAATGTTATATAGTATTACGTTATAACGTGTAACGTTATATAGCATTACGTTATAACGTGTAACGTTATATAGTACTACGTTATAACGTGTAACGTTATATAGTACTACGTTATAACGTGTAACGTTATATAGTATTACGTTGTAACGTGTAACGATAGAAAGTATTACGTTATAACGTGTAACGTTATATGGTATTACGTTATAATGTGTAACGTTCTATAGTATTACGTTATAACGCGTAACGTTATATATTATTACGTTATAACGTGTAACGTTATATAGTATTACGTTATAACCTGTAACGTTATATAGTATTACGTTATAACGTGTAACGTTATATAGTATTACGTTATAACGTGTAACGTCATATAGTATTACGTTATAACGTGTAACGTTATATATTATTACGTTATAAAGTGTATCGTTATGTAGCACATCAGTCTAACGTATAACACTGTGTAGTATTACGTTATAATGTGTAACGTTATATAGTATTACGTTATAACGTGTAGCGTTCTATAGTATTACGTTATAACGCGTAACGTTAGGTAGCACATCAGTCTAACGTATAACACTATGTAGCATTACGTTATAATGTGTGACATTATAATGTATTACGTTATAACGTGTAACGTTATATAGTATTACGTTATAACGTGTAGCGTTCTATAGTATTACGTTATAACGCGTAACGTTATATATTAATACGTTATAACGTGTAACGTTATGTAGCACATCAGTCTAACGTATAACACTGTGTAGTATTACGTTATAATGTGTAACGTTATACAGTATTACGTTATAACGTGTAACGTTTTATTGTATTACGTTATAACGCGTAACGTTAGGTAGCACATCAGTCTAACGTATAACACTATGTAGTATTACGTTATAATGTGTGACATTATAAAGTATTACGTTATAATGTGTAACGTTATATAGTATTACGTTATAACGTGTAACGTTATATATTATTACGTTATAAAGTGTATCGTTAGGTAGCACATCAGTCTAACGTATAACACTGTGTAGTATTACGTTATAATGTGTAACGTTATATAGTATTACGTTATAACGTGTAACGTTTTATTGTATTACGTTATAACGTGTAACGTTATATAGTATTACGTTATAACGTGAAGCGTTCTATAGTATTACGTTATAACGCGTAACGTTAGGTAGCACATCAGTCTAACGTATAACACTATGTAGCATTACGTTATAATGTGTGACATTATAAAGTATTACGTTATAACGTGTAACGTTATATAGTATTACGTTATAACGTGTAGCGTTCTATAGTATTACGTTATAACGCGTAACGTTATATATTAATACGTTATAACGTGTAACGTTATGTAGCACATCAGTCTAACGTATAACACTGTGTAGTATTACGTTATAATGTGTAACGTTATACAGTATTACGTTATAACGTGTAACGTTTTATTGTATTACGTTATAACGTGTAACGTTATATAGTATTACGTTATAACGTGTAGCGTTCTATAGTATTACGTTATAACGCGTAACGTTAGGTAGCACATCAGTCTAACGTATAAGACTATGTAGTATTACGTTATAATGTGTGACATTATAAAGTATTACGTTATAATGTGTAACGTTATATAGTATTACGTTATAACGTGTAACGTGATATAGTATTACGTTATAACGTGTAATGTTATATAGTATTACGTTATAACGTGTAACGTCATATAGTATTACGTTATAACGTGTAACGTTATATAGTATTACGTTATAATGTGTAACGTTCTATAGTATTACGTTATAACGCGTAACGTTATATATTATTACGTTATAACGTGTAATGTTATATAGTATTACGTTATAACGTGTAGCGTTCTATAGTATTTCGTTATAACGCGTAACGTTATATATTATTACGTTATAACGTGTAACGTTATGTGGCACATCAGTATAACGTATAAAATTATGTGGTATTACGTTATAACGTGTAACGTTTTATTGTATTACGTTATAACGTGTAACGTTATATAGTATTACGTTATAACGTGTAACGTTGTATAGTATTACGTTATAACGTGTAACGTCATATAGTATTACGTTATAACGTGTAACGTTATATATTATTACGTTATAAAGTGTATCGTTATGTAGCACATCAGTATAACGTGTAACACTATGTAGCATTACGTTATAATGTGCGACATTATAAAGTATTACGTTATAACGTGTAACGTTATATAGCATTACGTTATAACGTGTAACGTTATATAGTACTACGCTATAACGTGTAACGTTATATAGTACTACGTTATAACGTGTAACGTTATATAGTATTACGTTGTAACGTGTAACAATATAAAGTATTACGTTATAACGTGTAACGTTATATAGTATTACGTTATAATGTGTAACGTTCTATAGTATTACGTTATAACGCGTAACGTTATATATTATTACGTTATAACGTGTAATGTTATATAGTATTACGTTATAACGTGTAACGTCATATAGTACTACGTTATAACGTGTAACGTTATATAGTACTACGTTCTAACGTGTAACGTTATATAGTATTACGTTGTAACGTGTAACGATATAAAGTATTACGTTATAACGTGTAACGTTATATAGTATTACGTTATAATGTGTAACGTTCTATAGTATTACGTTATAACGCGTAACGTTATATATTATTACGTTATAACGTGTAATGTTATATAGAATTACGTTATAACGTGTAATGTTATATAGCATTACGTTATAACGTGTAACGTTATATAGTACTACGTTATAATGTGTGACATTATAAAGTATTACGTTATAACGTGTAACGTTATATAGCATTACGTTATAACGTGTAACGTTATATAGTACTACGTTATAACGTGTAACGTTATATAGTACTACGTTATAACGTGTAACGTTATATAGTACTACGTTATAACGTGTAACGTTATATAGTATTACGTTGTAACGTGTAACAATATAAAGTATTACGTTATAACGTGTAACGTTATATAGTATTACGTTATAATGTGTAACGTTCTATAGTATTACGTTATAACGCGTAACGTTATATATTATTACGTTATAACGTGTAATGTTATATAGTATTACGTTATAACGTGTAACGTCATATAGTACTACGTTATAACGTGTAACGTTATATAGTACTACGTTCTAACGTGTAACGTTATATAGTATTACGTTGTAACGTGTAACGATATAAAGTATTACGTTATAACGTGTAACGTTATATAGTATTACGTTATAATGTGTAACGTTCTATAGTATTACGTTATAACGCGTAACGTTATATATTATTACGTTATAACGTGTAATGTTATATAGAATTACGTTATAACGTGTAATGTTATATAGCATTACGTTATAACGTGTAACGTTATATAGTACTACGTTATAACGTGTAACGTTATATAGTACTACGTTATAACGTGTAACGTTATATAGTATTACGTTGTAACGTGTAACGATATAAAGTATTACGTTATAACGTGTAACGTTATATGGTATTACGTTATAATGTGTAACGTTCTATAGTATTACGTTATAACGCGTAACGTTATATATTATTACGTTATAACGTGTAACGTTATGTAGCACATCAGTATAACGTATAAAATTATGTGGTATTACGTTATAACGTGTAACGTTTTATTGTATTACGTTATAACGTGTAACGTTATATAGTATTACGTTATAACGTGTAACGTTATATAGTATTACGTTATAACCTGTAACGTTATATAGTATTACGTTATAACGTGTAACGTCATATAGTATTACGTTATAAAGTGTAACGTTATATATTATTACGTTATAAAGTGTATCGTTATGTAGCACATCAGTCTAACGTATAACACTGTGCAGTATTACGTTATAATGTGTAACGTTATATAGTATTACGTTATAACGTGTAACGTTTTATTGTATTACGTTATAACGCGTAACGTTAGGTAGCACATCAGTCTAACGTATAACACTATGTAGCATTACGTTATAACGTGTAACGTTTTATTGTATTACGTTATAACGTGTAACGTTATATAGTATTACGTTATAACGTGTAGCGTTCCATAGTATTACGTTATAACGCGTAACGTTAGGTAGCACATCAGTCTAACGTATAACACTATGTAGTATTACGTTATAATGTGTGACATTATAAAGTATTACGTTATAATGTGTAACGTTATATAGTATTACGTTATAACGTGTAACGTTATATATTATTACGATATAACGTGTAACGTTACGTAGCACATCAGTATAACGTATAACACTATGTAGCATTACGTTCTAACGAGTAACGTTTTATTGTATTACGTTATAACGTGTAACGTTATATAGTATACGTTATAACGTGTAACGTTATATAATAATACGTTATAACACGTAACGTTATATATTATTACGTTATAACGTGTAACGTTATGTAGCATATCAGTATAACGTGTAACACTATGTAGCATTACGTTATAATGTGTGACATTATAAAGTATTACGTTATAACGTGTAACGTTATATAGCATTACGTTATAACGTGTAACGTTATATAGTACTACGTTATAACGTGTAACGTTATATATTATTACGTTATAACGTGTAATGTTATATAGTATTACGTTATAACGTGTAACGTCATATAGTACTACGTTATAACGTGTAACGTTATATAGTACTACGTTATAACGTGTAACGTTATATAGTATTACGTTGTAACGTGTAACGATATAAAGTATTACGTTATAACGTGTAACGTTATATAGTATTACGTTATAATGTGTAACGTTCTATAGTATTACGTTATAACGCGTAACGTTATATATTATTACGTTATAACGTGTAATGTTATATAGTATTACGTTATAACGTGTAACGTTATATAGCATTACGTTATAACGTGTAACGTTATATAGTACTACGTTATAACGTGTAACGTTATATAGTACTACGTTATAACGTGTAACGTTATATAGTATTACGTTGTAACGTGTAACGATATAAAGTATTACGTTATAACGTGTAATGTTATATAGTATTACGTTATAACGTGTAACGTCATATAGTATTACGTTATAACGTGTAACGTTGTATAGTATTACGTTATAACGTGTAACGTCATATAGTATTACGTTATAACGTGTAACGTTATATATTATTACGTTATAAAGTGTATCGTTATGTAGCACATCAGTATAACGTGTAACACTATGTAGCATTACGTTATAATGTGTGACATTATAAAGTATTACGTTATAACGTGTAACGTTATATAGCATTACGTTATAACGTGTAACGTTATATAGTATACGTTATAACGTGTAACGTTATATAATAATACGTTATAACGCGTAACGTTATATATTATTACGTTATAACGTGTAACGTTATGTAGCATATCAGTATAACGTATAAAATTATGTGGTATTACGTTATAACGTGTAATGTTTTATTGTATTACGATATAACGTGTAACGTTATATAGTATTACGTTATAACGTGTAACGTTATATAGTATTACGTTATAACGTGTAATGTTATATAGTATTACGTTATAACGTGTAACGTCATATAGTATTACGTTATAACGTGTAACGTTGTATAGTATTACGTTATAACGTGTAACGTCATATAGTATTACGTTATAACGTGTAACGTTATATATTATTACGTTATAAAGTGTATCGTTATGTAGCACATCAGTATAACGTGTAACACTATGTAGCATTACGTTATAATGTGTGACATTATAAAGTATTACGTTATAACGTGTAACGTTATATAGCATTACGTTATAACGTGTAACGTTATATAGCATTACGTTATAACGTGTAACGTTATATAGTACTACGTTATAACGTGTAACGTTATATAGTAATACGTTATAACGTGTAACGTTATATAGTATTACGTTGTAACGTGTAACGATATAAAGTATTACGTTATAACGTGTAACGTTATATAGTATTACGTTATAATGTGTAACGTTCTATAGTATTACGTTATAACGCGTAACGTTATATATTATTACGTTATAACGTGTAACGTCATATAGTACTACGTTATAACGTGTAACGTTATATAGTACTACGTTATAACGTGTAACGTTATATAGTATTACGTTGTAACGTGTAACGATATAAAGTATTACGTTATAACGTGTAACGTTATATAGTATTACGTTATAATGTGTAACGTTCTATAGTATTACGTTATAACGCGTAACGTTATATATTATTACGTTATAACGTGTAATGTTATATAGTATTACGTTATAACGTGTAACGTTATATAGCATTACGTTATAACGTGTAACGTTATATAGTACTACGTTATAACGTGTAACGTTATATAGTACTACGTTATACCGTGTAACGTTATATAGTATTACGTTGTAACGTGTAACGATATAAAGTATTACGTTATAACGTGTAACGTTATATGGTATTACGTTATAATGTGTAACGTTCTATAGTATTACGTTATAACGCGTAACGTTATATATTATTACGTTATAACGTGTAACGTTATGTAGCACATCAGTATAACGTATAAAATTATGTGGTATTACGTTATAACGTGTAACGTTTTATTGTATTACGTTATAACGTGTAACGTTATATAGTATTACGTTATAACGTGTAACGTTATATAGTATTACGTTATAACCTGTAACGTTATATAGTATTACGTTATAACGTGTAACGTCATATAGTATTACGTTATAACGTGTAACGTTATATATTATTACGTTATAAAGTGTATCGTTATGTAGCACATCAGTCTAAGGTATAACTCTGTGCAGTATTACGTTATAATGTGTAACGTTATATAGTATTACGTTATAACGTGTAACGTTTTATTGTATTACGTTATAACGTGTAACGTTATATAGTATTACGTTATAACGTGTAGCGTTCTATAGTATTACGTTATAACGCGTAACGTTAGGTAGCACATCAGTCTAACGTATAACACTATGTGGCATTACGTTATAATGTGTGACATTATAAAGTATTACGTTATAACGTGTAACGTTATATAGTATTACGTTATAACGTGTAGCGTTCTATAGTATTACGTTATAACGCGTAACGTTAGGTAGCACATCAGTCTAACGTATAACACTATGTAGCATTACGTTATAACGTGTAACGTTTTATTGTATTACGTTATAACGTGTAACGTTATATAGTATTACGTTATAACGTGTAGCGTTCCATAGTATTACGTTATAACGCGTAACGTTAGGTAGCACATCAGTCTAACGTATAACACTATGTAGTATTACGTTATAGTGTGTGACATTATAAAGTATTACGTTATAATGTGTAACGTTATATAGTATTACGTTATAACGTGTAACGTTATATATTATTACGTTATAACGTGTAACGTTACGTAGCACATCAGTATAACGTATAACACTATGTAGCATTACGTTCTAACGTGTAACGTTTTATTGTATTACGTTATAACGTGTAACGTTATATAGTATACGGTATAACGTGTAACGTTATATAATAATACGTTATAACGCGTAACGTTATATATTATTACGTTATAACGTGTAACGTTATGTAGCATATCAGTATAACGTATAAAATTATGTGGTATTACGTTATAACGTGTAATGTTTTATTGTATTACGATATAACGTGTAATGTTATATAGTATTACGTTATAACGTGTAACGTCATATAGTATTACGTTATAACGTGTAACGTTGTATAGTATTACGTTATAACGTGTAACGTCATATAGTATTACGTTATAACGTGTAACGTTATATATTATTACGTTATAAAGTGTATCGTTATGTAGCACATCAGTATAACGTGTAACACTATGTAGCGTTACGTTATAATGTGTGACATTATAAAGTATTACGTTATAACGTGTAACGTTATATAGCATTACGTTATAACGTGTAACGTTATATAGTACTACGTTATAACGTTTAACGTTATGTAGTATTACATTATAACGTGTAGCGTTCTATAGTATTACGTTATAACGCGTAACGTTATATATTATTACGTTATAACGTGTAACGTTACGTAGCACATCAGTATAACGTATAAAATTATGTGGTATTACGTTATAACGTGTAACGTTTTATTGTATTACGTGATAACGTGTAACGTTATATAGTATTACGTTATAACGTGTAACGTCATATAGTATTACGTTATAACGTGTAACGTTATATATTATTACGTTATAACGTGTAATGTTATATAGTATTACGTTATAACGTGTAACGTTAAATAGTATTACGTTATAACGTGTAACGTTTTATAGTATTACGTTATAACGTGTAACGTTATATATTATTACGTTATAACGTGTAACGTTATGTAGCACATCAGTGTAACGTATAACACTATGTAGTATTACGTTATAAAGTGTGACATTATAAAGTAGTACGTTATAACGTGTAACGTTTTATTGTATTACGTTGTAACGTGTAACGATATAAAGTATTACGTTGTAACGTGTAACGATATAAAGTATTACGTTATAACGTGTAACGTTATATAGTATTACGTTATAACGTGTAGCGTTCTATAGTATTACGTTATACCGCGTAACGTTAAATATTATTACGTTATAACGTGTAACGTTATGTGGCACATCAGTATAACGTATAAAATTATGTGGTATTACGTTATAACGTGTAACGTTTTATTGTATTACGTTATAACGTGTAACGTTATATAGTATTACGTTATAACGTGTAACGTTGTATAGTATTACGATATAACGTGTAACGTCATATAGTATTACGTTATAACGTGTAACGTTATATAGTACTACGTTATAACGTGTAACGATATAAAGTATTACGTTATAACGTGTAACGTTATATAGTATTACGTTATAACGTGTAACGTCATATAGTATTACGTTATAACGTGTAACGTTATATATTATTACGTTATAAAGTGTATCGTTATGTAGCACATCAGTCTAACGTATAACACTGTGTAGTATTACGTTATAATGTGTAACGTTATATAGTATTACGTTATAACGTGTAACGTTTTATTGTATTACGTTATAACGTGTAACGTTATATAGTACTACGTTATAACGTGTAACGTTATATAGTACTACGTTATAACGTGTAACGTTATATAGTATTACGTTGTAACGTGTAACGATATAAAGTATTACGTTATAACGTGTAACGTTATATAGTATTACGTTATAATGTGTAACGTTCTATAGTATTACGTTATAACGCGTAACGTTATATATTATTACGTTATAACGCGTAACGTTAGGTAGCACATCAGTCTAACGTATAACACTATGTAGCATTACGTTATAATGTGTGACATTATAAAGTATTACGTTATAACGTGTAACTTTATATAGTATTACGTTATAACGTGTAGCGTTCTATAGTATTACGTTATAACGCGTAACGTTATATATTAATACGTTATAACGTGTAACGTTATGTAGCACATCAGTCTAACGTATAACACTGTGTAGTATTACGTTATAATGTGTGACATTATAAAGTATTACGTTATAATGTGTAACGTTATATAGTATTACGTTATAACGTGTAACGTTGTATAGTATTACGATATAACGTGTAACGTCATATAGTATTACGTTATAACGCGTAACGTTATATATTATTACGTTATAACGTGTAACGTTACGTAGCACATCAGTATAACGTATAACACTATGTAGCATTACGTTCTAACGTGTAACGTTTTATTGTATTACGTTATAACGTGTAACGTTATATAGTATTACGTTATAACGTGTAACGTTATATAATAATACGTTATAACGCGTAACGTTATATAGTATTACGTTATAACGTGTAACGTTATGTAGCAAATCAGTATAACGTATAAAATTATGTGGTATTACGTTATAACGTGTAACGTTTTATTGTATTACGATATAACGTGTAACGTTATATAGTATTACGTTATAACGTGTAACGTTATATAGCATTACGTTATAACGTGTAACGTTATATAGTATTACGTTATAACGTGTAACGTTATATAGTATTACGTTATAACGTGTAACGTTATATAGTATTACGTTATAACGTGTAACGTTATATAGTATTACGTTATAACGTGTAACGTCATATAGTATTACGTTATAACGTGTAACGTTATATATTATTACGTTATAAAGTGTATCGTTATGTAGCACATCAGTCTAACGTATAACACTGTGTAGTATTACGTTATAATGTGTAACGTTATATAGTATTACGTTATAACGTGTAACGTTTTATTGTATTACGTTATAACGTGTAACGTTATATAGTACTACGTTATAACGTGTAACGTTATATAGTATTACGTTGTAACGTGTAACGATATAAAGTATTACGTTATAACGTGTAACGTTATATAGTATTACGTTATAACGTGTAACGTTGTATAGTATTACGATATAACGTGTAACGTCATATAGTATTACGTTATAACGTGTAACGTTATATATTATTACGTTATAAAGTGTATCGTTATGTAGCACATCAGTATAACGTATAACACTATGTAGCATTACGTTCTAACGTGTAACGTTTTATTGTATTACGTTATAACGTGTAACGTTATATAGTATACGTTATAACGTGTAACGTTATATAATAATACGTTATAACGCGTAACGTTATATATTATTACGTTATAACGTGTAACGTTATGTAGCATATCAGTATAACGTATAAAATTATGTGGTATTACGTTATAACGTGTAACGTTTTATTGTATTACGATATAACGTGTAACGTTATATAGTATTACGTTATAACGTGTAACGTTATATAGTATTACGTTATAACGTGTAATGTTATATAGTATTACGTTATAACGTGTAACGTCATATAGTATTACGTTATAACGTGTAACGTTATATATTATTACGTTATAACGTGTAATGTTATATAGTATTACGTTATAACGCGTAACGTTATATATTATTACGTTATAACGTGTAACGTTACGTAGCACATCAGTATAACGTATAACACTATGTAGCATTACGTTCTAACATGTAACGTTTTATTGTATTACGTTATAACGTGTAACGTTATATAGTATTACGTTTTAACGTGTAACGTTATATAGTATTACGTTATAACGTGTAACGTTATATAGTATTACGTTATAATGTGTAACGTCATATAGTATTACGTTATAACGTGTAACGTTATATATTATTACGTTATAAAGTGTATCGTTATGTAGCACATCAGTCTAACGTATAACACTGTGTAGTATTACGTTATAACGTGTAACGTTATATAGTATTACGTTATAACGTGTAACGTTTTATTGTATTACGTTATAACGTGTAACGTTATATAGTACTACGTTATAACGTGTAACGTTATATAGTACTACGTTATAACGTGTAACGTTATATAGTATTACGTTATAACGTGTAACGTTGTATAGTATTACGATATAACGTGTAACGTCATATAGTATTACGTTATAACGTGTAACGTTATATATTATTACGTTATAAAGTGTATCGTTATGTAGCACATCAGTATAACGTATAACACTACGTAGCATTACGTTATAATGTGTGACATTATAAAGTATTACGTTATAACGTGTAACGTTATATAGCATTACGTTATAACGTGTAACGTTACATAGTACTACGTTATAACGTGTAACGTTATATAGTACTACGTTATAACGTGTAACGTTATATAGTATTACGTTGTAACGTGTAACGATATAAAGTATTACGTTATAACGTGTAACGTTATATAGTATTACGTTATAATGTGTAACGTTCTATAGTATTACGTTATAACGCGTAACGTTATATATTATTACGTTATAACGTGTAACGTTATGTAGCACATCAGTATAACGTATAAAATTATGTGGTATTACGTTATAACGTGTAACGTTTTATTGTATTACGTTATAACATGTAACGTTATATAGTATTACGTTATAACGTGTAACGTTATATAGTATTACGTTATAACGTGTAACGTCATATAGTATTACGTTATAACGTGTAACGTTATATATTATTACGTTATAAAGTGTATCGTTATGTAGCACATCAGTCTAACGTATAACACTGTGTAGTATTACGTTATAATGTGTAACGTTATATAGTATTACGTTATAACGTGTAACGTTTTATTGTATTACGTTATAACGTGTAACGTTATATAGTACTACGTTATAACGTGTAACGTTATATAGTACTACGTTATAACGTGTAACGTTATATAGTATTACGTTGTAACGTGTAACGATATAAAGAATTACGTTATAACGTGTAACGTTATATAGTATTACGTTATAATGTGTAACGTTCTATAGTATTACGTTATAACGCGTAACGTTATATATTATTACGTTATAACGCGTAACGTTAGGTAGCACATCAGTCTAACGTATAACACTATGTAGCATTACGTTATAATGTGTGACATTATAAAGTATTACGTTATAACGTGTAACGTTATATAGTATTACGTTATAACGTGTAGCGTTCTATAGTATTACGTTATGACGCGTAACGTTATATATTAATACGTTATAACGTGTAACGTTATGTAGCACATCAGTCTAACGTATAACACTGTGTAGTATTACGTTATAATGTGTAACGTTATATAGTATTACGTTATAACGTGTAACGTTTTATTGTATTACGTTATAACGTGTAACGTTATATAGTACTACGTTATAACGTGTAACGTTATATAGTACTACGTTATAACGTGTAACGTTATATAGTATTACGTTGTAACGTGTAACGATATAAAGAATTACGTTATAACGTGTAACGTTATATAGTATTACGTTATAATGTGTAACGTTCTATAGTATTACGTTATAACGCGTAACGTTATATATTATTACGTTATAACGCGTAACGTTAGGTAGCACATCAGTCTAACGTATAACACTATGTAGCATTACGTTATAATGTGTGACATTATAAAGTATTACGTTATAACGTGTAACGTTATATAGTATTACGTTATAACGTGTAGCGTTCTATAGTATTACGTTATGACGCGTAACGTTATATATTAATACGTTATAACGTGTAACGTTATGTAGCACATCAGTCTAACGTATAACACTGTGTAGTATTACGTTATAATGTGTAACGTTATACAGTATTACGTTATAACGTGTAATGTTTTATTGTATTACGTTATAACGTGTAGCGTTCTATAGTATTACGTTATAACGCGTAACGTTAGGTAGCACATCAGTCTAACGTATAACACTATGTAGTATTACGTTATAATGTGTGACATTATAAAGTATTACGTTATAATGTGTAACGTTATATAGTATTACGTTATAACGTGTAACGTTATATATTATTACGTTATAACGTGTAATGTTATATAGTATTACGTTATAACGCGTAACGTTATATATTATTACGTTATAACGTGTAACGTTACGTAGCACATCAGTATAACGTATAACACTATGTAGCATTACGTTCTAACGTGTAACGTTTTATTGTATTACGTTATAACGTGTAACGTTATATAGTATTACGTTATAACGTGTAACGTTATATAATAATACGTTATAACGCGTAACGTTATATAGTATTACGTTATAACGTGTAACGTTATGTAGCACATCAGTATAACGTATAAAATTATGTGGTATTACGTTATAACGTGTAACGTTTTATTGTATTACGATATAACGTGTAACGTTATATAGTATTACGTTATAACGTGTAACGTTATATAGCATTACGTTATAACGTGTAACGTTATATAGTATTACGTTATAACGTGTAACGTTATATAGTATTACGTTATAACGTGTAACGTTATATAGTATTACGTTATAACGTGTAACGTCATATAGTATTACGTTATAACGTGTAACGTTATATATTATTACGTTATAAAGTGTATCGTTATGTAGCACATCAGTCTAACGTATAACACTGTGTAGTATTACGTTATAATGTGTAACGTTATATAGTATTACGTTATAACGTGTAACGTTTTATTGTATTACGTTATAACGTGTAACGTTATATAGTACTACGTTATAACGTGTAACGTTATATAGTACTACGTTATAACGTGTAACGTTATATAGTATTACGTTGTAACGTGTAACGATATAAAGTATTACGTTATAACGTGTAACGTTATATAGTATTACGTTATAATGTGTAACGTTCTATAGTATTACGTTATAACGCGTAACGTTATATATTATTACGTTATAACGCGTAACGTTAGGTAGCACATCAGTATAACGTATAACACTATGTAGCATTACGTTATAATGTGTGACATTATAAAGTATTACGTTATAACGTGTAACGTTATATAGTATTACGTTATAACGTGTAGCGTTCTATAGTATTACGTTATAACGCGTAACGTTATATATTAATACGTTATAACGTGTAACGTTATGTAGCACGTCAGTCTAACGTATAACACTGTGTAGTATTACGTTATAATGTGTAACGTTATACAGTATTACGTTATAACGTGTAACGTTTTATTGTATTACGTTATAACGTGTAGCGTTCTATAGTATTACGATATAACGCGTAACGTTAGGTAGCACATCAGTCTAACGTATAACACTATGTAGTATTACGTTATAATGTGTGACATTATAAAGTATTACGTTATAATGTGTAACGTTATATATTATTACGTTATAACGTGTAACGTTACGTAGCACATCAGTATAACGTATAACACTATGTAGCATTACGTTCTAACGTGTAACGTTTTATTGTATTACGTTATAACGTGTAACGTTATATAGTATTACGTTATAACGTGTAACGTTATATAATAATACGTTATAACGCGTAACGTTATATAGTATTACGTTATAACGTGTAACGTTATGTAGCACATCAGTATAACGTATAAAATTATGTGGTATTACGTTATAACGTGTAACGGTTTATTGTATTACGATATAACGTGTAACGTTATATAGTATTACCTTATAACGTGTAACGTTATATAGTATTACGTTATAACGTGTAATGTTATATAGTATTACGTTATAACGTGTAACGTCATATAGTATTACGTTATATCGTGTAACGTTATATATTATTACGTTATAACGTGTAATGTTATATAGTATTACGTTATAACGCGTAACGTTATATATTATTACGTTATAACGTGTAACGTTACGTAGCACATCAGTATAACGTATAACACTATGTAGCATTACGTTCTAACATGTAACGTTTTATTGTATTACGTTATAACGTGTAACGTTATATAGTATTACGTTATAACGTTTAACGTTATGTAGCACATCAGTCTAACGTATAACACTATGTAGTATTACGTTATAACGTGTGACATTATAAAGTATTACGTTATAATGTGTAACGTTATATAGTATTACGTTATAACGTGTAACGTTATATAGTATTACGTTATAAGGTGTAACGATATAAAGTATCACGTTATAACGTGTATCGTTATATAGTATTACGTTATAACGTGTAACGTTATATAGTATTACGTTAAAACATATAACGTTATATAGTAATACGTTATAACGTGTAACGTTTTATAGTATTAGGTTACAACGTGTAACGTTATTTAGTATTACGTTATAACGTATAGCGATATGTAGCACATCAGTATAACGTATAAAATTATGTGGTATTACGTTATAACGTGTAACGATTTATTGTATTACGTTATAACGTGTAACGTTTTATTGTATTACGTTATAGCGTGTAACGTCATATAGTATTACGTTATAACGTGTAACGTTATATATTATTACGTTATAACGTGTAACGTTACGTAGCACATCAGTATAACGTATAACACTATGTAGCATTACGTTATAATGTGTGACATTATAAAGTATTACGTTATAACGTATAACGGTATGTAGCACATCAGTATAACGTATAAAATTATGTGGTATTACGTTATAACGTGTAACGTTATTAAGTATTACGTTATAACGCATAACGTTTTATTGCATTACGTTATAGCGTGTAATGTTATATAGTATTACGTTATAACGTGTAACGTCATATAGTATTACGTTATAACGTGTAACGTTATATATTATTACGTTATAACGTGTAACGTTATGTAGCACATCAGTATAACGTATAACACTAAGTAGCATTACGTTATTACGTGTAACGTTTTATTGTATTACGTTATAACGTGTAACGTGATATAGTATTACGTTATAACGTGTAACGTTATATATTATTACGTTATAACGTGTAACGTTATGTAGCACATCAGTATAACGTATAACACTATGTAGCATTACGTTATAACGTGTAACGTTATATAGTATTACGTTATAACGTGTAACGTTTTATTGTATTACGTTATAACGTGTAACGCTATATAGTATTACGTTATAACGTGTAGCGTTCTATAGTATTACGTTATAACGCGTAACGTTATGTAGCACATCAGTCTAACGTATAACACTATGTAGTATTACGTTATAATGTGTGACATTATAAAGTATTACGTTATAATGTGTAACGTTATATAGTATTACGTTATAACGTGTAACGTTATATAGTATTACGTTATAACGTGTAACGATATAAAGTATAACGTTATAACGTGTAACGTGATATAGTATTACGTTATAACGTGTAACGTTATATATTATTACGTTATAACGTGTAACGTTATATATTATTACGTTATAACGTGTAACGTTATGTAGCACATCAGTATAACGTATAACACTATGTAGCATTACGTTATAACGTGTAACGTTATATAGTATTACGTTATAACGTGTAACGTTTTATTGTATTACGTTATAACGTGTAACGCTATATAGTATTACGTTATAACGTGTAGCGTTCTATAGTATTACGTTATAACGCGTAACGTTATGTAGCACATCAGTCTAACGTATAACACTATGTAGTATTACGTTATAATGTGTGACATTATAAAGTATTACGTTATAATGTGTAACGTTATATAGTATTACGTTATAACGTGTAACGTTATATAGTATTACGTTATAACGTGTAACGATATAAAGTATAACGTTATAACGTGTAACGTTATATAGTATTACGTTATAAAGTGTAACGATATAAAGTATTACGTTATAACGTGTAACGTTATATAGTATTACGTTATAACGTGTAGCGTTTTATAGTATTACGTTATAACGTGTAACGTTATATATTATTACGTTATAACGTGTAACGTTATGTAGCACATCAGTGTAACGTATAACACTATGTAGTATTACGTTATAATGTGTGACATTATAAAGTATTACGTTATAACGTGTAACGTTTTATTGTATTATGTTATAACGTGTAACGTTATATATTATTACGTTATAACGTGTAACGTTATGTAGCTCATCAGTATAACGTATAACACTATGTAGTATTACGTTATAACGTGTAACGATATAAAGTATTACGTTATAACGTGTAACGTTATATAGTATTACGTTATAACGTGTAACGTTATATATTATTACGTTATAACGTGTATCGTTACGTAGCACATCAGTATAACGTATAACACTATGTAGCATTACGTTATAATGTGTGACATTATAAAGTATTACGTTATAACGTATAACGGTATCTTGCACATCAGTATAACGTATAAAATTATGTGGTATTACGTTATAACGTGTAACGTTATTAAGTATTACGTTATAACGCGAAACGTTTTATTGTATTACGTTATAGCGTGTAATGTTATATAGTATTACGTTATAACGTGTAACGTCATATAGTATTACGTTATAACGTGTAACGTTATATATTATTACGTTATAACGTGTAACGTTATGTAGCACATCAGTATAACGTATAACACTATGTAGCATTACGTTATAACGTGTAACGTTTTATTGTATTACGTTATAACGTGTAACGTGATATAGTATTACGTTATAACGTGTAACGTTATATATTATTACGTTATAACGTGTAACGTTATGTAGCACATCAGTATAACGTATAACACTATGTAGCATTACGTTATATAGTATTACGTTATAACGTGTAACGTTTTATTGTATTACGTTATAACGTGTAACGCTATATAGTATTACGTTATAACGTGTAGCGTTCTATAGTATTACGTTATAACGCGTAACGTTATGTAGCACATCAGTCTAACGTATAACACTATGTAGTATTACGTTATAATGTGTGACATTATAAAGTATTACGTTATAATGTGTAACGATATAAAGTATAACGTTATAACGTGTAACGTGATATAGTATTACGTTATAACGTGTAACGTTATATATTATTACGTTATAACGTGTAACGTTATATATTATTACGTTATAACGTGTAACGTTATGTAGCACATCAGTATAACGTATAACACTATGTAGCATTACGTTATAACGTGTAACGTTATATAGTATTACGTTATAACGTGTAACGTTTTATTGTATTACGTTATAACGTGTAACGCTATATAGTATTACGCTATAACGTGTAGCGTTCTATAGTATTACGTTATAACGCGTAACGTTATGTAGCACATCAGTCTAACGTATAACACTATGTAGTATTACGTTATAATGTGTGACATTATAAAGTATTACGTTATAATGTGTAACGTTATATAGTATTACGTTATAACGTGTAACGTTATATAGTATTACGTTATAACGTGTAACGATATAAAGTATAACGTTATAACGTGTAACGTTATATAGTATTACGTTATAAAGTGTAACGATATAAAGTATCACGTTATAACGTGTAACGTTATATAGTATTACGTTATAACGTGTAGCGTTCTATAGTATTACGTTATAACGCGTAACGTTAAATATTATTACGTTATAACGTGTAACGTTTTATAGTATTACGTTATAACGTGTAACGTTATATATTATTACGTTATAACGTGTAACGTTATGCAGCACATCAGTGTAACGTATAACACTATGTAGTATTACGTTATAATGTGTGACATTATAAAGTATTACGTTATAACGTGTAACGTTTTATTGTATTACGTTATAACGTGTAACGTTATATATTATTACGTTATAACGTGTAACGTTATGTAGCTCATCAGTATAACGTATAACACTATGTAGTATTACGTTATAACGTGTAACGATATAAAGTATTACGTTATAACGTGTAACGTTATATAGTATTACGTTATAACGTGTAACGTTTTATAGTATTAGGTAACAACCTGTAACGTTATATAGTATTACGTTATAACGTATAACGGTATGTGGCACATCAGTATAACGTATAAAATTATGTGGTATTACGTTATAACGAGTAACGTTATATAGTATTACGTTATAACGTGTAACGTTATATAGTATTACGTTATAACGTGTAACGTTATATAGTATTACGTTATAACGTGTAACGTCATATAGTATTACGTTATAACGTGTAACGTTATATATTATTACGTTATAACGTGTATCGTTATGTAGCACATCAGTATAACGTATAACACTATGTAGCATTACGTTATAATGTGTGACATTATAAAGTATTACGTTATAACGTGTAACGTTATATAGTATTACGTTATAACGTGTAACGTTATATAGTATTACGTTCTAACGTGTAGCGTTCCATAGTATTACGTTATAACGCGTAACGTTATATATTATTACGTTATAACGTGTAACGTTATGTAGCACATAAGTATAACGTATAAAATTATGTGGTATTACGTTATAACGAGTAACGTTTTATTGTATTACGTTATAACGTGCAACATTATATAGTATTACGTTATAACGTGTAACGTTATATGGTATTACGTTATAACGTGTAACGTTATGTAGCTCATCAGTATAACGTAAAACACTATGTAGTATTACGTTATAACGTGTAACGATATAAAGTATTACGTTATAACGTGTAACGTTATATAGTATTACGATATAACGTGTAACGTTTTATAGTATTAGGTAGCAACGTGTAACGTTATATAGTATTACGTTATAACGTGTAACGTTATATAGTATTACGTTATAACGTGTAACGATATAAAGTATAACGTTATAACGTGTAACGTTATATAGTATTACGTTATAAGGTGTAACGATATAAAGTATTACGTTATAACGTGTAACGTTATATAGTATTACGTTATAACGTGTAGCGTTCTATAGTATTACGTTATAACGCGTAACGTTAAATATTATTACGTTATAACGTGTAACGTTTTATAGTATTACGTTATAACGTGTAACGTTATATATTATTACGTTATAACGTGTAACGTTATGTAGCACATCAGTGTAACGTATAACACTATGTAGTATTACGTTATAATGTGTGACATTATAAAGTATTACGTTCTAACGTGTAACGTTTTATTGTATTACGTTATAACGTGTAACGTTATATATTATTACGTTATAACGTGTAACGTTATGTAGCTCATCAGTATAACCTATAACACTATGTAGTATTACGTTATAACGTGTAACGATATAAAGTATTACGTTATAACGTGTAACGTTATATAGTATTACGTTATAACGTGTAACGTTATATAGTATTACGTTATAATGTGTAACGTTCTATAGTATTACGTTATAACGCGTAACGTTATATATTATTACGTTATAACGCGTAACGTTAGGTAGCACATCAGTCTAACGTATAACACTATGTAGCATTACGTTATAATGTGTGACATTATAAAGTATTACGTTATAACGTGTAACGTTATATAGTATTACGTTATAACGTGTAGCGTTCTATAGTATTACGTTATGACGCGTAACGTTATATATTAATACGTTATAACGTGTAACGTTATGTAGCACATCAGTCTAACGTATAACACTGTGTAGTATTACGTTATAATGTGTAACGTTATATAGTATTACGTTATAACGTGTAACGTTTTATTGTATTACGTTATAACGTGTAACGTTATATAGTACTACGTTATAACGTGTAACGTTATATAGTACTACGTTATAACGTGTAACGTTATATAGTACTACGTTATAACGTGTAACGTTATATAGTATTACGTTGTAACGTGTAACGATATAAAGAATTACGTTATAACGTGTAACGTTATATAGTATTACGTTATAACGTGTAATGTTTTATTGTATTACGTTATAACGTGTAGCGTTCTATAGTATTACGTTATAACGCGTAACGTTAGGTAGCACATCAGTCTAACGTATAACACTATGTAGTATTACGTTATAATGTGTGACATTATAAAGTATTACGTTATAATGTGTAACGTTATATAGTATTACGTTATAACGTGTAACGTTATATATTATTACGTTATAACGTGTAATGTTATATTGTATTACGTTATAACGCGTAACGTTATATATTATTACGTTATAACGTGTAACGTTACGTAGCACATCAGTATAACGTATAACACTATGTAGCATTACGTTCTAACGTGTAACGTTTTATTGTATTACGTTATAACGTGTAACGTTATATAGTATTACGTTATAACGTGTAACGTTATATAATAATACGTTATAACGCGTAACGTTATATAGTATTACGTTATAACGTGTAACGTTATGTAGCACATCAGTATAACGTATAAAATTATGTGGTATTACGTTATAACGTGTAACGTTTTATTGTATTACGATATAACGTGTAACGTTATATAGTATTACGTTATAACGTGTAACGTTATATAGCATTACGTTATAACGTGTAACGTTATATAGTATTACGTTATAACGTGTAACGTTATATAGTATTACGTTATAACGTGTAACGTTATATAGTATTACGTTATAACGTGTAACGTCATATAGTATTACGTTATAACGTGTAACGTTATATATTATTACGTTATAAAGTGTATCGTTATGTAGCACATCAGTCTAACGTATAACACTGTGTAGTATTACGTTATAATGTGTAACGTTATATAGTATTACGTTATAACGTGTAACGTTTTATTGTATTACGTTATAACGTGTAACGTTATATAGTACTACGTTATAACGTGTAACGTTATATAGTACTACGTTATAACGTGTAACGTTATATAGTATTACGTTGTAACGTGTAACGATATAAAGTATTACGTTATAACGTGTAACGTTATATAGTATTACGTTATAATGTGTAACGTTCTATAGTATTACGTTATAACGCGTAACGTTATATATTATTACGTTATAACGCGTAACGTTAGGTAGCACATCAGTATAACGTATAACACTATGTAGCATTACGTTATAATGTGTGACATTATAAAGTATTACGTTATAACGTGTAACGTTATATAGTATTACGTTATAACGTGTAGCGTTCTATAGTATTACGTTATAACGCGTAACGTTATATATTAATACGTTATAACGTGTAACGTTATGTAGCACGTCAGTCTAACGTATAACACTGTGTAGTATTACGTTATAATGTGTAACGTTATACAGTATTACGTTATAACGTGTAACGTTTTATTGTATTACGTTATAACGTGTAGCGTTCTATAGTATTACGATATAACGCGTAACGTTAGGTAGCACATCAGTCTAACGTATAACACTATGTAGTATTACGTTATAATGTGTGACATTATAAAGTATTACGTTATAATGTGTAACGTTATATATTATTACGTTATAACGTGTAACGTTACGTAGCACATCAGTATAACGTATAACACTATGTAGCATTACGTTCTAACGTGTAACGTTTTATTGTATTACGTTATAACGTGTAACGTTATATAGAATTACGTTATAACGTGTAACGTTATATAATAATACGTTATAACGCGTAACGTTATATAGTATTACGTTATAACGTGTAACGTTATGTAGCACATCAGTATAACGTATAAAATTATGTGGTATTACGTTATAACGTGTAACGGTTTATTGTATTACGATATAACGTGTAACGTTATATAGTATTACCTTATAACGTGTAACGTTATATAGTATTACGTTATAACGTGTAATGTTATATAGTATTACGTTATAACGTGTAACGTCATGTAGTATTACGTTATAACGTGTAACGTTATATATTATTACGTTATAACGTGTAATGTTATATAGTATTACGTTATAACGCGTAACGTTATATATTATTACGTTATAACGTGTAACGTTACGTAGCACATCAGTATAACGTATAACACTATGTAGCATTACGTTCTAACATGTAACGTTTTATTGTATTACGTTATAACGTGTAACGTTATATAGTATTACGTTATAACGTTTAACGTTATGTAGCACATCAGTCTAACGTATAACACTATGTAGTATTACGTTATAACGTGTGACATTATAAAGTATTACGTTATAATGTGTAACGTTATATAGTATTACGTTATAACGTGTAACGTTATATAGTATTACGTTATAAGGTGTAACGATATAAAGTATCACGTTATAACGTGTATCGTTATATAGTATTACGTTATAACGTGTAACGTTATATAGTATTACGTTAAAACATATAACGTTATATAGTAATACGTTATAACGTGTAACGTTTTATAGTATTAGGTTACAACGTGTAACGTTATATAGTACTACGTTATAACGTGTAACGTTATATAGTACTACGTTATAACGTGTAACGTTATATAGTATTACGTTGTAACGTGTAACGATATAAAGTATTACGTTATAACGTGTAACGTTATATAGTATTACGTTATAATGTGTAACGTTCTATAGTATTACGTTATAACGCGTAACGTTATATATTATTACGTTATAACGCGTAACGTTAGGTAGCACATCAGTATAACGTATAACACTATGTAGCATTACGTTATAATGTGTGACATTATAAAGTATTACGTTATAACGTGTAACGTTATATAGTATTACGTTATAACGTGTAGCGTTCTATAGTATTACGTTATAACGCGTAACGTTATATATTAATACGTTATAACGTGTAACGTTATGTAGCACGTCAGTCTAACGTATAACACTGTGTAGTATTACGTTATAATGTGTAACGTTATACAGTATTACGTTATAACGTGTAACGTTTTATTGTATTACGTTATAACGTGTAGCGTTCTATAGTATTACGATATAACGCGTAACGTTAGGTAGCACATCAGTCTAACGTATAACACTATGTAGTATTACGTTATAATGTGTGACATTATAAAGTATTACGTTATAATGTGTAACGTTATATATTATTACGTTATAACGTGTAACGTTACGTAGCACATCAGTATAACGTATAACACTATGTAGCATTACGTTCTAACGTGTAACGTTTTATTGTATTACGTTATAACGTGTAACGTTATATAGTATTACGTTATAACGTGTAACGTTATATAATAATACGTTATAACGCGTAACGTTATATAGTATTACGTTATAACGTGTAACGTTATGTAGCACATCAGTATAACGTATAAAATTATGTGGTATTACGTTATAACGTGTAACGGTTTATTGTATTACGATATAACGTGTAACGTTATATAGTATTACCTTATAACGTGTAACGTTATATAGTATTACGTTATAACGTGTAATGTTATATAGTATTACGTTATAACGTGTAACGTCATGTAGTATTACGTTATAACGTGTAACGTTATATATTATTACGTTATAACGTGTAATGTTATATAGTATTACGTTATAACGCGTAACGTTATATATTATTACGTTATAACGTGTAACGTTACGTAGCACATCAGTATAACGTATAACACTATGTAGCATTACGTTCTAACATGTAACGTTTTATTGTATTACGTTATAACGTGTAACGTTATATAGTATTACGTTATAACGTTTAACGTTATGTAGCACATCAGTCTAACGTATAACACTATGTAGTATTACGTTATAACGTGTGACATTATAAAGTATTACGTTATAATGTGTAACGTTATATAGTATTACGTTATAACGTGTAACGTTATATAGTATTACGTTATAAGGTGTAACGATATAAAGTATCACGTTATAACGTGTATCGTTATATAGTATTACGTTATAACGTGTAACGTTATATAGTATTACGTTAAAACATATAACGTTATATAGTAATACGTTATAACGTGTAACGTTTTATAGTATTAGGTTACAACGTGTAACGTTATATAGTATTACGTTATAACGTATAACGATATGTAGCACATCAGTATAACGTATAAAATTATGTGGTATTACGTTATAACGTGTAACGATTTATTGTATTACGTTATAACGTGTAACGTTTTATTGTATTACGTTATAGCGTGTAACGTCATATAGTATTACGTTATAACGTGTAACGTTATATATTATTACGTTATAACGTGTAACGTTACGTAGCACATCAGTATAACGTATAACACTATGTAGCATTACGTTATAATGTGTGACATTATAAAGTATTACGTTATAACGTATAACGGTATGTAGCACATCAGTATAACGTATAAAATTATGTGGTATTACGTTATAACGTGTAACGTTATTAAGTATTACGTTATAACGCGTAACGTTTTATTGCATTACGTTATAGCGTGTAATGTTATATAGTATTACGTTATAACGTGTAACGTCATATAGTATTACGTTATAACGTGTAACGTTATATATTATTACGTTATAACGTGTAACGTTATGTAGCACATCAGTATAACGTATAACACTAAGTAGCATTACGTTATTACGTGTAACGTTTTATTGTATTACGTTATAACGTGTAACGTGATATAGTATTACGTTATAACGTGTAACGTTATATATTATTACGTTATAACGTGTAACGTTATGTAGCACATCAGTATAACGTATAACACTATGTAGCATTACGTTATAACGTGTAACGTTATATAGTATTACGTTATAACGTGTAACGTTTTATTGTATTACGTTATAACGTGTAACGCTATATAGTATTACGTTATAACGTGTAGCGTTCTATAGTATTACGTTATAACGCGTAACGTTATGTAGCACATCAGTCTAACGTATAACACTATGTAGTATTACGTTATAATGTGTGACATTATAAAGTATTACGTTATAATGTGTAACGTTATATAGTATTACGTTATAACGTGTAACGTTATATAGTATTACGTTATAACGTGTAACGATATAAAGTATAACGTTATAACGTGTAACGTGATATAGTATTACGTTATAACGTGTAACGTTATATATTATTACGTTATAACGTGTAACGTTATATATTATTACGTTATAACGTGTAACGTTATGTAGCACATCAGTATAACGTATAACACTATGTAGCATTACGTTATAACGTGTAACGTTATATAGTATTACGTTATAACGTGTAACGTTTTATTGTATTACGTTATAACGTGTAACGCTATATAGTATTACGTTATAACGTGTAGCGTTCTATAGTATTACGTTATAACGCGTAACGTTATGTAGCACATCAGTCTAACGTATAACACTATGTAGTATTACGTTATAATGTGTGACATTATAAAGTATTACGTTATAATGTGTAACGTTATATAGTATTACGTTATAACGTGTAACGTTATATAGTATTACGTTATAACGTGTAACGATATAAAGTATAACGTTATAACGTGTAACGTTATATAGTATTACGTTATAAAGTGTAACGATATAAAGTATTACGTTATAACGTGTAACGTTATATAGTATTACGTTATAACGTGTAGCGTTTTATAGTATTACGTTATAACGTGTAACGTTATATATTATTACGTTATAACGTGTAACGTTATGTAGCACATCAGTGTAACGTATAACACTATGTAGTATTACGTTATAATGTGTGACATTATAAAGTATTACGTTATAACGTGTAACGTTTTATTGTATTACGTTATAACGTGTAACGTTATATATTATTACGTTATAACGTGTAACGTTATGTAGCTCATCAGTATAACGTATAACACTATGTAGTATTACGTTATAACGTGTAACGATATAAAGTATTACGTTATAACGTGTAACGTTATATAGTATTTCGTTATAACGTGTAACGTTATATATTATTACGTTATAACGTGTATCGTTACGTAGCACATCAGTATAACGTATAACACTATGTAGCATTACGTTATAATGTGTGACATTATAAAGTATTACGTTATAACGTATAACGGTATGTAGCACATCAGTATAACGTATAAAATTATGTGGTATTACGTTATAACGTGTAACGTTATTAAGTATTACGTTATAACGCGAAACGTTTTATTGTATTACGTTATAGCGTGTAATGTTATATAGTATTACGTTATAACGTGTAACGTCATATAGTATTACGTTATAACGTGTAACGTTATATATTATTACGTTATAACGTGTAACGTTATGTAGCACATCAGTATAACGTATAACACTATGTAGCATTACGTTATAACGTGTAACGTTTTATTGTATTACGTTATAACGTGTAACGTGATATAGTATTACGCTATAACGTGTAACGTTATATATTATTACGTTATAACGTGTAACGTTATGTAGCACATCAGTATAACGTATAACACTATGTAGCATTACGTTATATAGTATTACGTTATAACGTGTAACGTTTTATTGTATTACGTTATAACGTGTAACGCTATATAGTATTACGTTATAACGTGTAGCGTTCTATAGTATTACGTTATAACGCGTAACGTTATGTAGCACATCAGTCTAACGTATAACACTATGTAGTATTACGTTATAATGTGTGACATTATAAAGTATTACGTTATAATGTGTAACGATATAAAGTATAACGTTATAACGTGTAACGTGATATAGTATTACGTTATAACGTGTAACGTTATATATTATTACGTTATAACGTGTAACGTTATATATTATTACGTTATAACGTGTAACGTTATGTAGCACATCAGTATAACGTATAACACTATGTAGCATTACGTTATAACGTGTAACGTTATATAGTATTACGTTATAACGTGTAACGTTTTATTGTATTACGTTATAACGTGTAACGCTATATAGTATTACGCTATAACGTGTAGCGTTCTATAGTATTACGTTATAACGCGTAACGTTATATATTATTACGTTATAACGTGTATCGTTACGTAGCACATCAGTATAACGTATAACACTATGTAGCATTACGTTATAACGTGTAACGATATAAAGTATTACGTTATAACGTGTAACGTTATATAGTATTACGTTATAACGTGTAACGTTATATATTATTACGTTATAACGTGTATCGTTACGTAGCACATCAGTATAACGTATAACACTATGTAGCATTACGTTATATTGTGTGACATTATAAAGTATTACGTTATAACGTATAACGGTATGTAGCACATCAGTATAACGTATAAAATTATGTGGTATTACGTTATAACGTGTAACGTTATTAAGTATTACGTTATAACGCGAAACGTTTTATTGTATTACGTTATAGCGTGTAATGTTATATAGTATTACGTTATAACGTGTAACGTCATATAGTATTACGTTATAACGTGTAACGTTATATATTATTACGTTATAACGTGTAACGTTATGTAGCACATCAGTATAACGTATAACACTATGTAGCATTACGTTATAACGTGTAACGTTTTATTGTATTACGTTATAACGTGTAACGTGATATAGTATTACGTTATAACGTGTAACGTTATATATTATTACGTTATAACGTGTAACGTTATGTAGCACATCAGTATAACGTATAACACTATGTAGCATTACGTTATATAGTATTACGTTATAACGTGTAACGTTTTATTGTATAACGTTATAACGTGTAACGCTATATAGTATTACGTTATAACGTGTAGCGTTCTATAGTATTACGTTATAACGCGTAACGTTATGTAGCACATCAGTCTAACGTATAACACTATGTAGTATTACGTTATAATGTGTGACATTATAAAGTATTACGTTATAACGTGTAACGTTATATAGTATTACGTTATAACGTGTAACGTTTTATTGTATTACGTTATAACGTGTAACGCTATATAGTATTACGCTATAACGTGTAGCGTTCTATAGTATTACGTTATAACGCGTAACGTTATGTAGCACATCAGTCTAACGTATAACACTATGTAGTATTACGTTATAATGTGTGACATTATAAAGTATTACGTTATAATGTGTAACGTTATATAGTATTACGTTATAACGTGTAACGTTATATAGTATTACGTTATAACGTGTAACGATATAAAGTATAACGTTATAACGTGTAACGTTATATAGTATTACGTTATAAAGTGTAACGATATAAAGTATCACGTTATAACGTGTAACGTTATATAGTATTACGTTATAACGTGTAGCGTTCTATAGTATTACGTTATAACGCGTAACGTTAAATATTCTTACGTTGTAACGTGTAACGTTTTATAGTATTACGTTATAACGTGTAACGTTATGTATTATTACGTTATAACGTGTAACGTTATGTAGCACATCAGTGTAACGTATAACACTATGTAGTATTACGTTATAATGTGTGACATTATAAAGTATTACGTTATAACGTGTAACGTTTTATTGTATTACGTTATAACGTGTAACGTTATATATTAATACGTTATAACGTGTAACGTTATGTAGCTCATCAGTATAACGTAAAACACTATGTAGTATTACGTTATAACGTGTAACGATATAAAGTATTACGTTATAACGTGTAACGTTATATAGTATTACGTTATAACGTGTAACGTTATATATTATTACGTTATAACGTGTAACGTTATGTAGCTCATCAGTATAACGTATAACACTATGTAGTATTACGTTATAACGTGTAACGATATAAAGTATTACGTTATAACGTGTAACGTTATATAGTATTACGTTATAACGTGTAACGTTTTATAGTATTAGGTAACAACCTGTAACGTTATATAGTATTACGTTATAACGTATAGCGGTATGTGGCACATCAGTATAACGTATAAAATTATGTGGTATTACGTTATAACGAGTAACGTTATATAGTATTACGTTATAACGTGTAACGTTATATAGTATTACGTTATAACGTGTAACGTTATATAGTATTACGTTATAACGTGTAACGTCATATAGTATTACGTTATAACGTGTAACGTTATATATTATTACGTTATAACGTGTATCGTTATGTAGCACATCAGTATAACGTATAACACTATGTAGCATTACGTTATAATGTGTGACATTATAAAGTATTACGTTATAACGTGTAACGTTATATAGTATTACGTTATAACGTGTAACGTTATATAGTATTACGTTCTAACGTGTAGCGTTCCATAGTATTACGTTATAACGTGTAACGTTATGTAGCACATAAGTATAACGTATAAAATTATGTGGTATTACGTTATAACGAGTAACGTTTTATTGTATTACGTTATAACGTGCAACATTATATAGTATTACGTTATAACGTGTAACGTTATATGGTATTACGTTATAACGTGTAACGTTATGTAGCTCATCAGTATAACGTAAAACACTATGTAGTATTACGTTATAACGTGTAACGATATAAAGTATTACGTTATAACGTGTAACGTTATATAGTATTACGATATAACGTGTAACGTTTTATAGTATTAGGTAGCAACGTGTAACGTTATATAGTATTACGTTATAACGTGTAACGTTATATAGTATTACGTTATAACGTGTAACGATATAAAGTATAACGTTATAACGTGTAACGTTATATAGTATTACGTTATAAGGTGTAACGATATAAAGTATTACGTTATAACGTGTAACGTTATATAGTATTACGTTATAACGTGTAGCGTTCTATAGTATTACGTTATAACGCGTAACGTTAAATATTATTACGTTATAACGTGTAACGTTTTATAGTATTACGTTATAACGTGTAACGTTATATATTATTACGTTATAACGTGTAACGTTATGTAGCACATCAGTGTAACGTATAACACTATGTAGTATTACGTTATAATGTGTGACATTATAAAGTATTACGTTATAACGTGTAACGTTTTATTGTATTACGTTATAACGTGTAACGTTATATATTATTACGTTATAACGTGTAACGTTATGTAGCTCATCAGTATAACGAATAACACTATGTAGTATTACGTTATAACGTGTAACGATATAAAGTATTACGTTATAACGTGTAACGTTATATAGTATTACGTTATAACGTGTAACGTTTTATAGTATTAGGTAACAACCTGTAACGTTATATAGTATTACGTTATAACGTATAACGGTATGTGGCACATCAGTATAACGTATAAAATTATGTGGTATTACGTTATAACGTGTAACGTTATATAGTATTACGTTATAACGTGTAACGTTATATAGTATTACGTTATAACGTGTAACGTTATATAGTATTACGTTCTAACGTGTAGCGTTCCATAGTATTACGTTATAACGCGTAACGTTATATATTATTACGTTATAACGTGTAACGTTATGTAGCACATAAGTATAACGTATAAAATTATGTGGTATTACGTTATAACGTGCAACATTATATAGTATTACGTTATAACGTGTAACGTTATATGGTATTACGTTATAACGTGTAATGTTATATAGTATTACGTTATAACGTGTAACGTCATATAGTATTACGTTATAACGTGTAACGTTAAATATTATTACGTTATAACGTGTAATGTTATATAGTATTACGTTATAACGTGTAACGTGATATAGTATTACGTTATAACGTGTAATGTTATATAGTATTACGTTATAACGTGTAACGTCATATAGTATTACGTTATAACGTGTAACGTTATATATGATTACGTTATAACGTGTAATGTTATATAGTATTACGTTATAACGTGTAACGTCATATAGTATTACGTTATAACGTGTAACGTTATATATTATCACGTTATAACGTGTAACGTTATATAGTATTACGTTGTAACGTGTAACGATATAAAGTATTACGTTATAACGTGTAACGTTATATAGTATTACGTTATAACGTGTAGCGTTCTATAGTATTACGTTATAACGCGTAACGTTATATATTATTACGTTATAACGTGTAACGTTATGTGGCACATCAGTATAACGTATAAAATTATGTGTTATTATGTTATAACGTGTAATGTTTTATTGTATTACGTTATAACGTGTAACGTTATATAGTATTACGTTATAACGTGTAACGTTATATAGTATTACGTTATAACGTGTAACGTCATATAGTATTACGTTATAACGTGTAACGTTATATATTATTACGTTATAACGTGTATCGTTCTGTAGCACATCAGTATAACGTATAAAATTATGTTGTATTACTTTATAACGTGTAACGTTATTAAGTATTACGTTATAACGCGTAACGTTTTATTGTATTACGTTATAGCGTGTAATGTTATATAGTATTACGTTATAACGTGTAACGTCATATAGTATTACGTTATAACGTGTAACGTTCTATATTATTACGTTATAACGTGTAACGTTATGTAGCACATCAGTATAACGTATAACACTATGTAGCATTACGTTATAACGTGTAACGTTTTATTGTATTACGTTATAACGTGTAACGTGATATAGTATTACGTTATAACGTGTAACGTTATATATTATTACGTTATAACGTGTAACGTTATGTAGCACATCAGTATAACGTATAACACTATGTAGCATTACGTTATAACGTGTAACGTTATATAGTATTACGTTATAACGTGTAACGTTTTATTATATTACGTTATAACGTGTAACGCTATATAGTATTACGTTATAACGTGTAGCGTTCTATAGTATTACGTTATAACGCGTAACGTTATGTAGCACATCAGTCTAACGTATAACACTATGTAGTATTACGTTATAATGTGTGACATTATAAAGTATTACGTTATAATGTGTAACGTTATATAGTATTACGTTATAACGTGTAACGTTATATAGTATTACGTTATAACGTGTAACGATATAAAGTATAACGTTATAACGTGTAACGTGATATAGTATTACGTTATAACGTGTAACGTTATATATTATTACGTTATAACGTGTAACGTTATATAGTATTACGTTATAACGTGTAACGTTATATAGTATTACGTTATAACGTGTAACGTTATATAGTATTACGTTATAACGTGTAACGTTATATAGTATTACGTTATAACGTATAAAATTATGTGGTATTACGTTATAACGAGTAACGTTTTATTGTATTACGTTATAACGTGCAACATTATATAGTATTACGTTATAACGTGTAACGTTATATGGTATTACGTTATAACGTGTAACGTTATGTAGCTCATCAGTATAACGTAAAACACTATGTAGTATTACGTTATAACGTGTAACGATATAAAGTATTACGTTATAACGTGTAACGTTATATAGTATTACGATATAACGTGTAACGTTTTATAGTATTAGGTAGCAACGTGTAACGTTATATAGTATTACGTTATAACGTGTAACGTTATATAGTATTACGTTATAACGTGTAACGATATAAAGTATAACGTTATAACGTGTAACGTTATATAGTATTACGTTATAAGGTGTAACGATATAAAGTATTACGTTATAACGTGTAACGTTATATAGTATTACGTTATAACGTGTAGCGTTCTATAGTATTACGTTATAACGCGTAACGTTAAATATTATTACGTTATAACGTGTAACGTTTTATAGTATTACGTTATAACGTGTAACGTTATATATTATTACGTTATAACGTGTAACGTTATGTAGCACATCAGTGTAACGTATAACACTATGTAGTATTACGTTATAATGTGTGACATTATAAAGTATTACGTTATAACGTGTAACGTTTTATTGTATTACGTTATAACGTGTAACGTTATATATTATTACGTTATAACGTGTAACGTTATGTAGCTCATCAGTATAACCTATAACACTATGTAGTATTACGTTATAACGTGTAACGATATAAAGTATTACGTTATAACGTGTAACGTTATATAGTATTACGTTATAACGTGTAACGTTTTATAGTATTAGGTAACAACCTGTAACGTTATATAGTATTACGTTATAACGTATAACGGTATGTGGCACATCAGTATAACGTATAAAATTATGTGGTATTACGTTATAACGTGTAACGTTATATAGTATTACGTTATAACGTGTAACGTTATATAGTATTACGTTCTAACGTGTAGCGTTCCATAGTATTACGTTACAACGCGTAACGTTATATATTATTACGTTATAACGTGTAACGTTATGTAGCACATAAGTATAACGTATAAAATTATGTGGTATTACGTTATAACGTGTAACGTTTTATTGTATTACGTTATAACGTGTAACGTGATATAGTATTACGTTATAACGTGTAATGTTATATAGTATTACGTTATAACGTGTAACGTCATATAGTATTACGTTATAACGTGTAACGTTATATATGATTACGTTATAACGTGTAATGTTATATAGTATTACGTTATAACGTGTAACGTCATATAGTATTACGTTATAACGTGTAACGTTATATATTATTACGTTATAACGTGTAACGTTATATATGATTACGTTATAACGTGTAATGTTATATAGTATTACGTTATAACGTGTAACGTCATATAGTATTACGTTATAACGTGTAACGTTATATATTATCACGTTATAACGTGTAACGTTATATAGTATTACGTTACAACGCGTAACGTTATATATTATTACGTTATAACGTGTAACGTTATGTAGCACATAAGTATAACGTATAAAATTATGTGGTATTACGTTATAACGTGTAACGATATAAAGTATTACGTTATAACGTGTAACGTTATATAGTATTACGTTATAACGTGTAGCGTTCTATAGTATTACGTTATAACGCGTAACGTTATATATTATTACGTTATAACGTGTAACGTTATGTGGCACATCAGTATAACGTATAAAATTATGTGTTATTATGTTATAACGTGTAATGTTTTATTGTATTACGTTATAACGTGTAACGTTATATAGTATTACGTTATAACGTGTAACGTTATATAGTATTACGTTATAACGTGTAACGTGATATAGTATTACGTTATAACGTGTAATGTTATATAGTATTACGTTATAACGTGTAACGTCATATAGTATTACGTTATAACGTGTAACGTTATATATGATTACGTTATAACGTGTAATGTTATATAGTATTACGTTATAACGTGTAACGTCATATAGTATTACGTTATAACGTGTAACGTTATATATTATTACGTTATAACGTGTAACGTTATATATGATTACGTTATAACGTGTAATGTTATATAGTATTACGTTATAACGTGTAACGTCATATAGTATTACGTTATAACGTGTAACGTTATATATTATCACGTTATAACGTGTAACGTTATATAGTATTACGTTACAACGCGTAACGTTATATATTATTACGTTATAACGTGTAACGTTATGTAGCACATAAGTATAACGTATAAAATTATGTGGTATTACGTTATAACGTGTAACGATATAAAGTATTACGTTATAACGTGTAACGTTATATAGTATTACGTTATAACGTGTAGCGTTCTATAGTATTACGTTATAACGCGTAACGTTATATATTATTACGTTATAACGTGTAACGTTATGTGGCACATCAGTATAACGTATAAAATTATGTGTTATTATGTTATAACGTGTAATGTTTTATTGTATTACGTTATAACGTGTAACGTTATATAGTATTACGTTATAACGTGTAACGTTATATAGTATTACGTTATAACGTGTAACGTCATATAGTATTACGTTATAACGTGTAACGTTATATATTATTACGTTATAACGTGTATCGTTCTGTAGCACATCAGTATAACGTATAAAATTATGTTGTATTACTTTATAACGTGTAACGTTATTAAGTTTTACGTTATAACGCGTAACGTTTTATTGTATTACGTTATAGCGTGTAATGTTATATAGTATTACGTTATAACGTGTAACGTCATATAGTATTACGTTATAACGTGTAACGTTCTATATTATTACGTTATAACGTGTAACGTTATGTAGCACATCAGTATAACGTATAACACTATGTAGCATTACGTTATAACGTGTAACGTTTTATTGTATTACGTTATAACGTGTAACGTGATATAGTATTACGTTATAACGTGTAACGTTATATATTATTACGTTATAACGTGTAACGTTATGTAGCACATCAGTATAACGTAAACACTATGTAGCATTACGTTATAACGTGTAACGTTTTATTGTATTACGTTATAACGTGTAACGTGATATAGTATTACGTTATAACGTGTAACGTTATATATTATTACGTTATAACGTGTAACGTTATGTAGCACATCAGTATAACGTATAACACTATGTAGCATTACGTTATAACGTGTAACGTTATATAGTATTACGTTATAACGTGTAACGTTTTATTATATTACGTTATAACGTGTAACGCTATATAGTATTACGTTATAACGTGTAGCGTTCTATAGTATTACGTTATAACGCGTAACGTTATGTAGCACATCAGTATAACGTATAACACTATGTAGCATTACGTTATAACGTGTAACGTTTTATTGTATTACGTTATAACGTGTAACGTGATATAGTATTACGTTATAACGTGTAACGTTATATATTATTACGTTATAACGTGTAACGTTATGTAGCACATCAGTATAACGTAAACACTATGTAGCATTACGTTATAACGTGTAACGTTTTATTGTATTACGTTATAACGTGTAACGTGATATAGTATTACGTTATAACGTGTAACGTTATATATTATTACGTTATAACGTGTAACGTTATGTAGCACATCAGTATAACGTATAACACTATGTAGCATTACGTTATAACGTGTAACGATATAAAGTATAACGTTATAACGTGTAACGTGATATAGTATTACGTTATAACGTGTAACGTTATATATTATTACGTTATAACGTGTAACGTTATATAGTATTACGTTATAACGTGTAACGTTATATAGTATTACGTTATAACGTGTAACGTTATATAGTATTACGTTATAACGTGTAACGTTATATAGTATTACGTTATAACGTATAAAATTATGTGGTATTACGTTATAACGAGTAACGTTTTATTGTATTACGTTATAACGTGCAACATTATATAGTATTACGTTATAACGTGTAACGTTATATGGTATTACGTTATAACGTGTAACGTTATGTAGCTCATCAGTATAACGTAAAACACTATGTAGTATTACGTTATAACGTGTAACGATATAAAGTATTACGTTATAACGTGTAACGTTATATAGTATTACGATATAACGTGTAACGTTTTATAGTATTAGGTAGCAACGTGTAACGTTATATAGTATTACGTTATAACGTGTAACGTTATATAGTATTACGTTATAACGTGTAACGATATAAAGTATAACGTTATAACGTGTAACGTTATATAGTATTACGTTATAAGGTGTAACGATATAAAGTATTACGTTATAACGTGTAACGTTATATAGTATTACGTTATAACGTGTAGCGTTCTATAGTATTACGTTATAACGCGTAACGTTAAATATTATTACGTTATAACGTGTAACGTTTTATAGTATTACGTTATAACGTGTAACGTTATATATTATTACGTTATAACGTGTAACGTTATGTAGCACATCAGTGTAACGTATAACACTATGTAGTATTACGTTATAATGTGTGACATTATAAAGTATTACGTTATAACGTGTAACGTTTTATTGTATTACGTTATAACGTGTAACGTTATATATTATTACGTTATAACGTGTAACGTTATGTAGCTCATCAGTATAACCTATAACACTATGTAGTATTACGTTATAACGTGTAACGATATAAAGTATTACGTTATAACGTGTAACGTTATATAGTATTACGTTATAACGTGTAACGTTTTATAGTATTAGGTAACAACCTGTAACGTTATATAGTATTACGTTATAACGTATAACGGTATGTGGCACATCAGTATAACGTATAAAATTATGTGGTATTACGTTATAACGTGTAACGTTATATAGTATTACGTTATAACGTGTAACGTTATATAGTATTACGTTCTAACGTGTAGCGTTCCATAGTATTACGTTACAACGCGTAACGTTATATATTATTACGTTATAACGTGTAACGTTATGTAGCACATAAGTATAACGTATAAAATTATGTGGTATTACGTTATAACGTGTAACGTTATATAGTATTACGTTATAACGTGTAACGTGATATAGTATTACGTTATAACGTGTAATGTTATATAGTATTACGTTATAACGTGTAACGTCATATAGTATTACGTTATAACGTGTAACGTTATATATGATTACGTTATAACGTGTAATGTTATATAGTATTACGTTATAACGTGTAACGTCATATAGTATTACGTTATAACGTGTAACGTTATATATTATTACGTTATAACGTGTAACGTTATATATGATTACGTTATAACGTGTAATGTTATATAGTATTACGTTATAACGTGTAACGTCATATAGTATTACGTTATAACGTGTAACGTTATATATTATCACGTTATAACGTGTAACGTTATATAGTATTACGTTACAACGCGTAACGTTATATATTATTACGTTATAACGTGTAACGTTATGTAGCACATAAGTATAACGTATAAAATTATGTGGTATTACGTTATAACGTGTAACGATATAAAGTATTACGTTATAACGTGTAACGTTATATAGTATTACGTTATAACGTGTAGCGTTCTATAGTATTACGTTATAACGCGTAACGTTATATATTATTACGTTATAACGTGTAACGTTATGTGGCACATCAGTATAACGTATAAAATTATGTGTTATTATGTTATAACGTGTAATGTTTTATTGTATTACGTTATAACGTGTAACGTTATATAGTATTACGTTATAACGTGTAACGTTATATAGTATTACGTTATAACGTGTAACGTCATATAGTATTACGTTATAACGTGTAACGTTATATATTATTACGTTATAACGTGTATCGTTCTGTAGCACATCAGTATAACGTATAAAATTATGTTGTATTACTTTATAACGTGTAACGTTATTAAGTTTTACGTTATAACGCGTAACGTTTTATTGTATTACGTTATAGCGTGTAATGTTATATAGTATTACGTTATAACGTGTAACGTCATATAGTATTACGTTATAACGTGTAACGTTCTATATTATTACGTTATAACGTGTAACGTTATGTAGCACATCAGTATAACGTATAACACTATGTAGCATTACGTTATAACGTGTAACGTTTTATTGTATTACGTTATAACGTGTAACGTGATATAGTATTACGTTATAACGTGTAACGTTATATATTATTACGTTATAACGTGTAACGTTATGTAGCACATCAGTATAACGTAAACACTATGTAGCATTACGTTATAACGTGTAACGTTTTATTGTATTACGTTATAACGTGTAACGTGATATAGTATTACGTTATAACGTGTAACGTTATATATTATTACGTTATAACGTGTAACGTTATGTAGCACATCAGTATAACGTATAACACTATGTAGCATTACGTTATAACGTGTAACGTTATATAGTATTACGTTATAACGTGTAACGTTTTATTATATTACGTTATAACGTGTAACGCTATATAGTATTACGTTATAACGTGTAGCGTTCTATAGTATTACGTTATAACGCGTAACGTTATGTAGCACATCAGTCTAACGTATAACACTATGTAGTATTACGTTATAATGTGTGACATTATAAAGTATTACGTTATAATGTGTAACGTTATATAGTATTACGTTATAACGTGTAACGTTATATAGTATTACGTTATAACGTGTAACGATATAAAGTATAACGTTATAACGTGTAACGTGATATAGTATTACGTTATAACGTGTAACGTTATATATTATTACGTTATAACGTGTAACGTTATATAGTATTACGTTATAACGTGTAACGTTATATAGTATTACGTTATAACGTGTAACGTTATATAGTATTACGTTATAACGTGTAACGTTATATAGTATTACGTTATAACGTGTAACGTCATATAGTATTACGTTATAACGTGTAACGTTATATATTATTACGTTATAATGTGTATCGTTATGTAGCACATCAGTATAACGTATAACACTATGTAGCATTACGTTATAAGGTGTGACATTATAAAGTATTACGTTATAACGTGTAACGTTATATATTATTACGTTATAATGTGTATCGTTATGTAGCACATCAGTATAACGTATAACACTATGTAGCATTACGTTATAACGTGTAACGTTATATGGTATTACGTTATAACGTGTAACGTTATGTAGCTCATCAGTATAACGTAAAACACTATGTAGTATTACGTTATAACGTGTAACGATATAAAGTATTACGTTATAACGTGTAACGTTATATAGTATTACGTTATAACGTGTAACGTTTTATAGTATTAGGTAGCAACGTGTAACATTATATAGTATTACGTTATAACGTGTAACGTTATATAGTATTACGTTATAACGTGTAACGATATAAAGTATAACGTTATAACGTGTAACGTTATATAGTATTACGTTATAAGGTGTAACGATATATAGTATTACGTTATAACGTGTAGCGTTCTATAGTATTACGTTATAACGCGTAACGTTAAATATTATTACGTTATAACGTGTAACGTTTTATAGTATTACGTTATAGCGTGTAACGTTGTATATTATTACGTTATAACGTGTAACGTTATGTAGCACATCAGTGTAACGTATAACACTATGTAGTATTACGTTATAATGTGTGACATTATAAAGTATTACGTTATAACGTGTAACGTTTTATTGTATTACGTTATAACGTGTAACGTTATATATTATTACGTTATAACGTGTAACGTTATGTAGCTCATCAGTATAACCTATAACACTATGTAGTATTACGTTATAACGTGTAACGATATAAAGTATTACGTTATAACGTGTAACGTTATATAGTATTACGTTATAACGTGTAACGTTTTATAGTATTAGGTAACAACCTGTAACGTTATATAGTATTACGTTATAACGTATAACGGTATGTGGCACATCAGTATAACGTATAAAATTATGTGGTATTACGTTATAACGTGTAACGTTATATAGTATTACGTTATAACGTGTAACGTTATATAGTATTACGTTATAACGTGTAACGTTATATAGTATTACGTTCTAACGTGTAGCGTTCCATAGTATTACGTTATAACGCGTAACGTTATATATTATTACGTTATAACGTGTAACGTTATGTAGCTCATCAGTATAACCTATAACACTATGTAGTATTACGTTATAACGTGTAACGATATAAAGTATTACGTTATAACGTGTAACGTTATATAGTATTACGTTATAACGTGTAACGTTTTATAGTATTAGGTAACAACCTGTAACGTTATATAGTATTACGTTATAACGTATAACGGTATGTGGCACATCAGTATAACGTATAAAATTATGTGGTATTACGTTATAACGTGTAACGTTATATAGTATTACGTTATAACGTGTAACGTTATATAGTATTACGTTATAACGTGTAACGTTATATAGTATTACGTTCTAACGTGTAGCGTTCCATAGTATTACGTTATAACGCGTAACGTTATATATTATTACGTTATAACGTGTAACGTTATGTAGCACATAAGTATAACGTATAAAATTATGTGGTATTACGTTATAACGTGTAACGTTTTATTGTATTACGTTATAACGTGCAACATTATATAGTATTACGTTATAACGTGTAACGTTATATGGTATTACGTTATAACGTGTAATGTTATATAGTATTACGTTATAACGTGTAACGTCATATAGTATTACGTTATAACGTGTAACGTTAAATATTATTACGTTATAACGTGTAATGTTATATAGTATTACGTTATAACGTGTAACGTGATATAGTATTACGTTATAACGTGTAATGTTATATAGTATTACGTTATAACGTGTAACGTCATATAGTATTACGTTATAACGTGTAACGTTATATATGATTACGTTATAACGTGTAATGTTATATAGTATTACGTTATAACGTGTAACGTCATATAGTATTACGTTATAACGTGTAACGTTATATATTATCACGTTATAACGTGTAACGTTATATAGTATTACGTTGTAACGTGTAACGATATAAAGTATTACGTTATAACGTGTAACGTTATATAGTATTACGTTATAACGTGTAGCGTTCTATAGTATTACGTTATAACGCGTAACGTTATATATTATTACGTTATAACGTGTAACGTTATGTGGCACATCAGTATAACGTATAAAATTATGTGTTATTATGTTATAACGTGTAATGTTTTATTGTATTACGTTATAACGTGTAACGTTATATAGTATTACGTTATAACGTGTAACGTTATATAGTATTACGTTATAACGTGTAACGTCATATAGTATTACGTTATAACGTGTAACGTTATATATTATTACGTTATAACGTGTATCGTTCTGTAGCACATCAGTATAACGTATAAAATTATGTTGTATTACTTTATAACGTGTAACGTTATTAAGTATTACGTTATAACGCGTAACGTTTTATTGTATTACGTTATAGCGTGTAATGTTATATAGTATTACGTTATAACGTGTAACGTCATATAGTATTACGTTATAACGTGTAACGTTCTATATTATTACGTTATAACGTGTAACGTTATGTAGCACATCAGTATAACGTATAACACTATGTAGCATTACGTTATAACGTGTAACGTTTTATTGTATTACGTTATAACGTGTAACGTTTTATTATATTACGTTATAACGTGTAACGTTATGTAGCACATCAGTATAACGTAAACACTATGTAGCATTACGTTATAACGTGTAACGTTTTATTGTATTACGTTATAACGTGTAACGTGATATAGTATTACGTTATAACGTGTAACGTTATATATTATTACGTTATAACGTGTAACGTTATGTAGCACATCAGTATAACGTATAACACTATGTAGCATTACGTTATAACGTGTAACGTTATATAGTATTACGTTATAACGTGTAACGTTTTATTATATTACGTTATAACGTGTAACGCTATATAGTATTACGTTATAACGTGTAGCGTTCTATAGTATTACGTTATAACGCGTAACGTTATGTAGCACATCAGTCTAACGTATAACACTATGTAGTATTACGTTATAATGTGTGACATTATAAAGTATTACGTTATAATGTGTAACGTTATATAGTATTACGTTATAACGTGTAACGTTATATAGTATTACGTTATAACGTGTAACGATATAAAGTATAACGTTATAACGTGTAACGTGATATAGTATTACGTTATAACGTGTAACGTTATATATTATTACGTTATAACGTGTAACGTTATGTAGCACATCAGTATAACGTATAACACTATGTAGCATTACGTTATAACGTGTAACGTTATATAGTATTACGTTATAACGTGTAACGTTTTATTGTATTACGTTATAACGTGTAACGCTATATAGTATTACGTTATAACGTGTAGCGTTCTATAGTATTACGTTATAACGCGTAACGTTATGTAGCACATCAGTCTAACGTATAACACTATGTAGTATTACGTTATAATGTGTGACATTATAAAGTATTACGTTATAATGTGTAACGTTATATAGTATTACGTTATAACGTGTAACGTTATATAGTATTACGTTATAACATGTAACGATATAAAGTATAACGTTATAACGTGTAACGTTATATAGTATTACGTTATAAAGTGTAACGATATACAGTATTACGTTATAACGTGTAACGTTATATAGTATTACGTTATAACGTGTAGCGTTCTATAGTATTACGTTATAACGCGTAAAATTAAATATTATTACGTTATAACGTGCAACGTTTTATAGTATTACGTTATAACGTGTAACGTTATATATTATTACGTTATAACGTGTAACGTTATGTAGCACATCAGTGTAACGTATAACACTATGTAGTATTACGTTATAATGTGTGACATTATAAAGTATTACGTTATAACGTGTAACGTTTTATTGTATTACGTTATAACGTGTAACGTTATATATTATTACGTTATAACGTGTAACGTTATGTAGCTCATCAGTATAACGTATAACACTATGTAGTATTACGTTATAACGTGTAACGATATAAAGTATTACGTTATAACGTGTAACGTTACATAGTATTACGTTATAACGTGTAACGTTTTATAGTATTAGGTAACAACGTGTAACGTTATATAGTATTACGTTATAACGTATAACGGTATGTAGCACATCAGTATAACGTATAAAATTATGTGGTATTACGTTATAACGTGTAACGTTATATTGTTTTACGTTATAACGTGTAACGTTATATAGTATTACGTTATAACGTGTAACGTTATGTAGTATTACGTTATAACGTGTAACGTCATATAGTATTACGTTATAACGTGTAACGTTATATATTATTACGTTATAACGTGTATCGTTATGTAGCACATCAGTATAACGTATAACACTATGTAGCATTACGTTATAATGTGTGACATTATAATGTATTACGTTATAACGTGTAACGTTATATAGTACTACGTTATAACGTGTAACGTTATATAGTATTACGTTGTAACGTGTAACGATATAAAGTATTACGTTATAACGTGTAACGTTATATAGTATTACGTTATAACGTGTAACGTTATATAGTATTACGTTATAACGTGTAACGTTATATAGTATTACGTTATAACGTGTAGCGTTCCATAGTATTACGTTACAACGCGTAACGTTATATATTATTACGTTATAACGTGAAACGTTATGTAGCACATAAGTATAACGTATAAAATTATGTGGTATTACGTTATAACGTGTAACGTTTTATTGTATTACGTTATAACGTGTAACATTATATGGTATTACGTTATAACGTGTAACGTTATATGGTATTACGTTATAACGTGTAATGTTATATAGTATTACGTTATAACGTGTAACGTCATATAGTATTACGTTATAACGTGTAACGTTAAATATTATTACGTTATAACGTGTAATGTTATATAGTATTACGTTATAACGTGTAACGTGATATAGTATTACGTTATAACGTGTAATGTTATATAGTATTACGTTATAACGTGTAACGTCATATAGTATTACGTTATAACGTGTAACGTTATATATTATTACGTTATAACGTGTAATGTTATATAGTATTACGTTATAACGTGTAACGTCATATAGTATTACGTTATAACGTGTAACGTTATATGTTATCACGTTATAACGTGTAACGTTATATAGTATTACGTTGTAACGTGTAACGATATAAAGTATTACGTTATAACGTGTAACGTTATATAGTATTACGTTATAACGTGTAGCGTTCTATAGTATTACGTTATAACGCGTAACGTTATATATTATTACGTTATAACGTGTAACGTTATGTGGCACATCAGTATAACGTATAAAATTATGTGGTATTACGTTATAACGTGTAACGTTTTATTGTATTACGTTATAACGTGTAACGTTATATAGTATTACGTTATAACGTGTAACGTTATATAGTATTACGTTATAACGTGTAACGTCATATAGTATTACGTTATAACGTGTAACGTTATATATTATTACGTTATAACGTGTATCGTTATGTAGCACATCAGTATAACGTATAACACTATGTAGCATTACGTTATAATGTGTGACATTATAAAGTATTACGTTATAACGTGTAACGTTATATAGTACTACGTTATAACGTGTAACGTTATATAGTATTACGTTGTAACGTGTAACGATATAAAGTATTACGTTATAACGTGTAACGTTATATAGTATTACGTTATAACCTGTAACGTTATATAGTATTACGTTATAACGTGTAGCGTTCTATAGTATTACGTTATAACGCGTAACGTTATATATTATTACGTTATAACGTGTATCGTTATGTAGCACATAAGTATAACGTATAAAATTATGTGGTATTACGTTATAACGTGTAACGTTTTATTGTATTACGTTATAACGTGTAACGTTATATAGTATTACGTTATAACGTGTAACGTTATATAGTATTACGTTATAACGTGTAACGTTATATAGTATTACGTTCTAACGTGTAGCGTTCCATAGTATTACGTTATAACGCGTAACGTTATATATTATTACGTTATAACGTGTAACGTTATGTAGCACATAAGTATAACGTATAAAATTATGTGGTATTACGTTATAACGAGTAACGTTTTATTGTATTACGTTATAACGTGCAACATTATATAGTATTACGTTATAACGTGTAACGTTATATGGTATTACGTTATAACGTGTAACGTTATGTAGCTCATCAGTATAACGTAAAACACTATGTAGTATTACGTTATAACGTGTAACGATATAAAGTATTACGTTATAACGTGTAACGTTATATAGTATTACGTTATAACGTGTAACGTTTTATAGTATTAGGTAGCAACGTGTAACGTTATATAGTATTACGTTATAACGTGTAACGTTATATAGTATTACGTTATAACGTGTAACGATATAAAGTATAACGTTATAACGTGTAACGTTATATAGTATTACGTTATAAGGTGTAACGATATAAAGTATTACGTTATAACGTGTAACGTTATATAGTATTACGTTATAACGTGTAGCGTTCTATAGTATTACGTTATAACGCGTAACGTTAAATATTATTACGTTATAACGTGTAACGTTATGTAGCTCATCAGTATAACGTATAACACTATGTAGTATTACGTTATAACGTGTAACGATATAAAGTATTACCTTATAACGTGTAACGTTATATAGTATTACGTTATAACGTGTAACGTTTTATAGTATTAGGTAACAACCTGTAACGTTATATAGTATTACGTTATAACGTATAACGGTATGTGGCACATCAGTATAACGTATAAAATTATGTGGTATTACGTTATAACGTGTAACGTTATATAGTATTACGTTATAACGTGTAACGTTATATAGTATTACGTTATAACGTGTAACGTTATATAGTATTACGTTATAACGTGTATCGTCATATAGTATTACGTTATAACGTGTAACGTTATATATTATTACGTTATAACGTGTATCGTTATGTAGCACATCAGTATAACGTATAACACTATGTAGCATTACGTTATAATGTGTGACATTATAAAGTATTACGTTATAACGTGTAACGTTATATAGTATTACGTTATAACGTGTAATGTTATATAGTATTACGTTATAACGTGTAACGTCATATAGTATTACGTTATAACGTGTAACGTTATATATTATCACGTTATAACGTGTAACGTTATATAGTATTACGTTGTAACGTGTAACGATATAAAGTATTACGTTATAACGTGTAACGTTATATAGTATTACGTTATAACGTGTAGCGTTCTATAGTATTACGTTATAACGCGTAACGTTATATATTATTACGTTATAACGTGTATCGTTCTGTAGCACATCAGTATAACGTATAAAATTATGTTGTATTACTTTATAACGTGTAACGTTATTAAGTATTACGTTATAACGCGTAACGTTTTATTGTATTACGTTATAGCGTGTAATGTTATATAGTATTACGTTATAACGTGTAACGTCATATAGTATTACGTTATAACGTGTAACGTTCTATATTATTACGTTATAACGTGTAACGTTATGTAGCACATCAGTATAACGTATAACACTATGTAGCATTACGTTATAACGTGTAACGTTTTATTGTATTACGTTATAACGTGTAACGTTTTATTATATTACGTTATAACGTGTAACGTTATGTAGCACATCAGTATAACGTAAACACTATGTAGCATTACGTTATAACGTGTAACGTTTTATTGTATTACGTTATAACGTGTAACGTGATATAGTATTACGTTATAACGTGTAACGTTATATATTATTACGTTATAACGTGTAACGTTATGTAGCACATCAGTATAACGTATAACACTATGTAGCATTACGTTATAACGTGTAACGTTATATAGTATTACGTTATAACGTGTAACGTTTTATTATATTACGTTATAACGTGTAACGCTATATAGTATTACGTTATAACGTGTAGCGTTCTATAGTATTACGTTATAACGCGTAACGTTATGTAGCACATCAGTCTAACGTATAACACTATGTAGTATTACGTTATAATGTGTGACATTATAAAGTATTACGTTATAATGTGTAACGTTATATAGTATTACGTTATAACGTGTAACGTTATATAGTATTACGTTATAACGTGTAACGATATAAAGTATTACGTTATAACGTGTAACGTTATATAGTATTACGTTATAACGTGTAACGATATATATTATTACGTTATAACGTGTAACGTTATGTAGCACATCAGTATAACGTATAACACTATGTAGCATTACGTTATAACGTGTAACGTTATATAGTATTACGTTATAACGTGTAACGTTTTATTGTATTACGTTATAACGTGTAACGCTATATAGTATTACGTTATAACGTGTAGCGTTCTATAGTATTACGTTATAACGCGTAACGTTATGTAGCACATCAGTCTAACGTATAACACTATGTAGTATTACGTTATAATGTGTGACATTATAAAGTATTACGTTATAATGTGTAACGTTATATAGTATTACGTTATAACGTGTAACGTTATATAGTATTACGTTATAACATGTAACGATATAAAGTATAACGTTATAACGTGTAACGTTATATAGTATTACGTTATAAAGTGTAACGATATACAGTATTACGTTATAACGTGTAACGTTATATAGTATTACGTTATAACGTGTAGCGTTCTATAGTATTACGTTATAACGCGTAAAATTAAATATTATTACGTTATAACGTGCAACGTTTTATAGTATTACGTTATAACGTGTAACGTTATATATTATTACGTTATAACGTGTAACGTTATGTAGCACATCAGTGTAACGTATAACACTATGTAGTATTACGTTATAATGTGTGACATTATAAAGTATTACGTTATAACGTGTAACGTTTTATTGTATTACGTTATAACGTGTAACGTTATATATTATTACGTTATAACGTGTAACGTTATGTAGCTCATCAGTATAACGTATAACACTATGTAGTATTACGTTATAACGTGTAACGATATAAAGTATTACGTTATAACGTGTAACGTTACATAGTATTACGTTATAACGTGTAACGTTTTATAGTATTAGGTAACAACGTGTAACGTTATATAGTATTACGTTATAACGTATAACGGTATGTAGCACATCAGTATAACGTATAAAATTATGTGGTATTACGTTATAACGTGTAACGTTATATTGTTTTACGTTATAACGTGTAACGTTATATAGTATTACGTTATAACGTGTAACGTTATGTAGTATTACGTTATAACGTGTAACGTCATATAGTATTACGTTATAACGTGTAACGTTATATATTATTACGTTATAACGTGTATCGTTATGTAGCACATCAGTATAACGTATAACACTATGTAGCATTACGTTATAATGTGTGACATTATAATGTATTACGTTATAACGTGTAACGTTATATAGTACTACGTTATAACGTGTAACGTTATATAGTATTACGTTGTAACGTGTAACGATATAAAGTATTACGTTATAACGTGTAACGTTATATAGTATTACGTTATAACGTGTAACGTTATATAGTATTACGTTATAACGTGTAACGTTATATAGTATTACGTTATAACGTGTAGCGTTCCATAGTATTACGTTACAACGCGTAACGTTATATATTATTACGTTATAACGTGAAACGTTATGTAGCACATAAGTATAACGTATAAAATTATGTGGTATTACGTTATAACGTGTAACGTTTTATTGTATTACGTTATAACGTGTAACATTATATGGTATTACGTTATAACGTGTAACGTTATATGGTATTACGTTATAACGTGTAATGTTATATAGTATTACGTTATAACGTGTAACGTCATATAGTATTACGTTATAACGTGTAACGTTAAATATTATTACGTTATAACGTGTAATGTTATATAGTATTACGTTATAACGTGTAACGTGATATAGTATTACGTTATAACGTGTAATGTTATATAGTATTACGTTATAACTTGTAACGTCATATAGTATTACGTTATAACGTGTAACGTTATATATTATTACGTTATAACGTGTAATGTTATATAGTATTACGTTATAACGTGTAACGTCATATAGTATTACGTTATAACGTGTAACGTTATATGTTATCACGTTATAACGTGTAACGTTATATAGTATTACGTTGTAACGTGTAACGATATAAAGTATTACGTTATAACGTGTAACGTTATATAGTATTACGTTATAACGTGTAGCGTTCTATAGTATTACGTTATAACGCGTAACGTTATATATTATTACGTTATAACGTGTAACGTTATGTGGCACATCAGTATAACGTATAAAATTATGTGGTATTACGTTATAACGTGTAACGTTTTATTGTATTACGTTATAACGTGTAACGTTATATAGTATTACGTTATAACGTGTAACGTTATATAGTATTACGTTATAACGTGTAACGTCATATAGTATTACGTTATAACGCGTAACGTTAAATATTATTACGTTATAACGTGTAACGTTATATAGTATTACGTTATAACGTGTAGCGTTCTATAGTATTACGTTATAACGCGTAACGTTAAATATTATTACGTTATAACGTGTAACGTTATGTAGCTCATCAGTATAACGTATAACACTATGTAGTATTACGTTATAACGTGTAACGATATAAAGTATTACCTTATAACGTGTAACGTTATATAGTATTACGTTATAACGTGTAACGTTTTATAGTATTAGGTAACAACCTGTAACGTTATATAGTATTACGTTATAACGTATAACGGTATGTGGCACATCAGTATAACGTATAAAATTATGTGGTATTACGTTATAACGTGTAACGTTATATAGTATTACGTTATAACGTGTAACGTTATATAGTATTACGTTATAACGTGTAACGTTATATAGTATTACGTTATAACGTGTATCGTCATATAGTATTACGTTATAACGTGTAACGTTATATATTATTACGTTATAACGTGTATCGTTATGTAGCACATCAGTATAACGTATAACACTATGTAGCATTACGTTATAATGTGTGACATTATAAAGTATTACGTTATAACGTGTAACGTTATATAGTATTACGTTATAACGTGTAACGTTATATAGTATTACGTTCTAACGTGTAGCGTTCCATAGTATTACGTTATAACGCGTAACGTTATATATTATTACGTTATAACGTGTAACGTTATGTAGCACATAAGTATAACGTATAAAATTATGTGGTATTACGTTATAACGTGTAACGTTTTATTGTATTACGTTATAACGTGCAACATTATATAGTATTACGCTATAACGTGTAACGTTATATGGTATTACGTTATAACGTGTAATGTTATATAGTATTACGTTATAACGTGTAACGTCATATAGTATTACGTTATAACGTGTAACGTTAAATATTATTACGTTATAACGTGTAATGTTATATAGTATTACGTTATAACGTGTAACGTGATATAGTATTACGTTATAACGTGTAATGTTATATAGTATTACGTTATAACGTGTAACGTCATATAGTATTACGTTATAACGTGTAACGTTATATATTATTACGTTATAACGTGTAATGTTATATAGTATTACGTTATAACGTGTAACGTCATATAGTATTACGTTAAAACGTGTAACGTTATATATTATCACGTTATAACGTGTAACGTTATATAGTATTACGTTGTAACGTGTAACGATATAAAGTATTACGTTATAACGTGTAACGTTATATAGTATTACGTTATAACGTGTAGCGTTCTATAGTATTACGTTATAACGCGTAACGTTATATATTATTACGTTATAACGTGTAACGTTATGTGGCACATCAGTATAACGTATAAAATTATGTGGTATTACGTTATAACGTGTAACGTTTTATTGTATTACGTTATAACGTGTAACGTTATATAGTATTACGTTATAACGTGTAACGTTATATAGTATTACGTTATAACGTGTAACGTTATATAGTATTACGTTATAACGTGTAACGTCATATAGTATTACGTTATAACGTGTAACGTTATATATTATTACGTTATAACGTGTATCGTTCTGTAGCACATCAGTATAACGTATAAAATTATGTGGTATTACTTTATAACGTGTAACGTTATTAAGTATTACGTTATAACGCGTAACGTTTTATTGTATTACGTTATAGCGTGTAATGTTATATAGTATTACGTTATAACGTGTAACGTCATATAGTATTACGTTATAACGTGTAACGTTCTATATTATTACGTTATAACGTGTAACGTTATGTAACACATCAGTATAACGTATAACACTATGTAGCATTACGTTATAACGTGTAACGTTTTATTGTATTACGTTATAACGTGTAACGTGATATAGTATTACGTTATAACGTGTAACGTTTTATTGTATTACGTTATAACGTGTAACGTGATATAGTATTACGTTATAACGTGTAACGTTATATAGTATTACGTTATAACGTGTAACGTCATATAGTATTACGTTATAACGTGTAACGTTATATATTATTACGTTATAACGTGTAACGTTATGTAGCACATCAGTATAACGTATAACACTATGTAGCATTACGTTATAACGTGTAACGTTATATAGTATTACGTTATAACGTGTAACGTTTTATTGTATTACGTTATAACGTGTAACGCTATATAGTATTACGTTATAACGTGTAGCGTTCTATAGTATTACGTTATAACGCGTAACGTTATGTAGCACATCAGTCTAACGTATAACACTATGTAGTATTACGTTATAATGTGTGACATTATAAAGTATTACGTTATAATGTGTAACGTTATATAGTATTACGTTATAACGTGTAACGTTATATAGTATTACGTTATAACGTGTAACGATATAAAGTATAACGTTATAACGTGTAACGTGATATAGTATTACGTTATAACGTGTAACGTTATATATTATTACGTTATAACGTGTAACGTTATGTAGCACATCAGTATAACGTATAACACTATGTAGCATTACGTTATAACGTGTAACGTTATATAGTATTACGTTATAACGTGTAACGTTTTATTGTATTACGTTATAACGTGTAACGCTATATAGTATTACGTTATAACGTGTAGCGTTCTATAGTATTACGTTATAACGCGTAACGTTATGTAGCACATCAGTCTAACGTATAACACTATGTAGTATTACGTTATAATGTGTGACATTATAAAGTATTACGTTATAATGTGTAACGTTATATAGTATTACGTTATAACGTGTAACGTTATATAGTATTACGTTATAACGTGTAACGATATAAAGTATAACGTTATAACGTGTAACGTTATATAGTATTACGTTATAAAGTGTAACGATATAAAGTATTACGTTATAACGTGTAACGTTATATAGTATTACGTTATAACGTGTAGCGTTCTATAGTATTACGTTATAACGCGTAACGTTAAATATTATAACGTTATAACGTGTAACGTTTTATAGTATTACGTTATAACGTGTAACGTTATATATTATTACGTTATAACGTGTAACGTTATGTAGCACATCAGTGTAACGTATAACACTATGTAGTATTACGTTATAATGTGTGACATTATAAAGTATTACGTTATAACGTGTAACGTTTTATTGTATTACGTTATAACGTGTAACGTTATATATTATTACGTTATAACGTGTAACGTTATGTAGCTCATCAGTATAACGTATAACACTATGTAGTATTACGTTATAACGTGTAACGATATAAAGTATTACGTTATAACGTGTAACGTTACATAGTATTACGTTATAACGTGTAACGTTTTATAGTATTAGGTAACAACGTGTAACGTTATATAGTATTACGTTATAACGTATAACGGTATGTAGCACATCAGTATAACGTATAAAATTATGTGGTATTACGTTATAACGTGTAACGTTATATTGTTTTACGTTATAACGTGTAACGTTATGTAGCTCATCAGTATAACGTATAACACTATGTAGTATTACGTTATAACGTGTAACGATATAAAGTATTACGTTATAACGTGTAACGTTACATAGTATTACGTTATAACGTGTAACGTTTTATAGTATTAGGTAACAACGTGTAACGTTATATAGTATTACGTTATAACGTATAACGGTATGTAGCACATCAGTATAACGTATAAAATTATGTGGTATTACGTTATAACGTGTAACGTTATATTGTTTTACGTTATAACGTGTAACGTTATATAGTATTACGTTATAACGTGTAACGTTATGTAGTATTACGTTATAACGTGTAACGTCATATAGTATTACGTTATAACGTGTAACGTTATATATTATTACGTTATAACGTGTATCGTTGTGTAGCACATCAGTATAACGTATAACACTATGTAGCATTACGTTATAATGTGTGACATTATAAAGTATTACGTTATAACGTGTAACGTTATATAGTACTACGTTATAACGTGTAACGTTATATAGTATTACGTTGTAACGTGTAACGTTATATAGTATTACGTTATAACGTGTAACGTTATATAGTATTACGTTATAACGTGTAGCGTTCCATAGTATTACGTTACAACGCGTAACGTTATATATTATTACGTTATAACGTGTAACGTTATCTAGCACATAAGTATAACGTATAAAATTATGTGGTATTACGTTATAACGTGTAACGTTTTATTGTATTACGTTATAACGTGTAACATTATATGGTATTACGTTATAACGTGTAACGTTATATGGTATTACGTTATAACGTGTAATGTTATATAGTATTACGATATAACGTGTAACGTCATATAGTATTACGTTATAACGTGTAACGTTAAATATTATTACGTTATAACGTGTAATGTTATATAGTATTACGTTATAACGTGTAACGTGATATAGTATTACGTTGTAACGTGTAATGTTATATAGTATTACGTTATAACGTGTAACGTCATATAGTATTACGTTATAACGTGTAACGTTATATATTATTACGTCATAACGTGTAATGTTATATAGTATTACGTTATAACGTGTAACGTTATATAGTATTACGTTATAACGTGTAACGTTATATAGTATTACGTTATAACGTGTAACGTTATATAGTATTACGTTATAACGTGTAGCGTTCCATAGTATTACGTTACAACGCGTAACGTTATATATTATTACGTTATAACGTGTAACGTTATGTAGCACATAAGTATAACGTATAAAATTATGTGGTATTACGTTATAACGTGTAACGTTTTATTGTATTACGTTATAACGTGTAACATTATATGGTATTACGTTATAACGTGTAACGTTATATGGTATTACGTTATAACGTGTAATGTTATATAGTATTACGTTATAACGTGTAACGTCATATAGTATTACGTTATAACGTGTAACGTTAAATATTATTATGTTATAACGTGTAATGTTATATAGTATTACGTTATAACGTGTAACGTGATATAGTATTACGTTATAACGTGTAATGTTATATAGTATTACGTTATAACGTGTAACGTCATATAGTATTACGTTATAACGTGTAACGTTATATATTATTACGTTATAACGTGTAATGTTATATAGTATTACGTTATAACGTGTAACGTCATATAGTATTACGTTATAACGTGTAACGTTATATATTATCACGTTATAACGTGTAACGTTATATAGTATTACGTTGTAACGTGTAACGATATAAAGTATTACGTTATAACGTGTAACGTTATATAGTATTACGTTATAACGTGTAGCGTTCTATAGTATTACGTTATAACGCGTAACGTTATATATTATTACGTTATAACGTGTAACGTTATGTGGCACATCAGTATATCGTATAGAATTATGTGGTATTACGTTATAACGTGTAACGTTTTATTGTATTACGTTATAACGTGTAACGTTATATAGTATTACGTTATAACGTGTAACGTTATATAGTATTACGTTATAACGTGTAACGTCATATAGTATTACGTTATAACGTGTAACGTTATATATTATTACGTTATAACGTGTATCGTTATGTAGCACATCAGTATAACGTATAACACTATGTAGCATTACGTTATAATGTGTGACATTATAAAGTATTACGTTATAACGTGTAACCTTATATAGTACTACGTTATAACGTGTAACGTTATATAGTATTACGTTGTAACGTGTAACGATATAAAGTATTACGTTATAACGTGTAACGTTATATAGTATTACGTTATAACGTGTAACGTTTTATAGTATTACGTTATAACGTGTAGCGTTCTATAGTATTACGTTATAACGCGTAACGTTATATATTATTACGTTATAACGTGTAACGTTATGTAGCACATAAGTATAACGTATAAAATTATGTGGTATTACCTTATAACGTGTAACGTTTTATTGTATTACGTTATAACGTGTAACGTGATATAGTATTACGTTATAACGTGTAATGTTATATAGTATTACGTTATAACGTGTAACGTCATATAGTATTACGTTATAACGTGTAACGTTATATATTATTACGTTATAACGTGTAATGTTATATAGTATTACGTTATAACGTGTAATGTTATATAGTATTACGTTATAACGTGTAACGTCATATAGTATTACGTTGTAACGTGTAACGATATAAAGTATTACGTTATAACGTGTAGCGTTCTATAGTATTACGTTATAACGCGTAACGTTATATATTATTACGTTATAACGTGTAACGTTATGTGGCACATCAGTATAACGTATAAAATTATGTGGTATTACGTTATAACGTGTAACGTTTTATTGTATTACGTTATAACGTGTAACGTTATATAGTATTACGTTATAACGTGTAACGTTATATAGTATTACGTTATAACGTGTAACGTCATATAGTATTACGTTATAACGTGTAACGTTATATATTATTACGTTATAACGTGTATCGTTATGTAGCACATCAGTATAACGTATAAAATTATGTGGTATTACGTTATAACGTGTAACGTTATTAAGTATTACGTTATAACGCGTAACGTATTATTGTATTACGTTATAGCGTGTAATGTTATATAGTATTACGTTATAACGTGTAACGTCATATAGTATTACGTTATAACGTGTAACGTTATATATTATTACGTTATAACGTGTAATGTTATATAGTATTACGTTATAACGTGTAACGTTATATAGTATTACGTTATAACGTGTAACGTTATATAGTATTACGTTATAACGTGTAACGTTATATAGTATTACGTTATAACGTGTAGCGTTCCATAGTATTACGTTACAACGCGTAACGTTATATATTATTACGTTATAACGTGTAACGTTATGTAGCACATAAGTATAACGTATAAAATTATGTGGTATTACGTTATAACGTGTAACGTTTTATTGTATTACGTTATAACGTGTAACATTATATGGTATTACGTTATAACGTGTAACGTTATATGGTATTACGTTATAACGTGTAATGTTATATAGTATTACGTTATAACGTGTAACGTCATATAGTATTACGTTATAACGTGTAACGTTAAATATTATTACGTTATAACGTGTAATGTTATATAGTATTACGTTATAACGTGTAACGTGATATAGTATTACGTTATAACGTGTAATGTTATATAGTATTACGTTATAACGTGTAACGTCATATAGTATTACGTTATAACGTGTAACGTTATATATTATTACGTTATAACGTGTAATGTTATATAGTATTACGTTATAACGTGTAACGTCATATAGTATTACGTTATAACGTGTAACGTTATATATTATTACGTTATAACGTGTAATGTTATATAGTATTACGTTATAACGTGTAACGTCATATAGTATTACGTTATAACGTGTAACGTTATATATTATCACGTTATAACGTGTAACGTTATATAGTATTACGTTGTAACGTGTAACGATATAAAGTATTACGTTATAACGTGTAACGTTATATAGTATTACGTTATAACGTGTAGCGTTCTATAGTATTACGTTATAACGCGTAACGTTATATATTATTACGTTATAACGTGTAACGTTATGTGGCACATCAGTATATCGTATAAAATTATGTGGTATTACGTTATAACGTGTAACGTTTTATTGTATTACGTTATAACGTGTAACGTTATATAGTATTACGTTATAACGTGTAACGTTATATAGTATTACGTTATAACGTGTAACGTCATATAGTATTACGTTATAACGTGTAACGTTATATATTATTACGTTATAACGTGTATCGTTATGTAGCACATCAGTATAACGTATAACACTATGTAGCATTACGTTATAATGTGTGACATTATAAAGTATTACGTTATAACGTGTAACCTTATATAGTACTACGTTATAACGTGTAACGTTATATAGTATTACGTTGTAACGTGTAACGATATAAAGTATTACGTTATAACGTGTAACGTTATATAGTATTACGTTATAACGTGTAACGTTATATAGTATTACGTTATAACGTGTAGCGTTCTATAGTATTACGTTATAACGCGTAACGTTATATATTATTACGTTATAACGTGTAACGTTATGTAGCACATAAGTATAACGTATAAAATTATGTGGTATTACGTTATAACGTGTAACGTTTTATTGTATTACGTTATAACGTGTAACGTTATATAGTATTACGTTATAACGTGTAACGTTATATGGTATTACGTTATAACGTGTAAGGTTATATAGTATTACGTTATAACGTGTAACGTCATATAGTATTACGTTGTAACGTGTAACGATATAAAGTATTACGTTATAACGTGTAGCGTTCTATAGTATTACGTTATAACGCGTAACGTTATATATTATTACGTTATAACGTGTAACGTTATGTGGCACATCAGTATAACGTATAAAATTATGTGGTATTACGTTATAACGTGTAACGTTTTATTGTATTACGTTATAACGTGTAACGTTATATAGTATTACGTTATAACGTGTAACGTTATATAGTATTACGTTATAACGTGTAACGTCATATAGTATTACGTTATAACGTGTAACGTTATATATTATTACGTTATAACGTGTATCGTTATGTAGCACATCAGTATAACGTATAAAATTATGTGGTATTACGTTATAACGTGTAACGTTATTAAGTATTACGTTACAACGCGTAACGTATTATTGTATTACGTTATAGCGTGTAATGTTATATAGTATTACGTTATAACGTGTAACGTCATATAGTATTACGTTATAACGTGTAACGTTCTATATTATTACGTTATAACGTGTAACGTTATGTAGCACATCAGTATAACGTATAACACTATGTAGCATTACGTTATAACGTGTAACGTTTTATTGTATTACGTTATAACGTGTAACGTGATATAGTATTACGTTATAACGTGTAACGTTATATATTATTACGTTATAACGTGTAACGTTATGTAGCACATCAGTATAACGTATAACACTATGTAGCATTACGTTATAACGTGTAACGTTTTATTGTATTACGTTATAACGTGTAACGTGATATAGTATTACGTTATAACGTGTAACGTTATATATTATTACGTTATAACGTGTAACGTTATGTAGCACATCAGTATAACGTATAACACTATGTAGCATTACGTTATAACGTGTAACGTTATATAGTGTTACGTTATAACGTGTAACGTTTTATTGTATTACGTTATAACGTGTAACGCTATATAGTATTACGTTATAACGTGTAGCGTTCTATAGTATTACGTTATAACGCGTAACGTTATGTAGCACATCAGTCTAACGTATAACACTATGTAGTATTACGTTATAATGTGTGACATTATAAAGTATTACGTTATAATGTATAACGTTATATAGTATTACGTTATAACGTGTAACGTTATATAGTATTACGTTATAACGTGTAACGATATAAAGTATAACGTTATAACGTGTAAGGTGATATAGTATTACGTTATAACGTGTAACGTTATATATTATTACGTTATAACGTGTAACGTTATGTAGCACATCAGTATAACGTATAACACTATGTAGCATTACGTTATAATGTGTAACGTTATATAGTATTACGTTATAACGTGTAACGTTATATAGTATTACGTTATAACGTGTAACGTTTTATTGTATTACGTTATAACGTGTAACGCTATATAGTATTACGTTATAACGTGTAGCGTTCTATAGTATTACGTTATAACGCGTAACGTTATGTAGCACATCAGTCTAACGTATAACACTATGTAGTATTACGTTATAATGTGTGACATTATAAAGTATTACGTTATAATGTGTAACGTTATATAGTATTACGTTATAACGTGTAACGTTATATAGTATTACGTTATAACGTGTAACGATATAAAGTATAACGTTATAACGTGTAACGTGATATAGTATTACGTTATAACGTGTAACGTTATATATTATTACGTTATAACGTGTAACGTTATGTAGCACATCAGTATAACGTATAACACTATGTAGCATTACGTTATAACGTGTAACGTTATATAGTATTACGTTATAACGTGTAACGTTATATAGTATTACGTTATAACGTGTAACGTTATATAGTATTACGTTATAACGTGTAACGATATAAAGTATAACGTTATAACGTGTAACGTTATATAGTATTACGTTATAAAGTGTAACGATATAAAGTATTACGTTATAACGTGTAACGTTATATAGTATTACGTTATAATGTGTAGCGTTCTATAGTATTACGTTATAAAGTGTAACGATATAAAGTATTACGTTATAGCGTGTAACGTTATATAGTATTACGTTATAACGTGTAGCGTTATATAGTATTACGTTATAACGTGTAACGTTTTATAGTATTAGGTAACAACCTGTAACGTTATATAGTATTACGTTATAACGTATAACGGTATGTAGCACATCAGTATAACGTATAAAATTATGTGGTATTACGTTATAACGTGTAACGTTATATAGTATTACGTTATAACGTGTAACGTTATATAGTATTACGTTATAACGTGTAACGTTATATAGTATTACGTTATAACGTGTAACGTCATATAGTATTACGTTATAACGTGTAACGTTATATATTATTACGTTATAACGTGTATCGTTATGTAGCACATCAGTATAACGTATAACACTATGTAGCATTACGTTATAATGTGTGACATTATAAAGTATTACGTTATAACGTGTAACGTTATATAGTACTACGTTATAACGTGTAACGTTATATAGTATTACGTTGTAACGTGTAACGATATAAAGTATTACGTTATAACGTGTAACGTTATATAGTATTACGTTATAACGTGTAACGTTATATAGTATTACGTTCTAACGTGTAGCGTTCCATAGTATTACGTTATAACGCGTAAGGTTATATATTATTACGTTATAACGTGTAACGTTATGTAGGACATAAGTATAACGTATAAAATTATGTGGTATTACGTTATAACGTGTAACGTTTTATTGTATTACGTTATAACGTGCAACATTATATAGTATTACGTTATAACGTGTAACGTATTATGGTATTACGTTATAACGTGTAATGTTATATAGTATTACGTTATAACGTGTAACGTCATATAGTATTACGTTATAACGTGTAACGTTAAATATTATTACGTTATAACGTGTAATGTTATATAGTATTACGTTATAACGTGTAACGTGATATAGTATTACGTTATAACGTGTAATGTTATATAGTATTACGTTATAACGTGTAACGTTATATATTATTACGTTATAACGTGTAACGTTATGTAGCACATCAGTATAACGTATAACACTATGTAGCATTACGTTATAACGTGTAACGTTATATAGTATTACGTTATAACATGTAACGTTTTATTATATTACGTTATAACGTGTAACGCTATATAGTATTACGTTATAACGTGTAGCGTTCTATAGTATTACGTTATAACGCGTAACGTTATGTAGCACATCAGTCTAACGTATAACACTATGTAGTATTACGTTATAATGTGTGACATTATAAAGTATTACGTTATAATGTGTAACGTTATATAGTATTACGTTATAACGTGTAACGTTATATAGTATTACGTTATAACGTGTAACGTTATATATTATTACGTTATAACGTGTAACGTTATGTAGCACATCAGTATAACGTATAACACTATGTAGCATTACGTTATAACGTGTAACGTTATATAGTATTACGTTATAACGTGTAACGTTATATAGTATTACGTTATAACGTGTAACGATATAAAGTATAACGTTATAACGTGTAACGTTATATAGTATTACGTTATAAAGTGTAACGATATAAAGTATTACGTTATAACGTGTAACGTTATATAGTATTACGTTATAATGTGTAGCGTTCTATAGTATTACGTTATAACGCGTAACGTTAAATATTATTACGTTATAACGTGTAACGTTTTATAGTATTACGTTATAACGTGTAACGTTATATATTATTACGTTATAACGTGTAACGTTATGTAGCACATCAGTGTAACGTATGACACTATGTAGTATTACGTTATAATGTGTGACATTATAAAGTATTACGTTATAACGTGTAACGTTTTATTGTATTACGTTATAACGTGTAACGTTATATATTATTACGTTATAACGTGTAATGTTATATAGTATTACGTTATAACGTGTAACGTCATATAGTATTACGTTATAACGTGTAACGTTATATATTATCACGTTATAACGTGTAACGTTATATAGTATTACGTTGTAACGTGTAACGATATAAAGTATTACGTTATAACGTGTAACGTTATATAGTATTACGTTATAACGTGTAGCGTTCTATAGTATTACGTTATAACGCGTAACGTTATATATTATTACGGTATAACGTGTAACGTTATGTGGCACATCAGTATATCGTATAGAATTATGTGGTATTACGTTATAACGTGTAACGTTTTATTGTATTACGTTATAACGTGTAACGTTATATAGTATTACGTTATAACGTGTAACGTTATATAGTATTACGTTATAACGTGTAACGTCATATAGTATTACGTTATAACGTGTAACGTTATATATTATTACGTTATAACGTGTATCGTTATGTAGCACATCAGTATAACGTATAACACTATGTAGCATTACGTTATAATGTGTGACATTATAAAGTATTACGTTATAACGTGTAACCTTATATAGTACTACGTTATAACGTGTAACGTTATATAGTATTACGTTGTAACGTGTAACGATATAAAGTATTACGTTATAACGTGTAACGTTATATAGTATTACGTTATAACGTGTAACGTTTTATAGTATTACGTTATAACGTGTAGCGTTCTATAGTATTACGTTATAACGCGTAACGTTATATATTATTACGTTATAACGTGTAACGTTATGTAGCACATAAGTATAACGTATAAAATTATGTGGTATTACGTTATAACGTGTAACGTTTTATTGTATTACGTTATAACGTGTAACGTGATATAGTATTACGTTATAACGTGTAATGTTATATAGTATTACGTTATAACGTGTAACGTCATATAGTATTACGTTATAACGTGTAACGTTATATATTATTACGTTATAACGTGTAATGTTATATAGTATTACGTTATAACGTGTAATGTTATATAGTATTACGTTATAACGTGTAACGTCATATAGTATTACGTTGTAACGTGTAACGATATAAAGTATTACGTTATAACGTGTAGCGTTCTATAGTATTACGTTATAACGCGTAACGTTATATATTATTACGTTATAACGTGTAACGTTATGTGGCACATCAGTATAACGTATAAAATTATGTGGTATTACGTTATAACGTGTAACGTTTTATTGTATTACGTTATAACGTGTAACGTTATATAGTATTACGTTATAACGTGTAACGTTATATAGTATTACGTTATAACGTGTAACGTCATATAGTATTACGTTATAACGTGTAACGTTATATATTATTACGTTATAACGTGTATCGTTATGTAGCACATCAGTATAACGTATAAAATTATGTGGTATTACGTTATAACGTGTAACGTTATTAAGTATTACGTTATAACGCGTAACGTATTATTGTATTACGTTATAGCGTGTAATGTTATATAGTATTACGTTATAACGTGTAACGTCATATAGTATTACGTTATAACGTGTAACGTTATATATTATTACGTTATAACGTGTAATGTTATATAGTATTACGTTATAACGTGTAACGTTATATAGTATTACGTTATAACGTGTAACGTTATATAGTATTACGTTATAACGTGTAACGTTATATAGTATTACGTTATAACGTGTAGCGTTCCATAGTATTACGTTACAACGCGTAACGTTATATATTATTACGTTATAACGTGTAACGTTATGTAGCACATAAGTATAACGTATAAAATTATGTGGTATTACGTTATAACGTGTAACGTTTTATTGTATTACGTTATAACGTGTAACATTATATGGTATTACGTTATAACGTGTAACGTTATATGGTATTACGTTATAACGTGTAATGTTATATAGTATTACGTTATAACGTGTAACGTCATATAGTATTACGTTATAACGTGTAACGTTAAATATTATTACGTTATAACGTGTAATGTTATATAGTATTACGTTATAACGTGTAACGTGATATAGTATTACGTTATAACGTGTAATGTTATATAGTATTACGTTATAACGTGTAACGTCATATAGTATTACGTTATAACGTGTAACGTTATATATTATTACGTTATAACGTGTAATGTTATATAGTATTACGTTATAACGTGTAACGTCATATAGTATTACGTTATAACGTGTAACGTTATATATTATTACGTTATAACGTGTAATGTTATATAGTATTACGTTATAACGTGTAACGTCATATAGTATTACGTTATAACGTGTAACGTTATATATTATCACGTTATAACGTGTAACGTTATATAGTATTACGTTGTAACGTGTAACGATATAAAGTATTACGTTATAACGTGTAACGTTATATAGTATTACGTTATAACGTGTAGCGTTCTATAGTATTACGTTATAACGCGTAACGTTATATATTATTACGTTATAACGTGTAACGTTATGTGGCACATCAGTATATCGTATAAAATTATGTGGTATTACGTTATAACGTGTAACGATATAAAGTATTACGTTATAACGTGTAACGTTATATAGTATTACGTTATAACGTGTAACGTTATATAGTATTACGTTATAACGTGTAACGTCATATAGTATTACGTTATAACGTGTAACGTTATATATTATTACGTTATAACGTGTATCGTTATGTAGCACATCAGTATAACGTATAACACTATGTAGCATTACGTTATAATGTGTGACATTATAAAGTATTACGTTATAACGTGTAACCTTATATAGTACTACGTTATAACGTGTAACGTTATATAGTATTACGTTGTAACGTGTAACGATATAAAGTATTACGTTATAACGTGTAACGTTATATAGTATTACGTTATAACGTGTAACGTTATATAGTATTACGTTATAACGTGTAGCGTTCTATAGTATTACGTTATAACGCGTAACGTTATATATTATTACGTTATAACGTGTAACGTTATGTAGCACATAAGTATAACGTATAAAATTATGTGGTATTACGTTATAACGTGTAACGTTTTATTGTATTACGTTATAACGTGTAACGTTATATAGTATTACGTTATAACGTGTAACGTTATATGGTATTACGTTATAACGTGTAAGGTTATATAGTATTACGTTATAACGTGTAACGTCATATAGTATTACGTTGTAACGTGTAACGATATAAAGTATTACGTTATAACGTGTAGCGTTCTATAGTATTACGTTATAACGCGTAACGTTATATATTATTACGTTATAACGTGTAACGTTATGTGGCACATCAGTATAACGTATAAAATTATGTGGTATTACGTTATAACGTGTAACGTTTTATTGTATTACGTTATAACGTGTAACGTTATATAGTATTACGTTATAACGTGTAACGTTATATAGTATTACGTTATAACGTGTAACGTCATATAGTATTACGTTATAACGTGTAACGTTATATATTATTACGTTATAACGTGTATCGTTATGTAGCACATCAGTATAACGTATAAAATTATGTGGTATTACGTTATAACGTGTAACGTTATTAAGTATTACGTTACAACGCGTAACGTATTATTGTATTACGTTATAGCGTGTAATGTTATATAGTATTACGTTATAACGTGTAACGTCATATAGTATTACGTTATAACGTGTAACGTTCTATATTATTACGTTATAACGTGTAACGTTATGTAGCACATCAGTATAACGTATAACACTATGTAGCATTACGTTATAACGTGTAACGTTTTATTGTATTACGTTATAACGTGTAACGTGATATAGTATTACGTTATAACGTGTAACGTTATATATTATTACGTTATAACGTGTAACGTTATGTAGCACATCAGTATAACGTATAACACTATGTAGCATTACGTTATAACGTGTAACGTTTTATTGTATTACGTTATAACGTGTAACGTGATATAGTATTACGTTATAACGTGTAACGTTATATATTATTACGTTATAACGTGTAACGTTATGTAGCACATCAGTATAACGTATAACACTATGTAGCATTACGTTATAACGTGTAACGTTATATAGTGTTACGTTATAACGTGTAACGTTTTATTGTATTACGTTATAACGTGTAACGCTATATAGTATTACGTTATAACGTGTAGCGTTCTATAGTATTACGTTATAACGCGTAACGTTATGTAGCACATCAGTCTAACGTATAACACTATGTAGTATTACGTTATAATGTGTGACATTATAAAGTATTACGTTATAATGTATAACGTTATATAGTATTACGTTATAACGTGTAACGTTATATAGTATTACGTTATAACGTGTAACGATATAAAGTATAACGTTATAACGTGTAAGGTGATATAGTATTACGTTATAACGTGTAACGTTATATATTATTACGTTATAACGTGTAACGTTATGTAGCACATCAGTATAACGTATAACACTATGTAGCATTACGTTATAATGTGTAACGTTATATAGTATTACGTTATAACGTGTAACGTTATATAGTATTACGTTATAACGTGTAACGTTTTATTGTATTACGTTATAACGTGTAACGCTATATAGTATTACGTTATAACGTGTAGCGTTCTATAGTATTACGTTATAACGCGTAACGTTATGTAGCACATCAGTCTAACGTATAACACTATGTAGTATTACGTTATAATGTGTGACATTATAAAGTATTACGTTATAATGTGTAACGTTATATAGTATTACGTTATAACGTGTAACGTTATATAGTATTACGTTATAACGTGTAACGATATAAAGTATAACGTTATAACGTGTAACGTGATATAGTATTACGTTATAACGTGTAACGTTATATATTATTACGTTATAACGTGTAACGTTATGTAGCACATCAGTATAACGTATAACACTATGTAGCATTACGTTATAACGTGTAACGTTATATAGTATTACGTTATAACGTGTAACGTTATATAGTATTACGTTATAACGTGTAACGTTATATAGTATTACGTTATAACGTGTAACGATATAAAGTATAACGTTATAACGTGTAACGTTATATAGTATTACGTTATAAAGTGTAACGATATAAAGTATTACGTTATAACGTGTAACGTTATATAGTATTACGTTATAATGTGTAGCGTTCTATAGTATTACGTTATAAAGTGTAACGATATAAAGTATTACGTTATAGCGTGTAACGTTATATAGTATTACGTTATAACGTGTAGCGTTATATAGTATTACGTTATAACGTGTAACGTTTTATAGTATTAGGTAACAACCTGTAACGTTATATAGTATTACGTTATAACGTATAACGGTATGTAGCACATCAGTATAACGTATAAAATTATGTGGTATTACGTTATAACGTGTAACGTTATATAGTATTACGTTATAACGTGTAACGTTATATAGTATTACGTTATAACGTGTAACGTTATATAGTATTACGTTATAACGTGTAACGTCATATAGTATTACGTTATAACGTGTAACGTTATATATTATTACGTTATAACGTGTATCGTTATGTAGCACATCAGTATAACGTATAACACTATGTAGCATTACGTTATAATGTGTGACATTATAAAGTATTACGTTATAACGTGTAACGTTATATAGTACTACGTTATAACGTGTAACGTTATATAGTATTACGTTGTAACGTGTAACGATATAAAGTATTACGTTATAACGTGTAACGTTATATAGTATTACGTTATAACGTGTAACGTTATATAGTATTACGTTCTAACGTGTAGCGTTCCATAGTATTACGTTATAACGCGTAAGGTTATATATTATTACGTTATAACGTGTAACGTTATGTAGGACATAAGTATAACGTATAAAATTATGTGGTATTACGTTATAACGTGTAACGTTTTATTGTATTACGTTATAACGTGCAACATTATATAGTATTACGTTATAACGTGTAACGTATTATGGTATTACGTTATAACGTGTAATGTTATATAGTATTACGTTATAACGTGTAACGTCATATAGTATTACGTTATAACGTGTAACGTTAAATATTATTACGTTATAACGTGTAATGTTATATAGTATTACGTTATAACGTGTAACGTGATATAGTATTACGTTATAACGTGTAATGTTATATAGTATTACGTTATAACGTGTAACGTTATATATTATTACGTTATAACGTGTAACGTTATGTAGCACATCAGTATAACGTATAACACTATGTAGCATTACGTTATAACGTGTAACGTTATATAGTATTACGTTATAACATGTAACGTTTTATTATATTACGTTATAACGTGTAACGCTATATAGTATTACGTTATAACGTGTAGCGTTCTATAGTATTACGTTATAACGCGTAACGTTATGTAGCACATCAGTCTAACGTATAACACTATGTAGTATTACGTTATAATGTGTGACATTATAAAGTATTACGTTATAATGTGTAACGTTATATAGTATTACGTTATAACGTGTAACGTTATATAGTATTACGTTATAACGTGTAACGTTATATATTATTACGTTATAACGTGTAACGTTATGTAGCACATCAGTATAACGTATAACACTATGTAGCATTACGTTATAACGTGTAACGTTATATAGTATTACGTTATAACGTGTAACGTTATATAGTATTACGTTATAACGTGTAACGATATAAAGTATAACGTTATAACGTGTAACGTTATATAGTATTACGTTATAAAGTGTAACGATATAAAGTATTACGTTATAACGTGTAACGTTATATAGTATTACGTTATAATGTGTAGCGTTCTATAGTATTACGTTATAACGCGTAACGTTAAATATTATTACGTTATAACGTGTAACGTTTTATAGTATTACGTTATAACGTGTAACGTTATATATTATTACGTTATAACGTGTAACGTTATGTAGCACATCAGTGTAACGTATGACACTATGTAGTATTACGTTATAATGTGTGACATTATAAAGTATTACGTTATAACGTGTAACGTTTTATTGTATTACGTTATAACGTGTAACGTTATATATTATTACGTTATAACGTGTAACGTTATGTAGCTCATCAGTATAACGTATAACACTATGTAGTATTACGTTATAACGTGTAACGGTATAAAGTATTACGTTATAACTTGTAACGTTATATAGTATTACGTTATAACGTGTAACGTTTTATAGTATTAGGTAACAACGTGTAACGTTATATAGTATTACGTTATAACGTATAACGGTATGTAGCACATCAGTATAACGTATAAAATTATGTGGTATTACGTTATAACGTGTAACGTTATATTGTATTACGTTATAACGTGTAACGTTATATAGTATTACGTTATAACGTGTAACGTTATATAGTATTACGTTATAACGTGTAACGCCATATAGTATTACGTTATAACGTGTAACGTTTTATAGTATTAGGTAACAACGTGTAACGTTATATAGTATTACGTTATAACGTATAACGGTATGTAGCACATCAGTATAACGTATAAAATTATGTGGTATTACGTTATAACGTGTAACGTTATATTGTATTACGTTATAACGTGTAACGTTATATAGTATTACGTTATAACGTGTAACGTTATATAGTATTACGTTATAACGTGTAACGCCATATAGTATTACGTTATAACGTGTAACGTTATATATTATTACGTTATAACGTGTATCGTTATGTAGCACATCAGTATAACGTATAACACTATGTAGCATTACGTTATAATGTGTGACCTTATAAAGTATTACGTTATAACGTGTAACGTTATATAGTACTACGTTATAACGTGTAACGTTATATAGTATTACGTTGTAACGTGTAACGATATAAAGTATTACGTTATAACGTGTAACGTTATATAGTATTACGTTATAACGTGTAACGTTATATAGTATTACGTTATAACGTGTAGCGTTCCATAGTATTACGTTATAACGCGTAACGTTATATATTATTACGTTATAACGTGTAACGATATGTAGCACATCAGTATAACGTATAAAATTATGTGGTATTACGTTATAACGTGTAACGTTTTATTGTATTACGTTATAACGTGTAACGTTATATAGTATTACGTTATAACGTGTAACGTTATATGGTATTACGTTATAACGTGTAATGTTATATAGTATTACGTTATAACGTGTAACGTCATATAGTATTACGTTGTAACGTGTAACGATATAAAGTATTACGTTATAACGTGTAACGTTATATAGTATAACGTTATAACGTGTAGCGTTCTATAGTATTACGTTATAACGCGTAACGTTATATATTATTACGTTATAACGTGTAACGTTATGTGGCACATCAGTATAACGTATAAAATTATGTGGTATTACGTTATAACGTGTAACGTTTTATTGTATTACGTTATAACGTGTAACGTTATATAGTATTACGTTATAACGTGTAACGTTATATAGTATTACGTTATAACGTGTAACGTCATATAGTATTACGTTATAACGTGTAACGTTATATATTAATACGTTATAACGTGTATCGTTATGTAGCACATCAGTATAACGTATAAAATTATGTGGTATTACGTTATAACGTGTAACGTTTTATTGTATTACGTTATAACGTTTAACGTGATATAGTATTACGTTATAACGTGTAACGTTATATAGTATTACGTTATAACGCGTAACGTTTTATTGTATTACGTTATAGCGTGTAATGTTATATAGTATTACGTTATAACGTGTAACGTCAGATAGTATTACGTTATAACGTGTAACGTTTTATATTATTACGTTATAACGTGTAACGTTATGTAGCACATCAGTATAACGTATAACACTATGTAGCATTACGTTATAACGTGTAACGTTTTATTGTATTACGTTATAACGTTTAACGTGATATAGTATTACGTTATAACGTGTAACGTTATATATTATTACGTTATAACGTGTAACGTTATGTAGCACATCAGTATAACGTATAACACTATGTAGCATTACGTTATAACGTGTAACGTTTTATTGTATTACGTTATAACGTGTAACGTGATATAGTATTACGTTATAACGTGTAACGTTATATATTATTACGTTATAACGTGTAACGTTATGTAGCACATCAGTATAACGTATAACACTATGTAGCATTACGTTATAACGTGTAACGTTATATAGTATTACGTTATAACGTGTAACGTTTTATTGTATTACGTTATAACGTGTAACGTTTTATTGTATTACGTTATAACGTGTAACGCTATATAGTATTACGTTATAACGTGTAGCGTTCTATAGTATTACGTTATAACGCGTAACGTTATGTAGCACATCAGTCTAACGTATAACACTATGTAGTATTACGTTATAATGTGTGACATTATAAAGTATTACGTTATAATGTGTAACGTTATATAGTATTACGTTATAACGTGTAACGTTATATAGTATTACGTTATAACGTGTAACGTTATGTAGCACATCAGTATAACGTATAACACTATGTAGCATTACGTTATAACGTGTAACGTTTTATTGTATTACGTTATAACGTGTAACGTGATATAGTATTACGTTATAACGTGTAACGTTATATATTATTACGTTATAACGTGTAACGTTATGTAGCACATCAGTATAACGTATAACACTATGTAGCATTACGTTATAACGTGTAACGTTATATAGTATTACGTTATAACGTGTAACGTTTTATTGTATTACGTTATAACGTGTAACGCTATATAGTATTACGTTATAACGTGTAGCGTTCTATAGTATTACGTTATAACGCGTAACGTTATGTAGCACATCAGTCTAACGTATAACACTATGTAGTATTACGTTATAATGTGTGACATTATAAAGTATTACGTTATAATGTGTAACGTTATATAGTATTACGTTATAACGTGTAACGTTATATAGTATTACGTTATAACGTGTAACGATATAAAGTATAACGTTATAACGTGTAACGTGATATAGTATTACGTTATAACGTGTAACGTTATGTAGCACATCAGTATAACGTATAACACTATGTAGCATTACGTTATAACGTGTAACGTTATATAGTATTACGTTATAACGTGTAACGTTTTATTGTATTACGTTATAACGTGTAACGTTATGTAGCACATCAGTGTAACGTATAACACTATGTAGTATTACGTTATAATGTGTGACATTATAAAGTATTACGTTATAACGTGTAACGTTTTATTGTATTACGTTATAACGTGTAACGTTATATATTATTACGTTATAACGTGTAACGTTATGTAGCTCATCAGTATAACGTATAACACTATGTAGTATTACGTTATAACGTGTAACGGTATAAAGTATTACGTTATAACGTGTAACGTTATATAGTATTACGTTATAACGTGTAACGTTTTATAGTATTAGGTAACAACGTGTAACGTTATATAGTATTACGTTATAAAGTATAACGGTATGTAGCACATCAGTATAACGTATAAAATTATGTGGTATTACGTTATAACGTGTAACGTTATATTGTATTACGTTATAATGTGTAACGCTATATAGTATTACGTTATAACGTATAAAATTATGTGGTATTACGTTATAACGTGTAACGTTTTATTGTATTACGTTATAACGTGTAACATTATATAGTATTACGTTATAACGTGTAACGTTATATGGTATTACGTTATAACGTGTTTTGTTATATAGTATTACGTTATAACGTGTAACGTCATATAGTATTACGTTATAACGTGTAACGTTAAATATTATTACGTTATAACGTGTAATGTTATATAGTATTACGTTATAACGTGTAACGTGATATAGTATTACGTTATAACGTGTAACGTCATATAGTATTACGTTATAACGTGTAACGTTATATAGTATTACGTTATAACGTGTAACGTCATATAGTATTACGTTATTACGTGTAACGTTAAATATTATTACGTTATAACGTGTAATGTTATATAGTATTACGTTATAACGTGTAACGTGATATAGTATTACGCTATAACGTGTAACGTCATATAGTATTACGTTATAACGTGTAACGTTATATATTATCACGTTATAACGTGTAACGTTATATAGTATTACGTTGTAACGTGTAACGATATAAAGTATTACGTTATAACGTGTAACGTTATATAGTATTACGTTATAACGTGTAGCGTTCTATAGTATTACGTTATAACGCGTAACGTTATATATTATTACGTTATAACGTGTAACGTTATGTGGCACATCAGTATAACGTATAAAATTATGTGGTATTACGTTATAACGTGTAACGTTTTATTGTATTACGTTATAACGTGTAACGTTATATAGTATTACGTTATAACGTGTAACGTTATATAGTATTACGTTATAACGTGTAACGTTATATAGTATTACGTTATAACGTGTAACGTCATATAGTATTACGTTATTACGTGTAACGTTATATATTATTACGTTATAACGTGTAATGTTATATAGTATTACGTTATAACGTGTAACGTCATATAGTATTACGTTATAACGTGTAACGTTATATATTATCACGTTACAACGTGTAACGTTATATAGTATTACGTTGTAACGTGTAACGATATAAAGTATTACGTTATAACGTGTAACGTTATATAGTATTACGTTATAACGTGTAGCGTTCTATAGTATTACGTTATAACGCGTAACGTTATATATTATTAAGTTATAACGTGTAACGTTATGTGGCACATCAGTATAACGTATAAAATTATGTGGTATTACGTTATAACGTGTAACGTTTTATTGTATTACGTTATAACGTGTAACGTTATATAGTATTACGTTATAACGTGTAACGTCATATAGTATTACGTTATAACGTGTAACGTTATATATTATTACGTTATAACGTGTATCGTTATGTAGCACATCAGTATAACGTATAACACTATGTAGCATTACGTTATAATGTGTGACATTATAAAGTATTACGTTATAACGTGTAACGTTATATAGTACTACGTTATAACGTGTAACGTTATATAGTATTACGTTGTAACGTGTAACGATATAAAGTATTACGTTATAACGTGTAACGTTATATAGTATTACGTTATAACGTGTAACGTTATATAGTATTACGTTATAACGTGTAGCGTTCTATAGTATTACGTTATAACGCGTAACGTTATATATTATTACGTTATAACGTGTAACGTTATGTAGCACATAAGTATAACGTATAAAATTATGTGGTATTACGTTATAACGTGTAACGTTTTATTGTATTACGTTATAACGTGTAACGTTATATAGTATTACGTTATAACGTGTAACGTTATATGGTATTACGTTATAACGTGTAATGTTATATAGTATTACGTTATAACGTGTAACGTCATATAGTATTACGTTATAACGTGTAACGTTAAATATTATTACGTTATAACGTGTAATGTTATATAGTATTACGTTATAACGTGTAACGTGATATAGTATTACGTTATAACGTGTAATGTTATATAGTATTACGTTATAACGTGTAACGTCATATAGTATTACGTGATAACGTGTAATGTTATATAGTATTACGTTATAACGTGTAACGTCATATAGTATTACGTTATAACGTGTAACGTTATATATTATCACGTTATAACGTGTAACGTTATATAGTATTACGTTGTAACGTGTAACGATATAAAGTATTACGTTATAACGTGTAACGTTATATAGTATTACGTTATAACGTGTAGCGTTCTATAGTATTACGTTATAACGCGTAACGTTATATATTATTACGTTATAACGTGTAACGTTATGTGGCACATCAGTATAACGTATAAAATTATGTAGTATTACGTTATAACGTGTAACGTTTTATTGTATTACGTTATAACGTGTAACGTTATATAGTATTACGTTATAACGTGTAACGTTATATAGTATTACGTTATAACGTGTAACGTTATATAGTATTACGTTATAAAGTGTAACGTCATATAGTATTACGTTATAACGTGTAACGTTATATATTATTACGTTATAACGTGTATCGTTATGTAGCACATCAGTATAACGTATAACACTATGTAGCATTACGTTATAATGTGTGACATTATAAAGTATTACGTTATAACGTGTAACGTTATATAGTACTACGTTATAACGTGTAACGTTATATAGTATTACGTTGTAACGTGTAACGATATAAAGTATTACGTTATAACGTGTAACGTTATATAGTATTACGTTATAACGTGTAACGTTATATAGTATTACGTTATAACGTGTAGCGTTCTATAGTATTACGTTATAACGCGTAACGTTATATATTATTACGTTATAAAGTGTAACGTTATGTAGCACATAACTATAACGTATAAAATTATGTGGTATTACGTTATAACGTGTAACGTTTTATTGTATTACGTTATAACGTGTAACGTTATATAGTATTACGTTATAACGTGTAACGTTATATGGTATTACGTTATAACGTGTAATGTTATATAGTATTACGTTATAACGTGTAACGTTATGTAGCACATCAGTATAACGTGTAACACTATGTAGCATTACGTTATAATGTGTGACATTATAAAGTATTACGTTATAACGTGTAACGTTATATAGCATTACGTTATAACGTGTAACGTCATATAGTATTACGTTATAACGTGTAACGTTATATATTATCACGTTATAACGTGTAACGTTATATAGTATTACGTTGTAACGTGTAACGATATAAAGTATTACGTTATAACGTGTAACGTTACGTAGCACATAAGTATAACGTATAAAATTATGTGGTATTACGTTATAACGTGTAACGTTTTATTGTATTACGTTATAACGTGTAACATTATATAGTATTACGTTATAACGTGTAACGTTATATGGTATTACGTTATAACGTGTTTTGTTATATAGTATTACGTTATAACGTGTAACGTCATATAGTATTACGTTATAACGTGTAACGTTAAATATTATTACGTTATAACGTGTAATGTTATATAGTATTACGTTATAACGTGTAACGTGATATAGTATTACGTTATAACGTGTAACGTCATATAGTATTACGTTATAACGTGTAACGTTATATAGTATTACGTTATAACGTGTAACGTCATATAGTATTACGTTATTACGTGTAACGTTAAATATTATTACGTTATAACGTGTAATGTTATATAGTATTACGTTATAACGTGTAACGTGATATAGTATTACGTTATAACGTGTAACGTCATATAGTATTACGTTATAACGTGTAACGTTATATATTATCACGTTATAACGTGTAACGTTATATAGTATTACGTTGTAACGTGTAACGATATAAAGTATTACGTTATAACGTGTAACGTTATATAGTATTACGTTATAACGTGTAGCGTTCTATAGTATTACGTTATAACGCGTAACGTTATATATTATTACGTTATAACGTGTAACGTTATGTGGCACATCAGTATAACGTATAAAATTATGTGGTATTACGTTATAACGTGTAACGTTTTATTGTATTACGTTATAACGTGTAACGTTATATAGTATTACGTTATAACGTGTAACGTTATATAGTATTACGTTATAACGTGTAACGTCATATAGTATTACGTTATTACGTGTAACGTTATATATTATTACGTTATAACGTGTAATGTTATATAGTATTACGTTATAACGTGTAACGTCATATAGTATTACGTTATAACGTGTAACGTTATATATTATCACGTTACAACGTGTAACGTTATATAGTATTACGTTGTAACGTGTAACGATATAAAGTATTACGTTATAACGTGTAACGTTATATAGTATTACGTTATAACGTGTAGCGTTCTATAGTATTACGTTATAACGCGTAACGTTATATATTATTAAGTTATAACGTGTAACGTTATGTGGCACATCAGTATAACGTATAAAATTATGTGGTATTACGTTATAACGTGTAACGTTTTATTGTATTACGTTATAACGTGTAACGTTATATAGTATTACGTTATAACGTGTAACGTCATATAGTATTACGTTATAACGTGTAACGTTATATATTATTACGTTATAACGAGTATCGTTATGTAGCACATCAGTATAACGTATAACACTATGTAGCATTACGTTATAATGTGTGACATTATAAAGTATTACGTTATAACGTGTAACGTTATATAGTACTACGTTATAACGTGTAACGTTATATAGTATTACGTTGTAACGTGTAACGATATAAAGTATTACGTTATAACGTGTAACGTTATATAGTATTACGTTATAACGTGTAACGTTATATAGTATTACGTTATAACGTGTAGCGATCTATAGTATTACGTTATAACGCGTAACGTTATATATTATTACGTTATAACGTGTAACGTTATGTAGCACATAAGTATAACGTATAAAATTATGTGGTATTACGTTATAACGTGTAACGTTTTATTGTATTACGTTATAACGTGTAACGTTATATAGTATTACGTTATAACGTGTAACGTTATATGGTATTACGTTATAACGTGTAATGTTATATAGTATTACGTTATAACGTGTAACGTCATATAGTATTACGTTATAACGTGTAACGTTAAATATTATTACGTTATAACGTGAAATGTTATATAGTATTACGTTATAACGTGTAACGTGATATAGTATTACGTTATAACGTGTAATGTTATATAGTATTACGTTATAACGTGTAACGTCATATAGTATTACGTGATAACGTGTAATGTTATATAGTATTACGTTATAACGTGTAACGTCATATACTATTACGTTATAACGTGTAACGTTATATATTATCACGTTATAACGTGTAACGTTATATAGTATTACGTTGTAACGTGTAACGATATAAAGTATTACGTTATAACGTGTAACGTTATATAGTATTACGTTATAACGTGTAGCGTTCTATAGTATTACGTTATAACGCGTAACGTTATATATTATTACGTTATAACGTGTAACGTTATGTGGCACATCAGTATAACGTATAAAATTATGTGGTATTACGTTATAACGTGTAACGTTTTATTGTATTACGTTATAACGTGTAACGTTATATAGTATTTCGTTATAACGTGTAACGTTATATAGTATTACGTTATAACGTGTAACGTTATATAGTATTACGTTATAAAGTGTAACGTCATATAGTATTACGTTATAACGTGTAACGTTATATATTATTACGTTATAACGTGTATCGTTATGTAGCACATCAGTATAACGTATAACACTATGTAGCATTACGTTATAATGTGTGACATTATAAAGTATTACGTTATAACGTGTAACGTTATATAGTACTACGTTATAACGTGTAACGTTATATAGTATTACGTTGTAACGTGTAACGATATAAAGTATTACGTTATAACGTGTAACGTTATAAAGTATTACGTTATAACGTGTAACGTTATATAGTATTACGTTATAACGTGTAGCGTTCTATAGTATTACGTTATACCGCGTAACGTTATATATTATTACGTCATAACGTGTAACGTTATGTGGCACATCAGTATAACGTATAAAATTATGTGGTATTACGTTATAACGTGTAACGTTTTATTGTATTACGTTATAACGTGTAACGTTATATAGTACTACGTTATAACGTGTAACGTTATATAGTATTACGTTGTAACGTGTAACGATATAAAGTATTACGTTATAACGTGTAACGTTATATATTATTACGTTATAACGTGTAATGATATATAGTATTACGTTATAACGTGTAACGTCATATAGTATTACGTTATAACGTGTAACGTTATATATTATCACGTTATAACGTGTAACGTTATATAGTATTACGTTGTAACGTGTAACGATATAAAGTATTACGTTATAACGTGTAACGTTATATAGTATTACGTTATAACGTGTAGCGTTCTATAGTATTACGTTATACCGCGTAACGTTATATATTATTACGTTATAACGTGTAACGTTATGTGGCACATCAGTATAACGTATAAAATTATGTGGTATTACGTTATAACGTGTAACGTTTTATTGTATTACGTTATAACGTGTAACGTTATATAGTATTACGTTATAACGTGTAACGTTGTATAGTATTACGTTATAACGTGTAACGTCATATAGTATTACGTTATAACGTGTAACGTTATATATTATTACGTTATAAAGTGTATCGTTATGTAGCACATCAGTATAACGTGTAACACTATGTAGCATTACGTTATAATGTGTGACATTATAAAGTATTACGTTATAACGTGTAACGTTATATAGCATTACGTTATAACGTGTAACGTTATATAGTACTACGTTATAACGTGTAACGTTATATAGTACTACGTTATAACGTGTAACGTTATATAGTATTACGTTGTAACGTGTAACGATATAAAGTATTACGTTATAACGTGTAACGTTATATAGTATTACGTTATAATGTGTAACGTTCTATATTATTACGTTATAACGCGTAACGTTATATATTATTACGTTATAACGTGTAATGTTATATAGTATTACGTTATAACGTGTAACGCCATATAGTATTACGTTATAACGTGTAACGTTATATAGTATTACGTTATAACGTGTAACGTTATATAGTATTACGTTATAACGTGTAACGTCATATAGTATTACGTTATAACGTGTAACGTTATATATTATTACGTTATAACGTGTATCGTTATGTAGCACATCAGTATAACGTATAACACTATGTAGCATTACGTTATAATGTGTGACATTATAAAGTATTACGTTATAACGTGTATCGTTATATAGTACTACGTTATAACGTGTAACGTTATATAGTATTACGTTGTAACGTGTAACGATATAAAGTATTACGTTATAACGTGTAACGTTATATAGTATTACGTTATAACGTGTAACGTTATATAGTATTACGTAATAACGTGTAGCGTTCTATAGTATTACGTTATAACGCGTAACGTTATATATTATTACCTTATAACGTGTAACGTTATATAGCACAGAAGTATAACGTATAAAATTATGTGGTATTACGTTATAACGTGTAACGTTTTATTGTATTACGTTATAACGTGTAACGTTATATAGTATTACGGTATAACGTGTAACGTTATATGGTATTACGTTATAACGTGTAATGTTATATAGTATTACGTTATAACGTGTAACGTTATATATTATCACGTCATAACGTGTAACGTTATATAGTATTACGTTGTAACGTGTAACGATATTAGGTATTACGTTATAACGTGTAACGTTATATAGTATTACGTTATAACGTGTAGCGTTCTATAGTATTACGTTATAACGCGTAACGTTATATATTATTACGTTATAACGTGTAACGTTATGTGGCACATCAGTATAACGTATAAAATTATGTGGTATTACGTTATAACGTGTAACGTTTTATTGTATTACGTTATAACGTGTAACGTTATATAGTATTACGTTATAACGTGTAACGTTATATAGTATTACGTTATAACGTGTAACGTTATATAGTATTATGTTATAACGTGTAACGTCATATAGTATTACGTTATAACGTGTAACGTTATATATTATTACGTTATAACGTGTATCGTTATGTAGCATATCAGTATAACGTATAACACTATGTAGCATTACGTTATAATGTGTGACATTATAAAGTATTACGTTATAACGTGTATCGTTATATAGTACTACGTTATAACGTGTAACGTTATATAGTATTACGTTGTAACGTGTAACGATATAAAGTATTACGTTATAACGTGTAACGTTATATAGTATTACGTTATAACGTGTAACGTTATATAGTATTACGTAATAACGTGTAGCGTTCTATAGTATTACGTTATAACGCGTAACGTTATATATTATTACCTTATAACGTGTAACGTTATGTAGCACATAAGTATAACGTATAAAATTATGTGGTATTACGTTATAACGTGTAACGTTTTATTGTATTACGTTATAACGTGTAACGTTATATAGTATTACGTTATAACGTGTAATGTTATATAGTATTACGTTATAACGTGTAACGTCATATAGTATTACGTTATAACGTGTAACGTTAAATATTATTACGTTATAACGTGTAATGTTATATAGTATTACGTTATAACGTGTAACGTTTTATTGTATTACGTTATAACGTGTAACGTTATATAGTATTACGTTATAACGTGTAATGTTATATAGTATTACGTTATAACGTGTAACGTCATATAGTATTACGTTATAACGTGTAACGTTAAATATTATTACGTTATAACGTGTAATGTTATATAGTATTACGTTATAACGTGTAACGTGATATAGTATTACGTTATAACGTGTAATGTTATATAGTATTACGTTATAACGTGTAACGTCATATAGTATTACGTTATAACGTGTAACGTTATATATTATTACGTTATAACGTGTAATGTTATATAGTATTACGTTATAACGTGTAACGTCATATAGTATTACGTTATAACGTGTAACGTTATATATTATCACGTTATAACGTGTAACGTTATATAGTATTACGTTGTAACGTGTAACGATATAAAGTATTACGTTATAACGTGTAACGTTATATAGTATTACGTTATAACGTGTAGCGTTCTATAGTATTACGTTATACCGCGTAATGTTATATAGTATTACGTTATAACGTGTAACGTGATATAGTATTACGTTATAACGTGTAATGTTATATAGTATTACGTTATAACGTGTAACGTCATATAGTATTACGTTATAACGTGTAACGTTATATATTATTACGTTATAACGTGTAATGTTATATAGTATTACGTTATAACGTGTAACGTCATATAGTATTACGTTATAACGTGTAACGTTATATATTATCACGTTATAACGTGTAACGTTATATAGTATTACGTTGTAACGTGTAACGATATAAAGTATTACGTTATAACGTGTAACGTTATATAGTATTACGTTATAACGTGTAGCGTTCTATAGTATTACGTTATACCGCGTAACGTTATATATTATTACGTTATAACGTGTAACGTTATGTGGCACATCAGTATAACGTATAAAATTATGTGGTATTACGTTATAACGTGTAACGTTTTATTGTATTACGTTATAACGTGTAACGTTATATAGTATTACGTTATAACGTGTAACGTTGTATAGTATTACGTTATAACGTGTAACGTCATATAGTATTACGTTATAACGTGTAACGTTATATATTATTACGTTATAAAGTGTATCGTTATGTAGCACATCAGTATAACGTGTAACACTATGTAGCATTACGTTATAATGTGTGACATTATAAAGTATTACGTTATAACGTGTAACGTTATATAGCATTACGTTATAACGTGTAACGTTATATAGTACTACGTTATAACGTGTAACGTTATATAGTACTACGTTATAACGTGTAACGTTATATAGTATTACGTTGTAACGTGTAACGATATAAAGTATTACGTTATAACGTGTAACGTTATATAGTACTACGTTGTAACGTGTAACGTTATATAGTATTACGTTATAACGTGTAACGTCATATAGTATTACGTTATAATTTGTAACGTTATATATTATTACGTTATAAAGTGTATCGTTATGTAGCACATCAGTCTAACGTATAACACTGTGTAGTATTACGTTATAATGTGTAACGTTATATAGTATTACGTTATAACGTGTAACGTTTTATTGTATTACGTTATAACGTGTAACGTTATATAGTATTACGTTATAACGTGTAGCGTTCTATAGTATTACGTTATAACGCGTAACGTTAGGTAGCACATGAGTCTAGCGTATAACACTATGTAGCATTACGTTATAATGTGTGTCATTATAAAGTATTACGTTATAACGTGTAACGTTATATAGTATTACGTTATAACGTGTAGCGTTCTATAGTATTACGTTATAACGCGTAACGTTATATATTAATACGTTATAACGTGTAACGTTATATATTATTACGTTATAACGTGTAATGTTATATAGTATTACGTTATAACGCGTAACGTTATATATTATTACGTTATAACGTGTAACGTTACGTAGCACATCAGTATAACGTATAACACTATGTAGCATTACGTTCTAACGTGTAACGTTTTATTGTTTTACGTTATAACGTGTAACGTTATATAGTATTACGTTATAACGTGTAACGTTATATAATAATACGTTATAACGCGTAACGTTATATATTATTACGTTATAACGTGTAACGTTATGTAGCATATCAGTATAACGTATAAAATTATGTGGTATTACGTTATAACGTGTAACGTTTTATTGTATTACGATATAACGTGTAACGTTATATAGTATTACGTTATAACGTGTAACGTTATATAGTATTACGTTATAACGTGTAATGTTATATAGTATTACGTTATAACGTGTAACGTCATATAGTATTACGTTATAACGTGTAACGTTATATATTATTACGTTATAACGTGTAATGTTATATAGTATTACGTTATAACGCGTAACGTTATATATTATTACGTTATAACGTGTAACGTTACGTAGCACATCAGTATAACGTATAACACTATGTAGCATTACGTTCTAACATGTAACGTTTTATTGTATTACGTTATAACGTGTAACGTTATATAGTATTACGTTATAACGTTTAACGTTATGTAGTATTACGTTATAACGTGTAGCGTTCTATAGTATTACGTTATAACGCGTAACGTTATATTGTATTACGTTATAACGTGTAACGTTATATAGTATTACGTTATAACGTGTAGCGTTCTATAGTATTACGTTATAACGCGTAACGTTAGGTATCACATCAGTCTAACGTATAACACTGTGTAGTATTACGTTATAATGTGTAACGTTATATAGTATTACGTTATAACGTGTAACGTTTTATTGTATTACGTTATAACGTGTAACGTTATATAGTATTACGTTATAACGTGTAGCGTTCTATAGCATTACGTTATAACGCGTAACGTTAGGTAGCACATCAGTCTAACGTATAACACTATGTAGCATTACGTTATAATGTGTGACATTATAAAGTATTACGTTATAACGTGTAACGTTATATATTATTACGTTATAACGTGTAACGTTATGTAGCATATCAGTATAACGTATAAAATTATGTGGTATTACGTTATAACGTGTAACGTTTTATTGTATTACGATATAACGTGTAACGTTATATAGTATTACGTTATAACGTGTAATGTTATATAGTATTACGTTATAACGTGTAATGTTATATAGTATTACGTTATAACGTGTAACGTCATATAGTATTACGTTATAACGTGTAACGTTATGTAGTATTACGTTATAACGTGTAGCGTTCTATGGTATTACGTTATAACGCGTAACGTTATATATTATTACGTTATAACGTGTAACGTTACGTAGCACATCAGTATAACGTATAAAATTATGTGGTATTACGTTATAACGTGTAACGTTTTATTGTATTACGTGATAACGTGTAACGTTATATAGTATTACGTTATAACGTGTAACGTCATATAGTATTACGTTATAACGTGTAACGTTATATATTATTACGTTATAACGTGTAATGTTATATAGTATTACGTTATAACGTGTACCGTGATATAGTATTACGTTATAACGTGTAACGTTATATATTATTACGTTATAAAGCGTAACGTTGTATATTATTACGTTATAACGTGTAACGTTATGTAGCGCATCAGTATAACGTATAAAATTATGTGGTATTACGTTATAACGTGTAACGTTTTATTGTATTACGATATAACGTGTAACGTTATATAGTATTACGTTATAACGTGTAACGTTATATAGTATTACGTTATAACGTGTAGCGTTCTATAGTATTACGTTATAACGCGTAACGTTAGGTAGCACATCAGTCTAACGTATAACACTATGTAGTATTACGTTATAATGTGTGACATTATAAAGTATTACGTTATAATGTGTAACGTTATATAGTATTACGTTATAACGTGTAACGTTATATATTATTACGTTATAACGTGTAATGTTATATAGTATTACGTTATAACGCGTAACGTTATATATTATTACGTTATAACGTGTAACGTTATATAGTATTACGTTATAACGTGTAACGTTATATAATAATACGTTATAACGCGTAACGTTATATATTATTACGTTATAACGTGTAACGTTATGTAGCATATCAGTATAACGTATAAAATTATGTGGTATTACGTTATAACGTGTAACGTTTTATTGTATTACGATATAACGTGTAACGTTATATAGTATTACGTTATAACGTGTAATGTTATATAGTATTACGTTATAACGTGTAGCGTTCTATGGTATTACGTTATAACGCGTAACGTTATATATTATTACGTTATAACGTGTAACGTTACGTAGCACATCAGTATAACGTATAAAATTATGTGGTATTACGTTATAACGTGTAACGTTTTATTGTATTACGTGATAACGTGTAACGTTATATAGTATTACGTTATAACGTGTAACGTCATATAGTATTACGTTATAACGTGTAGCGTTCTATAGTATTACGTTATAACGCGTAACGTTATATTGTATTACGTTATAACGTGTAACGTTATATAGTATTACGTTATAACGTGTAGCGTTCTATAGTATTACGTTATAACGCGTAACGTTAGGTATCACATCAGTCTAACGTATAACACTGTGTAGTATTACGTTATAATGTGTAACGTTATATAGTATTACGTTATAACGTGTAACGTTTTATTGTATTACGTTATAACGTGTAACGTTATATAGTATTACGTTATAACGTGTAGCGTTCTATAGTATTACGTTATAACGCGTAACGTTAGGTAGCACATCAGTCTAACGTATAACACTATGTAGCATTACGTTATAATGTGTGACATTATAAAGTATTACGTTATAACGTGTAACGTTATATAGTATTACGTTATAACGTGTAGCGTTCTATAGTATTACGTTATAACGCGTAACGTTATATTGTATTACGTTATAACGTGTAACGTTATATATTATTACGTTATAACGTGTAACGTTACGTAGCACATCAGTATAACGTATAACACTATGTAGCATTACGTTCTAACGTGTAACGTTTTATTGTATTACGTTATAACGTGTAACGTTATATAGTATTACGTTATAACGTGTAACGTTATATAATAATACGTTATAACGCGTAACGTTATATATTATTACGTTATAACGTGTAACGTTATGTAGCATATCAGTATAACGTATAAAATTATGTGGTATTACGTTATAACGTGTAACGTTTTATTGTATTACGATATAACGTGTAACGTTATATAGTATTAGGTTATAACGTGTAATGTTATATAGTATTACGTTATAACGTGTAACGTCATATAGTATTACGCTATAACGTGTAACGTTATATATTATTACGTTATAACGTGTAGTGTTATATAGTATTACGTTATAACGCGTAACGTTATATATTATTACGTTATAACGTGTAACGTTACGTAGCACATCAGTATAACGTATAACACTATGTAGCATTACGTTCTAACATGTAACGTTTTATTGTATTACGTTATAACGTGTAACGTTATATAGTATTACGTTATAACGTTTAACGTTATGTAGTATTACGTTATAACGTGTAGCGTTCTATGGTATTACGTTATAACGCGTAACGTTATATATTATTACGTTATAACGTGTAACGTTACGTAGCACATCAGTATAACGCATAAAATTATGTGGTATTACGTTATAACGTGTAACGCTTTATTGTATTACGTGATAACGTGTAACGTTATATAGTATTACGTTATAACGTGTAGTGTTATATAGCATTACGTTATAACGCGTAACGTTATATATTATTACGTTATAACGTGTAACGTTACGTAGCACATCAGTATAACGTATAAAATTATGTGGTATTACGTTATAACGTGTAACGTTTTATTGTATTACGTTATAACGTGTAACGTTATATAGTATTACGTTATAACGTGTAGCGTTCTATAGTATTACGTTATAACGCGTAACGTTAGGTATCACATCAGTCTAACGTATAACACTGTGTAGTATTACGTTATAATGTGTAACGTTATATAGTATTACGTTATAACGTGTAACGTTTTATTGTATTACGTTATAACGTGTAACGTTATATAGTATTACGTTATAACGTGTAGCGTTCTATAGTATTACGTTATAACGCGTAACGTTAGGTAGCACATCAGTCTAACGTATAACACTATGTAGCATTACGTTATAATGTGTGACATTATAAAGTATTACGTTATAACGTGTAACGTTATATAGTATTACGTTATAACGTGTAGCGTTCTATAGTATTACGTTATAACGCGTAACGTTATATAGTATTACGTTATAACGCGTAACGTTATATTGTATTACGTTATAACGTGTAACGTTATATAGTATTACGTTATAACGTGTAGCGTTCTATAGTATTACGTTATAACGAGTAACGTTAGGTATCACATCAGTCTAACGTATAACACTGTGTAGTATTACGTTATAATGTGTAACGTTATATAGTATTACGTTATAACGTGTAACGTTTTATTGTATTACGTTATAACGTGTAACGTTATATAGTATTACGTTATAACGTGTAGCGTTCTATAGTATTACGTTATAACGCGTAAAGTTAGGTAGCACATTAGTCTAACGTATAACACTGTGTAGTATTACGTTATAATGTGTAACGTTATATAGTATTACGTTATAACGTGTAACGTTTTATTGTATTACGTTATAACGTGTAACGTTATATAGTATTACGTTATAACGTGTAGCGTTCTATAGTATTACGTTATAACGCGTAACGTTAGGTAGCACATCAGTCTAACGTATAACACTATGTAGCATTACGTTATAATGTGTGACATTATAAAGTATTACGTTATAACGCGTAACGTTATATAGTATTACGTTATAACGTTTAACGTTATGTAGTATTACGTTATAACGTGTAGCGTTCTATAGTATTACGTTATAACGCGTAACGTTATATTGTATTACGTTATAACGTGTAACGTTATATAGTATTACGTTATAACGTGTAGCGTTCTATAGTATTACGTTATAACGCGTAACGTTAGGTATCAAATCAGTCTAACGTATAACACTGTGTAGTATTACGTTATAATGTGTAACGTTATATAGTATTACGTTATAACGTGTAACGTTTTATTGTATTACGTTATAACGTGTAACGTTATATAGTATTACGTTATAACGTGTAGCGTTCTATAGTATTACGTTATAACGCGTAACGTTAGGTAGCACATCAGTCTAACGTATAACACTATGTAGCATTACGTTATAATGTGTGACATTATAAAGTATTACGTTATAACGTGTAACGTTATATAGTATTACGTTATAACGTGTAGCGTTCTATAGTATTACGTTATAACGCGTAACGTTATATAGTATTACGTTATAACGTTTAACGTTATGTAGTATTACGTTATAACGTGTAGCGTTCTATGGTATTACGTTATAACGCGTAACGTTATATATTATTACGTTATAACGTGTAACGTTACGTAGCACATCAGTATAACGTATAAAATTATGTGGTATTACGTTATAACGTGTAACGCTTTATTGTATTACGTGATAACGTGTAACGTTATATAGTATTACGTTATAACGTGTAGTGTTATATAGTATTACGTTATAACGCGTAACGTTATATATTATTACGTTATAACGTGTAACGTTACGTAGCACATCAGTATAACGTATAAAATTATGTGGTATTACGTTATAACGTGTAACGTTTTATTGTATTACGTGATAACGTGTAACGTTATATAGTATTACGTTATAACGTGTAACGTTATATAGTATTACGTTATAACGTGTAATGTTATATAGTATTACGTTATAACGTGTAACGTCATATAGTATTACGTTATAACGTGTAACGTTATATATTATTACGTTATAACGTGTAATGTTATATAGTATTACGTTATAACGCGTAACGTTATATATTATTACGTTATAACGTGTAACGTTACGTAGCACATCAGTATAACGTATAACACTATGTAGCATTACGTTCTAACATGTAACGTTTTATTGTATTACGTTATAACGTGTAACGTTATATAGTATTACGTTATAACGTTTAACGTTATGTAGTATTACGTTATAACGTGTAGCGTTCTATAGTATTACGTTATAACGCGTAACGTTATATTGTATTACGTTATAACGTGTAACGTTATATAGTATTACGTTATAACGTGTAGCGTTCTATAGTATTACGTTATAACGCGTAACGTTAGGTATCACATCAGTCTAACGTATAACACTGTGTAGTATTACGTTATAATGTGTAACGTTATATAGTATTACGTTATAACGTGTAACGTTTTATTGTATTACGTTATAACGTGTAACGTTATATAGTATTACGTTATAACGTGTAGCGTTCTATAGTATTACGTTATAACGCGTAACGTTAGGTAGCACATCAGTCTAACGTATAACACTATGTAGCATTACGTTATAATGTGTGACATTATAAAGTATTACGTTATAACGTGTAACGTTATACAGTATTACGTTATAACGTGTAGCGTTCTATAGTATTACGTTATAACGCGTAACGTTATATATTAATACGTTATAACGTGTAACGTTATGTAGCACATCAGTCTAACGTATAATATTGTGTAGTATTACGTTATAATGTGTAACGTTATACAGTATTTCGTTATAACGTGTAACGTTTTATTGTATTACGTTATAACGTGTAACGTTATATAGTATTACGTTATAACGTGTAGCGTTCTATAGTATTACGTTATAACGCGTAACGTTAGGTAGCACATCAGTCTAACGTATAACACTATGTAGTATTACGTTATAATGTGTGACATTATAAAGTATTACGTTATAATGTGTAACGTTATATAGTATTACGTTATAACGTGTAACGTTATATATTATTACGTTATAACGTGTAATGTTATATAGTATTACGTTATAACGCGTAACGTTATATATTATTACGTTATAACGTGTAACGTTACGTAGCACATCAGTATAACGTATGACACTATGTAGCATTACGTTCTAACGTGTAACGTTTTATTGTATTACGTTATAACGTGTAACGTTATATAGTATTACGTTATAACGTGTAACGTTATATAATAATACGTTATAACGCGTAACGTTATATATTATTACGTTATAACGTGTAACGTTATGTAGCATATCAGTATAACGTATAAAATTATGTGGTATTACGTTATAACGTGTAACGTTTTATTGTATTACGATATAACGTGTAACGTTATATAGTATTACGTTATAACGTGTAATGTTATATAGTATTACGTTATAACGTGTAGCGTTCTATGGTATTACGTTATAACGCGTAACGTTATATATTATTACGTTATAACGTGTAACGTTATATAGTATTACGTTATAACGTGTAGCGTTCTATAGTATTACGTTATAACGCGTAACGTTAGGTATCACATCAGTCTAACGTATAACACTGTGTAGTATTACGTTATAATGTGTAACGTTATATAGTATTACGTTATAACGTGTAACGTTTTATTGTATTACGTTATAACGTGTAACGTTATATAGTATTACGTTATAACGTGTAGCGTTCTATAGTATTACGTTATAACGCGTAAAGTTAGGTAGCACATTAGTCTAACGTATAACACTGTGTAGTATTACGTTATAATGTGTAACGTTATATAGTATTACGTTATAACGTGTAACGTTTTATTGTATTACGTTATAACGTGTAACGTTATATAGTATTACGTTATAACGTGTAGCGTTCTATAGTATTACGTTATAACGCGTAACGTTAGGTAGCACATCAGTCTAACGTATAACACTATGTAGCATTACGTTATAATGTGTGACATTATAAAGTATTACGTTATAACGTGTAACGTTATATAGTATTACGTTATAACGTGTAGCGTTCTATAGTATTACGTTATAACGCGTAACGTTATATAGTATTACGTTATAACGCGTAACGTTATATTGTATTACGTTATAACGTGTAACGTTATATAGTATTACGTTATAACGTGTAGCGTTCTATAGTATTACGTTATAACGCGTAACGTTAGGTATCACATCAGTCTAACGTATAACACTGTGTAGTATTACGTTATAATGTGTAACGTTATATAGTATTACGTTATAACGTGTAACGTTTTATTGTATTACGTTATAACGTGTAACGTTATATAGTATTACGTTATAACGTGTAGCGTTCTATAGTATTACGTTATAACGCGTAAAGTTAGGTAGCACATTAGTCTAACGTATAACACTGTGTAGTATTACGTTATAATGTGTAACGTTATATAGTATTACGTTATAACGTGTAACGTTTTATTGTATTACGTTATAACGTGTAACGTTATATAGTATTACGTTATAACGTGTAGCGTTCTATAGTATTACGTTATAACGCGTAACGTTAGGTAGCACATCAGTCTAACGTATAACACTATGTAGCATTACGTTATAATGTGTGACATTATAAAGTATTACGTTATAACGCGTAACGTTATATAGTATTACGTTATAACGTTTAACGTTATGTAGTATTACGTTATAACGTGTAGCGTTCTATAGTATTACGTTATAACGCGTAACGTTATATTGTATTACGTTATAACGTGTAACGTTATATAGTATTACGTTATAACGTGTAGCGTTCTATAGTATTACGTTATAACGCGTAACGTTAGGTATCACATCAGTCGAACGTATAACACTGTGTAGTATTACGTTATAATGTGTAACGTTATATAGTATTACGTTATAACGTGTAACGTTTTATTGTATTACGTTATAACGTGTAACGTTATATAGTATTACGTTATAACGTGTAGCGTTCTATAGTATTACGTTATAACGCGTAACGTTAGGTAGCACATCAGTCTAACGTATAACACTATGTAGCATTACGTTATAATGTGTGACATTATAAAGTATTACGTTATAACGTGTAACGTTATATAGTATTACGTTATAACGTGTAGCGTTCTATAGTATTACGTTATAACGCGTAACGTTATATAGTATTACGTTATAACGTTTAACGTTATGTAGTATTACGTTATAACGTGTAGCGTTCTATGGTATTACGTTATAACGCGTAACGTTATATATTATTACGTTATAACGTGTAACGTTACGTAGCACATCAGTATAACGTATAAAATTATGTGGTATTACGTTATAACGTGTAACGCTTTATTGTATTACGTGATAACGTGTAACGTTATATAGTATTACGTTATAACGTGTAGTGTTATATAGTATTACGTTATAACGCGTAACGTTATATATTATTACGTTATAACGTGTAACGTTACGTAGCACATCAGTATAACGTATAAAATTATGTGGTATTACGTTATAACGTGTAACGTTTTATTGTATTACGTGATAACGTGTAACGTTATATAGTATTACGTTATAACGTGTAACGTTATATAGTATTACGTTATAACGTGTAATGTTATATAGTATTACGTTATAACGTGTAACGTCATATATTATTACGTTATAACGTGTAATGTTATATAGTATTACGTTATAACGCGTAACGTTATATATTATTACGTTATAACGTGTAACGTTACGTAGCACATCAGTATAACGTATAACACTATGTAGCATTACGTTCTAACATGTAACGTTTTATTGTATTACGTTATAACGTGTAACGTTATATAGTATTACGTTATAACGTTTAACGTTATGTAGTATTACGTTATAACGTGTAGCGTTCTATAGTATTACGTTATAACGCGTAACGTTATATTGTATTACGTTATAACGTGTAACGTTATATAGTATTACGTTATAACGTGTAGCGTTCTATAGTATTACGTTATAACGCGTAACGTTAGGTATCACATCAGTCTAACGTATAACACTGTGTAGTATTACGTTATAATGTGTAACGTTATATAGTATTACGTTATAACGTGTAACGTTTTATTGTATTACGTTATAACGTGTAACGTTATATAGTATTACGTTATAACGTGTAGCGTTCTATAGTATTACGTTATAACGCGTAACGTTAGGTAGCACATCAGTCTAACGTATAACACTATGTAGCATTACGTTATAATGTGTGACATTATAAAGTATTACGTTATAACGCGTAACGTTATATAGTATTACGTTATAACGTTTAACGTTATGTAGTATTACGTTATAACGTGTAGCGTTCTATAGTATTACGTTATAACGCGTAACGTTATATTGTATTACGTTATAACGTGTAACGTTATATAGTATTACGTTATAACGTGTAGCGTTCTATAGTATTACGTTATAACGCGTAACGTTAGGTATCACATCAGTCGAACGTATAACACTGTGTAGTATTACGTTATAATGTGTAACGTTATATAGTATTACGTTATAACGTGTAACGTTTTATTGTATTACGTTATAACGTGTAACGTTATATAGTATTACGTTATAACGTGTAGCGTTCTATAGTATTACGTTATAACGCGTAACGTTAGGTAGCACATCAGTCTAACGTATAACACTATGTAGCATTACGTTATAATGTGTGACATTATAAAGTATTACGTTATAACGTGTAACGTTATATAGTATTACGTTATAACGTGTAGCGTTCTATAGTATTACGTTATAACGCGTAACGTTATATAGTATTACGTTATAACGTTTAACGTTATGTAGTATTACGTTATAACGTGTAGCGTTCTATGGTATTACGTTATAACGCGTAACGTTATATATTATTACGTTATAACGTGTAACGTTACGTAGCACATCAGTATAACGTATAAAATTATGTGGTATTACGTTATAACGTGTAACGCTTTATTGTATTACGTGATAACGTGTAACGTTATATAGTATTACGTTATAACGTGTAGTGTTATATAGTATTACGTTATAACGCGTAACGTTATATATTATTACGTTATAACGTGTAACGTTACGTAGCACATCAGTATAACGTATAAAATTATGTGGTATTACGTTATAACGTGTAACGTTTTATTGTATTACGTGATAACGTGTAACGTTATATAGTATTACGTTATAACGTGTAACGTTATATAGTATTACGTTATAACGTGTAATGTTATATAGAATTACGTTATAACGTGTAACGTCATATAGTATTACGTTATAACGTGTAACGTTATATATTATTACGTTATAACGTGTAATGTTATATAGTATTACGTTATAACGCGTAACGTTATATATTATTACGTTATAACGTGTAACGTTACGTAGCACATCAGTATAACGTATAACACTATGTAGCATTACGTTCTAACATGTAACGTTTTATTGTATTACGTTATAACGTGTAACGTTATATAGTATTACGTTATAACGTTTAACGTTATGTAGTATTACGTTATAACGTGTAGCGTTCTATAGTATTACGTTATAACGCGTAACGTTATATTGTATTACGTTATAACGTGTAACGTTATATAGTATTACGTTATAACGTGTAGCGTTCTATAGTATTACGTTATAACGCGTAACGTTAGGTATCACATCAGTCTAACGTATAACACTGTGTAGTATTACGTTATAATGTGTAACGTTATATAGTATTACGTTATAACGTGTAACGTTTTATTGTATTACGTTATAACGTGTAACGTTATATAGTATTACGTTATAACGTGTAGCGTTCTATAGTATTACGTTATAACGCGTAACGTTAGGTAGCACATCAGTCTAACGTATAACACTATGTAGCATTACGTTATAATGTGTGACATTATAAAGTATTACGTTATAACGTGTAACGTTATATAGTATTACGTTATAACGTGTAGCGTTCTATAGTATTACGTTATAACGCGTAACGTTATATATTAATACGTTATAACGTGTAACGTTATGTAGCACATCAGTCTAACGTATAACATTGTGTAGTATTACGTTATAATGTGTAACGTTATACAGTATTTCGTTATAACGTGTAACGTTTTATTGTATTACGTTATAACGTGTAACGTTATATAGTATTACGTTATAACGTGTAGCGTTCTATAGTATTACGTTATAACGCGTAACGTTAGGTAGCACATCAGTCTAACGTATAACACTATGTAGTATTACGTTATAATGTGTGACATTATAAAGTATTACGTTATAATGTGTAACGTTATATAGTATTACGTTATAACGTGTAACGTTATATATTATTACGTTATAACGTGTAATGTTATATAGTATTACGTTATAACGCGTAACGTTATATATTATTACGTTATAACGTGTAACGTTACGTAGCACATCAGCATAACGTATGACACTATGTAGCATTACGTTCTAACGTGTAACGTTTTATTGTATTACGTTATAACGTGTAACGTTATATAGTATTACGTTATAACGTGTAACGTTATATAATAATACGTTATAACGCGTAACGTTATATATTATTACGTTATAACGTGTAACGTTATGTAGCATATCAGTATAACGTATAAAATTATGTGGTATTACGTTATAACGTGTAACGTTTTATTGTATTACGATATAACGTGTAACGTTATATAGTATTACGTTATAACGTGTAATGTTATATAGTATTACGTTATAACGTGTAGCGTTCTATGGTATTACGTTATAACGCGTAACGTTATATATTATTACGTTATAACGTGTAACGTTACGTAGCACATCAGTATAACGTATAAAATTATGTGGTATAACGTTATAACGTGTAACGTTTTATTGTATTACGTGATAACGTGTAACGTTATATAGTATTACGTTATAACGTGTAACGTCATATAGTATTACGTTATAACGTGTAGCGTTCTATAGTATTACGTTATAACGCGTAACGTTATATTGTATTACGTTATAACGTGTAACGTTATATAGTATTACGTTATAACGTGTAGCGTTCTATAGTATTACGTTATAACGCGTAACGTTAGGTATCACATCAGTCTAACGTATAACACTGTGTAGTATTACGTTATAATGTGTAACGTTATATAGTATTACGTTATAACGTGTAACGTTTTATTGTATTACGTTATAACGTGTAACGTTATATAGTATTACGTTATAACGTGTAGCGCTCTATAGTATTACGTTATAACGCGTAACGTTAGGTAGCACATCAGTCTAACGTATAACACTATGTAGCATTACGTTATAATGTGTGACATTATAAAGTATTACGTTATAACGTGTAACGTTATATAGTATTACGTTATAACGTGTAGCGTTCTATAGTATTACGTTATAACGCGTAACGTTATATATTAATACGTTATAACGTGTAACGTTATGTAGCACATCAGTCTAACGTATAACACTGTGTAGTATTACGTTATAATGTGTAACGTTATACAGTATTACGTTATAACGTGTAACGTTTTATTGTATTACGTTATAACGTGTAACGTTATATAGTATTACGTTATAACGTGTAGCCTTCTATAGTATTACGTTATAACGCGTAACGTTAGGTAGCACATCAGTCTAACGTATAACACTATGTAGTATTACGTTATAATGTGTGACATTATAAAGTATTACGTTATAATGTGTAACGTTATATAGTATTACGTTATAACGTGTAACGTTATATATTATTACGTTATAACGTGTAACGTTATATAATAATACGTTATAACGCGTAACGTTATATATTATTACGTTATAACGTGTAACGTTATGTAGCATATCAGTATAACGTATAAAATTATGTGGTATTACGTTATAACGTGTAACGTTTTATTGTATTACGATATAACGTGTAACGTTATATAGTATTACGTTATAACGTGTAATGTTATATAGTATTACTATATAACGTGTAACGTCATATAGTATTACGTTATAACGTGTAACGTTATATATTATTACGTTATAACGTGTAGTGTTATATAGTATTACGTTATAACGCGTAACGTTATATATTATTACGTTATAACGTGTAACGCTACGTAGCACATCAGTATAACGTATAACACTATGTAGCATTACGTTCTAACATGTAACGTTTTATTGTATTACGTTATAACGTGTAACGTTATATAGTATTACGTTATAACGTTTAACGTTATGTAGTATTACGTTAAAACGTGTAGCGTTCTATGGTATTACGTTATAACGCGTAACGTTATATATTATTACGTTATAACGTGTAACGTTACGTAGCACATCAGTATAACGTATAAAATTATGTGGTATTACGTTATAACGTGTAACGCTCTATTGTATTACGTGATAACGTGTAACGTTATATACTATTACGTTATAACGTGTAGTGTTATATAGTATTACGTTATAACGCGTAACGTTATATATTATTACGTTATAACGTGTAACGTTACGTAGCACATCAGTATAACGTATAAAATTATGTGGTATTACGTTATAACGTGTAACGTTTTATTGTATTACGTGATAACGTGTAACGTTATATAGTATTACGTTATAACGTGTAACGTTATATATTATTACGTTATAAAGCGTAACGTTGTATATTATTACGTTATAACGTGTAACGTTATGTAGCGCATCAGTATAACGTATAAAATTATGTAGTATTACGTTATAACGTGTAACGTTTTATTGTATTACGCTATAACGTGTCACGTTATATAGTATTACGTTTTAACGTGTAACGTTATATAGTATTACGTTATAGCGTGTAATGTTATATAGTATTACGTTATAACGTGTAACGTCATATAGTATTACGTTATAACGTGTAACGTTCTATATTATTCCGTTATAACGTGTAATGTTATATAGTATTACGTTATAACGTGTAACGTTAAATATTATTACGTTATAACGTGTAACGTTTTATAGTATTACGTTATAACGTGTAACGTTATATATTATTACGTTATAACGTGTAACGTTATGTAGCACATCAGTGTAACGTATAACACTATGTAGTATTACGTTATAATGTGTGACATTATAAAGTATTGCGTTATAACGTGTAACGTTTTATTGTATTACGTTATAACATGTAACGTTATATATTATTACGTTATAAAGCGTAACGTTATATATTATTATGTTATAACGTGTAACGTTATATGGTATTACGTTATAACGTGTAATGTTATATAGTATTACGTTATAACGTGCAACGTCATATAGTATTACGTTATAACGTGTAACGTTATATATTATTACGTTATAAAGCGTAACGTTATATATTATTATGTTATAACGTGTAACGTTATATGGTATTACGTTATAACGTGTAATGTTATATAGTATTACGTTATAACGTGTAACGTTATATATTATTACGTTATAACGTGTATCGTTATGTAGCACATCAGTATAACGTATAACACTATGTAGCATTACGTTATAATGTGTGACATTATAAAGTATTACGTTATAACGTGTAACGTTATATAGTACTACGTTATAACGTGTAAGGTTATATAGTATTACGTTGTAACGTGTAACGATATAAAGGATTACGTTATAACGTGTAACGTTATATAGTATTACGTTATAACGTGTAACGTTATATAGTATTACGTTATAACGTGTAACGTTATATAGTATTACGTTATAACGTGTAGCGTTCTATAGTATTACGTTATAACACGTAACGTTATATAGTATTACGTTATAACGTGTAGCGTTCTATAGTATTACGTTATAACACGTAACGTTATATATTATTACGTTATAACGTGTAACGTTATATAGTACTACGTTATAACGTGTAAGGTTATATAGTATTACGTTGTAACGTGTAACGATATAAAGGATTACGTTATAACGTGTAACGTTATATAGTATTACGTTATAACGTGTAACGTTATATAGTATTACGTTATAACGTGTAGCGTTCTATAGTATTACGTTATAACACGTAACGTTATATAGTATTACGTTATAACGTGTAGCGTTCTATAGTATTACGTTATAACACGTAACGTTATATATTATTACGTTATAACGTGTAACGTTATGTGGCACATCAGTATAACGTATAAAATTATGTGGTATTACGTTATAACGTGTAACGTTTTATTGTATTACGTTATAACGTGTAACGTTATATAGTATTACGTTATAACGTGTAACGTTATATAGTATTACGTTATAACGTGTAACGTTATATAGTATTACGTTATAACGTGTAACGTTATATAGTATTACGTTATAACGTGTAACGTCATATAGTATTACGTTATAACGTGTAACGTTATATATTATTACGTTATAACGTGTATCGTTATGTAGCACATCAGTATAACGTATAACACTACGTAGCATTACGTTATAATGTGTGACATTATAAAGTATTACGTTATAACGTGTAACGTTATATAGTACTACGTTATAACGTGTAACGTTATATAGTATTACGTTGTAACGTGTTACGATATAAAGGATTACGTTATAACGTGTAACGTTATATAGTATTACGTTATAACGTGTAACGTTATATAGTATTACGTTATAACGTGTAGCGTTCTATAGTATTACGTTATAACACGTAACGTTATATATTATTACGTTATAACGTGTAACGTTATGTAGCACATAAGTATAACGTATAAAATTATGTGGTATTACGTTATAACGTGTAACGTTTTATTGTATTACGTTATAACGTGTAACGTTATATAGTATTACGTTATAACGTGTAACGTTATATGGTATTACGTTATAACGTGTAATGTTATATAGTATTACGTTATAACGTGTAACGTCATATAGTATTATGTTATAACGTGTAACGTTAAATATTATTACGTTATAACGTGTAATGTTATATAGTATTACGTTATAACGTGTAACGTGATATAGTATTACGTTATAACGTGTAATGTTATATAGTATTACGTTATAACGTGTAACGTCATATAGTATTACGTTATAACGTGTAACGTTATATATTAGTACGTTATAACGTGTAATGTTATATAGTATTACGTTATAACGTGTAACGTCATATAGTATTACGTTATAACGTGTAACGTTATATATTATCACGTTATAACGTGTAACGTTATATAGTATTACGTTGTAACGTGTAACGATATAAAGTATTACGTTCTAACGTGTAACGTTCTATAGTATTACGTTATAACGTGTAGCGTTCTATAGTATTACGTTATACCGCGTAACGTTATATATTATTACGTTATAACGTGTAACGTTATGTGGCACATCAGTATAACGTATAAAATTATGTGGTATTACGTTATAACGTGTAACGTTTTATTGTATTACGTTATAACGTGTAACGTTATATAGTATTACGTTATAACGTGTAACGTTGTATAGTATTACGTTATAACGTGTAACGTCATATAGTATTACGTTATAACGTGTAACGTTATATATTATTACGTTATAAAGTGTATCGTTATGTAGCACATCAGTATAATGTGTAACACTATGTAGCATTACGTTATAATGTGTGACATTATAAAGTATTACGTTATAACGTGTAACGTTATATAGCATTACGTTATAACGTGTAACGTTATATAGTACTACGTTATAACGTGTAACGTTATATAGTACTACGTTATAACGTGTAACGTTATATAGTATTACGTTATAACGTGTAACGTTATATAGTACTACGTTATAACGTGTAAGGTTATATAGTATTACGTTGTAACGTGTAACGATATAAAGGATTACGTTATAACGTGTAACGTTATATAGTATTACGTTATAACGTGTAACGTTATATAGTATTACGTTATAACGTGTAGCGTTCTATAGTATTACGTTATAACACGTAACGTTATATAGTATTACGTTATAACGTGTAGCGTTCTATAGTATTACGTTATAACACGTAACGTTATATATTATTACGTTATAACGTGTAACGTTATGTGGCACATCAGTATAACGTATAAAATTATGTGGTATTACGTTATAACGTGTAACGTTTTATTGTATTACGTGATAACGTGTAACGTTATATATTATTACGTTATAACGTGTAACGTTACGTAGCACATCAGTATAACGTATAAAATTATGTGGTATTACGTTATAACGTGTAACGTTTTATTGTATTACGTGATAACATGTAACGTTATATAGTATTACGTTATAACGTGTAACGTTATATATTATTACGTTATAAAGCGTAACGTTGTATATTATTACGTTATAACGTGTAACGTTATGTAGCGCATCAGTATAACGTATAAAATTATGTAGTATTACGTTATAACGTGTAACGTTTTATTGTATTACGCTATAACGTGTCACGTTATATAGTATTACGTTTTAACGTGTAACGTTATATAGTATTACGTTATAGCGTGTAATGTTATATAGTATTACGTTATAACGTGTAACGTTATATAGTATTACGTTATAACGTGTAACGTTCTATATTATTCCGTTATAACGTGTAATGTTATATAGTATTACGTTATAACGTGTAACGTTAAATATTATTACGTTATAACGTGTAACGTTTTATAGTATTACGTTATAACGTGTAACGTTATATATTATTACGTTATAACGTGTAACGTTATGTAGCACATCAGTGTAACGTATAACACTATGTAGTATTACGTTATAATGTGTGACATTATAAAGTATTGCGTTATAACGTGTAACGTTTTATTGTATTACGTTATAACGTGTAACGTTATATATTATTACGTTATAAAGCGTAACGTTATATATTATTATGTTATAACGTGTAACGTTATATGGTATTACGTTATAACGTGTAATGTTATATAGTATTACGTTATAACGTGCAACGTCATATAGTATTACGTTATAACGTGTAACGTTATATATTATTACGTTATAAAGCGTAACGTTATATATTATTATGTTATAACGTGTAACGTTATATGGTATTACGTTATAACGTGTAATGTTATATAGTATTACGTTATAACGTGTAACGTTATGTATTATTACGTTATAACGTGTATCGTTATGTAGCACATCAGTATAACGTATAACACTATGTAGCATTACGTTATAATGTGTGACATTATAAAGTATTACGTTATAACGTGTAACGTTATATAGTACTACGTTATAACGTGTAAGGTTATATAGTATTACGTTGTAACGTGTAACGATATAAAGGATTACGTTATAACGTGTAACGTTATATAGTATTACGTTATAACGTGTAACGTTATATAGTATTACGTTATAACGTGTAACGTTATATAGTATTACGTTATAACGTGTAGCGTTCTATAGTATTACGTTATAACACGTAACGTTATATAGTATTACGTTATAACGTGTAGCGTTCTATAGTATTACGTTATAACACGTAACGTTATATATTATTACGTTATAACGTGTAACGTTATGTGGCACATCAGTATAACGTATAAAATTATGTGGTATTACGTTATAACGTGTAACGTTTTATTGTATTACGTTATAACGTGTAACGTTATATAGTATTACGTTATAACGTGTAACGTTATATAGTATTACGTTATAACGTGTAACGTTATATAGTATTACGTTATAACGTGTAACGTTATATAGTATTACGTTATAACGTGTAACGTTATATAGTATTACGTTATAACGTGTAACGTCATATAGTATTACGTTATAACGTGTAACGTTATATATTATTACGTTATAACGTGTATCGTTATGTAGCACATCAGTATAACGTATAACACTATGTAGCATTACGTTATAATGTGTGACATTATAAAGTATTACGTTATAACGTGTAACGTTATATAGTACTACGTTATAACGTGTAACGTTATATAGTATTACGTTGTAACGTGTAACGATATAAAGGATTACGTTATAACGTGTAACGTTATATAGTATTACGTTATAACGTGTAACGTTATATAGTATTACGTTATAACGTGTAGCGTTCTATAGTATTACGTTATAACACGTAACGTTATATATTATTACGTTATAACGTGTAACGTTATGTAGCACATAAGTATAACGTATAAAATTATGTGGTATTACGTTATAACGTGTAACGTTTTATTGTATTACGTTATAACGTGTAACGTTATATAGTATTACGTTATAACGTGTAACGTCATATAGTATTACGTTATAACGTGTAACGTTATATATTATCACGTTATAACGTGTAACGTTATATAGTATTACGTTGTAACGTGTAACGATATAAAGTATTACGTTCTAACGTGTAACGTTCTATAGTATTACGTTATAACGTGTAGCGTTCTATAGTATTACGTTATACCGCGTAACGTTATATATTATTACGTTATAACGTGTAACGTTATGTGGCACATCAGTATAACGTATAAAATTATGTGGTATTACGTTATAACGTGTAACGTTTTATTGTATTACGTTATAACGTGTAACGTTATATAGTATTACGTTATAACGTGTAACGTTGTATAGTATTACGTTATAACGTGTAACGTCATATAGTATTACGTTATAACGTGTAACGTTATATATTATTACGTTATAAAGTGTATCGTTATGTAGCACATCAGTATAATGTGTAACACTATGTAGCATTACGTTATAATGTGTGACATTATAAAGTATTACGTTATAACGTGTAACGTTATATAGCATTACGTTATAACGTGTAACGTTATATAGTACTACGTTATAACGTGTAACGTTATATAGTACTACGTTATAACGTGTAACGTTATATAGTATTACGTTATAACGTGTAACGTTATATAGTACTACGTTATAACGTGTAAGGTTATATAGTATTACGTTGTAACGTGTAACGATATAAAGGATTACGTTATAACGTGTAACGTTATATAGTATTACGTTATAACGTGTAACGTTATATAGTATTACGTTATAACGTGTAGCGTTCTATAGTATTACGTTATAACACGTAACGTTATATATTATTACGTTATAACGTGTAACGTTATGTGGCACATCAGTATAACGTATAAAATTATGTGGTATTACGTTATAACGTGTAACGTTTTATTGTATTACGTGATAACGTGTAACGTTATATATTATTACGTTATAACGTGTAACGTTACGTAGCACATCAGTATAACGTATAAAATTATGTGGTATTACGTTATAACGTGTAACGTTTTATTGTATTACGTGATAACATGTAACGTTATATAGTATTACGTTATAACGTGTAACGTTATATATTATTACGTTATAAAGCGTAACGTTATATATTATTATGTTATAACGTGTAACGTTATATGGTATTACGTTATAACGTGTAATGTTATATAGTATTACGTTATAACGTGTAACGTTATGTATTATTACGTTATAACGTGTATCGTTATGTAGCACATCAGTATAACGTATAACACTATGTAGCATTACGTTATAATGTGTGACATTATAAAGTATTACGTTATAACGTGTAACGTTATATAGTACTACGTTATAACGTGTAAGGTTATATAGTATTACGTTGTAACGTGTAACGATATAAAGGATTACGTTATAACGTGTAACGTTATATAGTATTACGTTATAACGTGTAACGTTATATAGTATTACGTTATAACGTGTAACGTTATATAGTATTACGTTATAACGTGTAGCGTTCTATAGTATTACGTTATAACACGTAACGTTATATAGTATTACGTTATAACGTGTAGCGTTCTATAGTATTACGTTATAACACGTAACGTTATATATTATTACGTTATAACGTGTAACGTTATGTGGCACATCAGTATAACGTATAAAATTATGTGGTATTACGTTATAACGTGTAACGTTTTATTGTATTACGTTATAACGTGTAACGTTATATAGTATTACGTTATAACGTGTAACGTTATATAGTATTACGTTATAACGTGTAACGTTATATAGTATTACGTTATAACGTGTAACGTTATATAGTATTACGTTATAACGTGTAACGTTATATAGTATTACGTTATAACGTGTAACGTCATATAGTATTACGTTATAACGTGTAACGTTATATATTATTACGTTATAACGTGTATCGTTATGTAGCACATCAGTATAACGTATAACACTATGTAGCATTACGTTATAATGTGTGACATTATAAAGTATTACGTTATAACGTGTAACGTTATATAGTACTACGTTATAACGTGTAACGTTATATAGTATTACGTTGTAACGTGTAACGATATAAAGGATTACGTTATAACGTGTAACGTTATATAGTATTACGTTATAACGTGTAACGTTATATAGTATTACGTTATAACGTGTAGCGTTCTATAGTATTACGTTATAACACGTAACGTTATATATTATTACGTTATAACGTGTAACGTTATGTAGCACATAAGTATAACGTATAAAATTATGTGGTATTACGTTATAACGTGTAACGTTTTATTGTATTACGTTATAACGTGTAACGTTATATAGTATTACGTTATAACGTGTAACGTCATATAGTATTACGTTATAACGTGTAACGTTATATATTATCACGTTATAACGTGTAACGTTATATAGTATTACGTTGTAACGTGTAACGATATAAAGTATTACGTTCTAACGTGTAACGTTCTATAGTATTACGTTATAACGTGTAGCGTTCTATAGTATTACGTTATACCGCGTAACGTTATATATTATTACGTTATAACGTGTAACGTTATGTGGCACATCAGTATAACGTATAAAATTATGTGGTATTACGTTATAACGTGTAACGTTTTATTGTATTACGTTATAACGTGTAACGTTATATAGTATTACGTTATAACGTGTAACGTTGTATAGTATTACGTTATAACGTGTAACGTCATATAGTATTACGTTATAACGCGTAACGTTATATATTATTACGTTATAAAGTGTATCGTTATGTAGCACATCAGTATAATGTGTAACACTATGTAGCATTACGTTATAATGTGTGACATTATAAAGTATTACGTTATAACGTGTAACGTTATATAGCATTACGTTATAACGTGTAACGTTATATAGTACTACGTTATAACGTGTAACGTTATATAGTACTACGTTATAACGTGTAACGTTATATAGTATTACGTTATAACGTGTAACGTTATATAGTACTACGTTATAACGTGTAAGGTTATATAGTATTACGTTGTAACGTGTAACGATATAAAGGATTACGTTATAACGTGTAACGTTATATAGTATTACGTTATAACGTGTAACGTTATATAGTATTACGTTATAACGTGTAGCGTTCTATAGTATTACGTTATAACACGTAACGTTATATAGTATTACGTTATAACGTGTAGCGTTCTATAGTATTACGTTATAACACGTAACGTTATATATTATTACGTTATAACGTGTAACGTTATGTGGCACATCAGTATAACGTATAAAATTATGTGGTATTACGTTATAACGTGTAACGTTTTATTGTATTACGTGATAACGTGTAACGTTATATATTATTACGTTATAACGTGTAACGTTACGTAGCACATCAGTATAACGTATAAAATTATGTGGTATTACGTTATAACGTGTAACGTTTTATTGTATTACGTGATAACATGTAACGTTATATAGTATTACGTTATAACGTGTAACGTTATATATTATTACGTTATAAAGCGTAACGTTGTATATTATTACGTTATAACGTGTAACGTTATGTAGCGCATCAGTATAACGTATAAAATTATGTAGTATTACGTTATAACGTGTAACGTTTTATTGTATTACGCTATAACGTGTCACGTTATATAGTATTACGTTTTAACGTGTAACGTTATATAGTATTACGTTATAGCGTGTAATGTTATATAGTATTACGTTATAACGTGTAACGTCATATAGTATTACGTTATAACGTGTAACGTTCTATATTATTCCGTTATAACGTGTAATGTTATATAGTATTACGTTATAACGTGTAACGTTAAATATTATTACGTTATAACGTGTAACGTTTTATAGTATTACGTTATAACGTGTAACGTTATATATTATTACGTTATAACGTGTAACGTTATGTAGCACATCAGTGTAACGTATAACACTATGTAGTATTACGTTATAATGTGTGACATTATAAAGTATTGCGTTATAACGTGTAACGTTTTATTGTATTACGTTATAACGTGTAACGTTATATATTATTACGTTATAAAGCGTAACGTTATATATTATTATGTTATAACGTGTAACGTTATATGGTATTACGTTATAACGTGTAATGTTATATAGTATTACGTTATAACGTGCAACGTCATATAGTATTACGTTATAACGTGTAACGTTATATATTATTACGTTATAAAGCGTAACGTTATATATTATTATGTTATAACGTGTAACGTTATATGGTATTACGTTATAACGTGTAATGTTATATAGTATTACGTTATAACGTGTAACGTTATGTATTATTACGTTATAACGTGTATCGTTATGTAGCACATCAGTATAACGTATAACACTATGTAGCATTACGTTATAATGTGTGACATTATAAAGTATTACGTTATAACGTGTAACGTTATATAGTACTACGTTATAACGTGTAAGGTTATATAGTATTACGTTGTAACGTGTAACGATATAAAGGATTACGTTATAACGTGTAACGTTATATAGTATTACGTTATAACGTGTAACGTTATATAGTATTACGTTATAACGTGTAACGTTATATAGTATTACGTTATAACGTGTAGCGTTCTATAGTATTACGTTATAACACGTAACGTTATATAGTATTACGTTATAACGTGTAGCGTTCTATAGTATTACGTTATAACACGTAACGTTATATATTATTACGTTATAACGTGTAACGTTATGTGGCACATCAGTATAACGTATAAAATTATGTGGTATTACGTTATAACGTGTAACGTTTTATTGTATTACGTTATAACGTGTAACGTTATATAGTATTACGTTATAACGTGTAACGTTATATAGTATTACGTTATAACGTGTAACGTTATATAGTATTACGTTATAACGTGTAACGTTATATAGTATTACGTTATAACGTGTAACGTTATATAGTATTACGTTATAACGTGTAACGTCATATAGTATTACGTTATAACGTGTAACGTTATATATTATTACGTTATAACGTGTATCGTTATGTAGCACATCAGTATAACGTATAACACTATGTAGCATTACGTTATAATGTGTGACATTATAAAGTATTACGTTATAACGTGTAACGTTATATAGTACTACGTTATAACGTGTAACGTTATATAGTATTACGTTGTAACGTGTAACGATATAAAGGATTACGTTATAACGTGTAACGTTATATAGTATTACGTTATAACGTGTAACGTTATATAGTATTACGTTATAACGTGTAGCGTTCTATAGTATTACGTTATAACACGTAACGTTATATATTATTACGTTATAACGTGTAACGTTATGTAGCACATAAGTATAACGTATAAAATTATGTGGTATTACGTTATAACGTGTAACGTTTTATTGTATTACGTTATAACGTGTAACGTTATATAGTATTACGTTATAACGTGTAACGTTATATGGTATTACGTTATAACGTGTAATGTTATATAGTATTACGTTATAACGTGTAACGTCATATAGTATTACGTTATAACGTGTAACGTTAAATATTATTACGTTATAACGTGTAATGTTATATAGTATTACGTTATAACGTGTAACGTGATATAGTGTTACGTTATAACGTGTAATGTTATATAGTATTACGTTATAACGTGTAACGATATATAGTATTACGTTATAACGTGTAACGTTATATATTAGTACGTTATAACGTGTAATTTTATATAGTATTACGTTATAACGTGTAACGTCATATAGTATTACGTTATAACGTGTAACGTTATATATTATCACGTTATAACGTGTAACGTTATATAGTATTACGTTGTAACGTGTAACGATATAAAGTATTACGTTCTAACGTGTAACGTTCTATAGTATTACGTTATACCGCGTAACGTTATATATTATTACGTTATAACGTGTAACGTTATGTGGCACATCAGTATAACGTATAAAATTATGTGGTATTACGTTATAACGTGTAACGTTGTATTGTATTACGTTATAACGTGTAACGTTATATAGTATTACGTTATAACGTGTAACGTTGTATAGTATTACGTTATATCGTGTAACGTCATATAGTATTACGTTATAACGTGTAACGTTATATATTATTACGTTATAAAGTGTATCGTTATGTAGCACATCAGTATAATGTGTAACACTATGTAGCATTACGTTATAATGTGTGACATTATAAAGTATTACGTTATAACGTGTAACGTTATATAGCATTACGTTATAACGTGTAACGTTATATAGTACTACGTTATAACGTGTAACGTTATATAGTACTACGTTATAACGTGTAACGTTATATAGTATTACGTTGTAACGTGTAACGATATAAAGTATTACGTTATAACGTGTAGCGTTATATAGTATTACGTTATAATGTGTAACGTTCTATAGTATTACGTTATAACGCGAAACGTTATATATTATTACGTTGTAACGTGTAACGTTATGTAGCACATCAGTATAACGTATAAAATTATGTGGTATTACGTTATAACGTGTAACGTTTTATTGTATTACGTTATAACGTGTAACGTTATATAGTATTATGTTATAACGTGTAACGTTGTATAGTATTACGTTATAACGTGTAACGTCATATAGTATTACGTTATAACGTGTAACGTTATGTAGCATATCAGTATAACGTATAAAATTATGTGGTATTACGTTATAACGTGTAACGTTTTATTGTATTACGATATAACGTGTAACGTTATATAGTATTACGTTATAACGTGTAATGTTATATAGTATTACGTTATAACGTGTAACGTCATATAGTATTACGTTATAACGTGTAACGTTATATATTATTACGTTATAACGTGTAGTGTTATATAGTATCACGTTATAACGCGTAACGTTATATATTATTACGTTATAACGTGTAACGCTACGTAGCACATCAGTATAACGTATAACACTATGTAGCATTACGTTCTAACATGTAACGTTTTATTGTATTACGTTATAACGTGTAACGTTATATAGTATTACGTTATAACGTTTAACGTTATGTAGTATTACGTTATAACGTGTAGCGTTCTATGGTATTACGTTATAACGCGTAACGTTATATATTATTACGTTATAACGTGTAACGTTACGTAGCACATCAGTATAACGTATAAAATTATGTGGTATTACGTTATAACGTGTAACGCTCTATTGTATTACGTGATAACGTGTAACGTTATATAGTATTACGTTATAACGTGTAGTGTTATATAGTATTACGTTATAACGCGTAACGTTATATATTATTACGTTATAACGTGTAACGTTACGTAGCACATCAGTATAACGTATAAAATTATGTGGTATTACGTTATAACGTGTAACGTTTTATTGTATTACGTGATAACGTGTAACGTTATATAGTATTACGTTATAACGTGTAACGTTATATATTATTACGTTATAAAGCGTAACGTTGTATATTATTACGTTATAACGTGTAACGTTATGTAGCGCATCAGTATAACGTATAAAATTATGTAGTATTACGTTATAACGTGTAACGTTTTATTGTATTACGCTATAACGTGTCACGTTATATAGTATTACGTTTTAACGTGTAACGTTATATAGTATTACGTTATAGCGTGTAATGTTATATAGTATTACGTTATAACGTGTAACGTCATATAGTATTACGTTATAACGTGTAACGTTCTATATTATTCCGTTATAACGTGTAATGTTATATAGTATTACGTTATAACGTGTAACGTTAAATATTATTACGTTATAACGTGTAACGTTTTATAGTATTACGTTATAACGTGTAACGTTATATATTATTACGTTATAACGTGTAACGTTATGTAGCACATCAGTGTAACGTATAACACTATGTAGTATTACGTTATAATGTGTGACATTATAAAGTATTGCGTTATAACGTGTAACGTTTTATTGTATTACGTTATAACGTGTAACGTTATATATTATTACGTTATAAAGCGTAACGTTATATATTATTATGTTATAACGTGTAACGTTATATGGTATTACGTTATAACGTGTAATGTTATATAGTATTACGTTATAACGTGCAACGTCATATAGTATTACGTTATAACGTGTAACGTTATATATTATTACGTTATAAAGCGTAACGTTATATATTATTATGTTATAACGTGTAACGTTATATGGTATTACGTTATAACGTGTAATGTTATATAGTATTACGTTATAACGTGTAACGTTATATATTATTACGTTATAACGTGTATCGTTATGTAGCACATCAGTATAACGTATAACACTATGTAGCATTACGTTATAATGTGTGACATTATAAAGTATTACGTTATAACGTGTAACGTTATATAGTACTACGTTATAACGTGTAAGGTTATATAGTATTACGTTGTAACGTGTAACGATATAAAGGATTACGTTATAACGTGTAACGTTATATAGTATTACGTTATAACGTGTAACGTTATATAGTATTACGTTATAACGTGTAACGTTATATAGTATTTAGTTATAACGTGTAGCGTTCTATAGTATTACGTTATAACACGTAACGTCATATAGTATTACGTTATAACGTGTAACGTTATATATTATCACGTTATAACGTGTAACGTTATATAGTATTACGTTGTAACGTGTAACGATATAAAGTATTACGTTCTAACGTGTAACGTTCTATAGTATTACGTTATACCGCGTAACGTTATATATTATTACGTTATAACGTGTAACGTTATGTGGCACATCAGTATAACGTATAAAATTATGTGGTATTACGTTATAACGTGTAACGTTGTATTGTATTACGTTATAACGTGTAACGTTATATAGTATTACGTTATAACGTGTAACGTTGTATAGTATTACGTTATAACGTGTAACGTCATATAGTATTACGTTATAACGTGTAACGTTATATATTATTACGTTATAAAGTGTATCGTTATGTAGCACATCAGTATAATGTGTAACACTATGTAGCATTACGTTATAATGTGTGACATTATAAAGTATTACGTTATAACGTGTAACGTTATATAGCATTACGTTATAACGTGTAACGTTATATAGTACTACGTTATAACGTGTAACGTTATATAGTACTACGTTATAACGTGTAACGTTATATAGTATTACGTTGTAACGTGTAACGATATAAAGTATTACGTTATAACGTGTAGCGTTATATAGTATTACGTTATAATGTGTAACGTTCTATAGTATTACGTTATAACGCGAAACGTTATATATTATTACGTTGTAACGTGTAACGTTATGTAGCACATCAGTATAACGTATAAAATTATGTGGTATTACGTTATAACGTGTAACGTTTTATTGTATTACGTTATAACGTGTAACGTTATATAGTATTATGTTATAACGTGTAACGTTGTATAGTATTACGTTATAACGTGTAACGTCATATAGTATTACGTTATAACGTGTAACGTTATGTAGCATATCAGTATAACGTATAAAATTATGTGGTATTACGTTATAACGTGTAACGTTTTATTGTATTACGATATAACGTGTAACGTTATATAGTATTACGTTATAACGTGTAATGTTATATAGTATTACGTTATAACGTGTAACGTCATATAGTATTACGTTATAACGTGTAACGTTATATATTATTACGTTATAACGTGTAGTGTTATATAGTATCACGTTATAACGCGTAACGTTATATATTATTACGTTATAACGTGTAACGCTACGTAGCACATCAGTATAACGTATAACACTATGTAGCATTACGTTCTAACATGTAACGTTTTATTGTATTACGTTATAACGTGTAACGTTATATAGTATTACGTTATAACGTTTAACGTTATGTAGTATTACGTTATAACGTGTAGCGTTCTATGGTATTACGTTATAACGCGTAACGTTATATATTATTACGTTATAACGTGTAACGTTACGTAGCACATCAGTATAACGTATAAAATTATGTGGTATTACGTTATAACGTGTAACGCTCTATTGTATTACGTGATAACGTGTAACGTTATATAGTATTACGTTATAACGTGTAGTGTTATATAGTATTACGTTATAACGCGTAACGTTATATATTATTACGTTATAACGTGTAACGTTACGTAGCACATCAGTATAACGTATAAAATTATGTGGTATTACGTTATAACGTGTAACGTTTTATTGTATTACGTGATAACGTGTAACGTTATATAGTATTACGTTATAACGTGTAACGTTATATATTATTACGTTATAAAGCGTAACGTTGTATATTATTACGTTATAACGTGTAACGTTATGTAGCGCATCAGTATAACGTATAAAATTATGTAGTATTACGTTATAACGTGTAACGTTTTATTGTATTACGCTATAACGTGTCACGTTATATAGTATTACGTTTTAACGTGTAACGTTATATAGTATTACGTTATAGCGTGTAATGTTATATAGTATTACGTTATAACGTGTAACGTCATATAGTATTACGTTATAACGTGTAACGTTCTATATTATTCCGTTATAACGTGTAATGTTATATAGTATTACGTTATAACGTGTAACGTTAAATATTATTACGTTATAACGTGTAACGTTTTATAGTATTACGTTATAACGTGTAACGTTATATATTATTACGTTATAACGTGTAACGTTATGTAGCACATCAGTGTAACGTATAACACTATGTAGTATTACGTTATAATGTGTGACATTATAAAGTATTGCGTTATAACGTGTAACGTTTTATTGTATTACGTTATAACGTGTAACGTTATATATTATTACGTTATAAAGCGTAACGTTATATATTATTATGTTATAACGTGTAACGTTATATGGTATTACGTTATAACGTGTAATGTTATATAGTATTACGTTATAACGTGCAACGTCATATAGTATTACGTTATAACGTGTAACGTTATATATTATTACGTTATAAAGCGTAACGTTATATATTATTATGTTATAACGTGTAACGTTATATGGTATTACGTTATAACGTGTAATGTTATATAGTATTACGTTATAACGTGTAACGTTATATATTATTACGTTATAACGTGTATCGTTATGTAGCACATCAGTATAACGTATAACACTATGTAGCATTACGTTATAATGTGTGACATTATAAAGTATTACGTTATAACGTGTAACGTTATATAGTACTACGTTATAACGTGTAAGGTTATATAGTATTACGTTGTAACGTGTAACGATATAAAGGATTACGTTATAACGTGTAACGTTATATAGTATTACGTTATAACGTGTAACGTTATATAGTATTACGTTATAACGTGTAACGTTATATAGTATTTAGTTATAACGTGTAGCGTTCTATAGTATTACGTTATAACACGTAACGTTATATAGTATTACGTTATAACGTGTAGCGTTCTATAGTATTACGTTATAACACGTAACGTTATATATTATTACGTTATAACGTGTAACGTTATATAGTACTACGTTATAACGTGTAAGGTTATATAGTATTACGTTGTAACGTGTAACGATATAAAGGATTACGTTATAACGTGTAACGTTATATAGTATTACGTTATAACGTGTAACGTTATATAGTATTGCGTTATAACGTGTAGCGTTCTATAGTATTACGTTATAACACGTAACGTTATATAGTATTACGTTATAACGTGTAGCGTTCTATAGTATTACGTTATAACACGTAACGTTATATATTATTACGTTATAACGTGTAACGTTATGTGGCACATCAGTATAACGTATAAAATTATGTGGTATTACGTTATAACGTGTAACGTTTTATTGTATTACGTTATAACGTGTAACGTTATATAGTATTACGTTATAACGTGTAACGTTATATAGTATTACGTTATAACGTGTAACGTTATATAGTATTACGTTATAACGTGTAACGTTATATAGTATTACGTTATAACGTGTAACGTTATATAGTATTACGTTATAACGTGTAACGTCATATAGTATTACGTTATAACGTGTAACGTTATATATTATTACGTTATAACGTGTATCGTTATGTAGCACATCAGTATAACGTATAACACTACGTAGCATTACGTTATAATGTGTGACATTATAAAGTATTACGTTATAACGTGTAACGTTATATAGTACTACGTTATAACGTGTAACGTTATATAGTATTACGTTGTAACGTGTTACGATATAAAGGATTACGTTATAACGTGTAACGTTATATAGTATTACGTTATAACGTGTAACGTTATATAGTATTACGTTATAACGTGTAGCGTTCTATAGTATTACGTTATAACACGTAACGTTATATATTATTACGTTATAACGTGTAACGTTATGTAGCACATAAGTATAACGTATAAAATTATGTGGTATTACGTTATAACGTGTAACGTTTTATTGTATTACGTTATAACGTGTAACGTTATATAGTATTACGTTATAACGTGTAACGTTATATGGTATTACGTTATAACGTGTAATGTTATATAGTATTACGTTATAACGTGTAACGTCATATAGTATTACGTTATAACGTGTAACGTTAAATATTATTACGTTATAACGTGTAAGGTTATATAGTATTACGTTATAACGTGTAACGTGATATAGTATTACGTTATAACGTGTAATGTTATATAGTATTACGTTATAACGTGTAACGTCATATAGTATTACGTTATAACGTGTAACGTTATATATTAGTACGTTATAACGTGTAATGTTATATAGTATTACGTTATAACGTGTAACGTCATATAGTATTACGTTATAACGTGTAACGTTATATAGTATTACGTTGTAACGTGTAACGATATAAAGTATTACGTTCTAACGTGTAACGTTCTATAGTATTACGTTATAACGTGTAGCGTTCTATAGTATTACGTTATACCGCGTAACGTTATATATTATTACGTTATAACGTGTAACGTTATGTGGCACATCAGTATAACGTATAAAATTATGTGGTATTACGTTATAACGTGTAACGTTTTATTGTATTACGTTATAACGTGTAACGTTATATAGTATTACGTTATAACGTGTAACGTTGTATAGTATTACGTTATAACGTGTAACGTCATATAGTATTACGTTATAACGTGTAACGTTATATATTATTACGTTATAAAGTGTATCGTTATGTAGCACATCAGTATAATGTGTAACACTATGTAGCATTACGTTATAATGTGTGACATTATAAAGTATTACGTTATAACGTGTAACGTTATATAGCATTACGTTATAACGTGTAACGTTATATAGCATTACGTTATAACGTGTAACGTTATATAGTACTACGTTATAACGTGTAACGTTATATAGTATTACGTTATAACGTGTAACGTTATATAGTACTACGTTATAACGTGTAAGGTTATATAGTATTACGTTGTAACGTGTAACGATATAAAGGATTACGTTATAACGTGTAACGTTATATAGTATTACGTTATAACGTGTAACGTTATATAGTATTACGTTATAACGTGTAGCGTTCTATAGTATTACGTTATAACACGTAACGTTATATAGTATTACGTTATAACGTGTAGCGTTCTATAGTATTACGTTATAACACGTAACGTTATATATTATTACGTTATAACGTGTAACGTTATGTGGCACATCAGTATAACGTATAAAATTATGTGGTATTACGTTATAACGTGTAACGTTTTATTGTATTACGTTATAACGTGTAACGTTATATAGTACTACGTTATAACGTGTAACGTTATATAGTACTACGTTATAACGTGTAACGTTATATAGTACTACGTTATAACGTGTAACGTTATATAGTACTACGTTATAACGTGTAAGGTTATATAGTATTACGTTGTAACGTGTAACGATATAAAGGATTACGTTATAACGTGTAACGTTATATAGTATTACGTTATAACGTGTAACGTTATATAGTATTACGTTATAACGTGTAGCGTTCTATAGTATTACGTTATAACACGTAACGTTATATAGTATTACGTTCTAACGTGTAGCGTTCTATAGTATTACCTTATAACACGTAACGTTATATATTATTACGTTATAACGTGTAACGTTATGTGGCACATCAGTATAACGTATAACACTATGTAGCATTACGTTATAATGTGTGACATTATAAAGTATTACGTTATAACGTGTAACGTTATATAGTACTACGTTATAACGTGTAACGTTATATAGTATTACGTTGTAACGTGTAACGATATAAAGGATTACGTTATAACGTGTAACGTTATATAGTATTACGTTATAACGTGTAACGTTATATAGTATTACGTTATAACGTGTAACGTTATATAGTATTACGTTATAACGTGTAGCGTTCTATAGTATTACGTTATAACACGTAACGTTATATATTATTACGTTATAACGTGTAACGTTATGTAGCACATAAGTATAACGTATAAAATTATGTGGTATTACGTTATAACGTGTAACGTTTTATTGTATTACGTTATAACGTGTAACGTTATATAGTATTACGTTATAACGTGTAACGTTATATGGTATTACGTTATAACGTGTAATGTTATATAGTATTACGTTATAACGTGTAACGTCATATAGTATTACGTTATAACGTGTAACGTTAAATATTATTACGTTATAACGTGTAATGTTATATAGTATTACGTTATAACGTGTAACGTGATATAGTATTACGTTATAACGTGTAATGTTATATAGTATTACGTTATAACGTGTAACGATATATAGTATTACGTTATAACGTGTAACGTTATATATTAGTACGTTATAACGTGTAATGTTATATAGTATTACGTTATAACGTGTAACGTCATATAGTATTACGTTATAACGTGTAACGTTATATATTATCACGTTATAACGTGTAACGTTATATAGTATTACGTTGTAACGTGTAACGATATAAAGTATTACGTTCTAACGTGTAACGTTCTATAGTATTACGTTATACCGCGTAACGTTATATATTATTACGTTATAACGTGTAACGTTATGTGGCACATCAGTATAACGTATAAAATTATGTGGTATTACGTTATAGCGTGTAACGTTTTATTGTATTACGTTATAACGTGTAACGTTATATAGTATTACGTTATAACGTGTAACGTTGTATAGTATTACGTTATAACGTGTAACGTCATATAGTATTACGTTATAACGTGTAACGTTATATATTATTACGTTATAAAGTGTATCGTTATGTAGCACATCAGTATAATGTGTAACACTATGTAGCATTACGTTATAATGTGTGACATTATAAAGTATTACGTTATAACGTGTAACGTTATATAGCATTACGTTATAACGTGTAACGTTATATAGTACTACGTTATAACGTGTAACGTTATATAGTACTACGTTATAACGTGTAACGTTATATAGTATTACGTTGTAACGTGTAACGATATAAAGTATTACGTTATAACGTGTAGCGTTATATAGTATTACGTTATAATGTGTAACGTTCTATAGTATTACGTTATAACGCGAAACGTTATATATTATTACGTTGTAACGTGTAACGTTATGTAGCACATCAGTATAACGTATAAAATTATGTGGTATTACGTTATAACGTGTAACGTTTTATTGTATTACGTTATAACGTGTAACGTTATATAGTAATACGTTATAACGTGTAGCGTTCTATAGTATTACGTTATAACGCGTAACGTTAGGTAGCACATCAGTCTAACGTATAACACTATGTAGCATTACGTTATAATGTGTGACATTATAAAGTATTACGTTATAACGTGTAACGTTATATAGCATTACGTTATAACGTGTAACGTTATATAGTATTACGTTATAACGTGTAGCGTTCTATAGTATTACGTTATAACGCGTAACGTTAGGTAGCACATCAGTCTAACGTATAACACTATGTAGCATTACGTTATAATGTGTGACATTATAAAGTATTACGTTATAACGTGTAACGTTATATAGTAATACGTTATAACGTGTAGCGTTCTATAGTATTACGTTATAACGCGTAACGTTATATATTAATACGTTGTAACGTGTAACGTTATGTAGCACATCAGTCTAACGTATAACACTGTGTAGTATTACGTTATAATGTGTAACGTTATACAGTATTACGTTATAACGTGTAACGTTTTATTGTATTACGTTATAACGTGTAGCGTTCTATAGTATTACGTTATAACGCGTAACGTTAGGTAGCACATCAGTCTAACGTATAACACTATGTAGCATTACGTTATAATGTGTGACATTATAAAGTATTACGTTATAATGTGTAACGTTATATAGTATTACGTTATAACGTGTAACGTTATATATTATTACGTTATAACGTGTAATGTTATATAGTATTACGTTATAACGCGTAACGTTATATATTATTACGTTATAACGTGTAACGTTACGTAGCACATCAGTATAACGTATAACACTATGTAGCATTACGTTCTAACGTGTAACGTTTTATTGTATTACGTTATAACGTGTAACGTTATATAGTATTACGTTATAACGTGTAACGTTATATAATAATACGTTATAACGCGTAACGTTATATAGTATTACGTTATAACGTGCAACGTTATGTAGCACATCAGTATAACGTATAAAATTATGTGGTATTACGTTATAACGTGTAACGTTTTATTGTATTACGATATAACGTGTAACGTTATATAGTATTACGTTATAACGTGTAACGTTATATAGTATTACGTTATAACGTGTAACGTTATATAGTATTACGTTATAACGTGTAATGTTATATAGTATTACGTTATAACGTGTAACGTCATATAGTATTACGTTATAACGTGTAACGTTATATATTATTACGTTATAACGTGTAATGTTATATAGTATCACGTTATAACGCGTAACGTTATATATTATTACGTTATAACGTGTAACGTTACGTAGCACATCAGTATAACGCATAACACTATGTAGCATTACGTTCTAACATGTAACGTTTTATTGTATTACGTTATAACGTGTAACGTTATATAGTATTACGTTATAACGTGTAACGTTTTATTGTATTACGCTATAACGTGTAACGTTATATAGTATTACGTTTTAACGTGTAACGTTTTATAGTATTACGTTATAACGTGTAACGTTATATATTATTACGTTATAACGTGAAACGTTATGTAGCACATCAGTGTAACGTATAACACTATGTAGTATTACGTTATAACGTGTGACATTATAAAGTATTACGTTATAACGTGTAACGTTATATAGTATTACGTTATAACGTGTAGCGTTCTATTGTATTACGTTATAACGCGTAACGTTAGGTAGCACATCAGTCTAACGTATAACACTATGTAGCATTACGTTATAATGTGTGACATTATAAAGTATTACGTTATAACGTGTAACGTTATATAGTATTACGTTATAACGTGTAGCGTTCTATAGTATTACGTTATAACGCGTAACGTTATATATTAATACGTTATAACGTGTAACGTTATGTAGCACATCAGTCTAACGTATAACACTGTGTAGTACTACGTTATAATGTGTAACGTTATACAGTATTACGTTATAACGTCTAACGTTTTATTGTATTACGTTATAACGTGTAACGTTATATAGTATTACGTTATAACGTGTAGCGTTCTATAGTATTACGTTATAACGTGTAACGTTACGTAGCACATCAGTATAACGTATAACACTATGTAGCATTACGTTCTAACGTGTAACGTTTTATTGTATTACGTTATAACGTGTAACGTTATATAGTATTACGTTATAACGTGTAACGTTATATAATAATACGTTATAACGCGTAACGTTAAATATTATTACGTTATAACGTGTAACGTTATGTAGCATATCAGTATAACGTATAACACTATGTAGCATTACGTTCTAACATGTAACGTTTTATTGTATTACGTTATAACGTGTAACGTTATATAGTATTACGTTATAACGTTTAACGTTATGTAGTATTACGTTATAACGTGTAGCGTTCTATAGTATTACGTTATAACGCGTAACGTTATATATTATTACGTTATAACGTGTAACGTTACGTAGCACATCAGTATAACGTATAACACTATGTAGGATTACGTTCTAACATGTAACGTTTTATTGTATTACGTTATAACGTGTAACGTTATATAGTATTACGTTATAACGTGTAACGTTTTATTGTATTACGCTATAACGTGTAACGTTATATAGTATTACGTTTTAACGTGTAACGTTTTATAGTATTACGTTATAACGTGTAACGGTATATATTATTACGTTATAACGTGAAACGTTATGTAGCACATCAGTGTAACGTATAACACTATGTAGCATTACGTTATAATGTGTGACATTATAAAGTATTACGTTATAACGTGTAACGTTATATAGTATTACGTTATAACGTGTAGCGTTCTATAGTATTACGTTATAACGCGTAACGTTAGGTAGCACATCAGTCTAACGTATAACACTATGTAGCATTACGTTATAATGTGTGACATTATAAAGTATTACGTTATAACGTGTAACGTTATATAGTATTACGTTATAACGTGTAGCGTTCTATAGTATTACGTTATAACGCGTAACGTTATATATTAATACGTTATAACGTGTAACGTTATGTAGCACATCAGTCTAACGTATAACACTGTGTAGTACTACGTTATAATGTGTAACGTTATACAGTATTACGTTATAACGTGTAACGTTTTATTGTATTACGTTATAACGTGTAACGTTATATAGTATTACGTTATAACGTGTAGCGTTCTATAGTATTACGTTATAACGTGTAACGTTACGTAGCACATCAGTATAACGTATAACACTATGTAGCATTACGTTCTAACGTGTAACGTTTTATTGTATTACGTTATAACGTGTAACGTTATATAGTATTACGTTATAACGTGTAACGTTATATAATAAGACGTTATAACGCGTAACGTTATATATTATTACGTTATAACGTGTAACGTTATGTAGCATATCAGTATAACGTATAACACTATGTAGCATTACGTTCTAACATGTAACGTTTTATTGTATTACGTTATAACGTGTAACGTTATATAGTATTACGTTATAACGTTTAACGTTATGTAGTATTACGTTATAACGTGTAGCGTTCTATAGTATTACGTTATAACGCGTAACGTTATATATTATTACGTTATAACGTGTAACGTTACGTAGCACATCAGTATAACGTATAAAATTATGTGGTATTACGTTATAACGTGTAACGTTTTATTGTATTACGTGATAACGTGTAACGTTATATAGTATTACGTTATAACGTGTAACGTCATATAGTATTACGTTATAACGTGTAACGTTATATATTATTACGTTATAACGTGTAATGTTATATAGTATTACGTTATAACGTGTACCGTGATATAGTATTACGTTATAACGTGTAACGTTATATATTATTACGTTATGAAGCGTAACGTTATATATTATTACGTTATAACGTGTAACGTTATGTAGCGCTTCAGTATAACGTATAAAATTATGTGGTATTACGTTATAACGTGTAACGTTTTATTGTATTACGCTATAACGTGTAACGTTATATAGTATTACGTTTTAACGTGTAACGTTAAATATTATTACGTTATAACGTGTAACGTTTTATAGTATTACGTTATAACGTGTAACGTTATATATTATTACGTTATAACGTGTAACGTTACGTAGCACATCAGTATAACGTATAACACTATGTAGCATTACGTTCTAACGGGTAACGTTTTATTGTATTACGTTATAACGTGTAACGTTATATAGTATTACGTTATAACGTGTAACGTCATATAGTATTACGTTATAACGTGTAACGTTATATATTATTACGTTATAACGTGTAATGTTATATAGTATTACGTTATAACGTGTACCGTGATATAGTATTACGTTATAACGTGTAACGTTGTATATTATTACGTTATAAAGCGTAACGTTATATATTATTACGTTATAACGTGTAACGTTATGTAGCGCTTCAGTATAACGTATAAAATTATGTGGTATTACGTTATAACGTGTAACGTTTTATTGTATTACGCTATAACGTGTAACGTTATATAGTATTACGTTTTAACGTGTAACGTTATATAGTATTACGTTATAGCGTGTAATGTTATATAGTATTACGTTATAACGTGTAACGTCATATAGTATTACGTTATAACGTGTAACGTTCTATATTATTACGTTATAACGTGTAATGTTATATAGTATTACGTTATAACGTGTAACGTTAAATATTATTACGTTATAACGTGTAACGTTTTATAGTATTACGTTATAACGTGTAACGTTAAATATTATTACGTTATAACGTGTAACGTTATATAGTATTACGTTATAGCGTGTAATGTTATATAGTATTACGTTATAACGTGTAACGTCATATAGTATTACGTTATAACGTGTAACGTTCTATATTATTACGTTATAACGTGTAATGTTATATAGTATTACGTTATAACGTGTAACGTTATATATTATTACGTTATAAAGCGTAACGTTATATATTATTACGTTATAACGTGTAACGTTATGTAGCGCTTCAGTATAACGTATAAAATTATGTGGTATTACGTTATAACGTGTAACGTTTTATTGTATTACGCTATAACGTGTAACGTTATATAGTATTACGTTTTAACGTGTAACGTTATATAGTATTACGTTATAGCGTGTAATGTTATATAGTATTACGATATAACGTGTAACGTTTTATTGTATTACGTTATAACGTGTAACGTTATATAGTATTACGTTATAACGTGTAGCGTTCTATAGTATTACGTTATAACACGTAACGTTAGGTAGCACATCAGTCTAACGTATAACACTATGTAGTATTACGTTATAATGTGTGACATTATAAAGTATTACGTTATAATGTGTAACGTTATATAGTATTACGTTATAACGTGTAACGTTATATATTATTACGTTATAACGTGTAATGTTATATAGTATTACGTTATAACGCGTAACGTTATATATTATTACGTTATAACGTGTAACGTTACGTAGCACATTAGTATAACGTATAACACTATGTAGCATTACGTTCTAACGTGTAACGTTTTATTGTATTACGTTATAACGTGTAACGTTATATAGTATTACGTTATAACGTGTAACGTTATATAATAATACGTTATAACGCGTAACGTTATATATTATTACGTTATAACGTGTAACGTTATGTAGCATATCAGTATAACGTATAACACTATGTAGCATTACGTTCTAACATGTAACGTTTTATTGTATTACGTTATAACGTGTAACGTTATATAGTATTACGTTATAACGTTTAACGTTATGTAGTATTACGTTATAACGTGTAGCGTTCTATAGTATTACGTTATAACGCGTAACGTTATATATTATTACGTTATAACGTGTAACGTTACGTAGCACATCAGTATAACGTATAAAATTATGTGGTATTACCTTATAACGTGTAACGTTTTATTGTATTACGTGATAACGTGTAACGTTATATAGTATTACGTTATAACGTGTAACGTCATATAGTATTAGCTTATAACGTGTAACGTTATATATTATTACGTTATAACGTGTAATGTTATATAGTATTACGTTATAACGTGTACCGTGATATAGTATTCCTTATAACGTGTAACGTTATATATTATTACGTTATAAAGCGTAACGTTATATATTATTACGTTATAACGTGTAACGTTATGTAGCGCTTCAGTATAACGTATAAAATTATGTGGTATTACGTTATAACGTGTAACGTTTTATTGTATTACGCTATAACGTGTAACGTTATATAGTATTACGTTTTAACGTGTAACGTTATATAGTATTACGTTATAGCGTGTAATGTTATATAGTATTACGTTATAACGTGTAACGTCATATAGTATTACGTTATAACGTGTAACGTTCTATATTATTACGTTATAACGTGTAATGTTATATAGTATTACGTTCTAACATGTAACGTTTTATTGTATTACGTTATAACGTGTAACGTTATATAGTATTACGTTATAACGTTTAACGTTATGTAGTATTACGTTATAACGTGTAGCGTTCTATAGTATTACGTTATAACGCGTAACGTTATATATTATTACGTTATAACGTGTAACGTTACGTAGCACATCAGTATAACGTATAAAATTATGTGGTATTACCTTATAACGTGTAACGTTTTATTGTATTACGTGATAACGTGTAACGTTATATAGTATTACGTTATAACGTGTAACGTCATATAGTATTAGCTTATAACGTGTAACGTTATATATTATTACGTTATAACGTGTAATGTTATATAGTATTACGTTATAACGTGTACCGTGATATAGTATTCCTTATAACGTGTAACGTTATATATTATTACGTTATAAAGCGTAACGTTATATATTATTACGTTATAACGTGTAACGTTATGTAGCGCTTCAGTATAACGTATAAAATTATGTGGTATTACGTTATAACGTGTAACGTTTTATTGTATTACGCTATAACGTGTAACGTTATATAGTAATACGTTTTAACGTGTAACGTTATATAGTATTACGTTATAGCGTGTAATGTTATATAGTATTACGTTATAACGTGTAACGTCATATAGTATTACGTTATAACGTGTAACGTTCTATATTATTACGTTATAACGTGTAATGTTATATAGTATTACGTTATAACGTGTAACGTTAAATATTATTACGTTGTAACGTGTAACGTTTTATAGTATTACGTTATAACGTGTAACGTTATATATTATTACGTAATAACGTGTAACGTTATGTAGCACATCAGTGTAACGTATAACACTATGTAGTATTACGTTATAATGTGTGACATTATAAAGTATTACGTTATAACGTGTAACGTTTTATTGTATTACGTTATAACGTGTAACGTTATATATTATTACGTTGTAACGTGTAACGTTATGTAGCTCATCAGTATAACGTATAACACTATGTAGTATTACGTTATAATGTGTGACATTATAAAGTATTACGTTATAACGTGTGACATTATAAAGTATTACGTTATAACGTGTAACGTTATATAGTATTACGTTATAACGTGTAACGTTATATAGTATTACGTTACAACGTGTAACGTTATATAGTATTACGTTATAACGTGTAACGTCATATAGTATTACGTTGTAACGTGTAACGATATAAAGTATTACGTTATAACGTGTAACGTTATATAGTATTACGTTATAACGTGTAGCGTTCTATAGTATTACGTTATACCGCGTAACGTTATATATTATTACGTTATAACGTGTAACGTTATGTGGCATATCAGTATAACGTATAAAATTATGTGGTATTACGTTATAACGTGTAACGTTTTATTGTATTACGTTATAACGTGTAACGTTATATAGTATTACGTTATAACGTGTAACGTTGTATAGTATTACGATATAACGTGTAACGTCATATAGTATTACGTTATAACGTGTAACGTTATATATTATTACGTTATAAAGTGTATCGTTATGTGGCACATCAGTATAACGTATAACACTATGTAGCATTACGTTATAATGTGTGACATTATAAAGTATTACGTTATAACGTGTAACGTTATATAGCATTACGTTATAACGTGTAACGTTATATAGCATTACGTTATAACGTGTAACGTTATATAGTACTACGTTATAACGTGTAACGTTATATAGTATTACGTTGTAACGTGTAACGATATAAAGTATTACGTTATAACGTGTAACGTTATATAGTATTACGTTATAATGTGTAACGTTCTATAGTATTACGTTATAACGCGTAACGTTATATATTATTACGTTATAACGTGTAACGTTATGTAGCACATCAGTATAACGTATAAAATTATGTGGTATTACGTTATAACGTGTAACGTTTTATTGTATTACGTTATAACGTGTAACGTTTTATTGTATTACGTTATAACGTGTAACGTTATATAGTATTACGTTATAACGTGTAACGTTATATAGTGTTACGTTATAACGTGTAGCGTTCTATAGTATTACGTTTTAACGTGTAACGTTTTATAGTATTACGTTATAACGTGTAACGGTATATATTATTACGTTATAACGTGAAACGTTATGTAGCACATCAGTGTAACGTATAACACTATGTAGCATTACGTTATAATGTGTGACATTATAAAGTATTACGTTATAACGTGTAACGTTATATAGTATTACGTTATAACGTGTAGCGTTCTATAGTATTACGTTATAACGCGTAACGTTAGGTAGCACATCAGTCTAACGTATAACACTATGTAGCATTACGTTATAATGTGTGACATTATAAAGTATTACGTTATAACGTGTAACGTTATATAGTATTACGTTATAACGTGTAGCGTTCTATAGTATTACGTTATAACGCGTAACGTTATATATTAATACGTTATAACGTGTAACGTTATGTAGCACATCAGTCTAACGTATAACACTGTGTAGTACTACGTTATAATGTGTAACGTTATACAGTATTACGTTATAACGTGTAACGTTTTATTGTATTACGTTATAACGTGTAACGTTATATAGTATTACGTTATAACGTGTAGCGTTCTATAGTATTACGTTATAACGTGTAACGTTACGTAGCACATCAGTATAACGTATAACACTATGTAGCATTACGTTCTAACGTGTAACGTTTTATTGTATTACGTTATAACGTGTAACGTTATATAGTATTACGTTATAACGTGTAACGTTATATAATAAGACGTTATAACGCGTAACGTTATATATTATTACGTTATAACGTGTAACGTTATGTAGCATATCAGTATAACGTATAACACTATGTAGCATTACGTTCTAACATGTAACGTTTTATTGTATTACGTTATAACGTGTAACGTTATATAGTATTACGTTATAACGTTTAACGTTATGTAGTATTACGTTATAACGTGTAGCGTTCTATAGTATTACGTTATAACGCGTAACGTTATATATTATTACGTTATAACGTGTAACGTTACGTAGCACATCAGTATAACGTATAAAATTATGTGGTATTACGTTATAACGTGTAACGTTTTATTGTATTACGTGATAACGTGTAACGTTATATAGTATTACGTTATAACGTGTAACGTCATATAGTATTACGTTATAACGTGTAACGTTATATATTATTACGTTATAACGTGTAATGTTATATAGTATTACGTTATAACGTGTACCGTGATATAGTATTACGTTATAACGTGTAACGTTATATATTATTACGTTATGAAGCGTAACGTTATATATTATTACGTTATAACGTGTAACGTTATGTAGCGCTTCAGTATAACGTATAAAATTATGTGGTATTACGTTATAACGTGTAACGTTTTATTGTATTACGCTATAACGTGTAACGTTATATAGTATTACGTTTTAACGTGTAACGTTAAATATTATTACGTTATAACGTGTAACGTTTTATAGTATTACGTTATAACGTGTAACGTTATATATTATTACGTTATAACGTGTAACGTTACGTAGCACATCAGTATAACGTATAACACTATGTAGCATTACGTTCTAACGGGTAACGTTTTATTGTATTACGTTATAACGTGTAACGTTATATAGTATTACGTTATAACGTGTAACGTCATATAGTATTACGTTATAACGTGTAACGTTATATATTATTACGTTATAACGTGTAATGTTATATAGTATTACGTTATAACGTGTACCGTGATATAGTATTACGTTATAACGTGTAACGTTGTATATTATTACGTTATAAAGCGTAACGTTATATATTATTACGTTATAACGTGTAACGTTATGTAGCGCTTCAGTATAACGTATAAAATTATGTGGTATTACGTTATAACGTGTAACGTTTTATTGTATTACGCTATAACGTGTAACGTTATATAGTATTACGTTTTAACGTGTAACGTTATATAGTATTACGTTATAGCGTGTAATGTTATATAGTATTACGTTATAACGTGTAACGTCATATAGTATTACGTTATAACGTGTAACGTTCTATATTATTACGTTATAACGTGTAATGTTATATAGTATTACGTTATAACGTGTAACGTTAAATATTATTACGTTATAACGTGTAACGTTTTATAGTATTACGTTATAACGTGTAACGTTAAATATTATTACGTTATAACGTGTAACGTTATATAGTATTACGTTATAGCGTGTAATGTTATATAGTATTACGTTATAACGTGTAACGTCATATAGTATTACGTTATAACGTGTAACGTTCTATATTATTACGTTATAACGTGTAATGTTATATAGTATTACGTTATAACGTGTAACGTTATATATTATTACGTTATAAAGCGTAACGTTATATATTATTACGTTATAACGTGTAACGTTATGTAGCGCTTCAGTATAACGTATAAAATTATGTGGTATTACGTTATAACGTGTAACGTTTTATTGTATTACGCTATAACGTGTAACGTTATATAGTATTACGTTTTAACGTGTAACGTTATATAGTATTACGTTATAGCGTGTAATGTTATATAGTATTACGATATAACGTGTAACGTTTTATTGTATTACGTTATAACGTGTAACGTTATATAGTATTACGTTATAACGTGTAGCGTTCTATAGTATTACGTTATAACACGTAACGTTAGGTAGCACATCAGTCTAACGTATAACACTATGTAGTATTACGTTATAATGTGTGACATTATAAAGTATTACGTTATAATGTGTAACGTTATATAGTATTACGTTATAACGTGTAACGTTATATATTATTACGTTATAACGTGTAATGTTATATAGTATTACGTTATAACGCGTAACGTTATATATTATTACGTTATAACGTGTAACGTTACGTAGCACATTAGTATAACGTATAACACTATGTAGCATTACGTTCTAACGTGTAACGTTTTATTGTATTACGTTATAACGTGTAACGTTATATAGTATTACGTTATAACGTGTAACGTTATATAATAATACGTTATAACGCGTAACGTTATATATTATTACGTTATAACGTGTAACGTTATGTAGCATATCAGTATAACGTATAACACTATGTAGCATTACGTTCTAACATGTAACGTTTTATTGTATTACGTTATAACGTGTAACGTTATATAGTATTACGTTATAACGTTTAACGTTATGTAGTATTACGTTATAACGTGTAGCGTTCTATAGTATTACGTTATAACGCGTAACGTTATATATTATTACGTTATAACGTGTAACGTTACGTAGCACATCAGTATAACGTATAAAATTATGTGGTATTACCTTATAACGTGTAACGTTTTATTGTATTACGTGATAACGTGTAACGTTATATAGTATTACGTTATAACGTGTAACGTCATATAGTATTAGCTTATAACGTGTAACGTTATATATTATTACGTTATAACGTGTAATGTTATATAGTATTACGTTATAACGTGTACCGTGATATAGTATTCCTTATAACGTGTAACGTTATATATTATTACGTTATAAAGCGTAACGTTATATATTATTACGTTATAACGTGTAACGTTATGTAGCGCTTCAGTATAACGTATAAAATTATGTGGTATTACGTTATAACGTGTAACGTTTTATTGTATTACGCTATAACGTGTAACGTTATATAGTATTACGTTTTAACGTGTAACGTTATATAGTATTACGTTATAGCGTGTAATGTTATATAGTATTACGTTATAACGTGTAACGTCATATAGTATTACGTTATAACGTGTAACGTTCTATATTATTACGTTATAACGTGTAATGTTATATAGTATTACGTTCTAACATGTAACGTTTTATTGTATTACGTTATAACGTGTAACGTTATATAGTATTACGTTATAACGTTTAACGTTATGTAGTATTACGTTATAACGTGTAGCGTTCTATAGTATTACGTTATAACGCGTAACGTTATATATTATTACGTTATAACGTGTAACGTTACGTAGCACATCAGTATAACGTATAAAATTATGTGGTATTACCTTATAACGTGTAACGTTTTATTGTATTACGTGATAACGTGTAACGTTATATAGTATTACGTTATAACGTGTAACGTCATATAGTATTAGCTTATAACGTGTAACGTTATATATTATTACGTTATAACGTGTAATGTTATATAGTATTACGTTATAACGTGTACCGTGATATAGTATTCCTTATAACGTGTAACGTTATATATTATTACGTTATAAAGCGTAACGTTATATATTATTACGTTATAACGTGTAACGTTATGTAGCGCTTCAGTATAACGTATAAAATTATGTGGTATTACGTTATAACGTGTAACGTTTTATTGTATTACGCTATAACGTGTAACGTTATATAGTAATACGTTTTAACGTGTAACGTTATATAGTATTACGTTATAGCGTGTAATGTTATATAGTATTACGTTATAACGTGTAACGTCATATAGTATTACGTTATAACGTGTAACGTTCTATATTATTACGTTATAACGTGTAATGTTATATAGTATTACGTTATAACGTGTAACGTTAAATATTATTACGTTGTAACGTGTAACGTTTTATAGTATTACGTTATAACGTGTAACGTTATATATTATTACGTAATAACGTGTAACGTTATGTAGCACATCAGTGTAACGTATAACACTATGTAGTATTACGTTATAATGTGTGACATTATAAAGTATTACGTTATAACGTGTAACGTTTTATTGTATTACGTTATAACGTGTAACGTTATATATTATTACGTTGTAACGTGTAACGTTATGTAGCTCATCAGTATAACGTATAACACTATGTAGTATTACGTTATAATGTGTGACATTATAAAGTATTACGTTATAACGTGTGACATTATAAAGTATTACGTTATAACGTGTAACGTTATATAGTATTACGTTATAACGTGTAACGTTATATAGTATTACGTTACAACGTGTAACGTTATATAGTATTACGTTATAACGTGTAACGTCATATAGTATTACGTTGTAACGTGTAACGATATAAAGTATTACGTTATAACGTGTAACGTTATATAGTATTACGTTATAACGTGTAGCGTTCTATAGTATTACGTTATACCGCGTAACGTTATATATTATTACGTTATAACGTGTAACGTTATGTGGCACATCAGTATAACGTATAAAATTATGTGGTATTACGTTATAACGTGTAACGTTTTATTGTATTACGTTATAACGTGTAACGTTATATAGTATTACGTTATAACGTGTAACGTTGTATAGTATTACGATATAACGTGTAACGTCATATAGTATTACGTTATAACGTGTAACGTTATATATTATTACGTTATAAAGTGTATCGTTATGTGGCACATCAGTATAACGTATAACACTATGTAGCATTACGTTATAATGTGTGACATTATAAAGTATTACGTTATAACGTGTAACGTTATATAGCATTACGTTATAACGTGTAACGTTATATAGCATTACGTTATAACGTGTAACGTTATATAGTACTACGTTATAACGTGTAACGTTATATAGTATTACGTTGTAACGTGTAACGATATAAAGTATTACGTTATAACGTGTAACGTTATATAGTATTACGTTATAATGTGTAACGTTCTATAGTATTACGTTATAACGCGTAACGTTATATATTATTACGTTATAACGTGTAACGTTATGTAGCACATCAGTATAACGTATAAAATTATGTGGTATTACGTTATAACGTGTAACGTTTTATTGTATTACGTTATAACGTGTAACGTTTTATTGTATTACGTTATAACGTGTAACGTTATATAGTATTACGTTATAACGTGTAACGTTATATAGTATTACGTTATAACGTGTAGCGTTCTATAGTATTACGTTATAACGCGTAACGTTATATATTAATACGTTATAACGTGTAACGTTATGTAGCACATCAGTCTAACGTATAACACTGTGTAGTATTACGTTATAACGTGTAACGTTATATATTATTACGTTATAACGTGTAATGTTATATAGTATTACGTTATAACGCGTAACGTTATATATTATTACGTTATAACGTGTAACGTTACGTAGCACATCAGTATAACGTATAAAATTATGTGGTATTACGTTATAACGTGTAACGTTTTATTGTATTACGATATAACGTGTAACGTTATATAGTATTACGTTATAACGTGTAACGTTATATAGCATTACGTTATAACGTGTAACGTTATATAGTACTACGTTATAACGTGTAACGTTATATAGTACTACGTTATAACGTGTAACGTTATATATTAATACGTTATAACGTGTAACGTTATGTAGCACATCAGTCTAACGTATAACACTGTGTAGTATTACGTTATAATGTGTAACGTTATACAGTATTACGATATAATGTGTAACGTCATATAGTATTACGTTATAACGTGTAACGTTATATATTATTACGTTATAAAGTGTATCGTTATGTAGCACATCAGTATAAGGTATAACACTATGTAGCATTACGTTATAATGTGTGACATTATAAAGTATTACGTTATAACGTGTAACGTTTTATTGTATTACGATATAACGTGTAACGTTATATAGTATTACGTTATAACGTGTAACGTTATATAGCATTACGTTATAACGTGTAACGTTATATAGTACTACGTTATAACGTGTAACGTTATATAGTACTACGTTATAACGTGTAACGTTATATATTAATACGTTATAACGTGTAACGTTATGTAGCACATCAGTCTAACGTATAACACTGTGTAGTATTACGTTATAATGTGTAACGTTATACAGTATTACGATATAATGTGTAACGTCATATAGTATTACGTTATAACGTGTAACGTTATATATTATTACGTTATAAAGTGTATCGTTATGTAGCACATCAGTATAAGGTATAACACTATGTAGCATTACGTTATAATGTGTGACATTATAAAGTATTACGTTATAACGTGTAACGTTATATAGCATTACGTTATAACGTGTAACGTTATATAGTACTACGTTATAACGTGTAACGTTATATAGTACTACGTTATAACGTGTAACGTTATATAGTACTACGTTATAACGTGTAACGTTATATAGTATTACGTTGTAACGTGTAACGATATAAAGTATTACGTTATAACGTGTAACGTTATATAGTATTACGTTATAATGTGTAACGTTCTATAGTATTACGTTATAACGCGTAACGTTATATATTATTACGTTATAACGTGTAACGTTATGTAGCACATCAGTATAACGTATAAAATTATGTGGTATTACGTTATAACGTGTAACGTTTTATTGTATTACGTTATAACGTGTAACGTTATATAGTATTGCGTTATAACGTGTAACGTCATATAGTATTACGTTATAACGTGTAACGTTATATATTATTACGTTATAAAGTGTATCGTTATGTAGCACATCAGTATAACGTATAACACTATGTAGCATTACGTTATAATGTGTGACATTATAAAGTATTACGTTATAACGTGTAACGTTATATAGCATTACGTTATAACGTGTAACGTTATATAGTACTACGTTATAACGTGTAACGTTATATAGTACTACGTTATAACGTGTAACGTTATATAGTATTACGTTGTAACGTGTAACGATATAAAGTATTACGTTATAACGTGTAACGTTATATAGTATTACGTTATAATGTGTAACGTTCTATAGCATTACGTTATAACGCGTAACGTTATATATTATTACGTTATAACGTATAACGTTATGTAGCACATCAGTATAACGTATAAAATTATGTGGTATTACGTTATAACGTGTAACGTTTTATTGTATTACGTTATAACGTGTAACGTTATATAGTATTACGTTATAACGTGTAACGTTATATAGTATTACGTTATAACGTGTAGCGTTCTATAGTATTACGTTATAACGCGTAACGTTATATATTAATACGTTATAACGTGTAACGTTATGTAGCACATCAGTCTAACGTATAACACTGTGTAGTATTACGTTATAATGTGTAACGTTATACAGTATTACGTTACAACGTGTAACGTTTTATTGTATTACGTTATAACGTGTAGCGTTCTATAGTATTACGTTATAACGCGTAACGTTAGGTAGCACATCAGTCTAACGTATAACACTATGTAGTATTACGTTATAATGTGTGACATTATAAAGTATTACGTTATAATGTGTAACGTTATATAGTATTACGTTATAACGTGTAATGTTATATAGTATTACGTTATAACGTGTAACGCCATATAGTATTACGTTATAACGTGTAACGTTATATAGTATTACGTTATAACGTGTAACGTTATATAGTATTACGTTATAACGTGTAACGTCATATAGTATTACGTTATAACGTGTAACGTTATATATTATTACGTTATAACGTGTATCGTTATGTAGCACATCAGTATAACGTATAACACTATGTAGCATTACGTTATAATGTGTGACATTATAAAGTATTACGTTATAACGTGTATCGTTATATAGTACTACGTTATAACGTGTAACGTTATATAGTATTACGTTGTAACGTGTAACGATATAAAGTATTACGTTATAACGTGTAACGTTATATAGTATTACGTTATAACGTGTAACGTTATATAGTATTACGTAATAACGTGTAGCGTTCTATAGTATTACGTTATAACGCGTAACGTTATATATTATTACCTTATAACGTGTAACGTTATATAGCACATAAGTATAACGTATAAAATTATGTGGTATTACGTTATAACGTGTAACGTTTTATTGTATTACGTTATAACGTGTAACGTTATATAGTATTACGGTATAACGTGTAACGTTATATGGTATTACGTTATAACGTGTAATGTTATATAGTATTACGTTATAACGTGTAACGTTATATATTATCACGTCATAACGTGTAACGTTATATAGTATTACGTTGTAACGTGTAACGATATAAAGTATTACGTTATAACGTGTAACGTTATATAGTATTACGTTATAACGTGTAGCGTTCTATAGTATTACGTTATAACGCGTAACGTTATATATTATTACGTTATAACGTGTAACGTTATGTGGCACATCAGTATAACGTATAAAATTATGTGGTATTACGTTATAACGTGTAACGTTTTATTGTATTACGTTATAACGTGTAACGTTATATAGTATTACGTTATAACGTGTAACGTTATATAGTATTACGTTATAACGTGTAACGTTATATAGTATTATGTTATAACGTGTAACGTCATATAGTATTACGTTATAACGTGTAACGTTATATATTATTACGTTATAACGTGTATCGTTATGTAGCATATCAGTATAACGTATAACACTATGTAGCATTACGTTATAATGTGTTACATTATAAAGTATTACGTTATAACGTGTATCGTTATATAGTACTACGTTATAACGTGTAACGTTATATAGTATTACGTTGTAACGTGTAACGATATAAAGTATTACGTTATAACGTGTAACGTTATATAGTATTACGTTATAACGTGTAACGTTATATAGTATTACGTAATAACGTGTAGCGTTCTATAGTATTACGTTATAACGCGTAACGTTATATATTATTACCTTATAACGTGTAACGTTATGTAGCACATAAGTATAACGTATAAAATTATGTGGTATTACGTTATAACGTGTAACGTTTTATTGTATTACGTTATAACGCGTAACGTTATATAGTATTACGTTATAACGTGTAACGTTATATGGTATAACGTTATAACGTGTAATGTTATATAGTATTACGTTATAACGTGTAACGTCATATAGTATTACGTTATAACGTGTAACGTTAAATATTATTACGTTATAACGTGTAATGTTATATAGTATTACGTTATAACGTGTAACGTGATATAGTATTACGTTATAACGTGTAATGTTATATAGTATTACGTTATAACGTGTAACGTCATATAGTATTACGTTATAACGTGTAACGTTATATATTATTACGTTATAACGTGTAATGTTATATAGTATTACGTTATAACGTGTAACGTCATATAGTATTACGTTATAACGTGTAACGTTATATATTATCACGTTATAACGTGTAACGTTATATAGTATTACGTTGTAACGTGTAACGATATAAAGTATTACGTTATAACGTGTAACGTTATATAGTATTACGTTATAACGTGTAGCGTTCTATAGTATTACGTTATACCGCGTAATGTTATATAGTATTACGTTATAACGTGTAACGTGATATAGTATTACGTTATAACGTGTAATGTTATATAGTATTACGTTATAACGTGTAACGTCATATAGTATTACGTTATAACGTGTAACGTTATATATTATTACGTTATAACGTGTAATGTTATATAGTATTACGTTATAACGTGTAACGTCATATAGTATTACGTTATAACGTGTAACGTTATATATTATCACGTTATAACGTGTAACGTTATATAGTATTACGTTGTAACGTGTAACGATATAAAGTATTACGTTATAACGTGTAACGTTATATAGTATTACGTTATAACGTGTAGCGTTCTATAGTATTACGTTATACCGCGTAACGTTATATATTATTACGTTATAACGTGTAACGTTATGTGGCACATCAGTATAACGTATAAAATTATGTGGTATTACGTTATAACGTGTAACGTTTTATTGTATTACGTTATAACGTGTAACGTTATATAGTATTACGTTATAACGTGTAACGTTGTATAGTATTACGTTATAACGTGTAACGTCATATAGTATTACGTTATAACGTGTAACGTTATATATTATTACGTTATAAAGTGTATCGTTATGTAGCACATCAGTATAACGTGTAACACTATGTAGCATTACGTTATAATGTGTAACGTTATATAGTATTATGTTATAACGTGTAACGTCATATAGTATTACGTTATAACGTGTAACGTTATATATTATTACGTTATAACGTGTATCGTTATGTAGCATATCAGTATAACGTATAACACTATGTAGCATTACGTTATAATGTGTTACATTATAAAGTATTACGTTATAACGTGTATCGTTATATAGTACTACGTTATAACGTGTAACGTTATATAGTATTACGTTGTAACGTGTAACGATATAAAGTATTACGTTATAACGTGTAACGTTATATAGTATTACGTTATAACGTGTAACGTTATATAGTATTACGTAATAACGTGTAGCGTTCTATAGTATTACGTTATAACGCGTAACGTTATATATTATTACCTTATAACGTGTAACGTTATGTAGCACATAAGTATAACGTATAAAATTATGTGGTATTACGTTATAACGTGTAACGTTTTATTGTATTACGTTATAACGTGTAACGTTATATAGTATTACGTTATAACGTGTAACGTTATATGGTATAACGTTATAACGTGTAATGTTATATAGTATTACGTTATAACGTGTAACGTCATATAGTATTACGTTATAACGTGTAACGTTAAATATTATTACGTTATAACGTGTAATGTTATATAGTATTACGTTATAACGTGTAACGTGATATAGTATTACGTTATAACGCGTAATGTTATATAGTATTACGTTATAACGTGTAACGTCATATAGTATTACGTTATAACGTGTAACGTTATATATTATTACGTTATAACGTGTAATGTTATATAGTATTACGTTATAACGTGTAACGTCATATAGTATTACGTTATAAAGTGTAACGTTATATATTATCACGTTATAACGTGTAACGTTATATAGTATTACGTTGTAACGTGTAACGATATAAAGTATTACGTTATAACGTGTAACGTTATATAGTATTACGTTGTAACGTGTAACGATATAAAGTATTACGTTATAACGTGTAACGTTATATAGTATTACGTTATAACGTGTAGCGTTCTATAGTATTACGTTATACCGCGTAACGTTATATATTATTACGTTATAACGTGTAACGTTATGTGGCACATCAGTATAACGTATAAAATTATGTGGTATTACGTTATAACGTGTAACGTTTTATTGTATTACGTTATAACGTGTAACGTTATATAGTATTACGTTATAACGTGTAACGTTGTATAGTATTACGTTATAACGTGTAACGTCATATAGTATTACGTTATAACGTGTAACGTTATATATTATTACGTTATAAAGTGTATCGTTATGTAGCACATCAGTATAACGTGTAACACTATGTAGCATTACGTTATAATGTGTGACATTATAAAGTATTACGTTATAACGTGTAACGTTATATAGCATTACGTTATAACGTGTAACGTTATATAGTACTACGTTATAACGTGTAACGTTATATAGTACTACGTTATAACGTGTAACGTTATATAGTATTACGTTGTAACGTGTAACGATATAAAGTATTACGTTATAACGTGTAACGTTATATAGTATTACGTTATAATGTGTAACGTTCTATTGTATTACGTTATAACGCGTAACGTTATATATTATTACGTTATATCGTGTAACGTTATGTAGCACATCAGTATAACGTATAAAATTATGTGGTATTACGTTATAACGTGTAACGTTTTATTGTATTACGTTATAACGTGTAACGTTATATAGTATTACGTTATAACGTGTAACGTTATATAGTATTACGTTATAACCTGTAACGTTATATAGTATTACGTTATAACGTGTAACGTCATATAGTATTACGTTATAATTTGTAACGTTATATATTATTACGTTATAAAGTGTATCGTTATGTAGCACATCAGTCTAACGTATAACACTGTGTAGTATTACGTTATAATGTGTAACGTTATATAGTATTACGTTATAACGTGTAACGTTTTATTGTATTACGTTATAACGTGTAACGTTATATAGTATTACGTTATAACGTGTAGCGTTCTATAGTATTACGTTATAACGCGTAACGTTAGGTAGCACATGAGTCTAGCGTATAACACTATGTAGCATTACGTTATAATGTGTGTCATTATAAAGTATTACGTTATAACGTGTAACGTTATATAGTATTACGTTATAACGTGTAGCGTTCTATAGTATTACGTTATAACGCGTAACGTTATATATTAATACGTTATAACGTGTAACGTTATGTAGCACATCAGTCTAACGTATAACACTGTGTAGTATTACGTTATAATGTGTAACGTTATACAGTATTACGTTATAACGTGTAATGTTTTATTGTATTACGTTATAACGTGTAACGTTATATAGTATTACGTTATAACGTGTAGCGTTCTATAGTATTACGTTATAACGCGTAACGTTAGGTAGCACATCAGTCTAACGTATAACACTATGTAGTATTACGTTATAATGTGTGACATTATAAAGTATTACGTTATAATGTGTAACGTTATATAGTATTACGTCATAACGTGTAACGTTATATATTATTACGTTATAACGTGTAATGTTATATAGTATTACGTTATAACGCGTAACGTTATATATTATTACGTTATAACGTGTAACGTTACGTAGCACATCAGTATAACGTATAACACTATGTAGCATTACGTTCTAACGTGTAACGTTTTATTGTTTTACGTTATAACGTGTAACGTTATATAGTATTACGTTATAACGTGTAACGTTATATAATAATACGTTATAACGCGTAACGTTATATATTATTACGTTATAACGTGTAACGTTATGTAGCATATCAGTATAACGTATAAAATTATGTGGTATTACGTTATAACGTGTAACGTTTTATTGTATTACGATATAACGTGTAACGTTATATAGTATTACGTTATAACGTGTAACGTTATATAGTATTACGTTATAACGTGTAATGTTATATAGTATTACGTTATAACGTGTAACGTCATATAGTATTACGTTATAACGTGTAACGTTATATATTATTACGTTATAACGTGTAACGTTTTATTGTATTACGTTATAACGTGTAACGTTATATAGTATTACGTTATAACGTGTAGCGTTCTATAGTATTACGTTATAACGCGTAACGTTAGGTAGCACATCAGTCTAACGTATAACACTATGTAGCATTACGTTATAATGTGTGACATTATAAAGTATTACGTTATAACGTGTAACGTTATATATTATTACGTTATAACGTGTAACGTTATGTAGCATATCAGTATAACGTATAAAATTATGTGGTATTACGTTATAACGTGTAACGTTTTATTGTATTACGATATAACGTGTAACGTTATATAGTATTACGTTATAACGTGTAATGTTATATAGTATTACGTTATAACGTGTAACGTCATATAGTATTACGTTATAACGTGTAACGTTATGTAGTATTACGTTATAACGTGTAGCGTTCTATGGTATTACGTTATAACGCGTAACGTTATATATTATTACGTTATAACGTGTAACGTTACGTAGCACATCAGTATAACGTATAAAATTATGTGGTATTACGTTATAACGTGTAACGTTTTATTGTATTACGTGATAACGTGTAACGTTATATAGTATTACGTTATAACGTGTAACGTCATATAGTATTACGTTATAACGTGTAACGTTATATATTATTACGTTATAACGTGTAATGTTATATAGTATTACGTTATAACGTGTACCGTGATATAGTATTACGTTATAACGTGTAACGTTATATATTATTACGTTATAAAGCGTAACGTTGTATATTATTACGTTATAACGTGTAACGTTATGTAGCGCATCAGTATAACGTATAAAATTATGTGGTATTACGTTATAACGTGTAACGTTTTATTGTATTACGATATAACGTGTAACGTTATATAGTATTACGTTATAACGTGTAACGTTATATAGTATTACGTTATAACGTGTAGCGTTCTATAGTATTACGTTATAACGCGTAACGTTAGGTAGCACATCAGTCTAACGTATAACACTATGTAGTATTACGTTATAATGTGTGACATTATAAAGTATTACGTTATAATGTGTAACGTTATATAGTATTACGTTATAACGTGTAACGTTATATATTATTACGTTATAACGTGTAATGTTATATAGTATTACGTTATAACGCGTAACGTTATATATTATTACGTTATAACGTGTAACGTTACGTAGCACATCAGTATAACGTATAACACTATGTAGCATTACGTTCTAACGTGTAACGTTTTATTGTATTACGTTATAACGTGTAACGTTATATAGTATTACGTTATAACGTGTAACGTTATATAATAATACGTTATAACGCGTAACGTTATATATTATTACGTTATAACGTGTAACGTTATGTAGCATATCAGTATAACGTATAAAATTATGTGGTATTACGTTATAACGTGTAACGTTATGTAGCATATCAGTATAACGTATAAAATTATGTGGTATTACGTTATAACGTGTAACGTTTTATTGTATTACGTTATAACGTGTAGCGTTCTATAGTATTACGTTATAACGCGTAACGTTATATAGTATTACGTTATAACGTTTAACGTTATGTAGTATTACGTTATAACGTGTAGCGTTCTATGGTATTACGTTATAACGCGTAACGTTATATATTATTACGTTATAACGTGTAACGTTACGTAGCACATCAGTATAACGTATAAAATTATGTGGTATTACGTTATAACGTGTAACGCTTTCTTGTATTACGTGATAACGTGTAACGTTATATAGTATTACGTTATAACGTGTAGTGTTATATAGTATTACGTTATAACGCGTAACGTTATATATTATTACGTTATAACGTGTAACGTTACGTAGCACATCAGTATAACGTATAAAATTATGTGGTATTACGTTATAACGTGTAACGTTTTATTGTATTACGTGATAACGTGTAACGTTATATAGTATTACGTTATAACGTGTAACGTTATATAGTATTACGTTATAACGTGTAATGTTATATAGTATTACGTTATAACGTGTAACGTCATATAGTATTACGTTATAACGTGTAACGTTATATATTATTACGTTATAACGTGTAATGTTATATAGTATTACGTTATAACGCGTAACGTTATATATTATTACGTTATAACGTGTAACGTTACGTAGCACATCAGTATAACGTATAACACTATGTAGCATTACGTTCTAACATGTAACGTTTTATTGTATTACGTTATAACGTGTAACGTTATATAGTATTACGTTATAACGTTTAACGTTATGTAGTATTACGTTATAACGTGTAGCGTTCTATAGTATTACGTTATAACGCGTAACGTTATATTGTATTACGTTATAACGTGTAACGTTATATAGTATTACGTTATAACGTGTAGCGTTCTATAGTATTACGTTATAACGCGTAACGTTAGGTATCACATCAGTCTAACGTATAACACTGTGTAGTATTACGTTATAATGTGTAACGTTATATAGTATTACGTTATAACGTGTAACGTTTTATTGTATTACGTTATAACGTGTAACGTTATATAGTATTACGTTATAACGTGTAGCGTTCTATAGTATTACGTTATAACGCGTAACGTTAGGTAGCACATCAGTCTAACGTATAACACTATGTAGCATTACGTTATAATGTGTGACATTATAAAGTATTACGTTATAACGTGTAACGTTATATAGTATTACGTTATAACGTGTAGCGTTCTATAGTATTACGTTATAACGCGTAACGTTATATATTAATACGTTATAACGTGTAACGTTATGTAGCACATCAGTCTAACGTATAACATTGTGTAGTATTACGTTATAATGTGTAACGTTATACAGTATTTCGTTATAACGTGTAACGTTTTATTGTATTACGTTATAACGTGTAACGTTATATAGTATTACGTTATAACGTGTAGCGTTCTATAGTATTACGTTATAACGCGTAACGTTAGGTAGCACATCAGTCTAACGTATAACACTATGTAGTATTACGTTATAATGTGTGACATTTTAAAGTATTACGTTATAATGTGTAACGTTATATAGTATTACGTTATAACGTGTAACGTTATATATTATTACGTTATAACGTGTAATGTTATATAGTATTACGTTATAACGCGTAACGTTATATATTATTACGTTATAACGTGTAACGTTACGTAGCACATCAGTATAACGTATGACACTATGTAGCATTACGTTCTAACGTGTAACGTTTTATTGTATTACGTTATAACGTGTAACGTTATATAGTATTACGTTATAACGTGTAGCGTTCTATAGTATTACGTTATAACGCGTAACGTTAGGTAGCACATCAGTCTAACGTATAACACTATGTAGCATTACGTTATAATGTGTGACATTATAAAGTATTACGTTATAACGTGTAACGTTATATAGTATTACGTTATAACGTGTAGCGTTCTATAGTATTACGTTATAACGCGTAACGTTATATATTAATACGTTATAACGTGTAACGTTATGTAGCACATCAGTCTAACGTATAACATTGTGTAGTATTACGTTATAATGTGTAACGTTATACAGTATTTCGTTATAACGTGTAACGTTTTATTGTATTACGTTATAACGTGTAACGTTATATAGTATTACGTTATAACGTGTAGCGTTCTATAGTATTACGTTATAACGCGTAACGTTAGGTAGCACATCAGTCTAACGTATAACACTATGTAGTATTACGTTATAATGTGTGACATTTTAAAGTATTACGTTATAATGTGTAACGTTATATAGTATTACGTTATAACGTGTAACGTTATATATTATTACGTTATAACGTGTAATGTTATATAGTATTACGTTATAACGCGTAACGTTATATATTATTACGTTATAACGTGTAACGTTACGTAGCACATCAGTATAACGTATGACACTATGTAGCATTACGTTCTAACGTGTAACGTTTTATTGTATTACGTTATAACGTGTAACGTTATATAGTATTACGTTATAACGTGTAACGTTATATAATAATACGTTATAACGCGTAACGTTATATATTATTACGTTATAACGTGTAACGTTATGTAGCATATCAGTATAACGTATAAAATTATGTGGTATTACGTTATAACGTGTAACGTTTTATTGTATTACGATATAACGTGTAACGTTATATAGTATTACGTTATAACGTGTAATGTTATATAGTATTACGTTATAACGTGTAGCGTTCTATGGTATTACGTTATAACGCGTAACGTTATATATTATTACGTTATAACGTGTAACGTTACGTAGCACATCAGTATAACGTATAAAATTATGTGGTATAACGTTATAACGTGTAACGTTTTATTGTATTACGTGATAACGTGTAACGTTATATAGTATTACGTTATAACGTGTAACGTCATATAGTATTACGTTATAACGTGTAGCGTTCTATAGTATTACGTTATAACGCGTAACGTTATATTGTATTACGTTATAACGTGTAACGTTATATAGTATTACGTTATAACGTGTAGCGTTCTATAGTATTACGTTATAACGCGTAACGTTAGGTATCACATCAGTCTAACGTATAACACTGTGTAGTATTACGTTATAATGTGTAACGTTATATAGTATTACGTTATAACGTGTAACGTTTTATTGTATTACGTTATAACGTGTAACGTTATATAGTATTACGTTATAACGTGTAGCGTTCTATAGTATTACGTTATAACGCGTAACGTTAGGTAGCACATCAGTCTAACGTATAACACTATGTAGCATTACGTTATAATGTGTGACATTATAAAGTATTACGTTATAACGTGTAACGTTATATAGTATTACGTTATAACGTGTAGCGTTCTATAGTATTACGTTATAGCGCGTAACGTTATATATTAATACGTTATAACGTGTAACGTTATGTAGCACATCAGTCTAACGTATAACACTGTGTAGTATTACGTTATAATGTGTAACGTTATACAGTATTACGTTATAACGTGTAACGTTTTATTGTATTACGTTATAACGTGTAACGTTATATAGTATTACGTTATAACGTGTAGCGTTCTATAGTATTACGTTATAACGCGTAACGTTAGGTAGCACATCAGTCTAACGTATAACACTATGTAGTATTACGTTATAATGTGTGACATTATAAAGTATTACGTTATAATGTGTAACGTTATATAGTATTACGTTATAACGTGTAACGTTATATATTATTACGTTATAACGTGTAACGTTATATAATAATACGTTATAACGCGTAACGTTATATATTATTACGTTATAACGTGTAACGTTATGTAGCATATCAGTATAACGTATAAAATTATGTGGTATTACGTTATAACGTGTAACGTTTTATTGTATTACGATATAACGTGTAACGTTATATAGTATTACGTTATAACGTGTAATGTTATATAGTATTACGTTATAACGTGTAACGTCATATAGTATTACGTTATAACGTGTAACGTTATATATTATTACGTTATAACGTGTAGTGTTATATAGTATTACGTTATAACGCGTAACGTTATATATTATTACGTTATAACGTGTAACGCTACGTAGCACATCAGTATAACGTATAACACTATGTAGCATTACGTTCTAACATGTAACGTTTTATTGTATTACGTTATAACGTGTAACGTTATATAGTATTACGTTATAACGTTTAACGTTATGTAGTATTACGTTATAACGTGTAGCGTTCTATGGTATTACGTTATAACGCGTAACGTTATATATTATTACGTTATAACGTGTAACGTTACGTAGCACATCAGTATAACGTATAAAATTATGTGGTATTACGTTATAACGTGTAACGCTCTATTGTATTACGTGATAACGTGTAACGTTATATAGTATTACGTTATAACGTGTAGTGTTATATAGTATTACGTTATAACGCGTAACGTTATATATTATTACGTTATAACGTGTAACGTTACGTAGCACATCAGTATAACGTATAAAATTATGTGGTATTACGTTATAACGTGTAACGTTTTATTGTATTACGTGATAACGTGTAACGTTATATAGTATTACGTTATAACGTGTAACGTTATATATTATTACGTTATAAAGCGTAACGTTGTATATTATTACGTTATAACGTGTAACGTTATGTAGCTCATCAGTATAACGTATAAAATTATGTAGTATTACGTTATAACGTGTAACGTTTTATTGTATTACGCTATAACGTGTCACGTTATATAGTATTACGTTTTAACGTGTAACGTTATATAGTATTACGTTATAGCGTGTAATGTTATATAGTATTACGTTATAACGTGTAACGTCATATAGTATTACGTTATAACGTGTAACGTTCTATATTATTCCGTTATAACGTGTAATGTTATATAGTATTACGTTATAACGTGTAACGTTAAATATTATTACGTTATAACGTGTAACGTTTTATAGTATTACGTTATAACGTGTAACGTTATATATTATTACGTTATAACGTGTAACGTTATGTAGCACATCAGTGTAACGTATAACACTATGTAGTATTACGTTATAATGTGTGACATTATAAAGTATTGCGTTATAACGTGTAACGTTTTATTGTATTACGTTATAACGTGTAACGTTATATATTATTACGTTATAAAGCGTAACGTTATATATTATTATGTTATAACGTGTAACGTTATATGGTATTACGTTATAACGTGTAATGTTATATAGTATTACGTTATAACGTGCAACGTCATATAGTATTACGTTATAACGTGTAACGTTATATATTATTACGTTATAAAGCGTAACGTTATATATTATTATGTTATAACGTGTAACGTTATATGGTATTACGTTATAACGTGTAATGTTATATAGTATTACGTTATAACGTGTAACGTTATATATTATTACGTTATAACGTGTATCGTTATGTAGCACATCAGTATAACGTATAACACTATGTAGCATTACGTTATAATGTGTGACATTATAAAGTATTACGTTATAACGTGTAACGTTATATAGTACTACGTTATAACGTGTAAGGTTATATAGTATTACGTTGTAACGTGTAACGATATAAAGGATTACGTTATAACGTGTAACGTTATGTGGCACATCAGTATAACGTATAAAATTATGTGGTATTACGTTATAACGTGTAACGTTTTATTGTATTACGTTATAACGTGTAACGTTATATAGTATTACGTTATAACGTGTAACGTTATATAGTATTACGTTATAACGTGTAACGTTATATAGTATTACGTTATAACGTGTAACGTTATATAGTATTACGTTATAACGTGTAACGTTATATAGTATTACGTTATAACGTGTAACGTCATATAGTATTACGTTATAACGTGTAACGTTATATATTATTACGTTATAACGTGTATCGTTATGTAGCACATCAGTATAACGTATAACACTACGTAGCATTACGTTATAATGTGTGACATTATAAAGTATTACGTTATAACGTGTAACGTTATATAGTACTACGTTATAACGTGTAACGTTATATAGTATTACGTTGTAACGTGTTACGATATAAAGGATTACGTTATAACGTGTAACGTTATATAGTATTACGTTATAACGTGTAACGTTATATAGTATTACGTTATAACGTGTAGCGTTCTATAGTATTACGTTATAACACGTAACGTTATATATTATTACGTTATAACGTGTAACGTTATGTAGCACATAAGTATAACGTATAAAATTATGTGGTATTACGTTATAACGTGTAACGTTTTATTGTATTACGTTATAACGTGTAACGTTATATAGTATTACGTTATAACGTGTAACGTTATATGGTATTACGTTATAACGTGTAATGTTATATAGTATTACGTTATAACGTGTAACGTCATATAGTATTACGTTATAACGTGTAACGTTAAATATTATTACGTTATAACGTGTAATGTTATATAGTATTACGTTATAACGTGTAACGTGATATAGTATTACGTTATAACGTGTAATGTTATATAGTATTACGTTATAACGTGTAACGTCATATAGTATTACGTTATAACGTGTAACGTTATATATTAGTACGTTATAACGTGTAATGTTATATAGTATTACGTTATAACGTGTAACGTCATATAGTATTACGTTATAACGTGTAACGTTATATATTATCACGTTATAACGTGTAACGTTATATAGTATTACGTTGTAACGTGTAACGATATAAAGTATTACGTTCTAACGTGTAACGTTCTATAGTATTACGTTATAACGTGTAGCGTTCTATAGTATTACGTTATACCGCGTAACGTTATATATTATTACGTTATAACGTGTAACGTTATGTGGCACATCAGTATAACGTATAAAATTATGTGGTATTACGTTATAACGTGTAACGTTTTATTGTATTACGTTATAACGTGTAACGTTATATAGTATTACGTTATAACGTGTAACGTTGTATAGTATTACGTTATAACGTGTAACGTCATATAGTATTACGTTATAACGTGTAACGTTATATATTATTACGTTATAAAGTGTATCGTTATGTAGCACATCAGTATAATGTGTAACACTATGTAGCATTACGTTATAATGTGTGACATTATAAAGTATTACGTTATAACGTGTAACGTTATATAGCATTACGTTATAACGTGTAACGTTATATAGTACTACGTTATAACGTGTAACGTTATATAGTACTACGTTATAACGTGTAACGTTATATAGTATTACGTTATAACGTGTAACGTTATATAGTACTACGTTATAACGTGTAAGGTTATATAGTATTACGTTGTAACGTGTAACGATATAAAGGATTACGTTATAACGTGTAACGTTATATAGTATTACGTTATAACGTGTAACGTTATATAGTATTACGTTATAACGTGTAGCGTTCTATAGTATTACGTTATAACACGTAACGTTATATAGTATTACGTTATAACGTGTAGCGTTCTATAGTATTACGTTATAACACGTAACGTTATATATTATTACGTTATAACGTGTAACGTTATGTGGCACATCAGTATAACGTATAAAATTATGTGGTATTACGTTATAACGTGTAACGTTTTATTGTATTACGTTATAACGTGTAACGTTATATAGTATTACGTTATAACGTGTAACGTTATATAGTATTACGTTATAACGTGTAACGTTATATAGTATTACGTTATAACGTGTAACGTTATATAGTATTACGTTATAACGTGTAACGTTATATAGTATTACGTTATAACGTGTAACGTCATATAGTATTACGTTATAACGTGTAACGTTATATATTATTACGTTATAACGTGTATCGTTATGTAGCACATCAGTATAACGTATAACACTATGTAGCATTACGTTATAATGTGTGACATTATAAAGTATTACGTTATAACGTGTAACGTTATATAGTACTACGTTATAACGTGTAACGTTATATAGTATTACGTTGTAACGTGTAACGATATAAAGGATTACGTTATAACGTGTAACGTTATATAGTATTACGTTATAACGTGTAACGTTATATAGTATTACGTTATAACGTGTAGCGTTCTATAGTATTACGTTATAACACGTAACGTTATATATTATTACGTTATAACGTGTAACGTTATGTAGCACATAAGTATAACGTATAAAATTATGTGGTATTACGTTATAACGTGTAACGTCATATAGTATTACGTTATAACGTGTAACGTTATATATTATCACGTTATAACGTGTAACGTTATATAGTATTACGTTGTAACGTGTAACGATATAAAGTATTACGTTCTAACGTGTAACGTTCTATAGTATTACGTTATACCGCGTAACGTTATATATTATTACGTTATAACGTGTAACGTTATGTGGCACATCAGTATAACGTATAAAATTATGTGGTATTACGTTATAACGTGTAACGTTGTATTGTATTACGTTATAACGTGTAACGTTATATAGTATTACGTTATAACGTGTAACGTTGTATAGTATTACGTTATAACGTGTAACGTCATATAGTATTACGTTATAACGTGTAACGTTATATATTATTACGTTATAAAGTGTATCGTTATGTAGCACATCAGTATAATGTGTAACACTATGTAGCATTACGTTATAATGTGTGACATTATAAAGTATTACGTTATAACGTGTAACGTTATATAGCATTACGTTATAACGTGTAACGTTATATAGTACTACGTTATAACGTGTAACGTTATATAGTACTACGTTATAACGTGTAACGTTATATAGTATTACGTTGTAACGTGTAACGATATAAAGTATTACGTTATAACGTGTAGCGTTATATAGTATTACGTTATAATGTGTAACGTTCTATAGTATTACGTTATAACGCGAAACGTTATATATTATTACGTTGTAACGTGTAACGTTATGTAGCACATCAGTATAACGTATAAAATTATGTGGTATTACGTTATAACGTGTAACGTTTTATTGTATTACGTTATAACGTGTAACGTTATATAGTATTACGTTATAACGTGTAACGTTGTATAGTATTACGTTATAACGTGTAACGTCATATAGTATTACGTTATAACGTGTAACGTTATGTAGCATATCAGTATAACGTATAAAATTATGTGGTATTACGTTATAACGTGTAACGTTTTATTGTATTACGATATAACGTGTAACGTTATATAGTATTACGTTATAACGTGTAATGTTATATAGTATTACGTTATAACGTGTAACGTCATATAGTATTACGTTATAACGTGTAACGTTATATATTATTACGTTATAACGTGTAGTGTTATATAGTATCACGTTATAACGTGTAACGTTATATATTATTACGTTATAACGTGTAACGCTACGTAGCACATCAGTATAACGTATAACACTATGTAGCATTACGTTCTAACATGTAACATTTTATTGTATTACGTTATAACGTGTAACGTTATATAGTATTACGTTATAACGTTTAACGTTATGTAGTATTACGTTATAACGTGTAGCGTTCTATGGTATTACGTTATAACGCGTAACGTTATATATTATTACGTTATAACGTGTAACGTTACGTAGCACATCAGTATAACGTATAAAATTATGTGGTATTACGTTATAACGTGTAACGCTCTATTGTATTACGTGATAACGTGTAACGTTATATAGTATTACGTTATAACGTGTAGTGTTATATAGTATTACGTTATAACGCGTAACGTTATATATTATTACGTTATAACGTGTAACGTTACGTAGCACATCAGTATAACGTATAAAATTATGTGGTATTACGTTATAACGTGTAACGTTTTATTGTATTACGTGATAACGTGTAACGTTATATAGTATTACGTTATAACGTGTAACGTTATATATTATTACGTTATAAAGCGTAACGTTGTATATTATTACGTTATAACGTGTAACGTTATGTAGCGCATCAGTATAACGTATAAAATTATGTAGTATTACGTTATAACGTGTAACGTTTTATTGTATTACGCTATAACGTGTCACGTTATATAGTATTACGTTTTAACGTGTAACGTTATATAGTATTACGTTATAGCTTGTAATGTTATATAGTATTACGTTATAACGTGTAACGTCATATAGTATTACGTTATAACGTGTAACGTTCTATATTATTCCGTTATAACGTGTAATGTTATATAGTATTACGTTATAACGTGTAACGTTAAATATTATTACGTTATAACGTGTAACGTTTTATAGTATTACGTTATAACGTGTAACGTTATATATTATTACGTTATAACGTGTAACGTTATGTAGCACATCAGTGTAACGTATAACACTATGTAGTATTACGTTATAATGTGTGACATTATAAAGTATTGCGTTATAACGTGTAACGTTTTATTGTATTACGTTATAACGTGTAACGTTATATAGTACTACGTTATAACGTGTAAGGTTATATAGTATTACGTTGTAACGTGTAACGATATAAAGGATTACGTTATAACGTGTAACGTTATATAGTATTACGTTATAACGTGTAACGTTATATAGTATTACGTTATAACGTGTAACGTTATATAGTATTGCGTTATAACGTGTAGCGTTCTATAGTATTACGTTATAACACGTAACGTTATATAGTATTACGTTATAACGTGTAGCGTTCTATAGTATTACGTTATAACACGTAACGTTATATATTATTACGTTATAACGTGTAACGTTATATAGTACTACGTTATAACGTGTAAGGTTATATAGTATTACGTTGTAACGTGTAACGATATAAAGGATTACGTTATAACGTGTAACGTTATATAGTATTACGTTATAACGTGTAACGTTATATAGTATTACGTTATAACGTGTAGCGTTCTATAGTATTACGTTATAACACGTAACGTTATATAGTATTACGTTATAACGTGTAGCGTTCTATAGTATTACGTTATAACACGTAACGTTATATATTATTACGTTATAACGTGTAACGTTATGTGGCACATCAGTATAACGTATTAAATTATGTGGTATTACGTTATAACGTGTAACGTTTTATTGTATTACGTTATAACGTGTAACGTTATATAGTATTACGTTATAACGTGTAACGTTATATAGTATTACGTTATAACGTGTAACGTTATATAGTATTACGTTATAACGTGTAACGTTATATAGTATTACGTTATAACGTGTAACGTTATATAGTATTACGTTATAACGTGTAACGTTATATAGTATTACGTTATAACGTGTAACGTCATATAGTATTACGTTATAACGTGTAACGTTATATATTATTACGTTATAACGTGTATCGTTATGTAGCACATCAGTATAACGTATAACACTACGTAGCATTACGTTATAATGTGTGACATTATAAAGTATTACGTTATAACGTGTAACGTTATATAGTACTACGTTATAACGTGTAACGTTATATAGTATTACGTTGTAACGTGTTACGATATAAAGGATTACGTTATAACGTGTAACGTTATATAGTATTACGTTATAACGTGTAACGTTATATAGTATTACGTTATAACGTGTAGCGTTCTATAGTATTACGTTATAACACGTAACGTTATATATTATTACGTTATAACGTGTAACGTTATGTAGCACATAAGTATAACGTATAAAATTATGTGGTATTACGTTATAACGTGTAACGTTTTATTGTATTACGTTATAACGTGTAACGTTATATAGTATTACGTTATAGCGTGTAACGTTATATGGTATTACGTTATAACGTGTAATGTTATATAGTATTACGTTATAACGTGTAACGTCATATAGTATTACGTTATAACGTGTAACGTTAAATATTATTACGTTATAACGTGTAATGTTATATAGTATTACGTTATAACGTGTAACGTGATATAGTATTACGTTATAACGTGTAATGTTATATAGTATTACGTTATAACGTGTAACGTCATATAGTATTACGTTATAACGTGTAACGTTATATATTAGAACGTTATAACGTGTAATGTTATATAGTATTACGTTATAACGTGTAACGTCATATAGTATTACGTTATAACGTGTAACGTTATATATTATCACGTTATAACGTGTAACGTTATATAGTATTACGTTGTAACGTGTAACGATATAAAGTATTACGTTCTAACGTGTAACGTTCTATAGTATTACGTTATAACGTGTAGCGTTCTATAGTATTACGTTATACCGCGTAACGTTATATATTATTACGTTATAACGTGTAACGTTATGTGGCACATCAGTATAACGTATAAAATTATGTGGTATTACGTTATAACGTGTAACGTTTTATTGTATTACGTTATAACGTGTAACGTTATATAGTATTACGTTATAACGTGTAACGTTGTATAGTATTACGTTATAACGTGTAACGTCATATAGTATTACGTTATAACGTGTAACGTTATATATTATTACGTTATAAAGTGTATCGTTATGTAGCACATCAGTATAATGTGTAACACTATGTAGCATTACGTTATAATGTGTGACATTATAAAGTATTACGTTATAACGTGTAACGTTATATAGCATTACGTTATAACGTGTAACGTTATATAGCATTACGTTATAACGTGTAACGTTATATAGTACTACGTTATAACGTGTAACGTTATATAGTATTACGTTATAACGTGTAACGTTATATAGTACTACGTTATAACGTGTAAGGTTATATAGTATTACGTTGTAACGTGTAACGATATAAAGGATTACGTTATAACGTGTAACGTTATATAGTATTACGTTATAACGTGTAACGTTATATAGTATTACGTTATAACGTGTAGCGTTCTATAGTATTACGTTATAACACGTAACGTTATATAGTATTACGTTATAACGTGTAGCGTTCTATAGTATTACGTTATAACACGTAACGTTATATATTATTACGTTATAACGTGTAACGTTATGTGGCACATCAGTATAACGTATAAAATTATGTGGTATTACGTTATAACGTGTAACGTTTTATTGTATTACGTTATAACGTGTAACGTTATATAGTACTACGTTATAACGTGTAACGTTATATAGTACTACGTTATAACGTGTAACGTTATATAGTATTACGTTATAACGTGTAACGTTATATAGTACTACGTTATAACGTGTAAGGTTATATAGTATTACGTTGTAACGTGTAACGATATAAAGGATTACGTTATAACGTGTAACGTTATATAGTATTACGTTATAACGTGTAACGTTATATAGTATTACGTTATAACGTGTAGCGTTCTATAGTATTACGTTATAACACGTAACGTTATATAGTATTACGTTATAACGTGTAGCGTTCTATAGTATTACGTTATAACACGTAACGTTATATATTATTACGTTATAACGTGTAACGTTATGTGGCACATCAGTATAACGTATAACACTATGTAGCATTACGTTATAATGTGTGACATTATAAAGTATTACGTTATAACGTGTAACGTTATATAGTACTACGTTATAACGTGTAACGTTATATAGTATTACGTTGTAACGTGTAACGATATAAAGGATTACGTTATAACGTGTAACGTTATATAGTATTACGTTATAACGTGTAACGTTATATAGTATTACGTTATAACGTGTAACGTTATATAGTATTACGTTATAACGTGTAGCGTTCTATAGTATTACGTTATAACACGTAACGTTATATATTATTACGTTATAACGTGTAACGTTATGTAGCACATAAGTATAACGTATAAAATTATGTGGTATTACGTTATAACGTGTAACGTTTTATTGTATTACGTTATAACGTGTAACGTTATATAGTATTACGTTATAACGTGTAACGTTATATGGTATTACGTTATAACGTGTAATGTTATATAGTATTACGTTATAACGTGTAACGTCATATAGTATTACGTTATAACGTGTAACGTTAAATATTATTACGTTATAACGTGTAATGTTATATAGTATTACGTTATAACGTGTAACGTGATATAGTATTACGTTATAACGTGTAATGTTATATAGTATTACGTTATAACGTGTAACGATATATAGTATTACGTTATAACGTGTAACGTTATATATTAGTACGTTATAACGTGTAATGTTATATAGTATTACGTTATAACGTGTAACGTCATATAGTATTACGTTATAACGTGTAACGTTATATATTATCACGTTATAACGTGTAACGTTATATAGTATTACGTTGTAACGTGTAACGATATAAAGTATTACGTTCTAACGTGTAACGTTCTATAGTATTACGTTATACCGCGTAACGTTATATATTATTACGTTATAACGTGTAACGTTATGTGGCACATCAGTATAACGTATAAAATTATGTGGTATTACGTTATAACGTGTAACGTTTTATTGTATTACGTTATAACGTGTAACGTTATATAGTATTACGTTATAACGTGTAACGTTGTATAGAATTACGTTATAACGTGTAACGTCATATAGTATTACGTTATAACGTGTAACGTTATATATTATTACGTTATAAAGTGTATCGTTATGTAGCACATCAGTATAATGTGTAACACTATGTAGCATTACGTTATAATGTGTGACATTATAAAGTATTACGTTATAACGTGTAACGTTATATAGCATTACGTTATAACGTGTAACGTTATATAGTACTACGTTATAACGTGTAACGTTATATAGTACTACGTTATAACGTGTAACGTTATATAGTATTACGTTGTAACGTGTAACGATATAAAGTATTACGTTATAACGTGTAGCGTTATATAGTATTACGTTATAATGTGTAACGTTCTATAGTATTACGTTATAACGCGAAACGTTATATATTATTACGTTGTAACGTGTAACGTTATGTAGCACATCAGTATAACGTATAAAATTATGTGGTATTACGTTATAACGTGTAACGTTTTATTGTATTACGTTATAACGTGTAACGTTATATAGTATTACGTTATAACGTGTAACGTTGTATAGTATTACGTTATAACGTGTAACGTCATATAGTATTACGTTATAACGTGTAACGTTATATATTATTACGTTATAAAGTGTATCGTTATGTAGCATATCAGTATAACGTGTAACACTATGTAGCATTACGTTATAATGTGTGACATTATAAAGTATTACGTTATAACGTGTAACGTTATATAGCATTACGTTATAACGTGTAACGTTATATAGTATTACGTTATAACGTGTAGCGTTCTATAGTATTACGTTATAACGCGTAACGTTAGGTAGCACATCAGTCTAACGTATAACACTATGTAGCATTACGTTATAATGTGTGACATTATAAAGTATTACGTTATAACGAGTAACGTTATATAGTAATACGTTATAACGTGTAGCGTTCTGTAGTATTACGTTATAACGCGTAACGTTATATATTAATACGTTGTAACGTGTAACGTTATGTAGCACATCAGTCTAACGTATAACACTGTGTAGTATTACGTTATAATGTGTAACGTTATACAGTATTACGTTATAACGTGTAACGTTTTATTGTATTACGTTATAACGTGTAGCGTTCTATAGTATTACGTTATAACGCGTAACGTTAGGTAGCACATCAGTCTAACGTATAACACTATGTAGCATTACGTTATAATGTGTGACATTATAAAGTATTACGTTATAATGTGTAACGTTATATAGTATTACGTTATAACGTGTAACGTTATATATTATTACGTTATAACGTGTAATGTTATATAGTATTACGTTATAACGCGTAACGTTATATATTATTACGTTATAACGTGTAACGTTACGTAGCACATCAGTATAACGTATAACACTATGTAGCATTACGTTCTAACGTGTAACGTTTTATTGTATTACGTTATAACGTGTAACGTTATATAGTATTACGTTATAACGTGTAACGTTATATAATAATACGTTATAACGCGTAACGTTATATAGTATTACGTTATAACGTGCAACGTTATGTAGCACATCAGTATAACGTATAAAATTATGTGGTATTACGTTATAACGTGTAACGTTTTATTGTATTACGATATAACGTGTAACGTTATATAGTATTACGTTATAACGTGTAACGTTATATAGTATTACGTTATAACGTGTAACGTTATATAGTATTACGTTATAACGTGTAATGTTATATAGTATTACGTTATAACGTGTAACGTCATATAGTATTACGTTATAACGTGTAACGTTATATATTATTACGTTATAACGTGTAATGTTATATAGTATTACGTTATAACGCGTAACGTTATATATTATTACGTTATAACGTGTAACGTTACGTAGCACATCAGTATAACGCATAACACTATGTAGCATTACGTTCTAACATGTAACGTTTTATTGTATTACGTTATAACGTGTAACGTTATATAGTATTACGTTATAACGTGTAACGTTTTATTGTATTACGCTATAACGTGTAACGTTATATAGTATTACGTTTTAACGTGTAACGTTTTATAGTATTACGTTATAACGTGTAACGTTATATATTATTACGTTATAACGTGAAACGTTATGTAGCACATCAGTGTAACGTATAACACTATGTAGTATTACGTTATAATGTGTGACATTATAAAGTATTACGTTATAACGTGTAACGTTATATAGTATTACGTTATAACGTGTAGCGTTCTATAGTATTACGTTATAACGCGTAACGTTAGGTAGCACATCAGTCTAACGTATAACACTATGTAGCATTACGTTATAATGTGTGACATTATAAAGTATTACGTTATAACGTGTAACGTTATATAGTATTACGTTATAACGTGTAGCGTTCTATAGTATTACGTTATAACGCGTAACGTTATATATTAATACGTTATAACGTGTAACGTTATGTAGCACATCAGTCTAACGTATAACACTGTGTAGTACTACGTTATAATGTGCAACGTTATACAGTATTACGTTATAACGTCTAACGTTTTATTGTATTACGTTATAACGTGTAACGTTATATAGTATTACGTTATAACGTGTAGCGTTCTATAGTATTACGTTATAACGTGTAACGTTACGTAGCACATCAGTATAACGTATAACACTATGTAGCATTACGTTCTAACATGTAACGTTTTATTGTATTACGTTATAACGTGTAACGTTATATAGTATTACGTTATAACGTTTAACGTTATGTAGTATTACGTTATAACGTGTAGCGTTCTATAGTATTACGTTATAACGCGTAACGTTATATATTATTACGTTATAACGTGTAACGTTACGTAGCACATCAGTATAACGTATAACACTATGTAGCATTACGTTCTAACATGTAACGTTTTATTGTATTACGTTATAACGTGTAACGTTATATAGTATTACGTTATAACGTGTAACGTTTTATTGTATTACGCTATAACGTGTAACGTTATATAGTATTACGTTTTAACGTGTAACGTTTTATAGTATTACGTTATAACGTGTAACGGTATATATTATTACGTTATAACGTGAAACGTTATGTAGCACATCAGTGTAACGTATAACACTATGTAGCATTACGTTATAATGTGTGACATTATAAAGTATTACGTTATAACGTGTAACGTTATATAGTATTACGTTATAACGTGTAGCGTTCTATAGTATTACGTTATAACGCGTAACGTTAGGTAGCACATCAGTCTAACGTATAACACTATGTAGCATTACGTTATAATGTGTGACATTATAAAGTATTACGTTATAACGTGTAACGTTATATAGTATTACGTTATAACGTGTAGCGTTCTATAGTATTACGTTATAACGCGTAACGTTATATATTAATACGTTATAACGTGTAACGTTATGTAGCACATCAGTCTAACGTATAACACTGTGTAGTACTACGTTATAATGTGTAACGTTATACAGTATTACGTTATAACGTGTAACGTTTTATTGTATTACGTTATAACGTGTAACGTTATATAGTATTACGTTATAACGTGTAGCGTTATATAATAAGACGTTATAACGCGTAACGTTATATATTAATACGTTATAACGTGTAACGTTATGTAGCACATCAGTCTAACGTATAACACTGTGTAGTACTACGTTATAATGTGTAACGTTATACAGTATTACGTTATAACGTCTAACGTTTTATTGTATTACGTTATAACGTGTAACGTTATATAGTATTACGTTATAACGTGTAGCGTTCTATAGTATTACGTTATAACGTGTAACGTTACGTAGCACATCAGTATAACGTATAACACTATGTAGCATTACGTTCTAACATGTAACGTTTTATTGTATTACGTTATAACGTGTAACGTTATATAGTATTACGTTATAACGTTTAACGTTATGTAGCATTACGTTCTAACGTGTAACGTTTTATTGTATTACGTTATAACGTGTAACGTTATATAGTATTACGTTATAACGTGTAACGTTATATAATAAGACGTTATAACGCGTAACGTTATATATTATTACGTTATAACGTGTAACGTTATGTAGCATATCAGTATAACGTATAACACTATGTAGCATTACGTTCTAACATGTAACGTTTTATTGTATTACGTTATAACGTGTAACGTTATATAGTATTACGTTATAACGTTTAACGTTATGTAGTATTACGTTATAACGTGTAGCGTTCTATAGTATTACGTTATAACGCGTAACGTTATATATTATTACGTTATAACGTGTAACGTTACGTAGCACATCAGTATAACGTATAAAATTATGTGGTATTACGTTATAACGTGTAACGTTTTATTGTATTACGTGATAACGTGTAACGTTATATAGTATTACGTTATAACGTGTAACGTCATATAGTATTACGTTATAACGTGTAACGTTATATATTATTACGTTATAACGTGTAATGTTATATAGTATTACGTTATAACGTGTACCGTGATATAGTATTACGTTATAACGTGTAACGTTATATATTATTACGTTATGAAGCGTAACGTTATATATTATTACGTTATAACGTGTAACGTTATGTAGCGCTTCAGTATAACGTATAAAATTATGTGGTATTACGTTATAACGTGTAACGTTTTATTGTATTACGCTATAACGTGTAACGTTATATAGTATTACGTTTTAACGTGTAACGTTATATAGTATTACGTTATAGCGTGTAACGTCATATAGTATTACGTTATAACGTGTAACGTTCTATATTATTACGTTATAACGTGTAATGTTATATAGTATTACGTTATAACGTGTAACGTTAAATATTATTACGTTATAACGTGTAACGTTTTATAGTATTACGTTATAACGTGTAACGTTATATATTATTACGTTATAACGTGTAACGTTACGTAGCACATCAGTATAACGTATAACACTATGTAGCATTACGTTCTAACGGGTAACGTTTTATTGTATTACGTTATAACGTGTAACGTTATATAGTATTACGTTATAACGTGTAACGTCATATAGTATTACGTTATAACGTGTAACGTTATATATTATTACGTTATAACGTGTAATGTTATATAGTATTACGTTATAACGTGTACCGTGATATAGTATTACGTTATAACGTGTAACGTTATATATTATTACGTTATAAAGCGTAACGTTATATATTATTACGTTATAACGTGTAACGTTATGTAGCGCTTCAGTATAACGTATAAAATTATGTGGTATTACGTTATAACGTGTAACGTTTTATTGTATTACGCTATAACGTGTAACGTTATATAGTATTACGTTTTAACGTGTAACGTTATATAGTATTACGTTATAGCGTGTAATGTTATATAGTATTACGTTATAACGTGTAACGTCATATAGTATTACGTTATAACGTGTAACGTTCTATATTATTACGTTATAACGTGTAATGTTATATAGTATTACGTTATAACGTGTAACGTTAAATATTATTACGTTATAACGTGTAACGTTTTATAGTATTACGTTATAACGTGTAACGTTAAATATTATTACGTTATAACGTGTAACGTTATATAGTATTACGTTATAGCGTGTAATGTTATATAGTATTACGTTATAACGTGTAACGTCATATAGTATTACGTTATAACGTGTAACGTTCTATATTATTACGTTATAACGTGTAACGTTATGTAGCGCTTCAGTATAACGTATAAAATTATGTGGTATTACGTTATAACGTGTAGCGTTCTATAGTATTACGTTATAACACGTAACGTTAGGTAGCACATCAGTCTAACGTATAACACTATGTAGTATTACGTTATAATGTGTGACATTATAAAGTATTACGTTATAATGTGTAACGTTATATAGTATTACGTTATAACGTGTAACGTTTTATAGTATTACGTTATAACGTGTAACGTTAAATATTATTACGTTATAACGTGTAACGTTATATAGTATTACGTTATAACGTGTAGCGTTCTATAGTATTACGTTATAACACGTAACGTTATATATTATTACGTTATAACGTGTAACGTTACGTAGCACATTAGTATAACGTATAACACTATGTAGCATTACGTTCTAACGTGTAACGTTTTATTGTATTACGTTATAACGTGTAACGTTATATAGTATTACGTTATAACGTGTAACGTTATATAATAATACGTTATAACGCGTAACGTTATATATTATTACGTTATAACGTGTAACGTTATGTAGCATATCAGTATAACGTATAACACTATGTAGCATTACGTTCTAACATGTAACGTTTTATTGTATTACGTTATAACGTGTAACGTTATATAGTATTACGTTATAACGTTTAACGTTATGTAGTATTACGTTATAACGTGTAGCGTTCTATAGTATTACGTTATAACGCGTAACGTTATATATTATTACGTTATAACGTGTAACGTTACGTAGCACATCAGTATAACGTATAAAATTATGTGGTATTACCTTATAACGTGTAACGTTTTATTGTATTACGTGATAACGTGTAACGTTATATAGTATTACGTTATAACGTGTAACGTCATATAGTATTAGCTTATAACGTGTAACGTTATATATTATTACGTTATAACGTGTAATGTTATATAGTATTACGTTATAACGTGTACCGTGATATAGTATTCCTTATAACGTGTAACGTTATATATTATTACGTTATAAAGCGTAACGTTATACATTATTACGTTATAACGTGTAACGTTATGTAGCGCTTCAGTATAACGTATAAAATTATGTGGTATTACGTTATAACGTGTAACGTTTTATTGTATTACGCTATAACGTGTAACGTTATATAGTATTACGTTTTAACGTGTAACGTTATATAGTATTACGTTATAGCGTGTAATGTTATATAGTATTACGTTATAACGTGTAACGTCATATAGTATTACGTTATAACGTGTAACGTTCTATATTATTACGTTATAACGTGTAATGTTATATAGTATTACGTTATAACGTGTAACGTTAAATATTATTACGTTATAACGTGTAACGTTTTATAGTATTACGTTATAACGTGTAACGTTATATATTATTACGTAATAACGTGTAACGTTATGTAGCACATCAGTGTAACGTATAACACTATGTAGTATTACGTTATAATGTGTGACATTATAAAGTATTACGTTATAACGTGTAACGTTTTATTGTATTACGTTATAACGTGTAACGTTATATATTATTACGTTGTAACGTGTAACGTTATGTAGGTCATCAGTATAACGTATAACACTATGTAGTATTACGTTATAATGTGTGACATTATAAAGTATTACGTTATAACGTGTGACATTATAAAGTATTACGTTATAACGTGTAACGTTATATAGTATTACGTTATAACGTGTAACGTTATATAGTATTACGTTACAACGTGTAACGTTATATAGTATTACGTTATAACGTGTAACGTCATATAGTATTACGTTGTAACGTGTAACGATATAAAGTATTACGTTATAACGTGTAACGTTATATAGTATTACGTTATAACGTGTAGCGTTCTATAGTATTACGTTATACCGCGTAACGTTATATATTATTACGTTATAACGTGTAACGTTATGTGGCACATCAGTATAACGTATAAAATTATGTGGTATTACGTTATAACGTGTAACGTTTTATTGTATTACGTTATAACGTGTAACGTTATATAGTATTACGTTATAACGTGTAACGTTGTATAGTATTACGATATAACGTGTAACGTCATATAGTATTACGTTATAACGTGTAACGTTATATATTATTACGTTATAAAGTGTATCGTTATGTAGCACATCAGTATAACGTATAACACTATGTAGCATTACGTTATAATGTGTGACATTATAAAGTATTACGTTATAACGTGTAACGTTATATAGCATTACGTTATAACGTGTAACGTTATATAGCATTACGTTATAACGTGTAACGTTATATAGTACTACGTTATAACGTGTAACGTTATATAGTATTACGTTGTAACGTGTAACGATATAAAGTATTACGTTATAACGTGTAACGTTATATAGTATTACGTTATAATGTGTAACGTTCTATAGTATTACGTTATAACGCGTAACGTTATATATTATTACGTTATAACGTGTAACGTTATGTAGCACATCAGTATAACGTATAAAATTATGTGGTATTACGTTATAACGTGTAACGTTTTATTGTATTACGTTATAACGTGTAACGTTTTATTGTATTACGTTATAACGTGTAACGTTATATAGTATTACGTTATAACGTGTAACGTTATATAGTATTACGTTATAACGTGTAGCGTTCTATAGTATTACGTTATAACGCGTAACGTTATATATTAATACGTTATAACGTGTAACGTTATGTAGCACATCAGTCTAACGTATAACACTGTGTAGTATTACGTTATAATGTGTAACGTTATACAGTATTACGTTATAACGTGTAACGTTTTATTGTATTACGTTATAACGTGTAGCGTTCTATAGTATTACGTTATAACGCGTAACGTTAGGTAGCACATCAGTCTAACGTATAACACTATGTAGTATTACGTTGTAATGTGTGACATTATAAAGTATTACGTTATAATGTGTAACGTTATATAGTATTACGTTATAACGTGTAACGTTATATAATAATACGTTATAACGCGTAACGTTATATATTATTACGTTATAACGTGTAACGTTATGTAGCATATCAGTATAACGTATAACACTATGTAGCATTACGTTCTAACATGTAACGTTTTATTGTATTACGTTATAACGTGTAACGTTTTATTGTATTACGTTATAACGTGTAACGTTATATAGTATTACGTTATAACGTGTAACGTTATATAGTATTACGTTATAACGTGTAGCGTTCTATAGTATTACGTTATAACGCGTAACGTTATATATTAATACGTTATAACGTGTAACGTTATGTAGCACATCAGTCTAACGTATAACACTGTGTAGTATTACGTTATAATGTGTAACGTTATACAGTATTACGTTATAACGTGTAACGTTTTATTGTATTACGTTATAACGTGTAGCGTTCTATAGTATTACGTTATAACGCGTAACGTTAGGTAGCACATCAGTCTAACGTATAACACTATGTAGTATTACGTTGTAACGTGTGACATTATAAAGTATTACGTTATAATGTGTAACGTTATATATTATTACGTTATAACGTGTAATGTTATATAGTATTACGTTATAACGTGTACCGTGATATAGTATTACGTTATAACGTGTAACGTTATATATTATTACGTTATAAAGCGTAACGTTATATATTATTACGTTATAACGTGTAACGTTATGTAGCGCTTCAGTATAACGTATAAAATTATGTGGTATTACGTTATAACGTGTAACGTTTTATTGTATTACGTTATAACGTGTAACGTTATATAGTATTACGTTATAACGTGTAACGTTATATAGTATTACGTTATAATGTGTAACGTTCTATAGTATTACGTTATAACGCGTAACGTTATATATTATTACGTTATAACGTGTAACGTTATGTAGCACATCAGTATAACGTATAAAATTATGTGGTATTACGTTATAACGTGTAACGTTTTATTGTATTACGTTATAACGTGTAACGTTTTATTGTATTACGTTATAACGTGTAACGTTATATAGTATTACGTTATAACGTGTAACGTTATATAGTATTACGTTATAACGTGTAGCGTTCTATAGTATTACGTTATAACGCGTAACGTTATATATTAATACGTTATAACGTGTAACGTTATGTAGCACATCAGTCTAACGTATAACACTGTGTAGTATTACGTTATAATGTGTAACGTTATACAGTATTACGTTATAACGTGTAACGTTTTATTGTATTACGTTATAACGTGTAGCGTTCTATAGTATTACGTTATAACGCGTAACGTTAGGTAGCACATCAGTCTAACGTATAACACTATGTAGTATTACGTTGTAATGTGTGACATTATAAAGTATTACGTTATAATGTGTAACGTTATATATTATTACGTTATAACGTGTAATGTTATATAGTATTACGTTATAACGTGTACCGTGATATAGTATTACGTTATAACGTGTAACGTTATATATTATTACGTTATAAAGCGTAACGTTATATATTATTACGTTATAACGTGTAACGTTATGTAGCGCTTCAGTATAACGTATAAAATTATGTGGTATTACGTTATAACGTGTAACGTTTTATTGTATTACGCTATAACGTGTAACGTTATATAGTATTACGTTTTAACGTGTAACGTTATATAGTATTACGTTATAGCGTGTAATGTTATATAGTATTACGTTATAACGTGTAACGTCATATAGTATTACGTTATAACGTGTAACGTTCTATATTATTACGTTATAACGTGTAATGTTATATAGTATTACGTTATAACGTGTAACGTTAAATATTATTACGTTATAACGTGTAACGTTTTATAGTATTACGTTATAACGTGTAACGTTAAATATTATTACGTTATAACGTGTAACGTTATATAGTATTACGTTATAGCGTGTAATGTTATATAGTATTACGTTATAACGTGTAACGTCATATAGTATTACGTTATAACGTGTAACGTTCTATATTATTACGTTATAACGTGTAACGTTATGTAGCGCTTCAGTATAACGTATAAAATTATGTGGTATTACGTTATAACGTGTAGCGTTCTATAGTATTACGTTATAACACGTAACGTTAGGTAGCACATCAGTCTAACGTATAACACTATGTAGTATTACGTTATAATGTGTGACATTATAAAGTATTACGTTATAATGTGTAACGTTATATAGTATTACGTTATAACGTGTAACGTTTTATAGTATTACGTTATAACGTGTAACGTTAAATATTATTACGTTATAACGTGTAACGTTATATAGTATTACGTTATAACGTGTAACGTTACGTAGCACATTAGTATAACGTATAACACTATGTAGCATTACGTTCTAACGTGTAACGTTTTATTGTATTACGTTATAACGTGTAACGTTATGTAGTATTACGTTATAACGTGTAACGTTATATAATAATACGTTATAACGCGTAACGTTATATATTATTACGTTATAACGTGTAACGTTATGTAGCATATCAGTATAACGTATAACACTATGTAGCATTACGTTCTAACATGTAACGTTTTATTGTATTACGTTATAACGTGTAACGTTATATAGTATTACGTTATAACGTTTAACGTTATGTAGTATTACGTTATAACGTGTAGCGTTCTATAGTATTACGTTATAACGCGTAACGTTATATATTATTACGTTATAACGTGTAACGTTACGTAGCACATCAGTATAACGTATAAAATTATGTGGTATTACCTTATAACGTGTAACGTTTTATTGTATTACGTGATAACGTGTAACGTTATATAGTATTACGTTATAACGTGTAACGTCATATAGTATTAGCTTATAACGTGTAACGTTATATATTATTACGTTATAACGTGTAATGTTATATAGTATTACGTTATAACGTGTACCGTGATATAGTATTCCTTATAACGTGTAACGTTATATATTATTACGTTATAAAGCGTAACGTTATACATTATTACGTTATAACGTGTAACGTTATGTAGCGCTTCAGTATAACGTATAAAATTATGTGGTATTACGTTATAACGTGTAACGTTTTATTGTATTACGCTATAACGTGTAACGTTATATAGTATTACGTTTTAACGTGTAACGTTATATAGTATTACGTTATAGCGTGTAATGTTATATAGTATTACGTTATAACGTGTAACGTCATATAGTATTACGTTATAACGTGTAACGTTCTATATTATTACGTTATAACGTGTAATGTTATATAGTATTACGTTATAACGTGTAACGTTAAATATTATTACGTTATAACGTGTAACGTTTTATAGTATTACGTTATAACGTGTAACGTTATATATTATTACGTAATAACGTGTAACGTTATGTAGCACATCAGTGTAACGTATAACACTATGTAGTATTACGTTATAATGTGTGACATTATAAAGTATTACGTTATAACGTGTAACGTTTTATTGTATTACGTTATAACGTGTAACGTTATATATTATTACGTTGTAACGTGTAACGTTATGTAGGTCATCAGTATAACGTATAACACTATGTAGTATTACGTTATAATGTGTGACATTATAAAGTATTACGTTATAACGTGTGACATTATAAAGTATTACGTTATAACGTGTAACGTTATATAGTATTACGTTATAACGTGTAACGTTATATAGTATTACGTTACAACGTGTAACGTTATATAGTATTACGTTATAACGTGTAACGTCATATAGTATTACGTTGTAACGTGTAACGATATAAAGTATTACGTTATAACGTGTAACGTTATATAGTATTACGTTATAACGTGTAGCGTTCTATAGTATTACGTTATACCGCGTAACGTTATATATTATTACGTTATAACGTGTAACGTTATGTGGCACATCAGTATAACGTATAAAATTATGTGGTATTACGTTATAACGTGTAACGTTTTATTGTATTACGTTATAACGTGTAACGTTATATAGTATTACGTTATAACGTGTAACGTTGTATAGTATTACGATATAACGTGTAACGTCATATAGTATTACGTTATAACGTGTAACGTTATATATTATTACGTTATAAAGTGTATCGTTATGTAGCACATCAGTATAACGTATAACACTATGTAGCATTACGTTATAATGTGTGACATTATAAAGTATTACGTTATAACGTGTAACGTTATATAGCATTACGTTATAACGTGTAACGTTATATAGCATTACGTTATAACGTGTAACGTTATATAGTACTACGTTATAACGTGTAACGTTATATAGTATTACGTTGTAACGTGTAACGATATAAAGTATTACGTTATAACGTGTAACGTTATATAGTATTACGTTATAATGTGTAACGTTCTATAGTATTACGTTATAACGCGTAACGTTATATATTATTACGTTATAACGTGTAACGTTATGTAGCACATCAGTATAACGTATAAAATTATGTGGTATTACGTTATAACGTGTAACGTTTTATTGTATTACGTTATAACGTGTAACGTTTTATTGTATTACGTTATAACGTGTAACGTTATATAGTATTACGTTATAACGTGTAACGTTATATAGTATTACGTTATAACGTGTAGCGTTCTATAGTATTACGTTATAACGCGTAACGTTATATATTAATACGTTATAACGTGTAACGTTATGTAGCACATCAGTCTAACGTATAACACTGTGTAGTATTACGTTATAATGTGTAACGTTATACAGTATTACGTTATAACGTGTAACGTTTTATTGTATTACGTTATAACGTGTAGCGTTCTATAGTATTACGTTATAACGCGTAACGTTAGGTAGCACATCAGTCTAACGTATAACACTATGTAGTATTACGTTGTAATGTGTGACATTATAAAGTATTACGTTATAATGTGTAACGTTATATAGTATTACGTTATAACGTGTAACGTTATATATTATTACATTATAACGTGTAATGTTATATAGTATTACGTTATAACGCGTAACGTTATATATTATTACGTTATAACGTGTAACGTTACGTAGCACATCAGTATAACGTATAAAATTATGTGGTATTACGTTATAACGTGTAACGTTTTATTGTATTACGATATAACGTGTAACGTTATATAGTATTACGTTATAACGTGTAACGTTATATAGCATTACGTTATAACGTGGAACGTTATATAGTACTACGTTATAACGTGTAACGTTATATAGTACTACGTTATAACGTGTAACGTTATATATTAATACGTTATAACGTGTAACGTTATGTAGCACATCAGTCTAACGTATAACACTGTGTAGTATTACGTTATAATGTGTAACGTTATACAGTATTACGATATAATGTGTAACGTCATATAGTATTACGTTATAACGTGTAACGTTATATATTATTACGTTATAAAGTGTATCGTTATGTAGCACATCAGTATAAGGTATAACACTATGTAGCATTACGTTATAATGTGTGACATTATAAAGTATTACGTTATAACGTGTAACGTTATATAGCATTACGTTATAACGTGTAACGTTATATAGTACTACGTTATAACGTGTAACGTTATATAGTACTACGTTATAACGTGTAACGTTATATAGTACTACGTTATAACGTGTAACGTTATATAGTATTACGTTGTAACGTGTAACGATATAAAGTATTACGTTATAACGTGTAACGTTATATAGTATTACGTTATAATGTGTAACGTTCTATAGTATTACGTTATAACGCGTAACGTTATATATTATTACGTTATAACGTGTAACGTTATGTAGCACATCAGTATAACGTATAAAATTATGTGGTATTACGTTATAACGTGTAACGTTTTATTGTATTACGTTATAACGTGTAACGTTATATAGTATTACGTTATAACGTGTAACGTCATATAGTATTACGTTATAACGTGTAACGTTATATATTATTACGTTATAAAGTGTATCGTTATGTAGCACATCAGTATAACGTATAACACTATGTAGCATTACGTTATAATGTGTGACATTATAAAGTATTACGTTATAACGTGTAACGTTATATAGCATTACGTTATAACGTGTAACGTTATATAGTACTACGTTATAACGTGTAACGTTATATAGTACTACGTTATAACGTGTAACGTTATATAGTATTACGTTGTAACGTGTAACGATATAAAGTATTACGTTATAACGTGTAACGTTATATAGTATTACGTTATAATGTGTAACGTTCTATAGCATTACGTTATAACGCGTAACGTTATATATTATTACGTTATAACGTATAACGTTATGTAGCACATCAGTATAACGTATAAAATTATGTGGTATTACGTTATAACGTGTAACGTTTTATTGTATTACGTTATAACGTGTAACGTTATATAGTATTACGTTATAACGTGTAACGTTATATAGTATTACGTTATAACGTGTAGCGTTCTATAGTATTACGTTATAACGCGTAACGTTATATATTAATACGTTATAACGTGTAACGTTATGTAGCACATCAGTCTAACGTATAACACTGTGTAGTATTACGTTATAATGTGTAACGTTATACAGTATTACGTTACAACGTGTAACGTTTTATTGTATTACGTTATAACGTGTAGCGTTCTATAGTATTACGTTATAACGCGTAACGTTAGGTAGCACATCAGTCTAACGTATAACACTATGTAGTATTACGTTATAATGTGTGACATTATAAAGTATTACGTTATAATGTGTAACGTTATATAGTATTACGTTATAACGTGTAACGTTATATATTATTACGTTATAACGTGTAATGTTATATAGTATTACGTTATAACGCGTAACGTTATATATTATTACGTTATAACGTGTAACGTTACGTAGCACATCAGTATAACGTATAACACTATGTAGCATTACGTTCTGACGTGTAACGTTTTATTGTATTACGTTATAACGTGTAACGTTATATAGTATTACGTTATAACGTGTAACGTTATATAATAATACGTTATAACGCGTAACGTTATATAGTATTACGTTATAACGTGCAACGTTATGTAGCACATCAGTATAACGTATAAAATTATGTGGTATTACGTTATAACGTGTAACGTTTTATTGTATTACGATATAACGTGTAACGTTATATAGTATTACGTTATAACGTGTAACGTTATATAGTATTACGTTGTAACGTGTAATGTTATATAGTATTACGTTATAACGTGTAACGTCATATAGAATTACGTTATAACGTGTAACGTTATATATTATTACGTTATAACGTGTAATGTTATATAGTATTACGTTATAACGCGTAACGTTATATATTATTACGTTATAACGTGTAACGTTATATAGTATTACGTTATAACGCGTAACGTTATATATTATTACGTTATAACGTGTAACGTTATGTAGCGCATCAGTATAACGTATAAAATTATCTGGTATTACGTTATAACGTGTAACGTTTTATTGTATTACGCTATAACGTGTAACGTTATATAGTATTACGTTTTAACGTGTAACGTTTTATAGTATTACGTTATAACGTGTAACGTTATATATTATTACGTTATAACGTGTAACGTTATGTAGCACATCAGTGTAACGTATAACACTATGTAGTATTACGTTATAATGTGTGACATTATAAAGTATTACGTTATAACGTGTAACGTTTTATTGTATTACGTTATAACGTGTAACGTTATATATTATTACGTTATAACGTGTAACGTTATATAGTATTACGTTATAACGTGTATCGTTATATAGTATTACGTTATAACGTGTAACGTTATATAGTATTCCGTTATAACGTGTAACGTCATATAGTATTACGTTATAACGTGTAACGTCATATAGTATTACGTTATAACGTGTAACGTTATATATTATTACGTTATAACGTGTAATGTTATATAGTATTACGTTATAACGTGTAACGTGATATAGTATTACGTTATAACGTGTAACGTGATATAGCATTACGTTATAACGTGTAACGTTATATAGTACTACGTTATAACGTGTAACGTTATATAGTATTACGTTGTAACGTGTAACGATATAAAGTATTACGTTATAACGTGTAACGTTATATAGTATTACGTTATAATGTGTAACGTTCTATAGTATTACGTTATAACGCGTAACGTTATATATTATTACGTTATAACGTGTAACGTTATGTAGCACATCAGTATAACGTATAAAATTATGTGGTATTACGTTATAACGTGTAACGTTTTATTGTATTACGTTATAACGTGTAACGTTTTATTGTATTACGTTATAACGTGTAACGTTATATAGTATTACGTTATAACGTGTAACGTTATATAGTATTACGTTATAACGTGTAGCGTTCTATAGTATTACGTTATAACGCGTAACGTTATATATTAATACGTTATAACGTGTAACGTTATGTAGCACATCAGTCTAACGTATAACACTGTGTAGTATTACGTTATAATGTGTAACGTTATACAGTATTACGTTATAACGTGTAACGTTTTATTGTATTACGTTATAACGTGTAGCGTTCTATAGTATTACGTTATAACGCGTAACGTTAGGTAGCACATCAGTCTAACGTATAACACTATGTAGTATTACGTTGTAATGTGTGACATTATAAAGTATTACGTTATAATGTGTAACGTTATATAGTATTACGTTATAACGTGTAACGTTATATATTATTACGTTATAACGTGTAATGTTATATAGTATTACGTTATAACGCGTAACGTTATATATTATTACGTTATAACGTGTAACGTTACGTAGCACATCAGTATAACGTATAAAATTATGTGGTATTACGTTATAACGTGTAACGTTTTATTGTATTACGATATAACGTGTAACGTTATATAGTATTACGTTATAACGTGTAACGTTATATAGCATTACGTTATAACGTGTAACGTTATATAGTACTACGTTATAACGTGTAACGTTATATAGTACTACGTTATAACGTGTAACGTTATATATTAATACGTTATAACGTGTAACGTTATGTAGCACATCAGTCTAACGTATAACACTGTGTAGTATTACGTTATAATGTGTAACGTTATACAGTATTACGATATAATGTGTAACGTCATATAGTATTACGTTATAACGTGTAACGTTATATATTATTACGTTATAAAGTGTATCGTTATGTAGCACATCAGTATAAGGTATAACACTATGTAGCATTACGTTATAATGTGTGACATTATAAAGTATTACGTTATAACGTGTAACGTTATATAGCATTACGTTATAACGTGTAACGTTATATAGTACTACGTTATAACGTGTAACGTTATATAGTACTACGTTATAACGTGTAACGTTATATAGTACTACGTTATAACGTGTAACGTTATATAGTATTACGTTGTAACGTGTAACGATATAAAGTATTACGTTATAACGTGTAACGTTATATAGTATTACGTTATAATGTGTAACGTTCTATAGTATTACGTTATAACGCGTAACGTTATATATTATTACGTTATAACGTGTAACGTTATGTAGCACATCAGTATAACGTATAAAATTATGTGGTATTACGTTATAACGTGTAACGTTTTATTGTATTACGTTATAACGTGTAACGTTATATAGTATTACGTTATAACGTGTAACGTCATATAGTATTACGTTATAACGTGTAACGTTATATATTATTACGTTATAAAGTGTATCGTTATGTAGCACATCAGTATAACGTATAACACTATGTAGCATTACGTTATAATGTGTGACATTATAAAGTATTACGTTATAACGTGTAACGTTATATAGCATTACGTTATAACGTGTAACGTTATATAGTACTACGTTATAACGTGTAACGTTATATAGTACTACGTTATAACGTGTAACGTTATATAGTATTACGTTGTAACGTGTAACGATATAAAGTATTACGTTATAACGTGTAACGTTATATAGTATTACGTTATAATGTGTAACGTTCTATAGCATTACGTTATAACGCGTAACGTTATATATTATTACGTTATAACGTATAACGTTATGTAGCACATCAGTATAACGTATAAAATTATGTGGTATTACGTTATAACGTGTAACGTTTTATTGTATTACGTTATAACGTGTAACGTTATATAGTATTACGTTATAACGTGTAACGTTATATAGTATTACGTTATAACGTGTAGCGTTCTATAGTATTACGTTATAACGCGTAACGTTATATATTAATACGTTATAACGTGTAACGTTATGTAGCACATCAGTCTAACGTATAACACTGTGTAGTATTACGTTATAATGTGTAACGTTATACAGTATTACGTTACAACGTGTAACGTTTTATTGTATTACGTTATAACGTGTAGCGTTCTATAGTATTACGTTATAACGCGTAACGTTAGGTAGCACATCAGTCTAACGTATAACACTATGTAGTATTACGTTATAATGTGTGACATTATAAAGTATTACGTTATAATGTGTAACGTTATATAGTATTACGTTATAACGTGTAACGTTATATATTATTACGTTATAACGTGTAATGTTATATAGTATTACGTTATAACGCGTAACGTTATATATTATTACGTTATAACGTGTAACGTTACGTAGCACATCAGTATAACGTATAACACTATGTAGCATTACGTTCTGACGTGTAACGTTTTATTGTATTACGTTATAACGTGTAACGTTATATAGTATTACGTTATAACGTGTAACGTTATATAATAATACGTTATAACGCGTAACGTTATATAGTATTACGTTATAACGTGCAACGTTATGTAGCACATCAGTATAACGTATAAAATTATGTGGTATTACGTTATAACGTGTAACGTTTTATTGTATTACGATATAACGTGTAACGTTATATAGTATTACGTTATAACGTGTAACGTTATATAGTATTACGTTGTAACGTGTAATGTTATATAGTATTACGTTATAACGTGTAACGTCATATAGAATTACGTTATAACGTGTAACGTTATATATTATTACGTTATAACGTGTAATGTTATATAGTATTACGTTATAACGCGTAACGTTATATATTATTACGTTATAACGTGTAACGTTATATAGTATTACGTTATAACGCGTAACGTTATATATTATTACGTTATAACGTGTAACGTTATGTAGCGCATCAGTATAACGTATAAAATTATCTGGTATTACGTTATAACGTGTAACGTTTTATTGTATTACGCTATAACGTGTAACGTTATATAGTATTACGTTTTAACGTGTAACGTTTTATAGTATTACGTTATAACGTGTAACGTTATATATTATTACGTTATAACGTGTAACGTTATGTAGCACATCAGTGTAACGTATAACACTATGTAGTATTACGTTATAATGTGTGACATTATAAAGTATTACGTTATAACGTGTAACGTTTTATTGTATTACGTTATAACGTGTAACGTTATATATTATTACGTTATAACGTGTAACGTTATATAGTATTACGTTATAACGTGTATCGTTATATAGTATTACGTTATAACGTGTAACGTTATATAGTATTCCGTTATAACGTGTAACGTCATATAGTATTACGTTATAACGTGTAACGTCATATAGTATTACGTTATAACGTGTAACGTTATATATTATTACGTTATAACGTGTAATGTTATATAGTATTACGTTATAACGTGTAACGTGATATAGTATTACGTTATAACGTGTAACGTGATATAGTATTACGTTATAACGTGTAACGTTATATATTATTACGTTATAAAGCGTAACGTTATATATTATTACGTTATAACGTGTAACGTTATATAGTATTACGTTATAACGTGTAGCGTTCTATAGTATTACGTTATAACGCGTAACGTTATATATTAATACGTTATAACGTGTAACGTTATGTAGCACATCAGTCTAACGTATAACACTGTGTAGTATTACGTTATAATGTGTAACGTTATACAGTATTACGTTATAACGTGTAACGTTTTATTGTATTACGTTATAACGTGTAGCGTTCTATAGTATTACGTTATAACGCGTAACGTTAGGTAGCACATCAGTCTAACGTATAACACTATGTAGTATTACGTTGTAATGTGTGACATTATAAAGTATTACGTTATAATGTGTAACGTTATATAGTATTACGTTATAACGTGTAACGTTATATATTATTACGTTATAACGTGTAATGTTATATAGTATTACGTTATAACGCGTAACGTTATATATTATTACGTTATAACGTGTAACGTTACGTAGCACATCAGTATAACGTATAAAATTATGTGGTATTACGTTATAACGTGTAACGTTTTATTGTATTACGATATAACGTGTAACGTTATATAGTATTACGTTATAACGTGTAACGTTATATAGCATTACGTTATAACGTGTAACGTTATATAGTACTACGTTATAACGTGTATCGTTATGTAGCACATCAGTATAAGGTATAACACTATGTAGCATTACGTTATAATGTGTGACATTATAAAGTATTACGTTATAACGTGTAACGTTATATAGCATTACGTTATAACGTGTAACGTTATATAGTACTACGTTATAACGTGTAACGTTATATAGTACTACGTTATAACGTGTAACGTTATATAGTACTACGTTATAACGTGTAACGTTATATAGTATTACGTTGTAACGTGTAACGATATAAAGTATTACGTTATAACGTGTAACGTTATATAGTATTACGTTATAATGTGTAACGTTCTATAGTATTACGTTATAACGCGTAACGTTATATATTATTACGTTATAACGTGTAACGTTATGTAGCACATCAGTATAACGTATAAAATTATGTGGTATTACGTTATAACGTGTAACGTTTTATTGTATTACGTTATAACGTGTAACGTTATATAGTATTACGTTATAACGTGTAACGTCATATAGTATTACGTTATAACGTGTAACGTTATATATTATTACGTTATAAAGTGTATCGTTATGTAGCACATCAGTATAACGTATAACACTATGTAGCATTACGTTATAATGTGTGACATTATAAAGTATTACGTTATAACGTGTAACGTTATATAGCATTACGTTATAACGTGTAACGTTATATAGTACTACGTTATAACGTGTAACGTTATATAGTACTACGTTATAACGTGTAACGTTATATAGTATTACGTTGTAACGTGTAACGATATAAAGTATTACGTTATAACGTGTAACGTTATATAGTATTACGTTATAATGTGTAACGTTCTATAGCATTACGTTATAACGCGTAACGTTATATATTATTACGTTATAACGTATAACGTTATGTAGCACATCAGTATAACGTATAAAATTATGTGGTATTACGTTATAACGTGTAACGTTTTATTGTATTACGTTATAACGTGTAACGTTATATAGTATTACGTTATAACGTGTAACGTTATATAGTATTACGTTATAACGTGTAGCGTTCTATAGTATTACGTTATAACGCGTAACGTTATATATTAATACGTTATAACGTGTAACGTTATGTAGCACATCAGTCTAACGTATAACACTGTGTAGTATTACGTTATAATGTGTAACGTTATACAGTATTACGTTACAACGTGTAACGTTTTATTGTATTACGTTATAACGTGTAGCGTTCTATAGTATTACGTTATAACGCGTAACGTTAGGTAGCACATCAGTCTAACGTATAACACTATGTAGTATTACGTTATAATGTGTGACATTATAAAGTATTACGTTATAATGTGTAACGTTATATAGTATTACGTTATAACGTGTAACGTTATATATTATTACGTTATAACGTGTAATGTTATATAGTATTACGTTATAACGCGTAACGTTATATATTATTACGTTATAACGTGTAACGTTACGTAGCACATCAGTATAACGTATAACACTATGTAGCATTACGTTCTGACGTGTAACGTTTTATTGTATTACGTTATAACGTGTAACGTTATATAGTATTACGTTATAACGTGTAACGTTATATAATAATACGTTATAACGCGTAACGTTATATAGTATTACGTTATAACGTGCAACGTTATGTAGCACATCAGTATAACGTATAAAATTATGTGGTATTACGTTATAACGTGTAACGTTTTATTGTATTACGATATAACGTGTAACGTTATATAGTATTACGTTATAACGTGTAACGTTATATAGTATTACGTTGTAACGTGTAATGTTATATAGTATTACGTTATAACGTGTAACGTCATATAGAATTACGTTATAACGTGTAACGTTATATATTATTACGTTATAACGTGTAATGTTATATAGTATTACGTTATAACGCGTAACGTTATATATTATTACGTTATAACGTGTAACGTTATATAGTATTACGTTATAACGCGTAACGTTATATATTATTACGTTATAACGTGTAACGTTATGTAGCGCATCAGTATAACGTATAAAATTATCTGGTATTACGTTATAACGTGTAACGTTTTATTGTATTACGCTATAACGTGTAACGTTATATAGTATTACGTTTTAACGTGTAACGTTTTATAGTATTACGTTATAACGTGTAACGTTATATATTATTACGTTATAACGTGTAACGTTATGTAGCACATCAGTGTAACGTATAACACTATGTAGTATTACGTTATAATGTGTGACATCATAAAGTATTACGTTATAACGTGTAACGTTTTATTGTATTACGTTATAACGTGTAACGTTATATATTATTACGTTATAACGTGTAACGTTATATAGTATTACGTTATAACGTGTATCGTTATATAGTATTACGTTATAACGTGTAACGTTATATAGTATTCCGTTATAACGTGTAACGTCATATAGTATTACGTTATAACGTGTAACGTCATATAGTATTACGTTATAACGTGTAACGTTATATATTATTACGTTATAACGTGTAATGTTATATAGTATTACGTTATAACGTGTAACGTGATATAGTATTACGTTATAACGTGTAACGTGATATAGTATTACGTTATAACGTGTAACGTTATATATTATTACGTTATAAAGCGTAACGTTATATATTATTACGTTATAACGTGTAACGTTATGTAGCACATCAGTATAACGTATAAAATTATGTGGTATTACGTTATAACGTGTAACGTTTTATTGTATTACGCTATAACGTGTAACGTTATACAGTATTACGTTTTAACGTGTAACGTTATATAGTATTACGTTATAGCGTGTAATGTTTTATAGTATTACGTTATAACGTGTAACGTGATATAGTATTCCGTTATAACGTGTAACGTTATATATTATTACGTTATAACTTGTAACGTTATGTAGCACATCAGTATAACGTATAACACTATGTAGCATTACGTTATAACGTGTAGCGTTCTATAGTATTACGTTATAACGCGTAACGTTATATATTATTACGTTATAACGTGTAACGTTATGTAGCACATCAGTCTAACGTATAACACTATGTAGTATTACGTTATAATGTGTAACGTTATATAGTATTACGTTATAACGTGTAACGTTATATAGTATTACGTTATAACGTGTAACGATATAAAGTATAACGTTATAGCGTGTAACGTAATATAGTATTACGTTATAACGTGTAACGATTTAATGTACTACGTTATAACGTTTAACGTTATATAGTATTACGTTATAACGTGTAGCGTTCTATAGTATTACGTTATAACGTGTAATGTTATGTAGCACATCAGTCTAACGTATAACACTATGTAGTATTACGTTATAATGTGTGACATTATAAAGTATTACGTTATAATGTGTAACGTTATATATTATTACGTTATAACGTGTAACGTTTTATTGTATTACGTTATAACGTGTAACGTTATATAGTATTACGTTATAACGTGTAGCGTTCTATAGTATTACGTTATAAAGCGTAACGTTATATATTATTACGTTATAACGTGTAACGTTATGTAGCACATCAGTCTAACGTATAACACTATGTAGTATTACGTTATAATGTGTAACGTTATATAGTATTACGTTATAACGTGTAATGTTATATAGTATTACGTTATAACGTGTAACGTCATATAGTATTACGTTATAACGTGTAACGTCATATAGTATTACGTTATAACGTGTAACGTTATATATTATTACGTTATAACGTGTAATGTTATATAGTATTACGTTATAACGTGTAACGTGATATAGTATTACGTTATAACGTGTAACGTCATATAGTATTACGTTATAACGTGTAACGTCATATAGTATTACGTTATAACGTGTAACGTGATATAGTATTACGTTATAACGTGTAGCGTTCTATAGTATTACGTTATAACGCGTAACGTTATGTAGCACATCAGTCTAACGTATAACACTATGTAGTATTACGTTATAATGTGTGACATTATAAAGTATTACGTTATAATGTGTAACGTTATATAGTATTACGTTATAACGTGTAACGTTATATAGTATTACGTTATAACGTGTAACGTTATATAGTATTACGTTATAACGTGTAACGATATAAAGTATAACGTTATAACGTGTAACGTTATATAGTATTACGTTATAACGTGTAGCGTTCTATAGTATTACGTTATAACGTGTAATGTTATGTAGCACATCAGTCTAACGTATAACACTATGTAGTATTACGTTATAATGTGTGACATTATAAAGTATTACGTTATAATGTGTAACGTTATATATTATTACGTTATAACGTGTAACGTTTTATTGTATTACGTTATAACGTGTAACGTTATATAGTATTACGTTATAACGTGTAGCGTTCTATAGTATTACGTTATAACGCGTAACGTTATATATTATTACGTTATAACGTGTAACGTTATGTAGCACATCAGTCTAACGTATAACACTATGTAGTATTACGTTATAATGTGTGACATTATAAAGTACTACGTTATAATGTGTAACGATATATAGTATTACGTTATAACGTGTAATGTTATATAGTATTACGTTATAACGTGTAACGTCATATAGTATTACGTTATAACGTGTAACGTTATATATTATTACGTTATAACGTGTAATGTTATATAGTATTACGTTATAACGTGTAACGTGATATAGTATTGCGTTATAACGTGTAATGTTATATAGTATTACGTTATAACGTGTAACGTCATATAGTATTACGTTATAACGTGTAACGTTATATATTATTACGTTATAACGTGTAATGTTATATAGTATTACGTTAATACGTGTAACGTGATATAGTATTACGTTATAACGTGTAACGTGATATAGTATTACGTTATAACGTGTAACGTTATATATTATTACGTTATAAAGCGTAACGTTATATATTATTACGTTATAACGTGTAACGTTATGTAGCACATCAGTATAACGTATAAAATTATGTGGTATTACGTTATAACGTGTAACGTGTTATTGTATTACGCTATAACGTGTAACGTTATACAGTATTACGTTTTAACGTGTAACGTTATATAGTATTACGTTATAGCGTGTAATGTTTTATAGTATTACGTTATAACGTGTAACGTGATATAGTATTACGTTATAACGCGTAACGTTATATATTATTACGTTATAACGTGTAACGTTATGTAGTATTACGTTATAACGTGTAGCGTTCTATAGTATTATGTTATAACGCGTAACGTTATGTAGCACATCAGTCTAACGTATAACACTATGTAGTATTACGTTATAATGTGTGACATTATAAAGTATTACGTTATAATGTGTAACGTTATATAGTATTACGTTATAACGTGTAACGTTATATAGTATTACGTTATAACGTGTAACGATATAAAGTATAACGTTATAACGTGTAACGTTATATAGTATTACGTTATAACGTGTAACGACATAATGTACTACGTTATAACGTTTAACGTTATATAGTATTACGTTATAACGTGTAGCGTTCTATAGTATTACGTTATAACGCGTAACGTTATATATTATTACGTTATAACGTGTAATGTTATGTAGCACATCAGTCTAACGTATAACACTATGTAGTATTACGTTATAATGTGTGACATTATAAAGTATTACGTTATAATGTGTAACGTTATATAGTATTACGTTATAACGTGTAACGTTATATAGTATTACGTTATAACGTGTAACGTTATATAGTATTACGTTATAACGTGTAACGATATAAAGTATAACGTTATAGCGTGTAACGTAATATAGTATTACGTTATAACGTGTAACGATATAATGTACTACGTTATAACGTTTAACGTTATATAGTATTACGTTATAACGTGTAGCGTTCTATAGTATTACGTTATAACGTGTAATGTTATGTAGCACATCAGTCTAACGTATAACACTATGTAGTATTACGTTATAATGTGTGACATTATAAAGTATTACGTTATAATGTGTAACGTTATATATTATTACGTTATAACGTGTAACGTTTTATTGTATTACGTTATAACGTGTAACGTTATATAGTATTACGTTATAACGTGTAGCGTTCTATAGTATTACGTTATAAAGCGTAACGTTATATATAATTACGTTATAACGTGTAACGTTATGTAGCACATCAGTCTAACGTATAACACTATGTAGTATTACGTTATAATGTGTGACATTATAAAGTATTACGTTATAATGTGTAACGTTATATAGTATTACGTTATAACGTGTAATGTTATATAGTATTACGTTATAACGTGTAACGTCATATAGTATTACGTTATAACGTGTAACGTCATATAGTATTACGTTATAACGTGTAACGTGATATAGTATTACGTTATAACGTGTAACGTCATATAGTATTACGTTATAACGTGTAACGTGATATAGTATTACGTTATAACGTGTAGCGTTCTATAGTATTACGTTATAAAGCGTAACGTTATATATAATTACGTTATAACGTGTAACGTTATGTAGCACATCAGTCTAACGTATAACACTATGTAGTATTACGTTATAATGTGTGACATTATAAAGTATTACGTTATAATGTGTAACGTTATATAGTATTACGTTATAACGTGTAATGTTATATAGTATTACGTTATAACGTGTAACGTCATATAGTATTACGTTATAACGTGTAATGTTATATAGTATTACGTTATAACGTGTAACGTGATATAGTATTACGTTATAACGTGTAACGTCATATAGTATTACGTTATAACGGGTAACGTCATATAGTATTACGTTATAACGTGTAACGTGATATAGTATTACGTTATAACGTGTAGCGTTCTATAGTATTACGTTATAACGCGTAACGTTATGTAGCACATCAGTCTAACGTATAACACTATGTAGTATTACGTTATAATGTGTGACATTATAAAGTATTACGTTATAATGTGTAACGTTATATAGTATTACGTTATAACGTGTAACGTTATATAGCATTACGTTATAACGTGTAACGTTATATAGCATTACGTTATAACGTGTAACGTTATATAGTATTATGTTATAACGTGTAACGATATAAAGTATAACGTTATAACGTGTAACGTTATATAGTATTACGTTATAACGTGTAACGATATAATGTACTACGTTATAACGTTTAACGTTATATAGTATTACGTTATAACGTGTAGCGTTCTATAGTATTACGTTATAACGCGTAACGTTATATATTATTACGTTATAACGTGTAATGTTATGTAGCACATCAGTCTAACGTATAACACTATGTAGTATTACGTTATAATGTGTGACATTATAAAGTATTACGTTATAATGTGTAACGTTATATATTATTACGTTATAACGTGTAACGTTTTATTGTATTACGTTATAACGTGTAACGTTATATAGTATTACGTTATAACGTGTAGCGTTCTATAGTATTACGTTATAACGCGTAACGTGATATAGTATTACGTTATAACGTGTAATGTTATATAGTATTACGTTATAACGTGTAACGTCATATAGTATTACGTTATAACGTGTAACGTTATATATTATTACGTTATAACGTGTAATGTTATATAGTATTACGTTATAACGTGTAACGTGATATAGTATTACGTTATAACGTGTAACGTGATATAGTATTACGTTATAACGTGTAACGTTATATATTATTACGTTATAAAGCGTAACGTTATATATTATTACGTTATAACGTGTAACGTTATGTAGCACATCAGTATAACGTATAAAATTATGTGGTATTACGTTATAACGTGTAACGTTTTATTGTATTACGCTATAACGTGTAACGTTATACAGTATTACGTTTTAACGTGTAACGTTATATAGTATTACGTTATAGTGTGTAATGTTTTATAGTATTACGTTATAACGTGTAACGTGATATAGTATTACGTTATAACGTGTAACGTTATATATTATTACGTTATAACGTGTAACGTTATGTAGCACATCAGTATAACGTATAACACTATGTAGCATTACGTTATAACGTGTAGCGTTCTATAGTATTACGTTATAACGCGTAACGTTATATATTATTACGTTATAACGTGTAACGTTACGTAGCACATCAGTCTAACGTATAACACTATGTAGTATTACGTTATAATGTGTAACGTTATATAGTATTACGTTATAACGTGTAACGTTTTATTGTATTACGTTATAACGTGTAACGTTATATAGTATTACGTTATAACGTGTAGCGTTCTATAGTATTACGTTATAACGCGTAACGTTATGTAGCACATCAGTCTAACGTATAACACTATGTAGTATTACGTTATAATGTGTGACATTATAAAGTATTACGTTATAATGTGTAACGTTATATAGTATTACGTTATAATGTGTAACGTTATATAGTATTACGTTATAACGTGTAACGTTATATAGTATTACGTTATAACGTGTAACGATATAAAGTATAACGTTATAACGTGTAACGTTATATAGTATTACGTTATACCGTGTAACGATATAATGTACTACGTTATAACGTGTAATGTTATATAGTATTACGTTATAACGTGTAACGTCATATAGTATTACGTTATAACGTGTAACGTCATATAGTATTACGTTATAACGTGTAACGTCATATAGTATTACGTTATAACGTGTAACGTTATATATTATTACGTTATAACGTGTAATGTTATATAGTATTACGTTATAACGTGTAACGTGATATAGTATTACGTTATAACGTGTAACGTCATATAGTATTACGTTATAACGTGTAACGTCATATAGTATTACGTTATAACGTGTAACGTGATATAGTATTACGTTATAACGTGTAGCGTTCTATAGTATTACGTTATAACGCGTAACGTTGTGTAGCACATCAGTCTAACGTATAACACTATGTAGTATTACGTTATAATGTGTGACATTATAAAGTATTACGTTATAATGTGTAACGTTATATAGTATTACGTTATAACGTGTAACGTTATATAGTATTACGTTATAACGTGTAACGTTATATAGTATTACGTTATAACGTGTAACGATATAAAGTATAACGTTATAACGTGTAACGTTATATAGTATTACGTTATAACGTGTAACGATATAATGTACTACGTTATAACGTTTAACGTTATATAGTATTACGTTATAACGTGTAGCGTTCTATAGTATTACGTTATAACGCGTAACGTTATATATTATTACGTTATAACGTGTAACGTTATATATTATTACGTCATAACGTGTAATGTTATATAGTATTACGTTATAACGTGTAACGTGATATAGTATTACGTTATAACGTGTAATGTTATATAGTATTACGTTATAACGTGTAACGTCATATAGTATTACGTTATAACGTGTAACGTTATATATTATTACGTTATAACGTGTAATGTTATATAGTATTACGTTATAACGTGTAACGTGATATAGTATTACGTTATAACGTGTAACGTGATATAGTATTACGTTATAACGTGTAACGTTATATATTATTACGTTATAAAGCGTAACGTTATATATTATTACGTTATAACGTGTAACGTTATGTAGCACATCAGTATAACGTATAAAATTATGTGGTATTACGTTATAACGTGTAACGTTTTATTGTATTACGCTATAACGTGTAACGTTATACAGTATTACGTTTTAACGTGTAACGTTATATAGTATTACGTTATAGCGTGTAATGTTTTATAGTATTACGTTATAACGTGTAACGTGATATAGTATTACGTTATAACGTGTAACGTTATATATTATTACGTTATAACGTGTAACGTTATGTAGCACATCAGTATAACGTATAACACTATGTAGCATTACGTTATAACGTGTAGCGTTCTATAGTATTACGTTATAACGCGTAACGTTATATATTATTACGTTATAACGTGTAACGTTATGTAGCACATCAGTCTAACGTATAACACTATGTAGTATTACGTTATAATGTGTAACGTTATATAGTATTACGTTATAACGTGTAACGTTTTATTGTATTACGTTATAACGTGTAACGTTATATAGTATTACGTTATAACGTGTAGCGTTCTATAGTATTACGTTATAACGCGTAACGTTATGTAGCACATCAGTCTAACGTATAACACTATGTAGTATTACGTTATAATGTGTGACATTATAAAGTATTACGTTATAATGTGTAACGTTATATAGTATTACGTTATAACGTGTAACGTTATATAGTATTACGTTATAACGTGTAACGATATAAAGTATAACGTTATAACGTGTAACGTTATATAGTATTACGTTATACCGTGTAACGATATAATGTACTACGTTATAACGTTTAACGTTATATAGTATTACGTTATAACGTGTAGCGTTCTATAGTATTACGTTATAACGCGTAACGTTATATATTATTACGTTATAACGTGTAATGTTATGTAGCACATCAGTCTAACGTATAACACTATGTAGTATTACGTTATAATGTGTGACATTATAAAGTATTACGTTATAATGTGTAACGTTATATATTATTACGTTATAACGTGTAACGTTTTATTGTATTACGTTATTACGTGTAACGTTATATAGTATTACGTTATAACGTGTAGCGTTCTATAGTATTACGTTGTAACGCGTAACGTTATATATTATTACGTTATAACGTGTAACGTTATGTAGCACACCAGTCTAACGTATAACACTATGTAGTATTACGTTATAATGTGTGACATTATAAAGTATTACGTTATAATGTGTAACGTTATATAGTATTACGTTATAACGTGTAATGTTATATAGTATTACGTTATAACGTGTAACGTCATATAGTATTACGTTATAACGTGTAACGTTATATATTATTACGTTATAACGTGTAATGTTATATAGTATTACGTTATAACGTGTAACGTGATATAGTATTACGTTATAACGTGTAATGTTATATAGTATTACGTTATAACGTGTAACGTCATATAGTATTACGTTATAACGTGTAACGTTATATATTATTACGTTATAACGTGTAATGTTATATAGTATTACGTTATAACGCGTAACGTTATATATTATTACGTTATAACGTGTAATGTTATATAGTATTACGTTATAACGTGTAACGTGATATAGTATTACGTTATAACGTGTAATGTTATATAGTATTACGTTATAACGGGTAACGTCATATAGTATTACGTTATAACGTGTAACGTTATATATTATTACGTTATAACGTGTAATGTTATATAGTATTACGTTATAACGCGTAACGTTATATATTATTACGTTATAACGTGTAACGTTACGTAGCACATCAGTATAACGTATAACACTATGTAGCATTACGTTCTAACATGTAACGTTTTATTGTATTACGTAATAACGTGTAACGTTATATAGTATTACGTTATACCGTGTAACGATATAATGTACTACGTTATAACGTTTAACGTTATATAGTATTACGTTATAACGTGTAGCGTTCTATAGTATTACGTTATAACGCGTAACGTTATATATTATTACGTTATAACGTGTAATGTTATGTAGCACATCAGTCTAACGTATAACACTATGTAGTATTACGTTATAATGTGTGACATTATAAAGTATTACGTTATAATGTGTAACGTTATATATTATTACGTTATAACGTGTAACGTTTTATTGTATTACGTTATTACGTGTAACGTTATATAGTATTACGTTATAACGTGTAGCGTTCTATAGTATTACGTTGTAACGCGTAACGTTATATATTATTACGTTATAACGTGTAACGTTATGTAGCACACCAGTCTAACGTATAACACTATGTAGTATTACGTTATAATGTGTGACATTATAAAGTATTACGTTATAATGTGTAACGTTATATAGTATTACGTTATAACGTGTAATGTTATATAGTATTACGTTATAACGTGTAACGTCATATAGTATTACGTTATAACGTGTAACGTTATATATTATTACGTTATAACGTGTAATGTTATATAGTATTACGTTATAACGTGTAACGTGATATAGTATTACGTTATAACGTGTAATGTTATATAGTATTACGTTATAACGTGTAACGTCATATAGTATTACGTTATAACGTGTAACGTTATATATTATTACGTTATAACGTGTAATGTTATATAGTATTACGTTATAACGCGTAACGTTATATATTATTACGTTATAACGTGTAATGTTATATAGTATTACGTTATAACGTGTAACGTGATATAGTATTACGTTATAACGTGTAATGTTATATAGTATTACGTTATAACGGGTAACGTCATATAGTATTACGTTATAACGTGTAACGTTATATATTATTACGTTATAACGTGTAATGTTATATAGTATTACGTTATAACGCGTAACGTTATATATTATTACGTTATAACGTGTAACGTTACGTAGCACATCAGTATAACGTATAACACTATGTAGCATTACGTTCTAACATGTAACGTTTTATTGTATTACGTAATAACGTGTAACGTTATATAGTATTACGTTATAACGTTTAACGTTATGTAGTATTACGTTATAACGTGTAGCGTCCTATAGTATTACGTTATAACGCGTAACGTTATATATTATTACGTTATAACGTGTAACGTTACGTAGCACATCAGTATAACGTATAAAATTATGTGGTATTACGTTCTAACATGTAACGTTTTATTGTATTACGCTATAACGTGTAACGTTATATAGTATTACGTTTTAACGTGTAACGTTTTATAGTATTACGTTATAACGTGTAACGTTATATATTATTACGTTATAACGTGTAACGTTATGTAGCACATCAGTGTAACGTATAACACTATATAGTATTACGTTATAACGTGTACCGTGATATAGTATTACGTTATAACGTGTAACGTTATATATTATTACGTTATAAAGCGTAACGTTATATATTATTACGTTATAACGTGTAACGTTATGTAGCGCATCAGTATAACGTATAAAATTATCTGGTATTACGTTATAACGTGTAACGTTTTATTGTATTACGCTATAACGTGTAACGTTATATAGTATTACGTTTTAACGTGTAACGTTTTATTGTATTACGCTATAACGTGTAACGTTATATAGTATTACGTTATAACGTGTAACGTTATATAATAATACGTTATAACGCGTAACGTTATATAGTATTACGTTATAACGTGCAACGTTATGTAGCACATCAGTATAACGTATAAAATTATGTGGTATTACGTTATAACGTGTAACGTTTTATTGTATTACGATATAACGTGTAACGTTATATAGTATTACGTTATAACGTGTAACGTTATATAGTATTACGTTATAACGTGTAATGTTATATAGTATTACGTTATAACGTGTAACGTCATATAGTATTACGTTATAACGTGTAACGTTATATAGTATTACGTTATAACGTGTAATGTTATATAGTATTACGTTATAACGTGTAACGTCATATAGTATTACGTTATAACGCGTAACGTTATATATTATTACGTTATAACGTGTAACGTTACGTAGCACATCAGTATAACGTATAACACTATGTAGCATTACGTTCTAACATGTAACGTTTTATTGTATTACGTTATAACGTGTAACGTTATATAGTATTACGATATAACGTTTAACGTTATGTAGTATTACGTTATAACGTGTAGCGTTCTATAGTATTACGTTATAACGCGTAACGTTATATATTATTACGTTATAACGTGTAACGTTACGTAGCACATCAGTATAACGTATAAAATTATGTGGTATTACGTTATAACGTGTAACGTTTTATTGTATTACGTTATAACGTGTAACGTTATATAGTATTACGTTATAACGTGTAACGTCATATAGTATTACGTTATAACGTGTAACGTTATATATTATTACGTTATAACGTGTAATGTTATATAGTATTACGTTATAACGTGTACCGTGATATAGTATTACGTTATAACGTGTAACGTTATATATTGTTACGTTATAAAGCGTAACGTTATATATTATTACGTTATAACGTGTAACGTTATGTAGCGCATCAGTATAACGTATAAAATTATCTGGTATTACGTTATAACGTGTAACGTTTTATTGTATTACGCTATAACGTGTAACGTTATATAGTATTACGTTTTAACGTGTAACGTTTTATAGTATTACGTTATAACGTGTAACGTTATATATTATTACGTTATAACGTGTAACGTTATGTAGCACATCAGTGTAACGTATAACACTATGTAGTATTACGTTATAATGTGTGACATTATAAAGTATTACGTTATAACGTGTAACGTTTTATTGTATTACGTTATAACGTGTAACGTTATATATTATTACGTTATAACGTGTAACGTTATATAGTATTACGTTATAACGTGTAACGTTATATAGTATTACGTTATAACGTGTAACGTTATATAGTATTACGTTATAACGTGTAACGTCATATAGTATTACGTTATAACGTGTAACGTCATATAGTATTACGTTATAACGTGTAACGTTATATATTATTACGTTATAACGTGTAATTTTATATAGTATTACATTATAACGTGTAACGTGATATAGTATTACGTTATAACGTGTAACGTGATATAGTATTACGTTATAACGTGTAACGTTATATATTATTACGTTATAAAGCGTAACGTTATATATTATTACGTTATAACGTGTAACGTTATGTAGCACATCAGTATAACGTATAAAATTATGTGGTATTACGTTATAACGTGTAACGTTTTATTGTATTACGTTATAACGTGTAACGTTATATATTATTACGTTATAACGTGTCACGTTATATAGTATTACGTTATAACGTGTAACGTTATATAGTATTACGTTATAACGTGTAACGTGATATAGTATTCCGTTATAACGTGTAACGTTATATATTATTACGTTATAACGTGTAACGTTATGTAGCACATCAGTATAACGTATAAAATTATCTGGTATTACGTTATAACGTGTAACGTTTTATTGTATTACGCTATAACGTGTAACGTTATATAGTATTACGTTTTAACGTGTAACGTTTTATAGTATTACGTTATAACGTGTAACGTTATATATTATTACGTTATAACGTGTAACGTTATGTAGCACATCAGTGTAACGTATAACACTATGTAGTATTACGTTATAATGTGTGACATTATAAAGTATTACGTTATAACGTGTAACGTTTTATTGTATTACGTTATAACGTGTAACGTTATATATTATTACGTTATAACGTGTCACGTTATATAGTATTACGTTATAACGTGTAACGTTATATAGTATTACGTTATAACGTGTAACGTTATATAGTATTACGTTATAACGTGTAACGTCATATAGTATTACGTTATAACGTGTAACGTCATATAGTATTACGTTATAACGTGTAACGTTATATATTATTACGTTATAACGTGTAATTTTATATAGTATTACGTTATAACGTGTAACGTGATATAGTATTACGTTATAACGTGTAACGTGATATAGTATTACGTTATAACGTGTAACGTTATATATTATTACGTTATAAAGCGTAACGTTATATAGTATTACGTTATAACGTGTAGCGTTCTATAGTATTACGTTATAACGCGTAACGTTATATATTATTACGTTATAACGTGTAATGTTATGTAGCACATCAGTCTAACGTATAACACTATGTAGTATTACGTTATAATGTGTGACATTATAAAGTATTACGTTATAATGTGTAACGTTTTATTGTATTACGTTATAACGTGTAACGTTATATAGTATTACGTTATAACGTGTAGCGTTCTATAGTATTACGTTATAACGCGTAACGTTATATATTATTACGTTATAACGTGTAATGTTATGTAGCACATCAGTCTAACGTATAAGACTATGTAGTATTACGTTATAATGTGTGACATTATAAAGTATTACGTTATAATGTGTAACGTTATATATTATTACGTTATAACGTGTAACGTTTTATTGTATTACGTTATAACGTGTAACGTTATATAGTATTACGTTATAACGTGTAGCGTTCTATAGTATTACGTTATAACGCGTAACGTTATATATTATTACGTTATAACGTGTAATGTTATGTAGCACATCAGTCTAACGTATAAGACTATGTAGTATTACGTTATAATGTGTGACATTATAAAGTATTACGTTATAATGTGTAACGTTATATAGTATTACGTTATAACGTGTAACGTTATATAGTATTACGTTATAACGTGTAACGTTATATAGTATTACGTTATAACGTGTAACGATATAAAGTATAACGTTATAACGTGTAACGTAATATAGTATTACGTTATAACGTGTAACGATATAATGTACTACGTTATAACGTTTAACGTTATATAGTATTACGTTATAACGTGTAGCGTTCTATAGTATTACGTTATAACGTGTAATGTTATGTAGCACATCAGTCTAACGTATAACACTATGTAGTATTACGTTATAATGTGTGACATTATAAAGTATTACGTTATAATGTGTAACGTTATATATTATTACGTTATAACGTGTAACGTTTTATTGTATTACGTTATAACGTGTAACGTTATATAGTATTACGTTATAACGTGTAGCGTTCTATAGTATTACGTTATAACGCGTAACGTTATATATTATTACGTTATAACGTGTAACGTTATGTAGCACATCAGTCTAACGTATAACACTATGTAGTATTACGTTATAATGTGTGACATTATGAAGTATTACGTTATAATGTGTAACGTTATATAGTATTACGTTATAACGTGTAATGTTATATAGTATTACGTTATAACGTGTAACGTCATATAGTATTACGTTATAACGTGTAACGTCATATAGTATTACGTTATAACGTGTAACGTTATATATTATTACGTTATAACGTGTAATGTTATATAGTATTACGTTATAACGTGTAACGTGATATAGTATTACGTTATAACGTGTAACGTCATATAGTATTACGTTATAACGTGTAACGTCATATAGTATTACGTTATAACGTGTAACGTGATATAGTATTACGTTATAACGTGTAACGTGATATAGTATTACGTTATAACGTGTAGCGTTCTATAGTATTACGTTATAACGCGTAACGTTATGTAGCACATCAGTCTAACGTATAACACTATGTAGTATTACGTTATAATGTGTGACATTATAAAGTATTACGTTATAATGTGTAACGTTATATAGTATTACGTTATAACGTGTAACGTTATATAGTATTACGTTATAACGTGTAACGTTATATAGTATTACGTTATAACGTGTAACGATATAAAGTATAACGTTATAACGTGTAACGTTATATAGTATTACGTTATAACGTGTAACGATATAATGTACTACGTTATAACGTTTAACGTTATATAGTATTACGTTATAACGTGTAGCGTTCTATAGTATTACGTTATAACGCGTAACGTTATATATTATTACGTTATAACGTGTAATGTTATGTAGCACATCAGTCTAACGTATAACACTATGTAGTATTACGTTATAATGTGTGACATTATAAAGTATTACGTTATAATGTGTAACGTTATATATTATTACGTTATAACGTGTAACGTTTTATTGTATTACGTTATAACGTGTAACGTTATATAGTATTACGTTATAACGTGTAGCGTTCTATAGTATTACGTTATAACGCGTAACGTTATATATTATTACGTTATAACGTGTAACGTTATGTAGCACATCAGTCTAACGTATAACACTATGTAGTATTACGTTATAATGTGTGACATTATAAAGTATTACGTTATAATGTGTAACGTTATATAGTATTACGTTATAACGTGTAATGTTATATAGTATTACGTTATAACGTGTAACGTCATATAGTATTACGTTATAACGTGTAACGTCATATAGTATTACGTTATAACGTGTAACGTTATATATTATTACGTTATAACGTGTAATGTTATATAGTATTACGTTATAACGTGTAACGTGATATAGTATTACGTTATAACGTGTAACGTCATATAGTATTACGTTATAACGTGTAACGTCATATAGTATTACGTTATAACGTGTAACGTGATATAGTATTACGTTATAACGTGTAACGTGATATAGTATTACGTTATAACGTGTAGCGTTCTATAGTATTACGTTATAACGCGTAACGTTATGTAGCACATCAGTCTAACGTATAACACTATGTAGTATTACGTTATAATGTGTGACATTATAAAGTATTACGTTATAATGTGTAACGTTATATAGTATTACGTTATAACGTGTAACGTTATATAGTATTACGTTATAATGTGTAACGATATAATGTACTACGTTATAACGTTTAACGTTATATAGTATTACGTTATAACGTGTAGCGTTCTATAGTATTACGTTATAACGCGTAACGTTATATATTATTACGTTATAACGTGTAATGTTATGTAGCACACCAGTCTAACGTATAACACTAAGTAGTATTACGTTATAATGTGTGACATTATAAAGTATTACGTTATAATGTGTAACGTTATATATTATTACGTTATAACGTGTAACGTTTTATTGTATTACGTTATAACGTGTAACGTTATATAGTATTACGTTATAACGTGTAGCGTTCTATAGTATTACGTTATAACGCGTAACGTTATATATTATTACGTTATAACGTGTAACGTTATGTAGCACATCAGTCTAACGTATAACACTATGTAGTATTACGTTATAATGTGTGACATTATAAAGTATTACGTTATAATGTGTAACGTTATATAGTATTACGTTATAACGTGTAATGTTATATAGTATTACGTTATAACGTGTAACGTCATATAGTGTTACGTTATAACGTGTAACGTTATATATTATTACGTTATAACGTGTAATGTTATATAGTATTACGTTATAACGTGTAACGTGATATAGTATTACGTTATAACGTGTAATGTTATATAGTATTACGTTATAACGTGTAACGTCATATAGTATTACGTTATAACGTGTAACGTTATATATTATTACGTTATAACGTGTAATGTTATATAGTATTACGTTATAACGTGTAACGTGATATAGTATTACGTTATAACGTGTAACGTGATATAGTATTACGTTATAACGTGTAACGTTATATATTATTACGTTATAAAGCGTAACGTTATATATTATTACGTTATAACGTGTAACGTTATGTAGCACATCAGTATAACGTATTAAATTATGTGGTATTATGTTATAACGTGTAACGTTTTATTGTATTACGCTATAACGTGTAACGTTATATAGTATTACGTTATAACGTGTAACGTTATATAGTATTACGTTATAACGTGTAACGTTATATAGTATTACGTTATAACGTGTAACGATATAAAGTATAACGTTATAACGTGTAACGTTATATAGTATTACGTTATAACGTGTAACGATATAATGTACTACGTTATAACGTTTAACGTTATATAGTATTACGTTATAACGTGTAGCGTTCTATAGTATTACGTTATAACGCGTAACGTTATATATTATTACGTTATAACGTGTAATGTTATGTAGCACATCAGTGTAACGTATAACACTATGTAGTATTACGTTATAATGTGTGACATTATAAAGTATTACGTTATAACGTGTAACGTTTTATTGTATTACGTTATAACGTGTAACGTTATATATTATTACGTTATAACGTGTAACGTTATATAGTATTACGTTATAACGTGTAACGTGATATAGTATTACGTTATAACGTGTAACGTGATATAGTATTACGTTATAACGTGTAACGTTATATATTATTACGTTATAAAGCGTAACGTTATATATTATTACGTTATAACGTGTAACGTTATGTAGCACATCAGTATAACGTATAAAATTATGTGGTATTACGTTATAACGTGTAACGTTTTATTGTATTACGTTATAACGTGTAACGTTATATATTATTACGTTATAACGTGTCACGTTATATAGTATTACGTTATAACGTGTAACGTTATATAGTATTACGTTATAACGTGTAACGTGATATAGTATTCCGTTATAACGTGTAACGTTATATATTATTACGTTATAACGTGTAACGTTATGTAGCACATCAGTATAACGTATAAAATTATCTGGTATTACGTTATAACGTGTAACGTTTTATTGTATTACGCTATAACGTGTAACGTTATATAGTATTACGTTTTAACGTGTAACGTTTTATAGTATTACGTTATAACGTGTAACGTTATATATTATTACGTTATAACGTGTAACGTTATGTAGCACATCAGTGTAACGTATAACACTATGTAGTATTACGTTATAATGTGTGACATTATAAAGTATTACGTTATAACGTGTAACGTTTTATTGTATTACGTTATAACGTGTAACGTTATATATTATTACGTTATAACGTGTCACGTTATATAGTATTACGTTATAACGTGTAACGTTATATAGTATTACGTTATAACGTGTAACGTTATATAGTATTACGTTATAACGTGTAACGTCATATAGTATTACGTTATAACGTGTAACGTCATATAGTATTACGTTATAACGTGTAACGTGATATATTATTACGTTATAACGTGTAATTTTATATAGTATTACGTTATAACGTGTAACGTGATATAGTATTACGTTATAACGTGTAACGTGATATAGTATTACGTTATAACGTGTAACGTTATATATTATTACGTTATAAAGCGTAACGTTATATAGTATTACGTTATAACGTGTAGCGTTCTATAGTATTACGTTATAACGCGTAACGTTATATATTATTACGTTATAACGTGTAATGTTATGTAGCACATCAGTCTAACGTATAACACTATGTAGTATTACGTTATAATGTGTGACATTATAAAGTATTACGTTATAATGTGTAACGTTTTATTGTATTACGTTATAACGTGTAACGTTATATAGTATTACGTTATAACGTGTAGCGTTCTATAGTATTACGTTATAACGCGTAACGTTATATATTATTACGTTATAACGTGTAATGTTATGTAGCACATCAGTCTAACGTATAAGACTATGTAGTATTACGTTATAATGTGTGACATTATAAAGTATTACGTTATAATGTGTAACGTTATATATTATTACGTTATAACGTGTAACGTTTTATTGTATTACGTTATAACGTGTAACGTTATATAGTATTACGTTATAACGTGTAGCGTTCTATAGTATTACGTTATAACGCTTAACGTTATATATTATTACGTTATAACGTGTAATGTTATGTAGCACATCAGTCTAACGTATAAGACTATGTAGTATTACGTTATAATGTGTGACATTATAAAGTATTACGTTATAATGTGTAACGTTATATAGTATTACGTTATAACGTGTAACGTTATATAGTATTACGTTATAACGTGTAACGTTATATAGTATTACGTTATAACGTGTAACGATATAAAGTTTAACGTTATAACGTGTAACGTAATATAGTATTACGTTATAACGTGTAACGATATAATGTACTACGTTATAACGTTTAACGTTATATAGTATTACGTTATAACGTGTAGCGTTCTATAGTATTACGTTATAACGTGTAATGTTATGTAGCACATCAGTCTAACGTATAACACTATGTAGTATTACGTTATAATGTGTGACATTATAAAGTATTACGTTATAATGTGTAACGTTATATATTATTACGTTATAACGTGTAACGTTTTATTGTATTACGTTATAACGTGTAACGTTATATAGTATTACGTTATAACGTGTAGCGTTCTATAGTATTACGTTATAACGCGTAACGTTATATATTATTACGTTATAACGTGTAACGTTATGTAGCACATCAGTCTAACGTATAACACTATGTAGTATTACGTTATAATGTGTGACATTATAAAGTATTACGTTATAATGTGTAACGTTATATAGTATTACGTTATAACGTGTAATGTTATATAGTATTACGTTATAACGTGTAACGTGATATAGTATTACGTTATAACGTGTAACGTGATATAGTATTACGTTATAACGTGTAGCGTTCTATAGTATTACGTTATAACGCGTAACGTTATGTAGCACATCAGTCTAACGTATAACACTATGTAGTATTACGTTATAATGTGTGACATTATAAAGTATTACGTTATAATGTGTAACGTTATATAGTATTACGTTATAACGTGTAACGTTATATAGTATTACGTTATAACGTGTAACGTTATATAGTATTACGTTATAACGTGTAACGTTATATAGTATTACGTTATAACGTGTAACGATATAAAGTATAACGTTATAACGTGTAACGTTATATAGTATTACGTTATAACGTGTAACGATATAATGTACTACGTTATAACGTTTAACGTTATATAGTATTACGTTATAACGTGTAGCGTTCTATAGTATTACGTTATAACGCGTAACGTTATATATTATTACGTTATAACGTGTAATGTTATGTAGCACATCAGTCTAACGTATAACACTATGTAGTATTACGTTATAATGTGTGACATTATAAAGTATAACGTTATAATGTGTAACGTTATATATTATTACGTTATAACGTGTAACGTTTTATTGTATTACGTTATAACGTGTAACGTTATATAGTATTACGTTATAACGTGTAGCGTTCTATAGTATTACGTTATAACGCGTAACGTTATATATTATTACGTTATAACGTGTAACGTTATGTAGCACATCAGTCTAACGTATAACACTATGTAGTATTACGTTATAATGTGTGACATTATAAAGTATTACGTTATAATGTGTAACGTTATATAGTATTACGTTATAACGTGTAATGTTATATAGTATTACGTTATAACGTGTAACGTCATATAGTATTACGTTATAACGTGTAACGTCATATAGTATTACGTTATAACGTGTAACGTTATATATTATTACGTTATAACGTGTAATGTTATATAGTATTACGTTATAACGTGTAACGTGATATAGTATTACGTTATAACGTGTAACGTCATATAGTATTACGTTATAACGTGTAACGTCATATAGTATTACGTTATAACGTGTAACGTGATATAGTATTACGTTATAACGTGTAACGTGATATAGTATTACGTTATAACGTGTAGCGTTCTATAGTATTACGTTATAACGCGTAACGTTATGTAGCACATCAGTCTAACGTATAACACTATGTAGTATTACGTTATAATGTGTGACATTATAAAGTATTACGTTATAATGTGTAACGTTATATAGTATTACGTTATAACGTGTAACGTTATATAGTATTACGTTATAACGTGTAACGTTATATAGTATTACGTTATAACGTGTAACGATATAAAGTATAACGTTATAACGTGTAACGTTATATAGTATTACGTTATAACGTGTAACGATATAATGTACTACGTTATAACGTTTAACGTTATATAGTATTACGTTATAACGTGTAGCGTTCTATAGTATTACGTTATAACGCGTAACGTTATATATTATTACGTTATAACGTGTAATGTTATGTAGCACACCAGTCTAACGTATAACACTATGTAGTATTACGTTATAATGTGTGACATTATAAAGTATTACGTTATAATGTGTAACGTTATATATTATTACGTTATAACGTGTAACGTTTTATTGTATTACGTTATAACGTGTAACGTTATATAGTATTACGTTATAACGTGTAGCGTTCTATAGTATTACGTTATAACGCGTAACGTTATATATTATTACGTTATAACGTGTAACGTTATGTAGCACATCAGTCTAACGTATAACACTATGTAGTATTACGTTATAATGTGTGACATTATAAAGTATTACGTTATAATGTGTAACGTTATATAGTATTACGTTATAACGTGTAATGTTATATAGTATTACGTTATAACGTGTAACGTCATATAGTGTTACGTTATAACGTGTAACGTTATATATTATTACGTTATAACGTGTAATGTTATATAGTATTACGTTATAACGTGTAACGTGATATAGTATTACGTTATAACGTGTAATGTTATATAGTATTACGTTATAACGTGTAACGTCATATAGTATTACGTTATAACGTGTAACGTTATATATTATTACGTTATAACGTGTAATGTTATATAGTATTACGTTATAACGTGTAACGTGATATAGTATTACGTTATAACGTGTAACGTGATATAGTATTACGTTATAACGTGTAACGTTATATATTATTACGTTATAAAGCGTAACGTTATATATTATTACGTTATAACGTGTAACGTTATGTAGCACATCAGTATAACGTATTAAATTATGTGGTATTATGTTATAACGTGTAACGTTTTATTGTATTACGCTATAACGTGTAACGTTATACAGTATTACGTTTTAACGTGTAACGTTATATAGTATTACGTTATAGCGTGTAATGTTTTATAGTATTACGTTATAACGTGTAACGTGATATAGTATTACGTTATAACGTGTAATGTTATATATTATTACGTTATAACGTGTAACGTTATGTAGCACATCAGTATAACGTATAACACTATGTAGCATTACGTTATAACGTGTAATGTTATATAGTATTACGTTATAACGCGTAACGTTATATATTATTACGTTATAACGTGTAATGTTATATAGTATTACGTTATAACGTGTAACGTGATATAGTATTACGTTATAACGTGTAATGTTATATAGTATTACGTTATAACGGGTAACGTCATATAGTATTACGTTATAACGTGTAACGTTATATATTATTACGTTATAACGTGTAATGTTATATAGTATTACGTTATAACGCGTAACGTTATATATTATTACGTTATAACGTGTAACGTTACGTAGCACATCAGTATAACGTATAACACTATGTAGCATTACGTTCTAACATGTAACGTTTTATTGTATTACGTTATAACGTGTAACGTTATATAGTATTACGTTATAACGTTTAACGTTATGTAGTATTACGTTATAACGTGTAGCGTCCTATAGTATTACGTTATAACGCGTAACGTTATATATTATTACGTTATAACGTGTAACGTTACGTAGCACATCAGTATAACGTATAAAATTATGTGGTATTACGTTCTAACATGTAACGTTTTATTGTATTACGCTATAACGTGTAACGTTATATAGTATTACGTTTTAACGTGTAACGTTTTATAGTATTACGTTATAACGTGTAACGTTATATATTACTACGTTATAGCGTGTAACGTTATGTAGCACATCAGTGTAACGTATAACACTATATAGTATCACGTTATAACGTGTACCGTGATATAGTATTACGTTATAACGTGTAACGTTATATATTATTACGTTATATATTATTACGTTATAACGTGTAACGTTATGTAGCGCATCAGTATAACGTATAAAATTATCTGGTATTACGTTATAACGTGTAACGTTTTATTGTATTACGCTATAACGTGTAACGTTATATAGTATTACGTTTTAACGTGTAACGTTTTATTGTATTACGCTATAACGTGTAACGTTATATAGTATTACGTTATAACGTGTAACGTTATATAATAATACGTTATAACGCGTAACGTTATATAGTATTACGTTATAACGTGCAACGTTATGTAGCACATCAGTATAACGTATAAAATTATGTGGTATTACGTTATAACGTGTAACGTTTTATTGTATTACGATATAACGTGTAACGTTATATAGTATTACGTTATAACGTGTAACGTTATATAGTATTACGTTATAACGTGTAATGTTATATAGTATTACGTTATAACGTGTAACGTCATATAGTATTACGTTATAACGTGTAACGTTATATAGTATTACGTTATAACGTGTAATGTTATATAGTATTACGTTATAACGTGTAACGTCATATAGTATTACGTTATAACGCGTAACGTTATATATTATTACGTTATAACGTGTAACGTTACGTAGCACATCAGTATAACGTATAACACTATGTAGCATTACGATCTAACATGTAACGTTTTATTGTATTACGTTATAACGTGTAACGTTATATAGTATTACGATATAACGTTTAACGTTATGTAGTATTACGTTATAACGTGTAGCGTTCTATAGTATTACGTTATAACGCGTAACGTTATATATTATTACGTTATAACGTGTAACATTACGTAGCACATCAGTATAACGTATAAAATTATGTGGTATTACGTTATAACGTGTAACGTTTTATTGTATTACGTTATAACGTGTAACGTTATATAGTATTACGTTATAACGTGTAACGTCATATAGTATTACGTTATAACGTGTAACGTTATATATTATTACGTTATAACGTGTAATGTTATATAGTATTACGTTATAACGTGTACCGTGATATAGTATTACGTTATAACGTGTAACGTTATATATTATTACGTTATAAAGCGTAACGTTATATATTATTACGTTATAACGTGTAACGTTATGTAGCGCATCAGTATAACGTATAAAATTATCTGGTATTACGTTATAACGTGTAACGTTTTATTGTATTACGCTATGACGTGTAACGTTATATAGTATTACGTTTTAACGTGTAACGTTTTATAGTATTACGTTATAACGTGTAACGTTTTATTGTATTACGCTATAACGTGTAACGTTATATAGTATTACGTTTTAACGTGTAACGTTTTATTGTATTACGCTATAACGTGTAACGTTATACAGTATTACGTTTTAACGTGTAACGTTATATAGTATTACGTTATAGCGTGTAATGTTTTATAGTATTACGTTATAACGTGTAACGTTATATATTATTACGTTATAACGTGTAACGTTATGTAGCACATCAGTGTAACGTATAACACTATATAGTATTACGTTATAACGTGTACCGTGATATAGTATTACGTTATAACGTGTAACGTTATATATTATTACGTTATATATTATTACGTTATAACGTGTAACGTTACGTAGCACATCAGTATAACGTATAAAATTATGTGGTATTACGTTCTAACATGTAACGTTTTATTGTATTACGCTATAACGTGTAACGTTATATAGTATTACGTTTTAACGTGTAACGTTTTATAGTATTACGTTATAACGTGTAACGTTATATATTATTACGTTATAACGTGTAACGTTATGTAGCACATCAGTGTAACGTATAACACTATATAGTATTACGTTATAACGTGTACCGTGATATAGTATTACGTTATAACGTGTAACGTTATATATTATTACGTTATATATTATTACGTTATAACGTGTAACGTTATGTAGCGCATCAGTATAACGTATAAAATTATCTGGTATTACGTTATAACGTGTAACGTTTTATTGTATTACGATATAACGTGTAACGTTATATAGTATTACGTTATAACGTGTAACGTTATATAGTATTACGTTATAACGTGTAATGTTATATAGTATTACGTTATAACGTGTAACGTCATATAGTATTACGTTATAACGTGTAACGTTATATAGTATTACGTTATAACGTGTAATGTTATATAGTATTACGTTATAACGTGTAACGTCATATAGTATTACGTTATAACGCGTAACGTTATATATTATTACGTTATAACGTGTAACGTTACGTAGCACATCAGTATAACGTATAACACTATGTAGCATTACGTTCTAACATGTAACGTTTTATTGTATTACGTTATAACGTGTAACGTTATATAGTATTACGATATAACGTTTAACGTTATGTAGTATTACGTTATAACGTGTAGCGTTCTATAGTATTACGTGATAACGCGTAACGTTATATATTATTACGTTATAACGTGTAACGTTACGTAGCACATCAGTATAACGTATAAAATTATGTGGTATTACGTTATAACGTGTAACGTTTTATTGTATTACGTTATAACGTGTAACGTTATATAGTATTACGTTATAACGTGTAACGTCATATAGTATTACGTTATAACGTGTAACGTTATATATTATTACGTTATAACGTGTAATGTTATATAGTATTACGTTATAACGTGTACCGTGATATAGTATTACGTTATAACGTGTAACGTTATATATTATTACGTTATAAAGCGTAACGTTATATATTATTACGTTATAACGTGTAACGTTATGTAGCGCATCAGTATAACGTATAAAATTGTCTGGTATTACGTTATAACGTGTAACGTTTTATTGTATTACGCTATAACGTGTAACGTTATATAGTATTACGTTTTAACGTGTAACGTTTTATAGTATTACGTTATAACGTGTAACGTTTTATTGTATTACGCTATAACGTGTAACGTTATATAGTATTACGTTTTAACGTGTAACGTTTTATTGTATTACGCTATAACGTGTAACGTTATACAGTATTACGTTTTAACGTGTAACGTTATATAGTATTACGTTATAGCGTGTAATGTTTTATAGTATTACGTTATAACGTGTAACGTGATATAGTATTCCGTTATAACGTGTAACGTTATATATTATTACGTTATAACGTGTAACGTTATGTAGCACATCAGTATAACGTATAAAATTATCTGGTATTACGTTATAACGTGTAACGTTTTATTGTATTACGCTATAACGTGTAACGTTATATAGTATTACGTTTTAACGTGTAACGTTTTATAGTATTACGTTATAACGTGTAACGTTATATATTATTACGTTATAACGTGTAACGTTATGTAGCACATCAGTGTAACGTATAACACTATGTAGTATTACGTTATAATGTGTGACATTATAAAGTATTACGTTATAACGTGTAACGTTTTATTGTATTACGTTATAACGTGTAACGTTATATATTATGACGTTATAACGTGTCACGTTATATAGTATTACGTTATAACGTGTAACGTTATATAGTATTACGTTATAACGTGTAACGTTATATAGTATTACGTTATAACGTGTAACGTCATATAGTATTACGTTATAACGTGTAACGTCATATAGTATTACGTTATAACGTGTAACGTTATATATTATTACGTTATAACGTGTAATTTTATATAGTATTACGTTATAACGTGTAACGTGATATAGTATTACGTTATAACGTGTAACGTGATATAGTATTACGTTATAACGTGTAACGTTATATATTATTACGTTATAAAGCGTAACGTTATATAGTATTACGTTATAACGTGTAGCGTTCTATAGTATTACGTTATAACGCGTAACGTTATATATTATTACGTTATAACGTGTAATGTTATGTAGCACATCAGTCTAACGTATAACACTATGTAGTATTACGTTATAATGTGTGACATTATAAAGTATTACGTTATAATGTGTAACGTTATATATTATTACGTTATAACGTGTAACGTTTTATTGTATTACGTTATAACGTGTAACGTTATATAGTACTACGTTATAACGTGTAGCGTTCTATAGTATTACGTTATAACGCGTAACGTTATATATTATTACGTTATAACGTGTAATGTTATGTAGCACATCAGTCTAACGTATAAGACTATGTAGTATTACGTTATAATGTGTGATATTATAAAGTATTACGTTATAATGTGTAACGTTATATAGTATTACGTTATAACGTGTAACGTTATATAGTATTACGTTATAACGTGTAACGTTATATAGTATTACGTTATAACGTGTAACGATATAAAGTATAACGTTATAACGTGTAACGTAATATAGTATTACGTTATAACGTGTAACGTTATATAGTATTACGTTTTAACGTGTAACGTTTTATTGTATTACGCTATAACGTGTAACGTTATATAGTATTACGTTATAACGTGTAACGTTATATAATAATACGTTATAACGCGTAACGTTATATAGTATTACGTTATAACGTGCAACGTTATGTAGCACATCAGTATAACGTATAAAATTATGTGGTATTACGTTATAACGTGTAACGTTTTATTGTATTACGATATAACGTGTAACGTTATATAGTATTACGTTATAACGTGTAACGTTATATAGTATTACGTTATAACGTGCAATGTTATATAGTATTACGTTATAACGTGTAACGTCATATAGTATTACGTTATAACGTGTAACGTTATATAGTATTACGTTATAACGTGTAATGTTATATAGTATTACGTTATAACGTGTAACGTCATATAGTATTACGTTATAACGCGTAACGTTATATATTATTACGTTATAACGTGTAACGTTACGTAGCACATCAGTATAACGTATAACACTATGTAGCATTACGTTCTAACATGTAACGTTTTATTGTATTACGTTATAACGTGTAACGTTATATAGTATTACGATATAACGTTTAACGTTATGTAGTATTACGTTATAACGTGTAGCGTTCTATAGTATTACGTTATAACGCGTAACGTTATATATTATTACGTTATAACGTGTAACGTTACGTAGCACATCAGTATAACGTATAAAATTATGTGGTATTACGTTATAACGTGTAACGTTTTATTGTATTACGTTATAACGTGTAACGTTATATAGTATTACGTTATAACGTGTAACGTCATATAGTATTACGTTATAACGTGTAACGTTATATATTATTACGTTATAACGTGTAATGTTATATAGTATTACGTTATAACGTGTAACGTTATATATTATTACGTTATAACGTGTAATGTTATATAGTATTACGTTATAACGTGTACCGTGATATAGTATTACGTTATAACGTGTAACGTTATATATTATTACGTTATAAAGCGTAACGTTATATATTATTACGTTATAACGTGTAACGTTATGTAGCGCATCAGTATAACGTATAAAATTATCTGGTATTACGTTATAACGTGTAACGTTTTATTGTATTACGCTATAACGTGTAACGTTATATAGTATTACGTTTTAACGTGTAACGTTTTATAGTATTACGTTATAACGTGTAACGTTTTATTGTATTACGCTATAACGTGTAACGTTATATAGTATTACGTTTTAACGTGTAACGTTTTATTGTATTACGCTATAACGTGTAACGTTATACAGTATTACGTTTTAACGTGTAACGTTATATAGTATTACGTTATAGCGTGTAATGTTTTATAGTATTACGTTATAACGTGTAACGTTATATATTATTACGTTATAACGTGTAACGTTATGTAGCACATCAGTGTAACGTATAACACTATATAGTATTACGTTATAACGTGTACCGTGATATAGTATTACGTTATAACGTGTAACGTTATATATTATTACGTTATATATTATTACGTTATAACGTGTAACGTTACGTAGCACATCAGTATAACGTATAAAATTATGTGGTATTACGTTCTAACATGTAACGTTTTATTGTATTACGCTATAACGTGTAACGTTATATAGTATTACGTTTTAACGTGTAACGTTTTATAGTATTACGTTATAACGTGTAACGTTATATATTATTACGTTATAACGTGTAACGTTATGTAGCACATCAGTGTAACGTATAACACTATATAGTATTACGTTATAACGTGTACCGTGATATAGTATTACGTTATAACGTGTAACGTTATATATTATTACGTTATATATTATTACGTTATAACGTGTAACGTTACGTAGCACATCAGTATAACGTATAAAATTATGTGGTATTACGTTCTAACATGTAACGTTTTATTGTATTACGCTATAACGTGTAACGTTATATAGTATTACGTTTTAACGTGTAACGTTTTATAGTATTACGTTATAACGTGTAACGTTATATATTATTACGTTATAACGTGTAACGTTATGTAGCACATCAGTGTAACGTATAACACTATATAGTATTACGTTATAACGTGTACCGTGATATAGTATTACGTTATAACGTGTAACGTTATATATTATTACGTTATATATTATTACGTTATAACGTGTAACGTTATGTAGCGCATCAGTATAACGTATAAAATTATCTGGTATTACGTTATAACGTGTAGCGTTCTATAGTATTACGTTATAACGCGTAACGTTATGTAGCACATCAGTCTAACGTATAACACTATGTAGTATTACGTTATAATGTGTGACATTATAAAGTATTACGTTATAATGTGTAACGTTATATAGTATTACGTTATAACGTGTAACGTTATATAGTATTACGTTATAACGTGTAACGATATAAAGTATAACGTTATAACGTGTAACGTTATATAGTATTACGTTATACCGTGTAACGATATAATGTACTACGTTATAACGTTTAACGTTATATAGTATTACGTTATAACGTGTAGCGTTCTATAGTATTACGTTATAACGCGTAACGTTATATATTATTACGTTATAACGTGTAATGTTATGTAGCACATCAGTCTAACGTATAACACTATGTAGTATTACGTTATAATGTGTGACATTATAAAGTATTACGTTATAATGTGTAACGTTATATATTATTACGTTATAACGTGTAACGTTTTATTGTATTACGTTATAACGTGTAACGTTATATAGTATTACGTTATAACGTGTAGCGTTCTATAGTATTACGTTATAACGCGTAACGTTATATATTATTACGTTATAACGTGTAACGTTATGTAGCACATCAGTCTAACGTATAACACTATGTAGTATTACGTTATAATGTGTGACATTATAAAGTATTACGTTATAATGTGTAACGTTATATAGTATTACGTTATAACGTGTAATGTTATATAGTATTACGTTATAACGTGTAACGTCATATAGTATTACGTTATAACGTGTAACGTTATATATTATTACGTTATAACGTGTAATGTTATATAGTATTACGTTATAACGTGTAACGTGATATAGTATTACGTTATAACGTGTAATGTTATATAGTATTACGTTATAACGTGTAACGTCATATAGTATTACGTTATAACGTGTAACGTTATATATTATTACGTTATAACGTGTAATGTTATATAGTATTACGTTATAACGCGTAACGTTATATATTATTACGTTATAACGTGTAATGTTATATAGTATTACGTTATAACGTGTAACGTGATATAGTATTACGTTATAACGTGTAATGTTATATAGTATTACGTTATAACGCGTAACGTTATATATTATTACGTTATAACGTGTAACGTTACGTAGCACATCAGTATAACGTATAACACTATGTAGCATTACGTTCTAACATGTAACGTTTTATTGTATTACGTTATAACGTGTAACGTTATATAGTATTACGTTATAACGTTTAACGTTATGTAGTATTACGTTATAACGTGTAGCGTCCTATGGTATTACGTTATAACGCGTAACGTTATATATTATTACGTTATAACGTGTAACGTTACGTAGCACATCAGTATAACGTATAAAATTATGTGGTATTACGTTATAACGTGTAACGTTTTATTGTATTACGTTATAACGTGTAACGTTATATAGTATTACGTTATAACGTGTAACGTTATATATTATTACGTTATAACGTGTAATGTTATATAGTATTACGTTATAACGTGTACCGTGATATAGTATTACGTTATAACGTGTAACGTTATATATTATTGCGTTATAAAGCGTAACGTTATATATTATTACGTTATAACGTGTAACGTTATGTAGCGCATCAGTATAACGTATAAAATTATGTGGTATTACGTTATAACGTGTAACGTTTTATTGTATTACGCTATAACGTGTAACGTTATATAGTATTACGTTTTAACGTGTAACGTTATATAGTATTACGTTATAGCGTGTAATGTTATATAGTATTACGTTATAACGTGTAACGTTCTATATTATTACGTTATAACGTGTAATGTTATACAGTATTACGTTATAACGTGTAACGTTATATATTATTACGTTATAACGTGTAACGTTATGTAGCACATCAGTGTAACGTATAACACTATGTAGTATTACGTTATAATGTGTGACATTATAAAGTATTACGTTATAACGTGTAACGTTTTATTGTATTACGTTATAACGTGTAACGTTATATATTATTACGTTATAACGTGTAACATTATGTAGCTCATCAGTATAACGTATAACACTATGTAGTATTACGTTATAATGTGTGACATTATAAAGTATTACGTTATAACGTGTAACGTTATATAGTATTACGTTATAACGTGTAACGTTATATAGTATTACGTTATAACGTGTAACGTCATATAGTATTACGTTATAACGTGTAACGTCATATAGTATTACGTTATAACGTGTAACGTTATATATTATTACGTTATAACGTGTAATGTTATATAGTATTACGTTATAACGCGTAACGTCATATATTATTACGTTATAACGTGTAACGTTATGTAGCACATCAGTCTAACGTATAACACTATGTAGTATTACGTTATAATATGTAACGTTATATAGTATTACGTTATAACGTGTAACGTTTTATTGTATTACGTTATAACGTGTAACGTTATATAGTATTACGTTATAACGTGTAGCGTTCTATAGTATTACGTTATAACGTGTAGCGTTCTATAGTATTACGTTATAACGCGTAACGTTAAATATTATTACGTTATAACGTGTAACGTTTTATAGTATTACGTTATAACGTGTAACGTTATATATTATTACGTTATAACGTGTAACGTTATATAGTATTACGTTATAACGCGTAACGTTATATATTATTACGTTATAACGTGTAATGTTATGTAGCACATCAGTCTAACGTATAACACTATGTAGTATTACGTTATAATGTGTGACATTACAAAGTCTTACGTTATAATGTGTAACGTTATATAGTATTACGTTATAACGTGTAACGTTTTATTGTATTACGTTATAACGTGTAACGTTATATAGTATTACGTTATAACGTGTAGCGTTCTATAGTATTACGTTATAACGCGTAACGTTATATATTATTACGTTATAACGTGTAACGTTATGTAGCACATCAGTCTAACGTATAACACTATGTAGTATTACGTTATAATGTGTGACATTATAAAGTATTACGTTATAATGTGTAACGTTATATAGTATTACGTTATAACGTGTAACGTTATATATTATTACGTTATAAGGTGTAACGATATAAAGTATTACGTTATAACGTGTAACGTTATATAGTATTACGTTATAACGTGTAACGTTATATAGTATTACGTTATAACGTGTAACGTTATATAATAATACGTTATAACGTGTAACGTTTTATAGTATTAGGTTACAACGTGTAACGTTATATAGTATTACGTTATAACGTATAACGGTATGTAGCACATCAGTATAACGTATAAAATTATGTGGTATTACGTTATAACGTGTAACGTTATATAGTATTATGTTATAACGTGTAACGTTATATAGTATTACGTTATAACGTTTAGCGTTCTATAGTATTACGTTGTAACGCGTAACGTTATATATTATTACGTTATAACGTGTAACGTTATGTAGCACATGAGTATAACGTATAACACTATGTAGCATTACGTTATAATGTGTGACATTATAAAGTATTACGTTATAACGTGTAACGTTATATAGTATTACGTTATAACGTGTAACGTTATATAGTACTACGTTATAACGTGTAACGTTATATAGTACTACGTTATAACGTGTAACGTTATATAGTATTACGTTGTAACGTGTAACGATATAAAGTATTACGTTATAACGTGTCACGTTATATAGTAATACGATATAACGTGTAACGTTTTATAGTATTAGGTTACAACGTGTAACGTTATATAGTATTACGTTATAACGTATAACGGTATGTAGCACATCAGTATAACGTATAAAATTATGTGGTATTACGTTATAACGTGTAACGTTATATAGTACTACGTTATAACGTGTAACGTTATATAGTACTACGTTATAACGTGTAACGTTATATAGTATTACGTTGTAACGTGTAACGATATAAAGTATTACGTTATAACGTGTCACGTTATATAGTATTACGTTATAACGTGTAACGTCATATAGTATTACGTTATAACGTGTAACGTTATATATTATTACGTTATAACGTGTATCGTTATGTAGCACATCAGTATAACGTATAACACTATGTAGCATTACGTTATAATGTGTGACATTATAAAGTATTACGTTATAACGTGTAACGTTATATAGTACTACGTTATAACGTGTAACGATATAAAGTATAACGTTATAACGTGTAACGTTATATAGTATTACGTTATAACGTGTAACGATATAAAGTATTACGTTATAACGTGTAACGTTATATAGTATTACGTTATAACGTGTAACGTTATATAGTACTACGTTATAACGTGTAACGATATAAAGTATAACGTTATAACGTGTAACGTTATATAGTATTACGTTATAACGTGTAACGATATAAAGTATTACGTTATAACGTGTAACGTTATATAGTATTACGTTATAACGTGTAGCGTTCTATAGTATTACGTTATAACGTGTAACGTTTTATATTATTACGTTATAAAGTGTATCGTTATGTAGCACATCAGTATAACGTATAACACTATGTAGCATTACGTTATAATGTGTGACATTATAAAGTATTACGTTATAACGTGTAACGTTATATAGTATTACGTTATAACGTGTAGCGTTCTATAGTATTACGTTATAACGCGTAACGTTATATATTATTACGTTATAACGTGTAACGTTATGTAGCACATCAGTCTAACGTATAACACTATGTAGTGTTACGTTATAATGTGTGACATTATAAAGTATTACGATATAATGTGTAACGTTATATAGTATTACGTTATAACGTGTAACGTTATATATTATTACGTTATAACGTGTAATGTTATATAGTATTACGTTATAACGCGTAACGTTATATATTATTACGTTATAACGTGTAACGTTATATAGTATTACGTTATAACGTGTAACGTATATAATAATACGTTATAACGCGTAACGTTATATATTATTACGTTATAACGTGTAACGTTATGTAGCACATCAGTATAACGTATAAAATTATGTGGTATTACGTTATAATGTGTAACGTTACATAATATTGCGTTATAACGTGTAACGTTTTATTGTATTACGTTATAACGTGTAACGTTATATAGTATTACGTTATAACGTGTAGCGTTCTATAGTATTACGTTATAACGCGTAACGTTAGGTAGCACATCAGTCTAACGTATAACACTATGTAGCATTACGTTATAATGTGTGACATTATAAAGTATTACGTTATAATGCGTAACGTTATATAGTATTACGTTATAACGTGTAACGTTATATATTATCACGTTATAACGTGTAATGTTATATAGTATTACGTTATAACGTGCAACGTGATATAGTATTACGTTATAACGTGTAATGTTATATAGTATTACGTTATAACGTGTAACGTCATATAGTATTACGTTATAACGTGTAGCGTTATATATTATTACGTTATAACGTGTAATGTTATATAGTATTACGTTATAACGCGTAACGTTATATATTATTACGTTATAACGTGTAATGTTATATAGTATTACGTTATAACGTGTAACGTGATATAGTATTACGTTATAACGTGTAATGTTATATAGTATTACGTTATAACGGGTAACGTCATATAGTATTACGTTATAACGTGTAACGTTATATATTATTACGTTATAACGTGCAATGTTATATAGTATTACGTTATAACGCGTAACGTTATATATTATTACGTTATAACGTGTAACGTTACGTAGCACATCAGTATAACGTATAACACTATGTAGCATTACGTTCTAACATGTAACGTTTTATTGTATTACGTTATAACGTGTAACGTTATATAGTATTACGTTATAACGTTTAACGTTATGTAGTATTACGTTATAACGTGTAGCGTCCTATGGTATTACGTTATAACGCGTAACGTTATATATTATTACGTTATAACGTGTAACGTTACGTAGCACATCAGTATAACGTATAAAATTATGTGGTATTACGTTATAACGTGTAACGTTTTATTGTATTACGTTATAACGTGTAACGTTATATAGTATTACGTTATAACGTGTAACGTTATATATTATTACGTTATAACGTGTAATGTTATATAGTATTACGTTATAACGTGTACCGTGATATAGTATTACGTTAAAACGTGTAACGTTATATATTATTACGTTATAAAGCGTAACGTTATATATTATTACGTTATAACGTGTAACGTTATGTAGCGCATCAGTATAACGTATAGAATTATGTGGTATTACGTTATAACGTGTAACGTTTTATTGTATTACGCTATAACGTGTAACATTATATAGTATTACGTTTTAACGTGTAACGTTATATAGTATTACGTTATAGCGTGTAATGTTATATAGTATTACGTTATAACGTGTAACGTTCTATATTATTACGTTATAACGTGTAATGTTATACAGTATTACGTTATAACGTGTAACGTTATATATTATTACGTTATAACGTGTAACGTTATGTAGCACATCAGTGTAACGTATAACACTATGTAGCATTACGTTATAATGTGTGACATTATAAAGTATTACGTTATAATGCGTAACGTTATATAGTATTACGTTATAACGTGTAACGTTATATATTATCACGTTATAACGTGTAATGTTATATAGTATTACGTTATAACGTGCAACGTGATATAGTATTACGTTATAACGTGTAATGTTATATAGTATTACGTTATAACGTGTAACGTCATATAGTATTACGTTATAACGTGTAGCGTTATATATTATTACGTTATAACGTGTAATGTTATATAGTATTACGTTATAACGCGTAACGTTATATATTATTACGTTATAACGTGTAATGTTATATAGTATTACGTTATAACGTGTAACGTGATATAGTATTACGTTATAACGTGTAATGTTATATAGTATTACGTTATAACGGGTAACGTCATATAGTATTACGTTATAACGTGTAACGTTATATATTATTACGTTATAACGTGCAATGTTATATAGTATTACGTTATAACGCGTAACGTTATATATTATTACGTTATAACGTGTAACGTTACGTAGCACATCAGTATAACGTATAACACTATGTAGCATTACGTTCTAACATGTAACGTTTTATTGTATTACGTTATAACGTGTAACGTTATATAGTATTACGTTATAACGTTTAACGTTATGTAGTATTACGTTATAACGTGTAGCGTCCTATGGTATTACGTTATAACGCGTAACGTTATATATTATTACGTTATAACGTGTAACGTTACGTAGCACATCAGTATAACGTATAAAATTATGTGGTATTACGTTATAACGTGTAACGTTTTATTGTATTACGTTATAACGTGTAACGTTATATAGTATTACGTTATAACGTGTAACGTTATATATTATTACGTTATAACGTGTAATGTTATATAGTATTACGTTATAACGTGTACCGTGATATAGTATTACGTTAAAACGTGTAACGTTATATATTATTACGTTATAAAGCGTAACGTTATATATTATTACGTTATAACGTGTAACGTTATGTAGCGCATCAGTATAACGTATAGAATTATGTGGTATTACGTTATAACGTGTAACGTTTTATTGTATTACGCTATAACGTGTAACATTATATAGTATTACGTTTTAACGTGTAACGTTATATAGTATTACGTTATAGCGTGTAATGTTATATAGTATTACGTTATAACGTGTAACGTTCTATATTATTACGTTATAACGTGTAATGTTATACAGTATTACGTTATAACGTGTAACGTTATATATTATTACGTTATAACGTGTAACGTTATGTAGCACATCAGTGTAACGTATAACACTATGTAGTATTACGTTATAATGTGTGACATTATAAAGTATTACGTTATAACGTGTAACGTTTTATTGTATTACGTTATAACGTGTAACGTTATATATTATTACGTTATAACGTGTAACATTATGTAGCTCATCAGTATAACGTATAACACTATGTAGTATTACGTTATAATGTGTGACATTATAAAGTATTACGTTATAACGTGTAACGTTATATAGTATTACGTTATAACGTGTAACGTTATATAGTATTACGTTATAACGTGTAACGTCATATAGTATTACGTTATAACGTGTAACGTTATATATTATTGCGTTATAAAGCGTAACGTTATATATTATTACGTTATAACGTGTAACGTTATGTAGCGCATCAGTATAACGTATAAAATTATGTGGTATTACGTTATAACGTGTAACGTTTTATTGTATTACGCTATAACGTGTAACGTTATATAGTATTACGTTTTAACGTGTAACGTTATATAGTATTACGTTATAGCGTGTAATGTTATATAGTATTACGTTATAACGTGTAACGTTCTATATTATTACGTTATAACGTGTAATGTTATACAGTATTACGTTATAACGTGTAACGTTATATATTATTACGTTATAACGTGTAACGTTATGTAGCACATCAGTGTAACGTATAACACTATGTAGTATTACGTTATAATGTGTGACATTATAAAGTATTACGTTATAACGTGTAACGTTTTATTGTATTACGTTATAACGTGTAACGTTATATATTATTACGTTATAACGTGTAACATTATGTAGCTCATCAGTATAACGTATAACACTATGTAGTATTACGTTATAATGTGTGACATTATAAAGTATTACGTTATAACGTGTAACGTTATATAGTATTACGTTATAACGTGTAACGTTATATAGTATTACGTTATAACGTGTAACGTCATATAGTATTACGTTATAACGTGTAACGTCATATAGTATTACGTTATAACGTGTAACGTTATATATTATTACGTTATAACGTGTAATGTTATATAGTATTACGTTATAACGCGTAACGTCATATATTATTACGTTATAACGTGTAACGTTATGTAGCACATCAGTCTAACGTATAACACTATGTAGTATTACGTTATAATATGTAACGTTATATAGTATTACGTTATAACGTGTAACGTTTTATTGTATTACGTTATAACGTGTAACGTTATATAGTATTACGTTATAACGTGTAGCGTTCTATAGTATTACGTTATAACGTGTAGCGTTCTATAGTATTACGTTATAACGCGTAACGTTAAATATTATTACGTTATAACGTGTAACGTTTTATAGTATTACGTTATAACGTGTAACGTTATATATTATTACGTTATAACGTGTAACGTTATATAGTATTACGTTATAACGCGTAACGTTATATATTATTACGTTATAACGTGTAATGTTATGTAGCACATCAGTCTAACGTATAACACTATGTAGTATTACGTTATAATGTGTGACATTACAAAGTCTTACGTTATAATGTGTAACGTTATATAGTATTACGTTATAACGTGTAACGTTTTATTGTATTACGTTATAACGTGTAACGTTATATAGTATTACGTTATAACGTGTAGCGTTCTATAGTATTACGTTATAACGCGTAACGTTATATATTATTACGTTATAACGTGTAACGTTATGTAGCACATCAGTCTAACGTATAACACTATGTAGTATTACGTTATAATGTGTGACATTATAAAGTATTACGTTATAATGTGTAACGTTATATAGTATTACGTTATAACGTGTAACGTTATATATTATTACGTTATAAGGTGTAACGATATAAAGTATTACGTTATAACGTGTAACGTTATATAGTATTACGTTATAACGTGTAACGTTATATAGTATTACGTTATAACGTGTAACGTTATATAATAATACGTTATAACGTGTAACGTTTTATAGTATTAGGTTACAACGTGTAACGTTATATAGTATTACGTTATAACGTATAACGGTATGTAGCACATCAGTATAACGTATAAAATTATGTGGTATTACGTTATAACGTGTAACGTTATATAGTATTATGTTATAACGTGTAACGTTATATAGTATTACGTTATAACGTGTAGCGTTCTATAGTATTACGTTGTAACGCGTAACGTTATATATTATTACGTTATAACGTGTAACGTTATGTAGCACATGAGTATAACGTATAACACTATGTAGCATTACGTTATAATGTGTGACATTATAAAGTATTACGTTATAACGTGTAACGTTATATAGTATTACGTTATAACGTGTAACGTTATATAGTACTACGTTATAACGTGTAACGTTATATAGTACTACGTTATAACGTGTAACGTTATATAGTATTACGTTGTAACGTGTAACGATATAAAGTATTACGTTATAACGTGTCACGTTATATAGTAATACGATATAACGTGTAACGTTTTATAGTATTAGGTTACAACGTGTAACGTTATATAGTATTACGTTATAACGTATAACGGTATGTAGCACATCAGTATAACGTATAAAATTATGTGGTATTACGTTATAACGTGTAACGTTATATAGTACTACGTTATAACGTGTAACGTTATATAGTACTACGTTATAACGTGTAACGTTATATAGTATTACGTTGTAACGTGTAACGATATAAAGTATTACGTTATAACGTGTCACGTTATATAGTATTACGTTATAACGTGTAACGTCATATAGTATTACGTTATAACGTGTAACGTTATATATTATTACGTTATAACGTGTATCGTTATGTAGCACATCAGTATAACGTATAACACTATGTAGCATTACGTTATAATGTGTGACATTATAAAGTATTACGTTATAACGTGTAACGTTATATAGTACTACGTTATAACGTGTAACGATATAAAGTATAACGTTATAACGTGTAACGTTATATAGTATTACGTTATAACGTGTAACGATATAAAGTATTACGTTATAACGTGTAACGTTATATAGTATTACGTTATAACGTGTAACGTTATATAGTACTACGTTATAACGTGTAACGATATAAAGTATAACGTTATAACGTGTAACGTTATATAGTATTACGTTATAACGTGTAACGATATAAAGTATTACGTTATAACGTGTAACGTTATATAGTATTACGTTATAACGTGTAGCGTTCTATAGTATTACGTTATAACGTGTAACGTTTTATATTATTACGTTATAAAGTGTATCGTTATGTAGCACATCAGTATAACGTATAACACTATGTAGCATTACGTTATAATGTGTGACATTATAAAGTATTACGTTATAACGTGTAACGTTATATAGTATTACGTTATAACGTGTAGCGTTCTATAGTATTACGTTATAACGCGTAACGTTATATATTATTACGTTATAACGTGTAACGTTATGTAGCACATCAGTCTAACGTATAACACTATGTAGTGTTACGTTATAATGTGTGACATTATAAAGTATTACGATATAATGTGTAACGTTATATAGTATTACGTTATAACGTGTAACGTTATATATTATTACGTTATAACGTGTAATGTTATATAGTATTACGTTATAACGCGTAACGTTATATATTATTACGTTATAACGTGTAACGTTATATAGTATTACGTTATAACGTGTAACGTATATAATAATACGTTATAACGCGTAACGTTATATATTATTACGTTATAACGTGTAACGTTATGTAGCACATCAGTATAACGTATAAAATTATGTGGTATTACGTTATAATGTGTAACGTTACATAATATTGCGTTATAACGTGTAACGTTTTATTGTATTACGTTATAACGTGTAACGTTATATAGTATTACGTTATAACGTGTAGCGTTCTATAGTATTACGTTATAACGCGTAACGTTAGGTAGCACATCAGTCTAACGTATAACACTATGTAGCATTACGTTATAATGTGTGACATTATAAAGTATTACGTTATAATGCGTAACGTTATATAGTATTACGTTATAACGTGTAACGTTATATATTATCACGTTATAACGTGTAATGTTATATAGTATTACGTTATAACGTGCAACGTGATATAGTATTACGTTATAACGTGTAATGTTATATAGTATTACGTTATAACGTGTAACGTCATATAGTATTACGTTATAACGTGTAGCGTTATATATTATTACGTTATAACGTGTAATGTTATATAGTATTACGTTATAACGCGTAACGTTATATATTATTACGTTATAACGTGTAATGTTATATAGTATTACGTTATAACGTGTAACGTGATATAGTATTACGTTATAACGTGTAATGTTATATAGTATTACGTTATAACGGGTAACGTCATATAGTATTACGTTATAACGTGTAACGTTATATATTATTACGTTATAACGTGCAATGTTATATAGTATTACGTTATAACGCGTAACGTTATATATTATTACGTTATAACGTGTAACGTTACGTAGCACATCAGTATAACGTATAACACTATGTAGCATTACGTTCTAACATGTAACGTTTTATTGTATTACGTTATAACGTGTAACGTTATATAGTATTACGTTATAACGTTTAACGTTATGTAGTATTACGTTATAACGTGTAGCGTCCTATGGTATTACGTTATAACGCGTAACGTTATATATTATTACGTTATAACGTGTAACGTTACGTAGCACATCAGTATAACGTATAAAATTATGTGGTATTACGTTATAACGTGTAACGTTTTATTGTATTACGTTATAACGTGTAACGTTATATAGTATTACGTTATAACGTGTAACGTTATATATTATTACGTTATAACGTGTAATGTTATATAGTATTACGTTATAACGTGTACCGTGATATAGTATTACGTTAAAACGTGTAACGTTATATATTATTACGTTATAAAGCGTAACGTTATATATTATTACGTTATAACGTGTAACGTTATGTAGCGCATCAGTATAACGTATAGAATTATGTGGTATTACGTTATAACGTGTAACGTTTTATTGTATTACGCTATAACGTGTAACATTATATAGTATTACGTTTTAACGTGTAACGTTATATAGTATTACGTTATAGCGTGTAATGTTATATAGTATTACGTTATAACGTGTAACGTTCTATATTATTACGTTATAACGTGTAATGTTATACAGTATTACGTTATAACGTGTAACGTTATATATTATTACGTTATAACGTGTAACGTTATGTAGCACATCAGTGTAACGTATAACACTATGTAGTATTACGTTATAATGTGTGACATTATAAAGTATTACGTTATAACGTGTAACGTTTTATTGTATTACGTTATAACGTGTAACGTTATATATTATTACGTTATAACGTGTAACATTATGTAGCTCATCAGTATAACGTATAACACTATGTAGTATTACGTTATAATGTGTGACATTATAAAGTATTACGTTATAACGTGTAACGTTATATAGTATTACGTTATAACGTGTAACGTTATATAGTATTACGTTATAACGTGTAACGTCATATAGTATTACGTTATAACGTGTAACGTCATATAGTATTACGTTATAACGTGTAACGTTATATATTATTACGTTATAACGGGTAATGTTATATAGTATTACGTTATAACGCGTAACGTCATATATTATTACGTTATAACGTGTAACGTTATGTAGCACATCAGTCTAACGTATAACACTATGTAGTATTACGTTATAATATGTAACGTTATATAGTATTACGTTATAACGTGTAACGTTTTATTGTATTACGTTATAACGTGTAACGTTATATAGTATTACGTTATAACGTGTAGCGTTCTATAGTATTACGTTATAACGCGTAACGTTATGTAGCACATCAGTCTAACGTATAACACTATGTAGTATTACGTTATAATGTGTGACATTATAAAGTATTACGTTATAATGTGTAACGTTATATAGTATTACGTTATAACGTGTAACGTTATATAGTATTACGTTATAACGTGTAACGATATAAAGTATAACGTTATAACGTGTAACGTTATATAGTATTACGTTATAACGTGTAACGATACAAAGTATTACGTTATAACGTGTAACGTTATATAGTATTACGTTATAACGTGTAGCGTTCTATAGTATTACGTTATAACGCGTAACGTTAAATATTATTACGTTATAACGTGTAACGTTTTATAGTATTACGTTATAACGTGTAACGTTATATATTATTACGTTATAACGTGTAACGTTATATAGCATTACGTTATAACGCGTAACGTTATATATTATTACGTTATAACGTGTAATGTTATGTAGCACATCAGTCTAACGTATAACACTATGTAGTATTACGTTATAATGTGTGACATTATAAAGTCTTACGTTATAATGTGTAACGTTATATAGTATTACGTTATAACGTGTAACGTTTTATTGTATTACGTTATAACGTGTAACGTTATATAGTATTACGTTATAACGTGTAGCGTTCTATAGTATTACGTTATAACGCGTAACGTTATATATTATTACGTTATAACGTGTAACGTTATGTAGCACATCAGTCTAACGTATAACACTATGTAGTATTACGTTATAATGTGTGACATTATAAAGTATTACGTTATAATGTGTAACGTTATATAGTATTACGTTATAACGTGTAACGTTATATATTATTACGTTATAAGGTGTAACGATATAAAGTATTACGTTATAACGTGTAACGTTATATAGTATTACGTTATAACGTGTAACGTTATATAGTATTACGTTATAACGTGTAACGTTATATAATAATACGTTATAACGTGTAACGTTTTATTGTATTACGTTATAACGTGTAACGTTATATAGTATTACGTTATAACGTGTAGCGTTCTATAGTATTACGTTATAACGCGTAACGTTAGGTAGCACATCAGTCTAACGTATAACACTATGTAGCATTACGTTATAATGTGTGACATTATAAAGTATTACGTTATAACGTGTAACGTTATATAGTATTACGTTATAACGTGTAGCGTTCTATAGTATTACGTTATAACGCGTAACGTTATATATTATTACGTTATAACGTGTAGCGTTATGTAGCACATCAGTCTAACGTATAACACTGTGTAGTATTACGTTATAATGTGTAACGTTATACAGTATTACGTTATAACGTGTAACGTTTTATTGTATTACGTTATAACGTGTAACGTTTGGTAGCACATCAGTCTAACGTATAACACTATGTAGTATTACGTTATAATGTGTGACATTATAAAGTATTACGTTATAATGTGTAACGTTATATAGTATTACGTTATAACGTGTAACGTTATATATTATTACGTTATAACGTGTAATGTTATATAGTATTACGTTATAACGCGTAACGTTATATATTATTACGTTATAACGTGTAACGTTACGTAGCACATCAGTATAACGTATAACACTATGTAGCATTACGTTCTAACGTGTAACGTTTTATTGTATTACGTTATAACGTGTAACGTTATATAGTATTACGTTATAACGTGTAACGTTATATAATAATACGTTATAACGCGTAACGTTATATATTATTACGTTATAACGTGTAACGTTATGTAGCACATCAGTATAACGTATAAAATTATGTGGTATTACGTTATAACGTGTAACGTTTTATTGTATTACGATATAACGTGTAACGTTATATAGTATTACGTTATAACGTGTAACGCTATATAGTATTACGTTATAACGTGTAATGTTATATAGTATTACGTTATAACGTGTAACGTCATATAGTATTACGTTATAACGTGTATCGTTATATATTATTACGTTATAACGTGTAATGTTATATAGTATTACGTTATAACGTGTAACGTGATATAGTATTACGTTATAACGTGTAATGTTATATAGTATTACGTTATAACGTGTAACGTCATATAGTATTACGTTATAACGTGTAACGTCATATAGTATTACGTTATAACGTGTAACGTTATATATTATTACGTTATAACGTGTAATGTTATATAGTATTACGTTATAACGTGTAACGTGATATAGTATTACGTTATAACGTGTAATGTTATATAGTATTACGTTATAACGTGTAACGTCATATAGTATTACGTTATAACGTGTAACGTTATATATTATTACGTTATAACGTGTAAGGTTATATAGTATTACGTTATAACGTGTAACGTGATATAGTATTACGTTATAACGTGTAACGTGATATAGTATTACGTTATAACGTGTAACGTTATATATTATTACGTTATAAAGCGTAACGTTATATATTATTACGTTATAAAGCGTAACGTTATATATTATTACGTTATAACGTGTAACGTTATGTAGCACATCAGTATAACGTATAAAATTATGTGGTATTACGTTATAACGTGTAACGTTTTATTGTATTACGCTATAACGTGTAACGTTATACAGTATTACGTTTTAACGTGTAACGTTATATAGTATTACGTTATAGCGTGTAATGTTATATAGTATTACGTTATAACGTGTAACGTGATATAGTATTACGTTATAACGTGTAATGTTATATAGTATTACGTTATAACGTGTAACGTCATATAGTATTACGTTATAACGTGTAACGTCATATAGTATTACGTTATAACGTGTAACGTTATATATTATTACGTTATAACGTGTAATGTTATATAGTATTACGTTATAACGTGTAACGTGATATAGTATTACGTTATAACGTGTAATGTTATATAGTATTACGTTATAACGTGTAACGTCATATAGTATTACGTTATAACGTGTAACGTTATATATTATTACGTTATAACGTGTAAGGTTATATAGTATTACGTTATAACGTGTAACGTGATATAGTATTACGTTATAACGTGTAACGTGATATAGTATTACGTTATAACGTGTAACGTTATATATTATTACGTTATAAAGCGTAACGTTATATATTATTACGTTATAAAGCGTAACGTTATATATTATTACGTTATAACGTGTAACGTTATGTAGCACATCAGTATAACGTATAAAATTATGTGGTATTACGTTATAACGTGTAACGTTTTATTGTATTACGCTATAACGTGTAACGTTATACAGTATTACGTTTTAACGTGTAACGTTATATAGTATTACGTTATAGCGTGTAATGTTATATAGTATTACGTTATAACGTGTAACGTGATATAGTATTACGTTATAACGTGTAATGTTATATAGTATTACGTTATAACGTGTAACGTCATATAGTATTACGTTATAACGTGTAACGTTATATATTATTACGTTATAACGTGTAACGTTTTATTGTATTACGTTATAACGTGTAACGTTATATAGTATTACGTTATAACGTGTAGCGTTCTATAGTATTACGTTATAACGCGTAACGTTATATGTTATTACGTTATAACGTGTAACGTTATGTAGCACATCAGTCTAACGTATAACACTATGTAGTATTACGTTATAATGTGTGACATTATAAAGTATTACGTTATAATGTGTAACGTTATATAGTATTACGTTATAACGTGTAATGTTATATAGTATTACGTTATAACGTGTAACGTCATATAGTATTACGTTATAACGTGTAACGTTATATATTATTACGTTTTAACGTGTAATGTTATATAGTATTACGTTATAACGTGTAACGTGATATAGTATTACGTTATAACGTGTAACGTGATATAGTATTACGTTATAACGTGTAATGTTATATAGTATTACGTTATAACGTGTAACGTGATATAGTATTACGTTATAACGTGTAATGTTATATAGTATTACGTTATAACGTGTAACGTCATATAGTATTACGTTATAACGTGTAACGTTATATATTATTACGTTATAACGTGTAATGTTATATAGTATTACGTTATAACGCGTAACGTTATATATTATTACGTTATAACGTGTAACGTTACGTAGCACATCAGTATAACGTATAACACTATGTAGCATTACGTTCTAACATGTAACGTTTTATTGTATTACGGTATAACGTGTAACGTTATATAGTATTACGTTATAACGTTTAACGTTATGTAGTATTACGTTATAACGTGTAGCGTCCTATAGTATTACGTTATAACGCGTAACGTTATATATTATTACGTTATAACGTGTAACGTTACGTAGCACATCAGTATAACGTATAAAATTATGTGGTATTACGTTATAACGTGTAACGTTTTATTGTATTACGTTATAACGTGTAACGTTATATAGTATTACGTTATAACGTGTAACGTTATATATTATTACGTTATAACGTGTAATGTTATATAGTATTACGTTATAACGTGTACCGTGATATAGTATTACGTTATAACGTGTAACGTTATATATTATTACGTTATAAAGCGTAACGTTATATATTATTACGTTATAACGTGTAACGTTATGTAGCGCATCAGTATAACGTATAAAATTATGTGGTATTACGTTATAACGTGTAACGTTTTATTGTATTACGCTATAACGTGTAACGTTATATAGTATTACGTTTTAACGTGTAACGTTATATATTATTACGTTATAGCGTGTAATGTTATATAGTATTACGTTATAACGTGTAACGTTCTATATTATTACGTTATAACGTGTAATGTTATACAGTATTACGTTATAACGTGTAACGTTATATATTATTACGTTATAACGTGTAACGTTATGTAGAACATCAGTGTAACGTATAACACTATGTAGTATTACGTTATAATGTGTGACATTATAAAGTATTACGTTATAACGTGTAACGTTATATATTATTACGTTATAAAGCGTAACGTTATATATTATTACGTTATAACGTGTAACGTTATGTAGCACATCAGTATAACGTATAAAATTATGTGGTATTACGTTATAACGTGTAACGTTTTATTGTATTACGCTATAACGTGTAACGTTATACAGTATTACGTTTTAACGTGTAACGCTATATAGTATTACGTTATAGCGTGTAATGTTTTATAGTATTACGTTATAACGTGTAACGTGATATAGTATTACGTTATAACGTGTAACGTTATATATTATTACGTTATAACGTGTAACGTTATGTAGCACATCAGTATAACGTATAACACTATGTAGCATTACGTTATAACGTGTAGCGTTCTATAGTATTACGTTATAACGCGTAACGTTATATATTATTACGTTATAACGTGTAACGTTATGTAGCACATCAGTCTAACGTATAACACTATGTAGTATTACGTTATAATGTGTAACGTTATATAGTATTACGTTATAACGTGTAACGTTTTATTGTATTACGTTATAACGTGTAACGTTATATAGTATTACGTTATAACGTGTAGCGTTCTATAGTATTACGTTATAACGCGTAACGTTATGTAGCACATCAGTCTAACGTATAACACTATGTAGTATTACGTTATAATGTGTGACATTATAAAGTATTACGTTATAATGTGTAACGTTATATAGTATTACGTTATAACGTGTAACGATATAAAGTATAACGTTATAACGTGTAACGTTATATAGTATTACGTTATAACGTGTAACGATACAAAGTATTACGTTATAACGTGTAACGTTATATAGTATTACGTTATTACGTGTAGCGTTCTATAGTATTACGTTATAACGCGTAACGTTAAATATTATTACGTTATAACGTGTAACGTTTTATAGTATTACGTTATAACGTGTAACGTTATATATTATTACGTTACAACGTGTAACGTTATGTAGCACATCAGTGTAACGTATAACACTATGTAGTATTACGTTATAATGTGTGACATTATAAAGTATTACGTTATAACGTGTAACGTTTTATTGTATTACGTTATAACGTGTAACGTTATATATTATTACGTTATAACGTGTAACGTTATGTAGCTCATCAGTATAACGTATAACACTATGTAGCATTACGTTATAATGTGTGACATTATAAAGTACTACGTTATAACGTGTAACGTTATATAGTATTACGTTATAACGCGTAACGTTATATATTATTACGTTATAACGTGTAATGTTATGTAGCACATCAGTCTAACGTATAACACTATGTAGTATTACGTTATAATGTGTGACATTATAAAGTCTTACGTTATAATGTGTAACGTTATATAGTATTACGTTATAACGTGTAACGTTTTATTGTATTACGTTATAACGTGTAACGTTATATAGTATTACGTTATAACGTGTAGCGTTCTATAGTATTACGTTATAACGCGTAACGTTATATATTATTACGTTATAACGTGTAACGTTATGTAGCACATCAGTCTAACGTATAACACTATGTAGTATTACGTTATAATGTGTGACATTATAAAGTATTACGTTATAATGTGTAACGTTATATAGTATTACGTTATAACGTGTAACGTTATATAGTACTACGTTATAACGTGTAACGTTATATAGTACTACGTTATAACGTGTAACGTTATATAATAATACGTTATAACGTGTAACGTTTTATAGTATTAGGTTACAACGTGTAACGTTATATAGTATTACGTTATAACGTATAACGGTATGTAGCACATCAGTATAACGTATAAAATTATGTGGTATTACGTTATAACGTTTAACGTTATATAGTATTATGTTATAACGTGTAACGTTATATAGTATTACGTTATAACGTGTAGCGTTCTATAGTATTACGTTGTAACGCGTAACGTTATATATTATTACGTTATAACGTGTAACGTTATGTAGCACATGAGTATAACGTATAACACTATGTAGCATTACGTTATAATGTGTGACATTATAAAGTATTACGTTATAACGTGTAACGTTATATAGTATTACGTTATAACGTGTAACGTTATATAGTACTACGTTATAACGTGTAACGTTATATAGTACTACGTTATAACGTGTAACGTTATATAGTATTACGTTGTAACGTGTAACGATATAAAGTATTACGTTATAACGTGTAACGTTATATAGTAATACGATATAACGTGTAACGTTTTATAGTATTAGGTTACAACGTGTAACGTTATATAGTATTACGTTATAACGTATAACGGTATGTAGCACATCAGTATAACGTATAAAATTATGTGGTATTACGTTATAACGTGTAAGGTTTTATTGTATTACGTTCTAACGTGTAACGTTATATAGTATTACGTTATAACGTGTAACGTTATATAGTATTACGTTATAACGTGTAACGTCATATAGTATTACGTTATAACGTGTAACGTTATACATTATTACGTTATAACGTGTATCGTTATGTAGCACATCAGTATAACGTATAACACTATGTAGCATTACGTTAGAATGTGTGACATTATAAAGTATTACGTTATAACGTGTAACGTTATATAGTACTACGTTATAACGTGTAACGATATAAAGTATAACGTTCTAACGTGTAACGTTATATAGTATTACGTTATAACGTGTAACGTTATATAGTATTACGTTATAACGTGTAACGTCATATAGTATTACGTTATAACGTGTAACGTTATATATTATTACGTTATAACGTGTATCGTTATGTAGCACATCAGTATAACGTATAACACTATGTAGTATTACGTTATAACGTGTAACGTTTTATTGTATTACGATATAACGTGTAACGTTATATAGTATTACGTTATAACGTGTAACGTTATATAGTATTACGTTATAACGTGTAACGTTATATAGTATTACGTTATAACGTGTAACGTCATATAGTATTACGTTATAACGTGTAACGTTATATATTATTACGTTATAACGTGTAACGTCATATAGTATTACGTTATAACGTGTAACGTTATATATTATTACGTTATAACGTGTAACGTTTTATTGTATTACGTTATAACGTGTAACGTTATATAGTATTACGTTATAACGTGTAGCGTTCTATAGTATTACGTTATAACGCGTAACGTTATATATTATTACGTTATAACGTGTAACGTTATGTAGCACATCAGTCTAACGTATAAAACTATGTAGTATTACGTTATAATGTGTGACATTATAAAGTATTACGTTATAATGTGTAACGTTATATAGTATTACGTTATAACGTGTAATGTTATATAGTATTACGTTATAACGTGTAACGTCATATAGTATTACGTTATAACGTGTAACGTTATATATTATTACGTTATAACGTGTAATGTTATATAGTATTACGTTATAACGTGTAACGTGATATAGTATTACGTTATAACGTGTAATGTTATATAGTATTACGTTATAACGTGTAACGTTATATAGTACTACGTTATAACGTGTAACGTTATATAATAATACGTTATAACGTGTAACGTTTTATAGTATTAGGTTACAACGTGTAACGTTATATAGTATTACGTTATAACGTATAACGGTATGTAGCACATCAGTATAACGTATAAAATTATGTGGTATTACGTTATAACGTTTAACGTTATATAGTATTATGTTATAACGTGTAACGTTATATAGTATTACGTTATAACGTGTAGCGTTCTATAGTATTACGTTGTAACGCGTAACGTTATATATTATTACGTTATAACGTGTAACGTTATGTAGCACATGAGTATAACGTATAACACTATGTAGCATTACGTTATAATGTGTGACATTATAAAGTATTACGTTATAACGTGTAACGTTATATAGTATTACGTTATAACGTGTAACGTTATATAGTACTACGTTATAACGTGTAACGTTATATAGTACTACGTTATAACGTGTAACGTTATATAGTACTACGTTATAACGTGTAACGTTATATAGTATTACGTTGTAACGTGTAACGATATAAAGTATTACGTTATAACGTGTAACGTTATATAGTAATACGATATAACGTGTAACGTTTTATAGTATTAGGTTACAACGTGTAACGTTATATAGTATTACGTTATAACGTATAACGGTATGTAGCACATCAGTATAACGTATAAAATTATGTGGTATTACGTTATAACGTGTAAGGTTTTATTGTATTACGTTCTAACGTGTAACGTTATATAGTATTACGTTATAACGTGTAACGTTATATAGTATTACGTTATAACGTGTAACGTCATATAGTATTACGTTATAACGTGTAACGTTATATATTATTACGTTATAACGTGTATCGTTATGTAGCACATCAGTATAACGTATAACACTATGTAGCATTACGTTAGAATGTGTGACATTATAAAGTATTACGTTATAACGTGTAACGTTATATAGTACTACGTTATAACGTGTATCGTTATGTAGTATTACGTTATAACGTGTAACGTCATATAGTATTACGTTATAACGTGTAACGTTATATATTATTACGTTATAACGTGTATCGTTATGTAGCACATCAGTATAACGTATAACACTATGTAGTATTACGTTATAACGTGTAACGTTTTATTGTATTACGATATAACGTGTAACGTTATATAGTATTACGTTATAACGTGTAACGTTATATAGTATTACGTTATAACGTGTAACGTTATATAGTATTACGTTATAACGTGTAACGTCATATAGTATTACGTTATAACGTGTATCGTTATATATTATTACGTTATAACGTGTAATGTTATATAGTATTACGTTATAACGTGTAACGTGATATAGTATTACGTTATAACGTGTAATGTTATATAGTATTACGTTATAACGTGTAACGTCATATAGTATTACGTTATAACGTGTAACGTTATATATTATTACGTTATAACGTGTAACGTCATATAGTATTACGTTATAACGTGTAACGTTATATATTATTACGTTATAACGTGTAATGTTATATAGTATTACGTTATAACGTGTAACGTTATATATTATTACGTTACAACGTGTAACGTTATGTAGCACATCAGTATAACGTATAAAATTATGTGGTATTACGTTATAACGTGTAACGTTTTATTGTATTACGCTATAACGTGTAACGTTATACAGTATTACGTTTTAACGTGTAACGTTATATAGTATTACGTTATAGCGTGTAATGTTATATAGTATTACGTTATAACGTGTAACGTGATATAGTATTACGTTATAACGTGTAATGTTATATAGTATTACGTTATAACGTGTAACGTCATATAGTATTACGTTATAACGTGTAACGTTATATATTATTACGTTATAACGTGTAACGTTTTATTGTATTACGTTATAACGTGTAACGTTATATAGTATTACGTTATAACGTGTAGCGTTCTATAGTATTACGTTATAACGCGTAACGTTATATATTATTACGTTATAACGTGTAACGTTATGTAGCACATCAGTCTAACGTATAAAACTATGTAGTATTACGTTATAATGTGTGACATTATAAAGTATTACGTTATAATGTGTAACGTTATATAGTATTACGTTATAACGTGTAATGTTATATAGTATTACGTTATAACGTGTAACGTCATATAGTATTACGTTATAACGTGTAACGTTATATATTATTACGTTATAACGTGTAATGTTATATAGTATTACGTTATAACGTGTAACGTGATATAGTATTACGTTATAACGTGTAATGTTATATAGTATTACGTTATAACGTGTAACGTCATATAGTATTACGTTATAACGTGTAACGTTATATATTATTACGTTATAACGTGTAATGTTATATAGTATTACGTTATAACGTGTAACGTGATATAGTATTACGTTATAACGTGTAACGTGATATAGTATTACGTTATAACGTGTAACGTTATATATTATTACGTTATAAAGCGTAACGTTATATATTATTACGTTATAACGTGTAACGTTATGTAGCACACCAGTATAACGTATAAAATTATGTGGTATTACGTTATAACGTGTAACGTTTTATTGTATTACGCTATAACGTGTAACGTTATACAGTATTACGTTTTAACGTGTAACGCTATATAGTATTACGTTATAGCGTGTAATGTTTTATAGTATTACGTTATAACGTGTAACGTGATATAGTATTACGTTATAACGTGTAACGTTATATATTATTACGTTATAACGTGTAACGTTATGTAGCACATCAGTATAACGTATAACACTATGTAGCATTACGTTATAACGTGTAGCGTTCTATAGTATTACGTTATAACGCGTAACGTTATATATTATTACGTTATAACGTGTAACGTTATGTAGCACATCAGTCTAACGTATAACACTATGTAGTATTACGTTATAATGTGTAACGTTATATAGTATTACGTTATAACGTGTAACGTTTTATTGTATTACGTTATAACGTGTAACGTTATATAGTATTACGTTATAACGTGTAGCGTTCTATAGTATTACGTTATAACGCGTAACGTTATGTAGCACATCAGTCTAACGTATAACACTATGTAGTATTACGTTATAATGTGTGACATTATAAAGTATTACGTTATAATGTGTAACGTTATATAGTATTACGTTATAACGTGTAACGTTATATAGTATTACGTTATAACGTGTAACGATATAAAGTATAACGTTATAACGTGTAACGTTATATAGTATTACGTTATACCGTGTAATGTTATGTAGCACATCAGTCTAACGTATAACACTATGTAGTATTACGTTATAATGTGTGACATTATAAAGTATTACGTTATAATGTGTAACGTTATATATTATTACGTTATAACGTGTAACGTTTTATTGTATTACGATATAACGTGTAACGTTATATAGTATTACGTTATAACGTGTAGCGTTCTATAGTATTACGTTATAACGCGTAACGTTATATATTATTACGTTATAACGTGTAACGTTATGTAGCACATCAGTCTAACGTATAACACTATGTAGTATTACGTTATAATGTGTGACATTATAAAGTATTACGTTATAATGTGTAACGTTATATAGTATTACGTTATAACGTGTAATGTTATATAGTATTACGTTATAACGTGTAACGTCATATAGTATTACGTTATAACGTGTAACGTTATATATTATTACGTTATAACGTGTAATGTTATATAGTATTACGTTATAACGTGTAACGTGATATAGTATTACGTTATAACGTGTAATGTTATATAGTATTACGTTATAACGTGTAACGTCATATAGTATTACGTTATAACGTGTAACGTTATATATTATTACGTTATAACGTGTAATGTTATATAGTATTACGTTATAACGTGTAACGTGATATAGTATTACGTTATAACGTGTAACGTGATATAGTATTACGTTATAACGTGTAACGTTATATATTATTACGTTATAAAGCGTAACGTTATATATTATTACGTTATAACGTGTAACGTTATGTAGCACATCAGTATAACGTATAAAATTATGTGGTATTACGTTATAACGTGTAACGTTTTATTGTATTACGCTATAACGTGTAACGTTATACAGTATTACGTTTTAACGTGTAACGTTATATAGTATTACGTTATAGCGTGTAATGTTTTATAGTATTACGTTATAACGTGTAACGTGATATAGTATTACGTTATAACGTGTAACGTTATATATTATTACGTTATAACGTGTAACGTTATGTAGCACATCAGTATAACGTATAACACTATGTAGCATTACGTTATAACGTGTAGCGTTCTATAGTATTACGTTATAACGCGTAACGTTATATATTATTACGTTATAACGTGTAACGTTATGTAGCACATCAGTCTAACGTATAACACTATGTAGTATTACGTTATAATGTGTAACGTTATATAGTATTACGTTATAACGTGTAACGTTTTATTGTATTACGTTATAACGTGTAACGTTATATAGTATTACGTTATAACGTGTAGCGTTCTATAGTATTACGTTATAACGCGTAACGTTATTTAGCACATCAGTCTAACGTATAACACTATGTAGTATTACGTTATAATGTGTGACATTATAAAGTATTACGTTATAATGTGTAACGTTATATAGTATTACGTTATAACGTGTAACGTTATATAGTATTACGCTATAACGTGTAACGATATAAAGTATAACGTTATAACGTGTAACGTTATATAGTATTACGTTATACCGTGTAACGATATAATGTACTACGTTATAACGTTTAACGTTATATAGTATTACGTTATAACGTGTAATGTTATATAGTATTACGTTATAACGTGTAACGTGATATAGTATTACGTTATAACGTGTAATGTTATATAGTATTACGTTATAACGTGTAACGTCATATAGTATTACGTTATAACGTGTAACGTTATATATTATTACGTTATACCGTGTAATGTTATATAGTATTACGTTATAACGCGTAACGTTATATATTATTACGTTATAACGTGTAACGTTACGTAGCACATCAGTATAACGTATAACACTATGTAGCATTACGTTCTAACATGTAACGTTTTATTGTATTACGTTATAACGTGTAACGTTATATGGTATTACGTTATAACGTTTAACGTTATGTAGTATTACGTTATAACGTGTAGCGTCCTATAGTATTACGTTATAACGCGTAACGTTATATATTATTACGTTATAACGTGTAACGTTACGTAGCACATCAGTATAACGTATAAAATTATGTGGTATTACGTTATAACGTGTAACGTTATATAGTATTACGTTATAACGTGTAACGTTATGTAGCACATCAGTGTAACGTATAACACTATGTAGTATTACGTTATAATGTGTGACATTATAAAGTATTACGTTATAACGTGTAACGTTTTATTGTATTACGTTATAACGTGTAACGTTATATATTATTACGTTATAACGTGTAACGTTATGTAGCTCATCAGTATAACGTATAACACTATGTAGTATTACGTTATAATGTGTGACATTATAAAGTATTACGTTATAACGTGTAACGTTATATAGTATTACGTTATAACGTGTAACGTTATATAGTATTACGTTATAACGTGTAACGTTATATAGTATTACGTTATAACGTGTAACGTTATATAGTATTACGTTATAACGTGTAACGTCATATAGTATTACGTTATAACGTGTAACGTCATATAGTATTACGTTATAACGAGTAACGTTATATAGTATTACGTTATAACGTGTAACGTCATATAGTATTACGTTATAACGTGTAACGTTATATATTATTACGTTATAACGTGTAATGTTATATAGTATTACGTTATAACGTGTAACGTGATATAGTATTACGTTATAACGTGTAACGTGATATAGTATTACGTTATAACGTGTAACGTTATATATTATTACGTTATAAAGCGTAACGTTATATATTATTACGTTATAACGTGTAACGTTATGTAGCACATCAGTATAACGTATAAAATTATGTGGTATTACGTTATAACGTGTAACGTTTTATTGTATTACGCTATAACGTGTAACGTTATACAGTATTACGTTTTAACGTGTAACGCTATATAGTATTACGTTATAGCGTGTAATGTTTTATAGTATTACGTTATAACGTGTAACGTGATATAGTATTACGTTATAACGTGTAACGTTATATATTATTACGTTATAACGTGTAACGTTATGTAGCACATCAGTATAACGTATAACACTATGTAGCATTACGTTATAACGTGTAGCGTTCTATAGTATTACGTTATAACGCGTAACGTTATATATTATTACGTTATAACGTGTAACGTTATGTAGCACATCAGTCTAACGTATAACACTATGTAGTATTACGTTATAATGTGTAACGTTATATAGTATTACGTTATAACGTGTAACGTTTTATTGTATTACGTTATAGCGTGTAACGTTATATAGTATTACGTTATAACGTGTAGCGTTCTATAGTATTACGTTATAACGCGTAACGTTATGTAGCACATCAGTCTAACGTATAACACTATGTAGTATTACGTTATAATGTGTGACATTATAAAGTATTACGTTATAATGTGTAACGTTATATAGTATTACGTTATAACGTGTAACGTTATATAGTATTACGTTATAACGTGTAACGATATAAAGTATAACGTTATAACGTGTAACGTTATATAGTATTACGTTATACCGTGTAATGTTATGTAGCACATCAGTCTAACGTATAACACTATGTAGTATTACGTTATAATGTGTGACATTATAAAGTATTACGTTATAATGTGTAACGTTATATATTATTACGTTATAACGTGTAACGTTTTATTGTATTACGATATAACGTGTAACGTTATATAGTATTACGTTATAACGTGTAGCGTTCTATAGTATTACGTTATAACGCGTAACGTTATATATTATTACGTTATAACGTGTAACGTTATGTAGCACATCAGTCTAACGTATAACACTATGTAGTATTACGTTATAATGTGTAACGTTATATAGTATTACGTTATAACGTGTAACGTTTTATTGTATTACGTTATAACGTGTAACGTTATATAGTATTACGTTATAACGTGTAGCGTTCTATAGTATTACGTTATAACGCGTAACGTTATTTAGCACATCAGTCTAACGTATAACACTATGTAGTATTACGTTATAATGTGTGACATTATAAAGTATTACGTTATAATGTGTAACGTTATATAGTATTACGTTATAACGTGTAACGGTATATAGTATTACGCTATAACGTGTAACGATATAAAGTATAACGTTATAACGTGTAACGTTATATAGTATTACGTTATACCGTGTAACGATATAATGTACTACGTTATAACGTTTAACGTTATATAGTATTACGTTATAACGTGTAATGTTATATAGTATTACGTTATAACGTGTAACGTGATATAGTATTACGTTATAACGTGTAATGTTATATAGTATTACGTTATAACGTGTAACGTCATATAGTATTACGTTATAACGTGTAACGTTATATATTATTACGTTATAACGTGTAATGTTATATAGTATTACGTTATAACGCGTAACGTTATATATTATTACGTTATAACGTGTAACGTTACGTAGCACATCAGTATAACGTATAACACTATGTAGCATTACGTTCTAACATGTAACGTTTTATTGTATTACGTTATAACGTGTAACGTTATATAGTATTACGTTATAACGTTTAACGTTATGTAGTATTACGTTATAACGTGTAGCGTCCTATAGTATTACGTTATAACGCGTAACGTTATATATTATTACGTTATAACGTGTAACGTTACGTAGCACATCAGTATAACGTATAAAATTATGTGGTATTACGTTATAACGTGTAACGTTATATAGTATTACGTTATAACGTGTAACGTTATATAGTACTACGTTATAACGTGTAACGTTATATATTATTACGTTATAACGTGTAATGTTATATAGTATTACGTTATAACGTGTAACGTTATGTACCACATCAGTGTAACGTATAACACTATGTAGTATTACGTTATAATGTGTGACATTATAAAGTATTACGTTATAACGTGTAACGTTTTATTGTATTACGTTATAACGTGTAACGTTATATATTATTACGTTATAACGTGTAACGTTATGTAGCTCATCAGTATAACGTATAACACTATGTAGTATTACGTTATAATGTGTGACATTATAAAGTATTACGTTATAACGTGTAACGTTATATAGTATTACGTTATAACGTGTAACGTTATATAGTATTACGTTATAACGTGTAACGTTATATAGTATTACGTTATAACGTGTAACGTCATATAGTATTACGTTATAACGTGTAACGTCATATAGTATTACGTTATAACGTGTAACGTTATATATTATTACGTTATAACGTGTAATGTTATATAGTATTACGTTATAACGCGTAACGTCATATATTATTACGTTATAACGTGTAACGTTATGTAGCACATCAGTCTAACGTATAACACTATGTAGTATTACGTTATAATATGTAACGTTATATAGTATTACGTTATAACGTGTAACGTTTTATTGTATTACGTTATAACGTGTAACGTTATATAGTATTACGTTAGAACGTGTAGCGTTCTATAGTATTACGTTATAACGCGTAACGTTATGTAGCACATCAGTCTAACGTATAACACTATGTAGTATTACGTTATAATGTGTGACATTATAAAGTATTACGTTATAATGTGTAACGTTATGTAGCACATCAGTGTAACGTATAACACTATGTAGTATTACGTTATAATGTGTGACATTATAAAGTATTACGTTATAACGTGTAACGTTTTATTGTATTACGTTATAACGTGTAACGTTATATATTATTACGTTATAACGTGTAACGTTATGTAGCTCATCAGTATAACGTATAACAGTATGTAGCATTACGTTATAATGTGTGACATTATAAAGTACTACGTTATAACGTGTAACGTTATATAGTATTACGTTATAACGCGTAACGTTATATATTATTACGTTATAACGTGTAATGTTATGTAGCACATCAGTCTAACGTATAACACTATGTAGTATTACGTTATAATGTGTGACATAATAAAGTCTTACGTTATAATGTGTAACGTTATATAGTATTACGTTATAACGTGTAACGTTTTATTGTATTACGTTATAACGTGTAACGTTATATAGTATTACGTTATAACGTGTAGCGTTCTATAGTATTACGTTATAACGCGTAACGTTATATATTATTACGTTATAACGTGTAACGTTATGTAGCACATCAGTCTAACGTATAACACTATGTAGTATTACGTTATAATGTGTGACATTATAAAGTATTGCGTTATAATGTGTAACGTTATATAGTATTACGTTATAACGTGTAACGTTATATATTATTACGTTATAAGGTGTAACGATATAAAGTATTACGTTATAACGTGTAACGTTATATAGTATTACGTTATAACGTGTAACGTTATATAGTATTACGTTATAACGTGTAACGTTATATAATAATACGTTATAACGTGTAACGTTTTATAGTATTAGGTTACAACGTGTAACGTTATATAGTATTACATTATAACGTATAACGGTATGTAGCACATCAGTATAACGTATAAAATTATGTGGTATTACGTTATAACGTGTAACGTTATATAGTATTATGTTATAACGTGTAACGTTATATAGTATTACGTTATAACGTGTAACGATATAAAGTATAACGTTATAACGTGTAACGTTATATAGTATTACGTTATAACGTGTAACGATACAAAGTATTACGTTATAACGTGTAACGTTATATATTATTACGTTATAACGTGTAACGTTATGTAGCACATCAGTGTAACGTATAACACTATGTAGTATTACGTTATAATGTGTGACATTATAAAGTATTACGTTATAACGTGTAACGTTTTATTGTATTACGCTATAACGTGTAACGTTATACAGTATTACGTTTTAACGTGTAACGCTATATAGTATTACGTTATAGCGTGTAATGTTTTATAGTATTACGTTAAGACGTGTAACGTGATATAGTATTACGTTATAACGTGTAACGTTATATATTATTACGTTATAACGTGTAACGTTATGTAGCACATCAGTATAACGTATAACACTATGTAGCATTACGTTATAACGTGTAGCGTTCTATAGTATTACGTTATAACGCGTAACGTTATATATTATTACGTTATAACGTGTAACGTTATGTAGCACATCAGTCTAACGTATAACACTATGTAGTATTACGTTATAATGTGTAACGTTATATAGTATTACGTTATAACGTGTAACGTTTTATTGTATTACGTTATAACGTGTAACGTTATATAGTATTACGTTATAACGTGTAGCGTTCTATAGTATTACGTTATAACGCGTAACGTTATGTAGCACATCAGTCTAACGTATAACACTATGTAGTATTACGTTATAATGTGTGACATTATAAAGTATTACGTTATAATGTGTAACGTTATATAGTATTACGTTATAACGTGTAACGTTATATAGTATTACGTTATAACGTGTAACGATATAAAGTATAACGTTATAACGTGTAACGTTATATAGTATTACGTTATACCGTGTAATGTTATGTAGCACATCAGTCTAACGTATAACACTATGTAGTATTACGTTATAATGTGTGACATTATAAAGTATTACGTTATAATGTGTAACGTTATATATTATTACGTTATAACGTGTAACGTTTTATTGTATTACGATATAACGTGTAACGTTATATAGTATTACGTTATAACGTGTAGCGTTCTATAGTATTACGTTATAACGCGTAACGTTATATATTATTACGTTATAACGTGTAACGTTATGTAGCACATCAGTCTAACGTATAACACTATGTAGTATTACGTTATAATGTGTGACATTATAAAGTATTACGTTATAATGTGTAACGTTATATAGTATTACGTTATAACGTGTAATGTTATATAGTATTACGTTATAACGTGTAACGTCATATAGTATTACGTTATAACGTGTAACGTTATATATTATTACGTTATAACGTGTAATGTTATATAGTATTACGTTATAACGTGTAACGTGATATAGTATTACGTTATAACGTGTAATGTTATATAGTATTACGTTATAACGTGTAACGTCATATAGTATTACGTTATAACGTGTAACGTTATATATTATTACGTTATAACGTGTAATGTTATATAGTATTACGTTATAACGTGTAACGTGATATAGTATTACGTTATAACGTGTAACGTGATATAGTATTACGTTATAACGTGTAACGTTATATATTATTACGTTATAAAGCGTAACGTTATATATTATTACGTTATAACGTGTAACGTTATGTAGCACATCAGTATAACGTATAAAATTATGTGGTATTACGTTATAACGTGTAACGTTTTATTGTATTACGCTATAACGTGTAACGTTATACAGTATTACGTTTTAACGTGTAACGTTATATAGTATTACGTTATAGCGTGTAATGTTTTATAGTATTACGTTATAACGTGTAACGTGATATAGTATTACGTTATAACGTGTAACGTTATATATTATTACGTTATAACGTGTAACGTTATGTAGCACATCAGTATAACGTATAACACTATGTAGCATTACGTTATAACGTGTAGCGTTCTATAGTATTACGTTATAACGCGTAACGTTATATATTATTACGTTATAACGTGTAACGTTATGTAGCACATCAGTCTAACGTATAACACTATGTAGTATTACGTTATAATGTGTAACGTTATATAGTATTACGTTATAACGTGTAACGTTTTATTGTATTACGTTATAACGTGTAACGTTATATAGTATTACGTTATAACGTGTAGCGTTCTATAGTATTACGTTATAACGCGTAACGTTATTTAGCACATCAGTCTAACGTATAACACTATGTAGTATTACGTTATAATGTGTGACATTATAAAGTATTACGTTATAATGTGTAACGTTATATAGTATTACGTTATAACGTGTAACGTTATATAGTATTACGCTATAACGTGTAACGATATAAAGTATAACGTTATAACGTGTAACGTTATATAGTATTACGTTATACCGTGTAACGATATAATGTACTACGTTATAACGTTTAACGTTATATAGTATTACGTTATAACGTGTAATGTTATATAGTATTACGTTATAACGTGTAACGTGATATAGTATTACGTTATAACGTGTAATGTTATATAGTATTACGTTATAACGTGTAACGTCATATAGTATTACGTTATAACGTGTAACGTTATATATTATTACGTTATAACGTGTAATGTTATATAGTATTACGTTATAACGCGTAACGTTATATATTATTACGTTATAACGTGTAACGTTACGTAGCACATCAGTATAACGTATAACACTATGTAGCATTACGTTCTAACATGTAACGTTTTATTGTATTACGTTATAACGTGTAACGTTATATAGTATTACGTTATAACGTTTAACGTTATGTAGTATTACGTTATAACGTGTAGCGTCCTATAGTATTACGTTATAACGCGTAACGTTATATATTATTACGTTATAACGTGTAACGTTACGTAGCACATCAGTATAACGTATAAAATTATGTGGTATTACGTTATAACGTGTAACCTTATATAGTATTACGTTATAACGTGTAACGTTATATAGTACTACGTTATAACGTGTAACGTTATATATTATTACGTTATAACGTGTAATGTTATATAGTATTACGTTATAACGTGTAACGTTATGTAGCACATCAGTGTAACGTATAACACTATGTAGTATTACGTTATAATGTGTGACATTATAAAGTATTACGTTATAACGTGTAACGTTTTATTGTATTACGTTATAACGTGTAACGTTATATATTATTACGTTATAACGTGTAACGTTATGTAGCTCATCAGTATAACGTATAACACTATGTAGTATTACGTTATAATGTGTGACATTATAAAGTATTACGTTATAACGTGTAACGTTATATAGTATTACGTTATAACGTGTAACGTTATATAGTATTACGTTATAACGTGTAACGTTATATAGTATTACGTTATAACGTGTAACGTTATATAGTATTACGTTATAACGTGTAACGTTATATAGTATTACGTTATAACGTGTAACGTTATATAGTATTACGTTATAACGTGTAACGTCATATAGTATTACGTTATAACGTGTAACGTTATATAGTATTACGTTATAACGTGTAACGTCATATAGTATTACGTTATAACGTGTAACGTTATATATTATTACGTTATAACGTGTAATGTTATATAGTATTACGTTATAACGTGTAACGTGATATAGTATTACGTTATAACGTGTAACGTGATATAGTATTACGTTATAACGTGTAACGTTATATATTATTACGTTATAAAGCGTAACGTTATATATTATTACGTTATAACGTGTAACGTTATGTAGCACATCAGTATAACGTATAAAATTATGTGGTATTACGTTATAACGTGTAACGTTTTATTGTATTACGCTATAACGTGTAACGTTATACAGTATTACGTTTTAACGTGTAACGCTATATAGTATTACGTTATAGCGTGTAATGTTTTATAGTATTACGTTATAACGTGTAACGTGATATAGTATTACGTTATAGCGTGTAACGTTATATATTATTACGTTATAACGTGTAACGTTATGTAGCACATCAGTATAACGTATAACACTATGTAGCATTACGTTATAACGTGTAGCGTTCTATAGTATTACGTTATAACGCGTAACGTTATATATTATTACGTTATAACGTGTAACGTTATGTAGCACATCAGTCTAACGTATAACACTATGTAGTATTACGTTATAATGTGTAACGTTATATAGTATTACGTTATAACGTGTAACGTTTTATTGTATTACGTTATAGCGTGTAACGTTATATAGTATTACGTTATAACGTGTAGCGTTCTATAGTATTACGTTATAACGCGTAACGTTATGTAGCACATCAGTCTAACGTATAACACTATGTAGTATTACGTTATAATGTGTGACATTATAAAGTATTACGTTATAATGTGTAACGTTATATAGTATTACGTTATAACGTGTAACGTTATATAGTATTACGTTATAACGTGTAACGATATAAAGTATAACGTTATAACGTGTAACGTTATATAGTATTACGTTATACCGTGTAATGTTATGTAGCACATCAGTCTAACGTATAACACTATGTAGTATTACGTTATAATGTGTGACATTATAAAGTATTACGTTATAATGTGTAACGTTATATATTATTACGTTATAACGTGTAACGTTTTATTGTATTACGATATAACGTGTAACGTTATATAGTATTACGTTATAACGTGTAGCGTTCTATAGTATTACGTTATAACGCGTAACGTTATATATTATTACGTTATAACGTGTAACGTTATGTAGCACATCAGTCTAACGTATAACACTATGTAGTATTACGTTATAATGTGTAACGTTATATAGTATTACGTTATAACGTGTAACGTTTTATTGTATTACGTTATAACGTGTAACGTTATATAGTATTACGTTATAACGTGTAGCGTTCTATAGTATTACGTTATAACGCGTAACGTTATTTAGCACATCAGTCTAACGTATAACACTATGTAGTATTACGTTATAATGTGTGACATTATAAAGTATTACGTTATAATGTGTAACGTTATATAGTATTACGTTATAACGTGTAACGATATATAGTATTACGCTATAACGTGTAACGATATAAAGTATAACGTTATAACGTGTAACGTTATATAGTATTACGTTATACCGTGTAACGATATAATGTACTACGTTATAACGGTTAACGTTATATAGTATTACGTTATAACGTGTAATGTTATATAGTATTACGTTATAACGTGTAACGTGATATAGTATTACGTTATAACGTGTAATGTTATATAGTATTACGTTATAACGTGTAACGTCATATAGTATTACGTTATAACGTGTAACGTTATATATTATTACGTTATAACGTGTAATGTTATATAGTATTACGTTATAACGCGTAACGTTATATATTATTACGTTATAACGTGTAACGTTACGTAGCACATCAGTATAACGTATAACACTATGTAGCATTACGTTCTAACATGTAACGTTTTATTGTATTACGTTATAACGTGTAACGTTATATAGTATTACGTTATAACGTTTAACGTTATGTAGTATTACGTTATAACGTGTAGCGTCCTATAGTATTACGTTATAACGCGTAACGTTATATATTATTACGTTATAACGTGTAACGTTACGTAGCACATCAGTATAACGTATAAAATTATGTGGTATTACGTTATAACGTGTAACGTTATATAGTATTACGTTATAACGTGTAACGTTATATAGTACTACGTTATAACGTGTAACGTTATATATTATTACGTTATAACGTGTAATGTTATATAGTATTACGTTATAACGTGTAACGTTATGTACCACATCAGTGTAACGTATAACACTATGTAGTATTACGTTATAATGTGTGACATTATAAAGTATTACGTTATAACGTGTAACGTTTTATTGTATTACGTTATAACGTGTAACGTTATATATTATTACGTTATAACGTGTAACGTTATGTAGCTCATCAGTATAACGTATAACACTATGTAGTATTACGTTATAATGTGTGACATTATAAAGTATTACGTTATAACGTGTAACGTTATATAGTATTACGTTATAACGTGTAACGTTATATAGTATTACGTTATAACGTGTAACGTTATATAGTATTACGTTATAACGTGTAACGTCATATAGTATTACGTTATAACGTGTAACGTCATATAGTATTACGTTATAACGTGTAACGTTATATATTATTACGTTATAACGTGTAATGTTATATAGTATTACGTTATAACGCGTAACGTCATATATTATTACGTTATAACGTGTAACGTTATGTAGCACATCAGTCTAACGTATAACACTATGTAGTATTACGTTATAATATGTAACGTTATATAGTATTACGTTATAACGTGTAACGTTTTATTGTATTACGTTATAACGTGTAACGTTATATAGTATTACGTTAGAACGTGTAGCGTTCTATAGTATTACGTTATAACGCGTAACGTTATGTAGCACATCAGTCTAACGTATAACACTATGTAGTATTACGTTATAATGTGTGACATTATAAAGTATTACGTTATAATGTGTAACGTTATGTAGCACATCAGTGTAACGTATAACACTATGTAGTATTACGTTATAATGTGTGACATTATAAAGTATTACGTTATAACGTGTAACGTTTTATTGTATTACGTTATAACGTGTAACGTTATATATTATTACGTTATAACGTGTAACGTTATGTAGCTCATCAGTATAACGTATAACAGTATGTAGCATTACGTTATAATGTGTGACATTATAAAGTACTACGTTATAACGTGTAACGTTATATAGTATTACGTTATAACGCGTAACGTTATATATTATTACGTTATAACGTGTAATGTTATGTAGCACATCAGTCTAACGTATAACACTATGTAGTATTACGTTATAATGTGTGACATAATAAAGTCTTACGTTATAATGTGTAACGTTATATAGTATTACGTTATAACGTGTAACGTTTTATTGTATTACGTTATAACGTGTAACGTTATATAGTATTACGTTATAACGTGTAGCGTTCTATAGTATTACGTTATAACGCGTAACGTTATATATTATTACGTTATAACGTGTAACGTTATGTAGCACATCAGTCTAACGTATAACACTATGTAGTATTACGTTATAATGTGTGACATTATAAAGTATTGCGTTATAATGTGTAACGTTATATAGTATTACGTTATAACGTGTAACGTTATATATTATTACGTTATAAGGTGTAACGATATAAAGTATTACGTTATAACGTGTAACGTTATATAGTATTACGTTATAACGTGTAACGTTATATAGTATTACGTTATAACGTGTAACGTTATATAATAATACGTTATAACGTGTAACGTTTTATAGTATTAGGTTACAACGTGTAACGTTATATAGTATTACATTATAACGTATAACGGTATGTAGCACATCAGTATAACGTATAAAATTATGTGGTATTACGTTATAACGTGTAACGTTATATAGTATTATGTTATAACGTGTAACGTTATATAGTATTACGTTATAACGTGTAACGATATAAAGTATAACGTTATAACGTGTAACGTTATATAGTATTACGTTATAACGTGTAACGATACAAAGTATTACGTTATAACGTGTAACGTTATATTTTATTACGTTATAACGTGTAACGTTATGTAGCACATCAGTGTAACGTATAACACTATGTAGTATTACGTTATAATGTGTGACATTATAAAGTATTACGTTATAACGTGTAACGTTTTATTGTATTACGTTATAACGTGTAACGTTATATATTATTACGTTATAACGTGTAACGTTATGTAGCTCATCAGTATAACGTATAACACTATGTAGCATTACGTTATAATGTGTGACATTATAAAGTACTACGTTATAACGTGTAACGTTATATAGTATTACGTTATAACGCGTAACGTTATATATTATTACGTTATAACGTGTAATGTTATGTAGCACATCAGTCTAACGTATAACACTATGTAGTATTACGTTATAATGTGTGACATAATAAAGTCTTACGTTATAATGTGTAACGTTATATAGTATTACGTTATAACGTGTAACGTTTTATTGTATTACGTTATAACGTGTAACGTTATATAGTATTACGTTATAACGTGTAGCGTTCTATAGTATTACGTTATAACGCGTAACGTTATATATTATTACGTTATAACGTGTAACGTTATGTAGCACATCAGTCTAACGTATAACACTATGTAGTATTACGTTATAATGTGTGACATTATAAAGTATTACGTTATAATGTGTAACGTTATATAGTATTACGTTATAACGTGTGACGTTATATATTATTACGTTATAAGGTGTAACGATATAAAGTATTACGTTATAACGTGTAACGTTATATAGTATTACGTTATAACGTGTAACGTTATATAGTATTACGTTATAACGTGTAACGTTATATAATAATACATTATAACGTGTAACGTTTTATAGTATTAGGTTACAACGTGTAACGTTATATAGTATTACATTATAACGTATAACGGTATGTAGCACATCAGTATAACGTATAAAATTATGTGGTATTACGTTATAACGTGTAACGTTATATAGTATTATGTTATAACGTGTAACGTTATATAGTATTACGTTATAACGTGTAGCGTTCTATAGTATTACGTTGTAACGCGTAACGTTATATATTATTACGTTATAACGTGTAACGTTATGTAGCACATGAGTATAACGTATAACACTATGTAGCATTACGTTATAATGTGTGACATTATAAAGTATTACGTTATAACGTGTAACGTTATATAGTATTACGTTATAACGTGTAACGTTATATAGTACTACGTTATAACGTGTAACGTTATATAGTACTACGTTATAACGTGTAACGTTATATAGTATTACGTTGTAACGTGTAACGATATAAAGTATTACGTTATAACGTGTAACGTTATATAGTAATACGATATAACGTGTAACGTTTTATAGTATTAGGTTACAACGTGTAACGTTATATAGTATTACGTTATAACGTATAACGGTATGTAGCACATCAGTATAACGTATAAAATTATGTGGTATTACGTTATAACGTGTAAGGTTTTATTGTATTACGTTCAAACGTGTAACGTTATATAGTATTACGTTATAACGTGTAACGTCATATAGTATTACGTTATAACGTGTAACGTTATATATTATTACGTTATAACGTGTATGGTTATGTAGCACATCAGTATAACGTATAACACTATGTAGCATTACGTTATAATGTGTGACATTATAAAGTATTACGTTATAACGTGTAACGTTATATAGTACTACGTTATAACGTGTAACGATATAAAGTATAACGTTATAACGTGTAACGTTATATAGTATTACGTTATAACGTGTAACGATATAAAGTATTACGTTATAACGTGTAACGTTATATAGTATTACGTTATAACGTGTAACGTTATATAGTATTACGTTATAACGTGTAACGTTATATAGTACTACGTTATAACGTGTAACGATATAAAGTATAACGTTATAACGTGTAACGTTATATAGTATTACGTTATAACGTGTAACGATATAAAGTATTACGTTATAACGTGTAACGATATAAAGTATTACGTTATAACGTGTAACGTTATATAGTATTACGTTATAACGTGTAACGTTATATAGTACTACGTTATAACGTGTAACGATATAAAGTATAACGTTATAACGTGTAACGTTATATAGTATGACGTTATAACGTGTAACGATATAAAGTATTACGTTATAACGTGTAACGTTATATAGTATTACGTTATAACGTGTAGCGTTCTATAGTATTACGTTATAACGCGTAACGTTAAATATTATTACGTTATAACGTGTAACGTTATATAGTACTACGTTATAACGTGTAACGATATAAAGTATAACGTTATAACGTGTAACGTTATATAGTATTACGTTATAACGTGTAACGTCATATAGTATTACGTTATAACGTGTAACGTTATATATTATTACGTTATAACGTGTATCGTTATGTAGCACATCAGTATAACGTATAACACTATGTAGCATTACGTTATAATGTGTGACATTATAAAGTATTACGTTATAACGTGTAACGTTATATAGTACTACGTTATAACGTGTAACGATATAAAGTATAACGTTATAACGTGTAACGTTATATAGTATTACGTTATAACGTGTAACGATATAAAGTATAACGTTATAACGTGTAACGTTATATAGTATTACATTATAACGTGTAACGATACAAAGTATTACGTTATAACGTGTAACGTTATATATTATTACGTTATAACGTGTAACGTTATGTAGCACAACAGTGTAACGTATAACACTATGTAGTATTACGTTATAATGTGTGACATTATAAAGTATTACGTTATAACGTGTAACGTTTTATTGTATTACGTTATAACGTGTAACGTTATATATTATTACGTTATAACGTGTAACGTTATGTAGCTCATCAGTATAACGTATAACACTATGTAGCATTACGTTATAATGTGTGACATTATAAAGTACTACGTTATAACGTGTAACGTTATATAGTATTACGTTATAACGCGTAACGTTATATATTATTACGTTATAACGTGTAATGTTATGTAGCACATCAGTCTAACGTATAACACTATGTAGTATTACGTTATAATGTGTGACATAATAAAGTCTTACGTTATAATGTGTAACGTTATATAGTATTACGTTATAACGTGTAACGTTTTATTGTATTACGTTATAACGTGTAACGTTATATAGTATTACGTTATAACGTGTAGCGTTCTATAGTATTACGTTATAACGCGTAACGTTATATATTATTACGTTATAACGTGTAACGTTATGTAGCACATCAGTCTAACGTATAACACTATGTAGTATTACGTTATAATGTGTGACATTATAAAGTATTACGTTATAATGTGTAACGTTATATAGTATTACGTTATAACGTGTGACGTTATATATTATTACGTTATAAGGTGTAACGATATAAAGTATTACGTTATAACGTGTAACGTTATATAGTATTACGTTATAACGTGTAACGTTATATAGTATTACGTTATAACGTGTAACGTTATATAATAATACATTATAACGTGTAACGTTTTATAGTATTAGGTTACAACGTGTAACGTTATATAGTATTACATTATAACGTATAACGGTATGTAGCACATCAGTATAACGTATAAAATTATGTGGTATTACGTTATAACGTGTAACGTTATATAGTATTATGTTATAACGTGTAACGTTATATAGTATTACGTTATAACGTGTAGCGTTCTATAGTATTACGTTGTAACGCGTAACGTTATATATTATTACGTTATAACGTGTAACGTTATGTAGCACATGAGTATAACGTATAACACTATGTAGCATTACGTTATAATGTGTGACATTATAAAGTATTACGTTATAACGTGTAACGTTATATAGTATTACGTTATAACGTGTAACGTTATATAGTACTACGTTATAACGTGTAACGTTATATAGTATTACGTTGTAACGTGTAACGATATAAAGTATTACGTTATAACGTGTAACGTTATATAGTAATACGATATAACGTGTAACGTTTTATAGTATTAGGTTACAACGTGTAACGTTATATAGTATTACGTTATAACGTATAACGGTATGTAGCACATCAGTATAACGTATAAAATTATGTGGTATTACGTTATAACGTGTAAGGTTTTATTGTATTACGTTCTAACGTGTAACGTTATATAGTATTACGTTATAACGTGTAACGTTATATAGTATTACGTTATAACGTGTAACGTCATATAGTATTACGTTATAACGTGTAACGTTATATATTATTACGTTATAACGTGTATCGTTATGTAGCACATCAGTATAACGTATAACACTATGTAGCATTACGTTATAATGTGTGACATTATAAAGTATTACGTTATAACGTGTAACGTTATATAGTACTACGTTATAACGTGTAACGATATAAAGTATAACGTTATAACGTGTAACGTTATATAGTATTACGTTATAACGTGTAACGATATAAAGTATTACGTTATAACGTGTAACGTTATATAGTATTACGTTATAACGTGTAACGTTATATAGTATTACGTTATAACGTGTAACGTTATATAGTACTACGTTATAACGTGTAACGATATAAAGTATTACGTTATAACGTGTAACGATATAAAGTATTACGTTATAACGTGTAACGTTATATAGTATTACGTTATAACGTGTAACGTTATATAGTACTGTTATAACGTGTAACGATATAAAGTATAACGTTATAACGTGTAACGTTATATAGTATGACGTTATAACGTGTAACGATATAAAGTATTACGTTATAACGTGTAACGTTATATAGTATTACGTTATAACGTGTAGCGTTCTATAGTATTACGTTATAACGCGTAACGTTAAATATTATTACGTTATAACGTGTAACGTTATATAGTACTACGTTATAACGTGTAACGATATAAAGTATAACGTTATAACGTGTAACGTTATATAGTATTACGTTATAACGTGTAACGTCATATAGTATTACGTTATAACGTGTAACGTTATATATTATTACGTTATAACGTGTATCGTTATGTAGCACATCAGTATAACGTATAACACTATGTAGCATTACGTTATAATGTGTGACATTATAAAGTATTACGTTATAACGTGTAACGTTATATAGTACTACGTTATAACGTGTAACGATATAAAGTATAACGTTATAACGTGTAACGTTATATAGTATTACGTTATAACGTGTAACGATATAAAGTATTACGTTATAACGTGTAACGTTATATAGTATTACGTTATAACGTGTAACGTTATATAGTACTACGTTATAACGTGTAACAATATAAAGTATAACGTTATAACGTGTAACGTTATATAGTATTACGTTATAACGTGTAACGATATAAAGTATTACGTTATAACGTGTAACGTTATATAGTATTACGTTATAACGTGTAGCGTTCTATAGTATTACGTTATAACGCGTAACGTTAAATATTATTACGTTATAACGTGTAACGTTATATAGTACTACGTTATAACGTGTAATGTTATATAGTATTACGTTATAACGTGTAACGTCATATAGTATTACGTTATAACGTGTAACGTTATATATTATTACGTTATAAAGTGTATCGTTATGTAGCACATCAGTATAACGTATAACACTATGTAGCATTACGTTATAATGTGTGACATTATAAAGTATTACGTTATAACGTGTAACGTCATATAGTATTACGTTATAACGTGTAACGTTATATATTATTACGTTATAAAGTGTATCTTTATGTAGCACATCAGTATAACGTATAACACTATGTAGCATTACGTTATAATGTGTGACATTATAAAGTATTACGTTATAACGTGTAACGTTATATAGTATTACGTTATAACGTGTAGCGTTCTATAGTATTACGTTATAACGCGTAACGTTATATATTATTACGTTATAACGTGTAACGTTATGTAGCACATCAGTCTAAGGTATAACACTGTGTAGTATTACGTTATAATGTGTAACGTTATATAGTGTTACGTTATAACGTGTAACGTTTTATTGTATTACGTTATAACGTGTAACGTTATATAGTATTACGATATAACGTGTAGCGTTCTATAGTATTACGTTATAACGCATAACGTTAGGTAGCACATCAGTCTAACGTATAACACTATGTAGTATTACGTTATAATGTGTGACATTATAAAGTATTACGTTATAATGTGTAACGTTATATAGTATTACGTTATAACGTGTAACGTTATATATTATTACGTTATAACGTGTAATGTTATATAGTATTACGTTATAACGCGTAACGTTATATATTATTACGTTATAACGTGTAACGTTATATAGTATTACGTTATAACGTGTAACGTTATATAATAATACGTTATAACGCGTAACGTTATATATTATTACGTTATAACGTGTAACGTTATGTAGCACATCAGTATAACGTATAAAATTATGTGGTATTACGTTATAATGTGTAACGTTACATAATATTGCGTTATAACGTGTAACGTTTTATTGTATTACGTTATAACGTGTAACGTTATATAGTATTACGTTATAACGTGTAGCGTTCTACAGTATTACGTTATAACGCGTAACGTTAGGTAGCACATCAGTCTAACGTATAACACTATGTAGCATTACGTTATAATGTGTGACATTATAAAGTATTACGTTATAACGTGTAACGTTATATAGTATTACGTTATAACGTGTAGCGTTCTATAGTATTACGTTATAACGCGTAACGTTATATATTATTACGTTATAACGTGTAACGTTATGTAGCACATCAGTCTAACGTATAACACTGTTTAGTATTACGTTATAATGTGTAACGTTATACAGTATTACGTTATAACGTGTAACGTTTTATTGTATTACGTTATAACGTGTAACGTTTGGTAGCACATCAGTCTAACGTATAACACTATGTAGTATTACGTTATAATGTGTGACATTATAAAGTATTACGTTATAATGTGTAACGTTATATAGTATTACGTTATAACGTGTAACGTTATACATTATTACGTTATAACGTGTAATGTTATATAGTATTACGTTATAACGCGTAACGTTATATATTATTACGTTATAACGTGTAACGTTACGTAGCACATCAGTATAACGTATAACACTATGTAGCATTACGTTCTAACGTGTAACGTTTTATTGTATTACGTTATAACGTGTAACGTTATATAGTATTACGTTATAACGTGTAACGTTAAATATTATTACGTTATAACGTGTAACGTTTTATAGTATTACGTGATAACGTGTAACGTTATATATTATTACGTTATAACGTGTAACGTTATGTAGCACATCAGTGTAACGTATAACACTATGTAGTATTACGTTATAATGTGTGACATTATAAAGTATTACGTTATAACGTGTAACGTTTTATTGTATTACGTTATAACGTGTAGCGTTCTATAGTATTACGTTATAACGCGTAACGTTATATATTATTACGTTATAACGTGTAACGTTATGTAGCACATCAGTATAACGTATAAAATTATGTGGTATTACGTTATAACGTGTAACGTTTTATTGTATTACGCTATAACGTGTAACGTTATATAGTATTACGTTTTAACGTGTAACGTTATATAGTATTACGTTATAGCGTGTAATGTTATATAGTATTACGTTATAACGTGTAACGTCATATAGTATTACGTTATAACGTGTAACGTTCTATATTATTACGTTATAACGTGTAATGTTATATAGTATTACGTTATAACGTGTAACGTTAAATATTATTACGTTATAACGTGTAACGTTTTATAGTATTACGTGATAACGTGTAACGTTATATATTATTACGTTATAACGTGTAACGTTATGTAGCACATCAGTGTAACGTATAACACTATGTAGTATTACGTTATAATGTGTGACATTATAAAGTATTACGTTATAACGTGTATCGTTTTATTGTATTACGTTATAACGTGTAACGTTATATATTATTACGTTATAACGTGTAACGTTATCTAGCTCATCAGTATAACGTATAACACTATGTAGTATTACGTTATAATGTGTGACATTATAAAGTATTACGTTATAACGTGTAACGTTATATAGTATTACGTTATAACGTGTAACGTTATATAGTATTACGTTATAACGTGTAACGTGATATAGTATTACGTTATAACGTGTAACGTTATATATTATTACGTTATAAAGCGTAACGTTATATATTATTACGTTATAACGTGTAACGTTATGTAGCACATCAGTATAACGTATAAAATTATGTGGTATTACGTTATAACGTGTAACGTTTTATTGTATTACGCTATAACGTGTAACGTTATACAGTATTACGTTTTAACGTGTAACGTTATATATTATTACGTTATAACGTGTAACGTGATATAGTATTACGTTATAACGTGTAACGTGATATAGTATTACGTTATAACGTGTAACGTGATATAGTATTACGTTATAACGTGTAACGTTATATAGTATTACGTTATAACGTGTAACGTTATATAGTATTACGTTATAACGTGTAACGTCATATAGTATTACGTTATAACGTGTAACGTCATATAGTATTACGTTATAACGTGTAACGTTATATATTATTACGTTATAACGTGTAACGTGATATAGTATTACGTTATAACGTGTAACGTGATATAGTATTACGTTATAACGTGTAACGTGATATAGTATTACGTTATAACGTGTAACGTTATATATTATTACGTTATAACGTGTAACGTTTTATAGTATTACGTTATAACGTGTAACGTTATATAATAATACGTTATAACGCGTAACGTTATATATTATTACGTTATAACGTGTAACGTTATGTAGCACATCAGTATAACGTATAAAATTATGTGGTATTACGTTATAATGTGTAACGTTACATAATATTGCGTTATAACGTGTAACGTTTTATTGTATTACGTTATAACGTGTAACGTTATATAGTATTACGTTATAACGTGTAGCGTTCTATAGTATTACGCTATAACGCGTAACGTTAGGTAGCACATCAGTCTAACGTATAACACTATGTAGCATTACGTTATAATGTGTGACATTATAAAGTATTACGTTATAACGTGTAACGTTATATAGTATTACGTTATAACGTGTAGCGTTCTGTAGTATTACGTTATAACGCGTAACGTTATATATTATTACGTTATAACGTGTAACGTGATATAGTATTACGTTATAACGTGTAACGTGATATAGTATTACGTTATAACGTGTAACGTTATATATTATTACGTTATAACGTGTAACGTGATATAGTATTACGTTATAACGTGTAACGTGATATAGTATTACGTTATAACGTGTAACGTGATATAGTATTACGTTATAACGTGTAACGTTATATATTATTACGTTATAACGTGTAACGTTATATAGTATTACGTTATAACGTGTAACGTTATATAATAATACGTTATAACGCGTAACGTTATATATTATTACGTTATAACGTGTAACGTTATGTAGCACATCAGTATAACGTATAAAATTATGTGGTATTACGTTATAATGTGTAACGTTACATAATATTGCGTTATAACGTGTAACGTTTTATTGTATTACGTTATAACGTGTAACGTTATATAGTATTACGTTATAACGTGTAGCGTTCTATAGTATTACGTTATAACGCGTAACGTTAGGTAGCACATCAGTCTAACGTATAACACTATGTAGCATTACGTTATAATGTGTGACATTATAAAGTATTACGTTATAACGTGTAACGTTATATAGTATTACGTTATAACGTGTAGCGTTCTATAGTATTACGTTATAACGCGTAACGTTATATATTATTACGTTATAACGTGTAACGTTATGTAGCACATCAGTCTAACGTATAACACTGTGTAGTATTACGTTATAATGTGTAACGTTATACAGTATTACGTTATAACGTGTAACGTTTTATTGTATTACGTTATAACGTGTAACGTTTGGTAGCACATCAGTCTAACGTATAACACTATGTAGTATTACGTTATAATGTGTGACATTATAAAGTATTACGTTATAATGTGTAACGTTATATAGTATTACGTTATAACGTGTAACGTTATATATTATTACGTTATAACGTGTAAGGTTATATAGTATTACGTTATAATGTGTAACGTTATATATTATTACGTTATAACGTGTAACGTTACGTAGCACATCAGTATAACGTATAACACTATGTAGCATTACGTTCTAACGTGTAACGTTTTATTGTATTACGTTATAACGTGTAACGTTATATAGTATTACGTTATAACGTGTAACGTTATATAATAATACGTTATAACGCGTAACGTTATATATTATTACGTTGTAACGTGTAACGTTATGTAGCACATCAGTATAACGTATAAAATTATGTGGTATTACGTTATAACGTGTAACGTTTTATTGTATTACGATATAACGTGTAACGTTATATAGTATTACGTTATAACGTGTAACGTTATATAGTATTACGTTATAACGTGTAATGTTATATAGTATTACGTTATAACGTGTAACGTCATATAGTATTACGTTATAACGTGTATCGTTATATATTATTACGTTATAACGTGTAATGTTATATAGTATTACGTTATAACGTGTAACGTGATATAGTATTACGTTATAACGTGCAATGTTATATAGTATTACGTTATAACGTGTAACGTCATATAGTATTACGTTATAACGTGTAACGTTATATATTATTACGTTATAACGTGTAATGTTATATAGTATTACGTTATAACGTGTAACGTTAAATATTATTACGTTATAACGTGTAACGTTTTATAGTATTACGTTATAACGTGTAACGTTATATATTATTACGTTATAACGTGTAACGTTATGTAGCACATCAGTGTAACGTATAACACTATGTAGTATTACGTTATAATGTGTGACATTATAAAGTATTACGTTATAACGTGTAACGTTTTATTGTATTACGTTATAACGTGTAGCGTTCTATAGTATTACGTTATAACGCGTAACGTTATATATTATTACGTTATAACGTGTAACGTTATGTAGCACATCAGTATAACGTATAAAATTATGTGGTATTACGTTATAACGTGTAACGTTTTATTGTATTACGCTATAACGTGTAACGTTATATAGTATTACGTTTTAACGTGTAACGTTATATAGTATTACGTTATAGAGTGTAATGTTATATAGTATTACGTTATAACGTGTAACGTCATATAGTATTACGTTATAACGTGTAACGTTCTATATTATTACGCTATAACGTGTAATGTTATATAGTATTACGTTATAACGTGTAACGTTAAATATTATTACGTTATAACGTGTAACGTTTTATACTATTACGTGATAACGTGTAACGTTATATATTATTACGTTATAACGTGTAACGTTATGTAGCACATCAGTGTAACGTATAACACTATGTAGTATTACGTTATAATGTGTGACATTATAAAGTATTACGTTATAACGTGTAACGTTTTATTGTATTACGTTATAACGTGTAACGTTATATATTATTACGTTATAACGTGTAACGTTATCTAGCTCATCAGTATAACGTATAACACTATGTAGTATTACGTTATAATGTGTGACATTATAAAGTATTACGTTATAACGTGTAACGTTATATAGTATTACGTTATAACGTGTAACGTTATATAGTATTACGTTATAACGTGTAACGTCATATAGTATTACGTTATAACGTGTAACGTCATATAGTATTACGTTATAACGTATAACGTTATATATTATTACGTTATAACGTGTAACGTGATATAGTATTACGTTATAACGTGTAACGTGATATAGTATTACGTTATAACGTGTAACGTTATATATTATTACGTTATAAAGCGTAACGTTATATATTATTACGTTATAACGTGTAACGTTATGTAGCACATCAGTATAACGTATAAAATTATGTGGTATTACGTTATAACGTGTAACGCTTTATTGTATTACGCTATAACGTGTAACGTTATACAGTATTACGTTTTAACGTGTAACGTTATATATTATTACGTTATAACGTGTAACGTGATATAGTATTACGTTATAACGTGTAACGTGATATAGTATTACGTTATAACGTGTAACGTGATATAGTATTACGTTATAACGTGTAACGTTATATAGTATTACGTTATAACGTGTAACGTTATATAGTATTACGTTATAACGTGTAACGTCATATAGTATTACGTTATAACGTGTAACGTCATATAGTATTACGTTATAACGTGTAACGTTATATATTATTACGTTATAACGTGTAACGTGATATAGTATTACGTTATAACGTGTAACGTGATATAGTATTACGTTATAACGTGTAACGTGATATAGTATTACGTTATAACGTGTAACGTTATATATTATTACGTTATAAAGCGTAACGTTATATATTATTACGTTATAACGTGTAACGTTATGTAGCACATCAGTATAACGTATAAAATTATGTGGTATTACGTTATAACGTGTAACGTTTTATTGTATTACGCTATAACGTGTAACGTTATACAGTATTACGTTTTAACGTGTAACGTTATATAGTATTACGTTATAGCGTGTAATGTTATATAGTATTACGTTATAACGTGTAACGTGATATAGTATTACGTTATAACGTGTAACGTTATATATTATTACGTTATAACGTGTAACGTTATGTAGCACATCAGTATAACGTATAACACTATGTAGCATTACGTTATAATGTGTAACGTTATATAGTATTACGTTATAACCTGTAACGTTTTATTGTATTACGTTATAACGTGTAACGTTATATAGTATTACGTTATAACGTGTAGCATTCTATAGTATTACGTTATAACGCGTAACGTTATGTAGCACATCAGTCTAACGTATAACACTATGTAGTATTACGTTATAATGTGTGACATTATAAAGTATTACGTTATAATGTGTAACGTTATATAGTATTACGTTATAACGTGTAACGTTATATAGTATTACGTTATAACGTGTAACGATATAAAGTATAACGATATAACGTGTAACGTTATATAGTATTACGTTATAACGTGTAACGATATAAAGTATTACGTTATAACGTGTAACGTTATATAGTATTACGTTATAACGTGTAGCGTTCTATAGTATTACGTTATAACGCGTAACGTTAAATATTATTACGTTATAACGTGTAACGTTTTATAGTATTACGTTATAACGTGTAACGTTATATATTATTACGTTATAACGTGTAACGTTATGTAGCACATCAGTGTAACGTATAACACTATGTAGTATTACGTTATAATGTGTGACATTATAAAGTATTTCGTTATAACGTCTAACGTTTTATTGTATTACGTTATAACGTGTAACGTTATATATTATTACGTTATAACGTGTAACGTGATATAGTATTACGTTATAACGTGTAATGTTATATAGTATTACGTTATAACGTGTAACGTCATATAGTATTACGTTATAACGTGTAACGTTATATATTATTACGTTATAACGTGTAATGTTATATAGTATTACGTTATAACGCGTAACGTTATATATTATTACGTTATAACGTGTAACGTTACGTAGCACATCAGTATAACGTATAACACTATGTAGCATTACGTTCTAACGTGTAACGTATTATTGTATTACGTTATAACGTGTAACGTTATATAGTATTACGTTATAACGTGTAACGTTATGTAGTATTACGTTATAACGTGTAGCGTTCTATTGTATTACGTTATAACGCGTAACGTTATATATTATTACGTTATAACGTGTAACGGTACGTAGCACATCAGTATAACGTATAAAATTATGTGGTATTACGTTATAACGTGTAACGTTTTATTGTATTACGTCATAACGTGTAACGTTATATAGTATTACGTTATAACGTGTAGCGTTCTATAGTATTACGTTATAACGCGTATCGTTAGGTAGCACATCAGTCTAACGTATAACACTATGTAGCATTACGTTATAATGTGTGACATTATATAGTATTACGTTATAACGTGTAACGTTTTATTGTATTACGTTATAACGTGTAACGTTATATAGTATTACGTTATAACGTGTAGCGTTCTATAGTATTACGTTATAACGCGGAACGTTATGTAGCACATCAGTATAACGTATAAAATTATGTGGTATTACGTTATAACGTGTAACGTTATATAGTATTACGTTATAACGTGTAGCGTTCTATAGTATTACGTTATAACGCGGAACGTTATGTAGCACATCAGTATAACGTATAAAATTATGTGGTATTACGTTATAACGTGTAACGTTATATAGTATTACGTTATAACGTGTAGCGTTCTATAGTATTACGTTATAACGCGTAACGTTATATATTATTACGTTATAACGTGTAACGTTATGTAGCACATCAGTGTAACGTATAACACTATGTAGTATTACGTTATAATGTGTGACATTATAAAGTATTACGTTATAACGTGTAACGTTTTATTGTATTACGTTATAACGTGTAACGTTATATAGTATTACGTTATAACGTGTAGCGTTCTATAGTATTACGTTATAACGCGTAACGTTAGGTAGCACATCAGTCTAACGTATAACACTATGTAGCATTACGTTATAATGTGTGACATTATAAAGTATTACGTTATAACGTGTAACGTTATATAGTATTACGTTATAACGTGTAGCGTTCTATAGTATTACGTTATAACGCGTAACGTTATATATTATTACGTTATAACGTGTAACGTTATGTAGCACATCATTCTAACGTATAACACTGTGTAGTATTACGTTATAATGTGTAACGTTATACAGTATTACGTTATAACGTGTAACGTTTTATTGTATTACGTTATAACGTGTAACGTTTGGTAGCACATCAGTCTAACGTATAACACTATGTAGTATTACGTTATAATGTGTGACATTATAAAGTATTACGTTATAATGTGTAACGTTATATAGTATTACGTTATAACGTGTAACGTTATATATTATTACGTTATAACGTGTAAGGTTATATAGTATTACGTTATAATGTGTAACGTTATATATTATTACGTTATAACGTGTAACGTTACGTAGCACATCAGTATAACGTATAACACTATGTAGCATTACGTTCTAACGTGTAACGTTTTATTGTATTACGTTATAACGTGTAACGTTATATAGTATTACGTTATAACGTGTAACGTTATATAATAATACGTTATAACGCGTAACGTTATATATTATTACGTTATAACGTGTAACGTTATGTAGCACATCAGTATAACGTATAAAATTATGTGGTATTACGTTATAACGTGTAACGTTTTATTGTATTACGATATAACGTGTAACGTTATATAGTATTACGTTATAACGTGTAACGTTATATAGTATTACGTTATAACGTGTAACGTTATATAGTATTACGTTATAACGTGTAATGTTATATAGTATTACGTTATAACGTGTAACGTCATATAGTATTACGTTATAACGTGTATCGTTATATATTATTACGTTATAACGTGTAATGTTATATAGTATTACGTTATAACGTGTAACGTGATATAGTATTACGTTATAACGTGTAATGTTATATAGTATTACGTTATAACGTGTAACGTCATATAGTATTACGTTATAACGTGTAACGTTATATATTATTACGTTATAACGTGTAATGTTATATAGTATTACGTTATAACGTGTAACGTTAAATATTATTACGTTATAACGTGTAACGTTTTATAGTATTACGTGATAACGTGTAACGTTATATATTATTACGTTATAACGTGTAACGTTATGTAGCACATCAGTGTAACGTATAACACTATGTAGTATTACGTTATAATGTGTGACATTATAAAGTATTACGTTATAACGTGTAACGTTTTATTGTATTACGTTATAACGTGTAGCGTTCTATAGTATTACGTTATAGCGCGTAACGTTATATATTATTACGTTATAACGTGTAACGTTATGTAGCACATCAGTATAACGTATAAAATTATGTGGTATTACGTTATAACGTGTAACGTTTTATTGTATTACGCTATAACGTGTAACGTTATATAGTATTACGTTTTAACGTGTAACGTTATATAGTATTACGTTATAGAGTGTAATGTTATATAGTATTACGTTATAACGTGTAACGTCATATAGTATTACGTTATAACGTGTAACGTTCTATATTATTACGCTATAACGTGTAATGTTATATAGTATTACGTTATAACGTGTAACGTTAAATATTATTACGTTATAACGTGTAACGTTTTATAGTATTACGTGATAACGTGTAACGTTATATATTATTACGTTATAACGTGTAACGTTATGTAGCACATCAGTGTAACGTATAACACTATGTAGTATTACGTTATAATGTGTGACATTATAAAGTATTACGTTATAACGTGTAACGTTTTATTGTATTACGTTATAACGTGTAACGTTATATATTATTACGTTATAACGTGTAACGTTATCTAGCTCATCAGTATAACGTATAACACTATGTAGTATTACGTTATAATGTGTGACATTATAAAGTATTACGTTATAACGTGTAACGTTATATAGTATTACGTTATAACGTGTAACGTCATATAGTATTACGTTATAACGTGTAACGTCATATAGTATTACGTTATAACGTATAACGTTATATATTATTACGTTATAACGTGTAACGTGATATAGTATTACGTTATAACGTGTAACGTGATATAGTATTACGTTATAACGTGTAACGTGATATAGTATTACGTTATAACGTGTAACGTTATATATTATTACGTTATAAAGCGTAACGTTATATATTATTACGTTATAACGTGTAACGTTATGTAGCACATCAGTATAACGTATAAAATTATGTGGTATTACGTTATAACGTGTAACGCTTTATTGTATTACGCTATAACGTGTAACGTTATACAGTATTACGTTTTAACGTGTAACGTTATATATTATTACGTTATAACGTGTAACGTGATATAGTATTACGTTATAACGTGTAACGTGATATAGTATTACGTTATAACGTGTAACGTGATATAGTATTACGTTATAACGTGTAACGTTATATAGTATTACGTTATAACGTGTAACGTTATATAGTATTACGTTATAACGTGTAACGTCATATAGTATTACGTTATAACGTGTAACGTCATATAGTATTACGTTATAACGTGTAACGTTATATATTATTACGTTATAACGTGTAACGTGATATAGTATTACGTTATAACGTGTAACGTGATATAGTATTACGTTATAACGTGTAACGTGATATAGTATTACGTTATAACGTGTAACGTTATATATTATTACGTTATAAAGCGTAACGTTATATATTATTACGTTATAACGTGTAACGTTATGTAGCACATCAGTATAACGTATAAAATTATGTGGTATTACGTTATAACGTGTAACGTTTTATTGTATTACGCTATAACGTGTAACGTTATACAGTATTACGTTTTAACGTGTAACGTTATATAGTATTACGTTATAGCGTGTAATGTTATATAGTATTACGTTATAACGTGTAACGTGATATAGTATTACGTTATAACGTGTAACGTTATATATTATTACGTTATAACGTGTAACGTTATGTAGCACATCAGTATAACGTATAACACTATGTAGCATTACGTTATAATGTGTAACGTTATATAGTATTACGTTATAACGTGTAACGTTTTATTGTATTACGTTATAACGTGTAACGTTATATAGTATTACGTTATAACGTGTAGCATTCTATAGTATTACGTTATAACGCGTAACGTTATGTAGCACATCAGTCTAACGTATAACACTATGTAGTATTACGTTATAATGTGTGACATTATAAAGTATTACGTTATAATGTGTAACGTTATATAGTATTACGTTATAACGTGTAACGTTATATAGTATTACGTTATAACGTGTAACGATATAAAGTATAACGATATAACGTGTAACGTTATATAGTATTACGTTATAACGTGTAACGATATAAAGTATTACGTTATAACGTGTAACGTTATATAGTATTACGTTATAACGTGTAGCGTTCTATAGTATTACGTTATAACGCGTAACGTTAAATATTATTACGTTATAACGTGTAACGTTTTATAGTATTACGTTATAACGTGTAACGTTATATATTATTACGTTATAACGTGTAACGTTATGTAGCACATCAGTGTAACGTATAACACTATGTAGTATTACGTTATAATGTGTGACATTATAAAGTATTTCGTTATAACGTCTAACGTTTTATTGTATTACGTTATAACGTGTAACGTTATATATTATTACGTTATAACGTGTAACGTGATATAGTATTACGTTATAACGTGTAATGTTATATAGTATTACGTTATAACGTGTAACGTCATATAGTATTACGTTATAACGTGTAACGTTATATATTATTACGTTATAACGTGTAATGTTATATAGTATTACGTTATAACGCGTAAAGTTATATATTATTACGTTATAACGTGTAACGTTACGTAGCACATCAGTATAACGTATAACACTATGTAGCATTACGTTCTAACGTGTAACGTATTATTGTATTACGTTATAACGTGTAACGTTATATAGTATTACGTTATAACGTGTAACGTTATGTAGTATTACGTTATAACGTGTAGCGTTCTATTGTATTACGTTATAACGCGTAACGTTATATATTATTACGTTATAACGTGTAACGGTACGTAGCACATCAGTATAACGTATAAAATTATGTGGTATTACGTTATAACGTGTAACGTTTTATTGTATTGCGTCATAACGTGTAACGTTATATAGTATTACGTTATAACGTGTAGCGTTCTATAGTATTACGTTATAACGCGTATCGTTAGGTAGCACATCAGTCTAACGTATAACACTATGTAGCATTACGTTATAACGTGTAACGTTATATAATAATACGTTATAACGCGTAACGTTATATATTATTACGTTATAACGTGTAACGTTATGTAGCACATCAGTATAACGTATAAAATTATGTGGTATTACGTTATAACGTGTAACGTTTTATTGTATTACGATATAACGTGTAACGTTATATAGTATTACGTTATAACGTGTAACGTTATATAGTATTACGTTATAACGTGTAACGTTATATAGTATTACGTTATAACGTGTAATGTTATATAGTATTACGTTATAACGTGTAACGTCATATAGTATTACGTTATAACGTGTATCGTTATATATTATTACGTTATAACGTGTAATGTTATATAGTATTACGTTATAACGTGTAACGTGATATAGTATTACGTTATAACGTGTAATGTTATATAGTATTACGTTATAACGTGTAACGTCATATAGTATTACGTTATAACGTGTAACGTTATATATTATTACGTTATAACGTGTAATGTTATATAGTATTACGTTATAACGTGTAACGTTAAATATTATTACGTTATAACGTGTAACGTTTTATAGTATTACGTGATAACGTGTAACGTTATATATTATTACGTTATAACGTGTAACGTTATGTAGCACATCAGTGTAACGTATAACACTATGTAGTATTACGTTATAATGTGTGACATTATAAAGTATTACGTTATAACGTGTAACGTTTTATTGTATTACGTTATAACGTGTAGCGTTCTATAGTATTACGTTATAACGCGTAACGTTATATATTATTACGTTATAACGTGTAACGTTATGTAGCACATCAGTATAACGTATAAAATTATGTGGTATTACGTTATAACGTGTAACGTTTTATTGTATTACGCTATAACGTGTAACGTTATATAGTATTACGTTTTAACGTGTAACGTTATATAGTATTACGTTATAGAGTGTAATGTTATATAGTATTACGTTATAACGTGTAACGTCATATAGTATTACGTTATAACGTGTAACGTTCTATATTATTACGCTATAACGTGTAATGTTATATAGTATTACGTTATAACGTGTAACGTTAAATATTATTACGTTATAACGTGTAACGTTTTATAGTATTACGTGATAACGTGTAACGTTATATATTATTACGTTATAACGTGTAACGTTATGTAGCACATCAGTGTAACGTATAACACTATGTAGTATTACGTTATAATGTGTGACATTATAAAGTATTACGTTATAACGTGTAACGTTTTATTGTATTACGTTATAACGTGTAACGTTATATATTATTACGTTATAACGTGTAACGTTATCTAGCTCATCAGTATAACGTATAACACTATGTAGTATTACGTTATAATGTGTGACATTATAAAGTATTACGTTATAACGTGTAACGTTATATAGTATTACGTTATAACGTGTAACGTTATATAGTATTACGTTATAACGTGTAACGTCATATAGTATTACGTTATAACGTGTAACGTCATATAGTATTACGTTATAACGTATAACGTTATATATTATTACGTTATAACGTGTAACGTGATATAGTATTACGTTATAACGTGTAACGTGATATAGTATTACGTTATAACGTGTAACGTGATATAGTATTACGTTATAACGTGTAACGTTATATATTATTACGTTATAAAGCGTAACGTTATATATTATTACGTTATAACGTGTAACGTTATGTAGCACATCAGTATAACGTATAAAATTATGTGGTATTACGTTATAACGTGTAACGCTTTATTGTATTACGCTATAACGTGTAACGTTATACAGTATTACGTTTTAACGTGTAACGTTATATATTATTACGTTATAACGTGTAACGTGATATAGTATTACGTTATAACGTGTAACGTGATATAGTATTACGTTATAACGTGTAACGTGATATAGTATTACGTTATAACGTGTAACGTTATATAGTATTACGTTATAACGTGTAACGTTATATAGTATTACGTTATAACGTGTAACGTCATATAGTATTACGTTATAACGTGTAACGTCATATAGTATTACGTTATAACGTGTAACGTTATATATTATTACGTTATAACGTGTAACGTGATATAGTATTACGTTATAACGTGTAACGTGATATAGTATTACGTTATAACGTGTAACGTGATATAGTATTACGTTATAACGTGTAACGTTATATATTATTACGTTATAAAGCGTAACGTTATATATTATTACGTTATAACGTGTAACGTTATGTAGCACATCAGTATAACGTATAAAATTATGTGGTATTACGTTATAACGTGTAACGTTTTATTGTATTACGCTATAACGTGTAACGTTATACAGTATTACGTTTTAACGTGTAACGTTATATAGTATTACGTTATAACGTGTAATGTTATATAGTATTACGTTATAACGTGTAACGTGATATAGTATTACGTTATAACGTGTAACGTTATATATTATTACGTTATAACGTGTAACGTTATGTAGCACATCAGTATAACGTATAACACTATGTAGCATTACGTTATAATGTGTAACGTTATATAGTATTACGTTATAACGTGTAACGTTTTATTGTATTACGTTATAACGTGTAACGTTATATAGTATTACGTTATAACGTGTAGCATTCTATAGTATTACGTTATAACGCGTAACGTTATGTAGCACATCAGTCTAACGTATAACACTATGTAGTATTACGTTATAATGTGTGACATTATAAAGTATTACGTTATAATGTGTAACGTTATATAGTATTACGTTATAACGTGTAACGTTATATAGTATTACGTTATAACGTGTAACGATATAAAGTATAACGATATAACGTGTAACGTTATATAGTATTACGTTATAACGTGTAACGATATAAAGTATTACGTTATAACGTGTAACGTTATATAGTATTACGTTATAACGTGTAGCGTTCTATAGTATTACGTTATAACGCGTAACGTTAAATATTATTACGTTATAACGTGTAACGTTTTATAGTATTACGTTATAACGTGTAACGTTATATATTATTACGTTATAACGTGTAACGTTATGTAGCACATCAGTGTAACGTATAACACTATGTAGTATTACGTTATAATGTGTGACATTATAAAGTATTTCGTTATAACGTCTAACGTTTTATTGTATTACGTTATAACGTGTAACGTTATATATTATTACGTTATAACGTGTAACGTGATATAGTATTACGTTATAACGTGTAATGTTATATAGTATTACGTTATAACGTGTAACGTCATATAGTATTACGTTATAACGTGTAACGTTATATATTATTACGTTATAACGTGTAATGTTATATAGTATTACGTTATAACGCGTAAAGTTATATATTATTACGTTATAACGTGTAACGTTACGTAGCACATCAGTATAACGTATAACACTATGTAGCATTACGTTCTAACGTGTAACGTATTATTGTATTACGTTATAACGTGTAACGTTATATAGTATTACGTTATAACGTGTAACGTTATGTAGTATTACGTTATAACGTGTAGCGTTCTATTGTATTACGTTATAACGCGTAACGTTATATATTATTACGTTATAACGTGTAACGGTACGTAGCACATCAGTATAACGTATAAAATTATGTGGTATTACGTTATAACGTGTAACGTTTTATTGTATTACGTCATAACGTGTAACGTTATATAGTATTACGTTATAACGTGTAGCGTTCTATAGTATTACGTTATAACGCGTATCGTTAGGTAGCACATCAGTCTAACGTATAACACTATGTAGCATTACGTTATAATGTGTGACATTATATAGTATTACGTTATAACGTGTAACGTTTTATTGTATTACGTTATAACGTGTAACGTTATATAGTATTACGTTATAACGTGTAGCGTTCTATAGTATTACGTTATAACGCGGAACGTTATGTAGCACATCAGTATAACGTATAACACTATGTAGCATTACGTTATAATGTGTGACATTATATAGTATTACGTTATAACGTGTAACGTTTTATTGTATTACGTCATAACGTGTAACGTTATATAGTATTACGTTATAACGTGTAACGTTTTATTGTATTACGTTATAACGTGTAACGTTATATAGTATTACGTTATAACGTGTAGCGTTCTATAGTATTACGTTATAACGCGGAACGTTATGTAGCACATCAGTATAACGTATAAAATTATGTGGTATTACGTTATAACGTGTAACGTTATATAGTATTACGTTATAACGTGTAGCGTTCTATAGTATTACGTTATAACGCGTAACGTTATATATTATTACGTTATAACGTGTAACGTTATGTAGCACATCAGTGTAACGTATAACACTATGTAGTATTACGTTATAATGTGTGACATTATAAAGTATTACGTTATAGCGTGTAACGTTTTATTGTATTACGTTATAACGTGTAACGTTATATATTATTACGTTATAACGTGTAACGTTATCTAGCTCATCAGTATAACGTATAACACTATGTAGTATTACGTTATAATGTGTGACATTATAAAGTATTACGTTATAACGTGTAACGTTATATAGTATTACGTTATAACGTGTAACGTTATATAGTATTACGTTATAACGTGTAACGATATATAGTATTACGTTATAACGTGTAACGTCATATAGTATTACGTTATAACGTGTAACGTCATATAGTATTACGTTATAACGTGTAACGTTATATATTATTACGTTATAAAGCGTAACGTTATATATTATTACGTTATAACGTGTAACGTTATGTAGCACATCAGTATAACGTATAAAATTATGTGGTATTACGTTATAACGTGTAACGTTTTATTGTATTACGCTATAACGTGTAACGTTATACAGTATTACGTTTTAACGTGTAACGTTATATATTATTACGTTATAACGTGTAACGTGATATAGTATTACGTTATAACGTGTAACGTGATATAGTATTACGTTATAACGTGTAACGTGATATAGTATTACGTTATAACATGTAACGTTATATAGTATTACGTTATAACGTGCAACGTTATATAGTATTACGTTATAACGTGTAACGTCATATAGTATTACGTTATAACGTGTAACGTCATATAGTATTACGTTATAACGTGTAACGTTATATATTATTACGTTATAACGTGTAACGTGATATAGTATTACGTTATAACGTGTAACGTGATATAGTATTACGTTATAACGTGTAACGTGATATAGTATTACGTTATAACGTGTAACGTTATATATTATTACGTTATAAAGCGTAACGTTATATATTATTACGTTATAACGTGTAACGTTATGTAGCACATCAGTATAACGTATAAAATTATGTGGTATTACGTTATAACGTGTAACGTTTTATTGTATTACGCTATAACGTGTAACGTTATACAGTATTACGTTTTAACGTGTAACGTTATATAGTATTACGTTATAGCGTGTAATGTTATATAGTATTACGTTATAACGTGTAACGTGATATAGTATTACGTTATAACGTGTAACGTTATATATTATTACGTTATAACGTGTAACGTTATGTAGCACATCAGTATAACGTATAACACTATGTAGCATTACGTTATAATGTGTAACGTTATATAGTATTACGTTATAACGTGTAACGTTTTATTGTATTACGTTATAACGTGTAACGTTATATAGTATTACGTTATAACGTGTAGCATTCTATAGTATTACGTTATAACGCGTAACGTTATGTAGCACATCAGTCTAACCTATAACACTATGTAGTATTACGTTATAATGTGTGACATTATAAAGTATTACGTTATAATGTGTAACGTTATATAGTATTACGTTATAACGTGTAACGTTATATAGTATTACGTTATAACGTGTAACGATATAAAGTATAACGATATAACGTGTAATGTTATATATTATTACGTTATAACGTGTAATGTTATATAGTATTACGTTATAACGCGTAACGTTATATATTATTACGTTATAACGTGTAACGTTACGTAGCACATCAGTATAACGTATAACACTATGTAGCATTACGTTCTAACGTGTAACGTATTATTGTATTACGTTATAACGTGTAACGTTATATAGTATTACGTTATAACGTGTAACGTTATGTAGTATTACGTTATAACGTGTAGCGTTCTATTGTATTACGTTATAACGCGTAACGTTATATATTATTACGTTATAACGTGTAACGGTACGTAGCACATCAGTATAACGTATAAAATTATGTGGTATTACGTTATAACGTGTAACGTTTTATTGTATTACGTCATAACGTGTAACGTTATATAGTATTACGTTATAACGTGTAGCGTTCTATAGTATTACGTTATAACGCGTAACGTTAGGTAGCACATCAGTCTAACGTATAACACTATGTAGCATTACGTTATAATGTGTGACATTATATAGTATTACGTTATAACGTGTAACGTTTTATTGTATTACGTTATAACGTGTAACGTTATATAGTATTACGTTATAACGTGTAGCGTTCTATAGTATTACGTTATAACGCGGAACGTTATGTAGCACATCAGTATAACGTATAACACTATGTAGCATTACGTTATAATGTGTGACATTATATAGTATTACGTTATAACGTGTAACGTTTTATTGTATTACGTCATAACGTGTAACGTTATATAGTATTACGTTATAACGTGTAACGTTTTATTGTATTACGTTATAACGTGTAACGTTATATAGTATTACGTTATAACGTGTAGCGTTCTATAGTATTACGTTATAACGCGGAACGTTATGTAGCACATCAGTATAACGTATAAAATTATGTGGTATTACGTTATAACGTGTAACGTTATATAGTATTACGTTATAACGTGTAGCGTTCTATAGTATTACGTTATAACGCGTAACGTTATATATTATTACGTTATAACGTGTAACGTTATGTAGCACATCAGTGTAACGTATAACACTATGTAGTATTACGTTATAATGTGTGACATTATAAAGTATTACGTTATAACGTGTAACGTCTTATTGTATTACGTTATAACGTGTAACGTTATATATTATTACGTTATAACGTGTAACGTTATCTAGCTCATCAGTATAACGTATAACACTATGTAGTACTACGTTATAATGTGTGACATTATAAAGTATTACGTTATAACGTGTAACGTTATATAGTATTACGTTATAACGTGTAACGTTATATAGTATTACGTTATAACGTGTAACGATATATAGTATTACGTTATAACGTGTAACGTGATATAGTATTACGTTATAACGCGTAACGTTAAATATTATTACGTTATAACGTGTAACGTTTTATAGTATTACGTTATAACGTGTAACGTTATATATTATTACGTTATAACGTGTAACGTTATGTAGCACATCAGTGTAACGTATAACACTATGTAGTATTACGTTATAATGTGTGACATTATAAAGTATTACGTTATAACGTCTAACGTTTTATTGTATTACGTTATAACGTGTAACGTTATATATTATTACGTTATAACGTGTAACGTGATATAGTATTACGTTATAACGTGTAATGTTATATAGTATTACGTTATAACGTGTAACGTCATATAGTATTACGTTATAACGTGTACCGTTATATATTATTACGTTATAACGTGTAATGTTATATAGTATTACGTTATAACGCGTAACGTTATATATTATTACGTTATAACGTGTAACGTTACGTAGCACATCAGTATAACGTATAACACTATGTAGCATTACGTTCTAACGTGTAACGTATTATTGTATTACGTTATAACGTGTAACGTTATATAGTATTACGTTATAACGTGTAACGTTATGTAGTATTACGTTATAACGTGTAGCGTTCTATTGTATTACGTTATAACGCGTAACGTTATATATTATTACGTTATAACGTGTAACGGTACGTAGCACATCAGTATAACGTATAAAATTATGTGGTATTACGTTATAACGTGTAACGTTTTATTGTATTACGTCATAACGTGTAACGTTATATAGTATTACGTTATAACGTGTAGCGTTCTATAGTATTACGTTATAACGCGTAACGTTAGGTAGCACATCAGTCTAACGTATAACACTATGTAGCATTACGTTATAATGTGTGACATTATATAGTATTACGTTATAACGTGTAACGTATTATTGTATTACGTTATAACGTGTAACGTTATATAGTATTACGTTATAACGTGTAGCGTTCTATAGTATTACGTTATAACGCGGAACGTTATGTAGCACATCAGTATAACGTATAACACTATGTAGCATTACGTTATAATGTGTGACATTATATAGTATTACGTTATAACGTGTAACGTTTTATTGTATTACGTCATAACGTGTAACGTTATATAGTATTACGTTATAACATGTAACGTTTTATTGTATTACGTTATAACGTGTAACGTTATATACTATTACGTTATAACGTGTAGCGTTCTATAGTATTACGTTATAACGCGGAACGTTATGTAGCACATCAGTATAACGTATAAAATTATGTGGTATTACGTTATAACGTGTAACGTTATATAGTATTACGTTATAACGTGTAACGTCATATAGTATTACGTTATAACGTGTAACGTCATATAGTATTACGTTATAACGTGTAACGTTATATATTATTACGTTATAACGTGTAACGTGATATAGTATTACGTTATAACGTGTAACGTGATATAGTATTACGTTATAACGTGTAACGTGATATAGTATTACGTTATAACGTGTAACGTTATATATTATTACGTTATAAAGCGTAACGTTATATATCATTACGTTATAACGTGTAACGTTATGTAGCACATCAGTATAACGTATAAAATTATGTGGTATTACGTTATAACGTGTAACGTTTTATTGTATTACGCTATAACGTGTAACGTTATACAGTATTACGTTTTAACGTGTAACGTTATATAGTATTACGTTATAGCGTGTAATGTTATATAGTATTACGTTATAACGTGTAACGTGATATAGTATTACGTTATAACGTGTAACGTTATATATTATTACGTTATAACGTGTAACGTTATGTAGCACATCAGTATAACGTATAAAATTATGTGGTATTACGTTATAACGTGTAACGTTTTATTGTATTACGCTATAACGTGTAACGTTATACAGTATTACGTTTTAACGTGTAACGTTATATAGTATTACGTTATAACGTGTAGCATTCTATAGTATTACGTTATAACGCGTAACGTTATGTAGCACATCAGTCTAACCTATAACACTATGTAGTATTACGTTATAATGTGTGACATTATAAAGTATTACGTTATAATGTGTAACGTTATATAGTATTACGTTATAACGTGTAACGTGATATAGTATTACGTTATAACGTGTAACGTTATATATTATTACGTTATAACGTGTAACGTTATGTAGCACATCAGTATAACGTATAACACTATGTAGCATTACGTTATAATGTGTAACGTTATATAGTATTACGTTATAACGTGTAACGTTTTATTGTATTACGTTATAACGTGTAACGTTATATAGTATTACGTTATAACGTGTAGCATTCTATAGTATTACGTTATAACGCGTAACGTTATGTAGCACATCAGTCTAACCTATAACACTATGTAGTATTACGTTGTAATGTGTGACATTATAAAGTATTACGTTATAATGTGTAACGTTATATAGTATTACGTTATAACGTGTAACGTTATATAGTATTACGTTATAACGTGTAACGATATAAAGTATAACGATATAACGTGTAACGTTTTATTGTATTACGTTATAACGTGTAACGTCATATAGTATTACGTTATAACGTGTAATGTTATATATTATTACGTTATAACGTGTAATGTTATATAGTATTACGTTATAACGCGTAACGTTATATATTATTACGTTATAACGTGTAACGTTACGTAGCACATCAGTATAACGTATAACACTATGTAGCATTACGTTCTAACGTGTAACGTATTATTGTATTACGTTATAACGTGTAACGTTATATAGTATTACGTTATAACGTGTAACGTTATGTAGTATTACGTTATAACGTGTAGCGTTCTATTGTATTACGTTATAACGCGTAACGTTATATATTATTACGTTATAACGTGTAACGGTACGTAGCACATCAGTATAACGTATAAAATAATGTGGTATTACGTTATAACGTGTAACGTTTTATTGTATTACGTCATAACGTGTAACGTTATATAGTATTACGTTATAACGTGTAACGTTTTATTGTATTACGTTATAACGTGTAACGTTATATAGTATTACGTTATAACGTGTAGCGTTCTATAGTATTACGTTATAACGCGGAACGTTATGTAGCACATCAGTATAACGTATAAAATTATGTGGTATTACGTTATAACGTGTAACGTTATATAGTATTACGTTATAACGTGTAGCGTTCTATAGTATTACGTTATAACGCGTAACGTTATATATTATTACGTTATAACGTGTAACGTTATGTAGCACATCAGTGTAACGTATAACACTATGTAGTATTACGTTATAATGTGTGACATTATAAAGTATTACGTTATAACGTGTAACGTCTTATTGTATTACGTTATAACGTGTAACGTTATATATTATTACGTTATAACGTGTAACGTTATCTAGCTCATCAGTATAACGTATAACACTATGTAGTATTACGTTATAATGTGTGACATTATAAAGTATTACGTTATAACGTGTAACGTTATATAGTATTACGTTATAACGTGTAACGTTATATAGTATTACGTTATAACGTGTAACGATATATAGTATTACGTTATAACGTGTAACGTGATATAGTATTACGTTATAACGCGTAACGTTAAATATTATTACGTTATAACGTGTAATGTTTTATAGTATTACGTTATAACGTGTAACGTTATATATTATTACGTTATAACGTGTAACGTTATGTAGCACATCAGTGTAACGTATAACACTATGTAGTATTACGTTATAATGTGTGACATTATAAAGTATTACGTTATAACGTCTAACGTTTTATTGTATTACGTTATAACGTGTAACGTTATATATTATTACGTTATAACGTGTAACGTGATATAGTATTACGTTATAACGTGTAATGTTATATAGTATTACGTTATAACGTGTAACGTCATATAGTATTACGTTATAACGTGTACCGTTATATATTATTACGTTATAACGTGTAATGTTATATAGTATTACGTTATAACGCGTAACGTTATATATTATTACGTTATAACGTGTAACGTTACGTAGCACATCAGTATAACGTATAACACTATGTAGCATTACGTTCTAACGTGTAACGTATTATTGTATTACGTTATAACGTGTAACGTTATATAGTATTACGTTATAACGTGTAACGTTATGTAGTATTACGTTATAACGTGTAGCGTTCTATTGTATTACGTTATAACGCGTAACGTTATATATTATTACGTTATAACGTGTAACGGTACGTAGCACATCAGTATAACGTATAAAATTATGTGGTATTACGTTATAACGTGTAACGTTTTATTGTATTACGTCATAACGTGTAACGTTATATAGTATTACGTTATAACGTGTAGCGGTCTATAGTATTACGTTATAACGCGTAACGTTAGGTAGCACATCAGTCTAACGTATAACACTATGTAGCATTACGTTATAATGTGTGACATTATATAGTATTACGTTATAACGTGTAACGTATTATTGTATTACGTTATAACGTGTAACGTTATATAGTATTACGTTATAACGTGTAGCGTTCTATAGTATTACGTTATAACGCGGAACGTTATGTAGCACATCAGTATAACGTATAACACTATGTAGCATTACGTTATAATGTGTGACATTATATAGTATTACGTTATAACGTGTAACGTTTTATTGTATTACGTCATAACGTGTAACGTTATATAGTATTACGTTATAACATGTAACGTTTTATTGTATTACGTTATAACGTGTAACGTTATATAGTATTACGTTATAACGTGTAGCGTTCTATAGTATTACGTTATAACGCGGAACGTTATGTAGCACATCAGTATAACGTATAAAATTATGTGGTATTACGTTATAACGTGTAACGTTATATAGTATTACGTTATAACGTGTAGCGTTCTATAGTATTACGTTATAACGCGTAACGTTATATATTATTACGTTATAACGTGTAACGTTATGTAGCACATCAGTGTAACGTATAACACTATGTAGTATTACGTTATAATGTGTGACATTATAAAGTATTACGTTATAACGTGTAACGTTTTATTGTATTACGTTATAACGTGTAACGTTATATATTATTACGTTATAACGTGTAACGTTATCTAGCTCATCAGTATAACGTATAACACTATGTAGTATTACGTTATAATGTGTGACATTATAAAGTATTACGTTATAACGTGTAACGTTATATAGTATTACGTTGTAACGTGTAACGTTATATAGTATTACGTTATAACGTGTAACGATATATAGTATTACGTTATAACGTGTAACGTCATATAGTATTACGTTATAACGTGTAACGTCATATAGTATTACGTTATAACGTGTAACGTTATATATTATTACGTTATAACGTGTAACGTGATATAGTATTACGTTATAACGTGTAACGTGAAATAGTATTACGTTATAACGTGTAACGTGATATAGTATTACGTTATAACGTATAACGTTATATATTATTACGTTATAAAGCGTAACGTTATATATTATTACGTTATAACGTGTAACGTTATGTAGCACATCAGTATAACGTATAAAATTATGTGGTATTACGTTATAACGTGTAACGTTTTATTGTATTACGCTATAACGTGTAACGTTATACAGTATTACGTTTTAACGTGTAACGTTATATATTATTACGTTATAACGTGTAACGTGATATAGTATTACGTTATAACGTGTAACGTGATATAGTATTACGTTATAACGTGTAACGTGATATAGTATTACGTTATAACGTGTAACGTTATATAGTATTACGTTATAACGTGTAACGTTATATAGTATTACGTTATAACGTGTAACGTTATATAGTATTACGTTATAACGTGTAACGTCATATAGTATTACGTTATAACGTGTAACGTCATATAGTATTACGTTATAACGTGTAACGTTATATATTATTACGTTATAACGTGTAACGTGATATAGTATTACGTTATAACGTGTAACGTGATATAGTATTACGTTATAACGTGTAACGTGATATAGTATTACGTTATAACGTGTAACGTTATATATTATTACGTTATAAAGCGTAACGTTATATATTATTACGTTATAACGTGTAACGTTATGTAGCACATCAGTATAACGTATAAAATTATGTGGTATTACGTTATAACGTGTAACGTTTTATTGTATTACGCTATAACGTGTAACGTTATACAGTATTACGTTTTAACGTGTAACGTTATATAGTATTACGTTATAGCGTGTAATGTTATATAGTATTACGTTATAACGTGTAACGTGATATAGTATTACGTTATAACGTGTAACGTTATATATTATTACGTTATAACGTGTAACGTTATGTAGCACATCAGTATAACGTATAACACTATGTAGCATTACGTTATAATGTGTAACGTTATATAGTATTACGTTATAACGTGTAACGTTTTATTGTATTACGTTATAACGTGTAACGTTATATAGTATTACGTTATAACGTGTAGCATTCTATAGTATTACGTTATAACGCGTAACGTTATGTAGCACATCAGTCTAACGTATAACACTATGTAGTATTACGTTATAATGTGTGACATTATAAAGTATTACGTTATAATGTGTAACGTTATATAGTATTACGTTATAACGTGTAACGTTATATAGTATTACGTTATAACGTGTAACGATATAAAGTATAACGATATAACGTGTAACGTTTTATTGTATTACGTTATAACGTGTAACGTTTTATTGTATTACGTTATAACGTGTAACGTTATATATTATAACGTTATAACGTGTAATGTTATATAGTATTACGTTATAACGCGTAACGTTATATATTATTACGTTATAACGTGTAACGTTACGTAGCACATCAGTATAACGTATAACACTATGTAGCATTACGTTCTAACGTGTAACGTATTATTGTATTACGTTATAACGTGTAACGTTATATAGTATTACGTTATAACGTGTAACGTTATGTAGTATTACGTTATAACGTGTAGCGTTCTATTGTATTACGTTATAACGCGTAACGTTATATATTATTACGTTATAACGTGTAACGGTACGTAGCACATCAGTATAACGTATAAAATTATGTGGTATTACGTTATAACGTGTAACGTTTTATTGTATTACGTCATAACGTGTAACGTTATATAGTATTACGTTATAACGTGTAGCGTTCTATAGTATTACGTTATAACGCGTACCGTTAGGTAGCACATCAGTCTAACGTATAACACTATGTAGCATTACGTTATAATGTGTGACATTATATAGTATTACGTTATAACGTGTAACGTTTTATTGTATTACGTTATAACGTGTAACGTTATATAGTATTACGTTATAACGTGTAGCGTTCTATAGTATTACGTTATAACGCGGAACGTTATGTAGCACATCAGTATAACGTATAAAATTATGTGGTATTACGTTATAACGTGTAACGTTTTATTGTATTACGTCATAACGTGTAACGTTATATAGTATTACGTTATAACGTGTAGCGTTCTATAGTATTACGTTATAACGCGTAACGTTAGGTAGCACATCAGTCTAACGTATAACACTATGTAGCATTACGTTATAATGTGTGACATTATAAAGTATTACGTTATAACGTGTGACGTTATATAGTATTACGTTATAACGTGTAGCGTTCTATAGTATTACGTTATAACGCGTAACGTTATATATTATTACGTTATAACGTGTAATGTTATATAGTATTACGTTATAACGTGTAACGTCATATAGTATTACGTTATAACGTGTAACGTTATATATTATTACGTTATAACGTGTAATGTTATATAGTATTACGTTATAACGCGTAACGTTATATATTATTACGTTATAACGTGTAACGTTACGTAGCACATCAGTATAACGTATAACACTATGTAGCATTACGTTCTAACGTGTGACGTTTTATTGTATTACGTTATAACGTGTAACGTTATGTAGTATTACGTTATAACGTGTAGCGTTCTATAGTATTACGTTATAACGCGTAACGTTATATATTATTACGTTATAACGTGTAACGTTACGTAGCACATCAGTATAACGTATAAAATTATGTGGTATTACGTTATAACGTGTAACGTTTTATTGTATTACGTTATAACGTGTAACGTTATATATTATTACGTTATAACGTGTAATGTTATTTAGTATTACGTTATAACGTGTAACGTTTTATTGTATTACGTTATAACGTGTAACGTTATATATTATTACGTTATAACCTGTAACGTTATCTAGCTCATCAGTATAACGTATAACACTATGTAGTATTACGTTATAATGTGTGACATTATAAAGTATTACGTTATAACGTGTAACGTGATATAGTATTACGTTATAACGTGTAACGTCATATAGTATTACGTTATAACGTGTAACGTTCTATATTATTACGTTATAACGTGTAATGTTATATAGTATTACGTTATAACGTGTAACGTTAAATATTATTACGTTATAACGTGTAACGTTTTATAGTATTACGTTATAACGCGTAACGTTATATATTATTACGTTATAACGTGTAATGTTATATAGTATTACGTTATAACGTGTAACGTTATATATTATTACGTTATAACGTGTAACGTTAAATATTATTACGTTATAACGTGTAACGTTTTATAGTATTACGTGATAACGTGTAACGTTATATATTATTACGTTATAACGTGTAACGTTATGTAGCACATCAGTGTAACGTATAACACTATGTAGTATTACGTTATAATGTGTGACATTATAAAGTATTACGTTATAACGTGTAACGTTATCTAGCTCATCAGTATAACGTATAACACTATGTAGTATTACGTTATAATGTGTGACATTATAAAGTATTACGTTATATCGTGTAACGTTATATAGTATTACGTTATAACGTGTAACGTTATATAGTATTACGTTATAACGTGTAACGTTATATAGTATTACGTTATAACGTGTAACGTCATATAGTATTACGTTATAACGTGTAACGTTATATATTATTACGTTATAACGTGTAACGTTATATATTATTACGTTATAACGTGTAATGTTATATAGTATTACGTTATAACGCGTAACGTTATATATTATTACGTTATAACGTGTAACGTTACGTAGCACATCAGTATAACGTATAACACTATGTAGCATTACGTTCTAACGTGTAACGTTTTATTGTATTACGTTATAACGTGTAACGTTATGTAGTATTACGTTATAACGTCTAGCGTTCTATAGTATTACGTTATAACGCGTAACGTTATATATTATTACGTTATAACGTGTAACGTTACGTAGCACATCAGTATAACGTATAAAATTATGTGGTATTACGTTATAACGTGTAACGTTATATATTATTACGTTATAACGTGTAATGTTATATAGTATTACGTTATAACGTGTACCGTGATATAGTATTACGTTATAACGTGTAACGTTATATATTATTACGTTATAAAGCGTAACGTTATATATTATTACGTTATAACGTGTAACGTTATGTAGCACATCAGTATAACGTATAAAATTATGTGGTATTACGTTATAACGTGTAACGTTTTATTCTATTACGATATAACGTGTAACGTTATATAGTATTACGTTTTAACGTGTAACGTTATATAGTATTACGTTATAGCGTGTAATGTTATATAGTATTACGTTATAACGTGTAACGTTAAATATTATTACGTTATAACGTGTAACGTTTTATAGTATTACGTGATAACGTGTAACGTTATATATTATTACGTTATAACGTGTAACGTTATGTAGCACATCAGTGTAACGTATAACACTATGTAGTATTACGTTATAATGTGTGACATTATAAAGTATTACGTTATAACGTGTAACGTTATCTAGCTCATCAGTATAACGTATAACACTATGTAGTATTACGTTATAATGTGTGACATTATAAAGTATTACGTTATAACGTGTAACGTTCTATATTATTACGTTATAACGTGTAATGTTATATAGTATTACGTTATAACGTGTAACGTTAAATATTATTACGTTATAACGTGTAACGTTATATAGTATTACGTTATAACGTGTAACGTTATATAGTATTACGTTATAACGTGTAACGTCATATAGTATTACGTTATAACGTGTAACGTTATATATTATTACGTTATAACGTGTAATGTTATATAGTATTACGTTGTAACGTGTAACGTGATATAGTATTACGTTATAACGTGTAACGTGATATAGTATTACGTTATAACGTGTAACGTTATATATTATTACGTTATAAAGCGTAACGTTATATATTATTACGTTATAACGTGTAACGTTATATATTATTACGTTATAACGTGTAACGTTATGTAGCACATCAGTATAACGTATAAAATTATGTGGTATTACGTTATAACGTGTAACGTTTTATTGTATTACGCTATAACGTGTAACGTTATATAGTATTACGTTTTAACGTGTAACGTTATATAGTATTACGTTATAGCGTGTAATGTTATATAGTATTACGTTATAACGTGTAACGTCATATAGTATTACGTTATAACGTGTAACGTTCTATATTATTACGTTATAACGTGTAATGTTATATAGTATTACGTTATAACGTGTAACGTTAAATATTATTACGTTATAACGTGTAACGTTTTATAGTATTACGTGATAACGTGTAACGTTATATATTATTACGTTATAACGTGTAACGTTATGTAGCACATCAGTGTAACGTATAACACTATGTAGTATTACGTTATAATGTGTGACATTATAAAGTATTACGTTATAACGTGTAACGTTATATAGTATTACGTTATAACGTGTAACGTTATATAGTATTACGTTATAACGTGTAACGTTATGTAGCACATCAGTGTAACGTATAACACTATGTAGTATTACGTTATAATGTGTGACATTATAAAGTATTACGTTATAACGTGTAACGTTTTATTGTATTACGTTATAACGTGTAACGTTATATATTATTACGTTATAACGTGTAACGTTATCTAGCTCATCAGTATAACGTATAACACTATGTAGTATTACGTTATAATGTGTGACATTATAAAGTATTACGTTATAACGTGTAACGTTATATAGTATTACGTTATAACGTGTAACGTTATATAGTATTACGTTATAACGTGTAACGTTATATAGTATTACGTTATAACGTGTAACGTCATATAGTATTACGTTATAACGTGTAACGTCATACAGTATTACGTTATAACGTGTAACGTTATATATTATTACGTTATAACGTGTAATGTTATATAGTATTACGTTATAACGTGTAACGTTATATAGTATTACGTTATAACGTGTAACGTTATATAGTATTACGTTAAAACGTGTAACGTCATATAGTATTACGTTATAACGTGTAACGTCATACAGTATTACGTTATAACGTGTAACGTTATATATTATTACGTTATAACGTGTAATGTTATATAGTATTACGTTATAACGTGTAACGTGATATAGTATTACGTTATAACGTGTAACGTGATATAGTATTACGTTATAACGTGTAACGTTATATATTATTACGTTATAAAGCGTAACGTTATATATTATTACGTTATAACGTGTAACGTTATATATTATTACGTTATAACGTGTAACGTTATGTAGCACATCAGTATAACGTATAAAATTATGTGGTATTACGTTATAACGTGTAACGTTTTATTCTATTACGATATAACGTGTAACGTTATATAGTATTACGTTTTAACGTGTAACGTTATATAGTATTACGTTATAGCGTGTAATGTTATATAGTATTACGTTATAACGTGTAACGTTAAATATTATTACGTTATAACGTGTAACGTTTTATAGTATTACGTGATAACGTGTAACGTTATATATTATTACGTTATAACGTGTAACGTTATGTAGCACATCAGTGTAACGTATAACACTATGTAGTATTACGTTATAATGTGTGACATTATAAAGTATTACGTTATAACGTGTAACGTTATCTAGCTCATCAGTATAACGTATAACACTATGTAGTATTACGTTATAATGTGTGACATTATAAAGTATTACGTTATAACGTGTAACGTTCTATATTATTACGTTATAACGTGTAATGTTATATAGTATTACGTTATAACGTGTAACGTTAAATATTATTACGTTATAACGTGTAACGTTATATAGTATTACGTTATAACGTGTAACGTTATATAGTATTACGTTATAACGTGTAACGTCATATAGTATTACGTTATAACGTGTAACGTTATATATTATTACGTTATAACGTGTAATGTTATATAGTATTACGTTGTAACGTGTAACGTGATATAGTATTACGTTATAACGTGTAACGTGATATAGTATTACGTTATAACGTGTAACGTTATATATTATTACGTTATAAAGCGTAACGTTATATATTATTACGTTATAACGTGTAACGTTATATATTATTACGTTATAACGTGTAACGTTATGTAGCACATCAGTATAACGTATAAAATTATGTGGTATTACGTTATAACGTGTAACGTTTTATTGTATTACGTTATAACGTGTAACGTTATGTAGTATTACGTTATAACGTGTAGCGTTCTATAGTATTACGTTATAACGCGTAACGTTATATATTATTACGTTATAACGTGTAACGTTACGTAGCACATCAGTATAACGTATAAAATTATGTGGTATTACGTTATAACGTGTAACGTTTTATTGTATTACGTTATAACGTGTAACGTTATATATTATTACGTTATAACGTGTAATGTTATTTAGTATTACGTTATAACGTGTAACGTTTTATTGTATTACGTTATAACGTGTAACGTTATATATTATTACGTTATAACCTGTAACGTTATCTAGCTCATCAGTATAACGTATAACACTATGTAGTATTACGTTATAATGTGTGACATTATAAAGTATTACGTTATAACGTGTAACGTGATATAGTATTACGTTATAACGTGTAACGTCATATAGTATTACGTTATAACGTGTAACGTTCTATATTATTACGTTATAACGTGTAATGTTATATAGTATTACGTTATAACGTGTAACGTTAAATATTATTACGTTATAACGTGTAACGTTTTATAGTATTACGTTATAACGCGTAACGTTATATATTATTACGTTATAACGTGTAATGTTATATAGTATTACGTTATAACGTGTAACGTTATATATTATTACGTTATAACGTGTAACGTTAAATATTATTACGTTATAACGTGTAACGTTTTATAGTATTACGTGATAACGTGTAACGTTATATATTATTACGTTATAACGTGTAACGTTATGTAGCACATCAGTGTAACGTATAACACTATGTAGTATTACGTTATAATGTGTGACATTATAAAGTATTACGTTATAACGTGTAACGTTATCTAGCTCATCAGTATAACGTATAACACTATGTAGTATTACGTTATAATGTGTGACATTATAAAGTATTACGTTATATCGTGTAACGTTATATAGTATTACGTTATAACGTGTAACGTTATATAGTATTACGTTATAACGTGTAACGTTATATAGTATTACGTTATAACGTGTAACGTCATATAGTATTACGTTATAACGTGTAACGTTATATATTATTACGTTATAACGTGTAACGTTATATATTATTACGTTATAACGTGTAATGTTATATAGTATTACGTTATAACGCGTAACGTTATATATTATTACGTTATAACGTGTAACGTTACGTAGCACATCAGTATAACGTATAACACTATGTAGCATTACGTTCTAACGTGTAACGTTTTATTGTATTACGTTATAACGTGTAACGTTATGTAGTATTACGTTATAACGTCTAGCGTTCTATAGTATTACGTTATAACGCGTAACGTTATATATTATTACGTTATAACGTGTAACGTTACGTAGCACATCAGTATAACGTATAAAATTATGTGGTATTACGTTATAACGTGTAACGTTATATATTATTACGTTATAACGTGTAATGTTATATAGTATTACGTTATAACGTGTACCGTGATATAGTATTACGTTATAACGTGTAACGTTATATATTATTACGTTATAAAGCGTAACGTTATATATTATTACGTTATAACGTGTAACGTTATGTAGCACATCAGTATAACGTATAAAATTATGTGGTATTACGTTATAACGTGTAACGTTTTATTCTATTACGATATAACGTGTAACGTTATATAGTATTACGTTTTAACGTGTAACGTTATATAGTATTACGTTATAGCGTGTAATGTTATATAGTATTACGTTATAACGTGTAACGTTAAATATTATTACGTTATAACGTGTAACGTTTTATAGTATTACGTGATAACGTGTAACGTTATATATTATTACGTTATAACGTGTAACGTTATGTAGCACATCAGTGTAACGTATAACACTATGTAGTATTACGTTATAATGTGTGACATTATAAAGTATTACGTTATAACGTGTAACGTTATCTAGCTCATCAGTATAACGTATAACACTATGTAGTATTACGTTATAATGTGTGACATTATAAAGTATTACGTTATAACGTGTAACGTTCTATATTATTACGTTATAACGTGTAATGTTATATAGTATTACGTTATAACGTGTAACGTTAAATATTATTACGTTATAACGTGTAACGTTATATAGTATTACGTTATAACGTGTAACGTTATATAGTATTACGTTATAACGTGTAACGTCATATAGTATTACGTTATAACGTGTAACGTTATATATTATTACGTTATAACGTGTAATGTTATATAGTATTACGTTGTAACGTGTAACGTGATATAGTATTACGTTATAACGTGTAACGTGATATAGTATTACGTTATAACGTGTAACGTTATATATTATTACGTTATAAAGCGTAACGTTATATATTATTACGTTATAACGTGTAACGTTATATATTATTACGTTATAACGTGTAACGTTATGTAGCACATCAGTATAACGTATAAAATTATGTGGTATTACGTTATAACGTGTAACGTTTTATTGTATTACGCTATAACGTGTAACGTTATATAGTATTACGTTTTAACGTGTAACGTTATATAGTATTACGTTATAGCGTGTAATGTTATATAGTATTACGTTATAACGTGTAACGTCATATAGTATTACGTTATAACGTGTAACGTTCTATATTATTACGTTATAACGTGTAATGTTATATAGTATTACGTTATAACGTGTAACGTTAAATATTATTACGTTATAACGTGTAACGTTTTATAGTATTACGTGATAACGTGTAACGTTATATATTATTACGTTATAACGTGTAACGTTATGTAGCACATCAGTGTAACGTATAACACTATGTAGTATTACGTTATAATGTGTGACATTATAAAGTATTACGTTATAACGTGTAACGTTATATAGTATTACGTTATAACGTGTAACGTTATATAGTATTACGTTATAACGTGTAACGTTATGTAGCACATCAGTGTAACGTATAACACTATGTAGTATTACGTTATAATGTGTGACATTATAAAGTATTACGTTATAACGTGTAACGTTTTATTGTATTACGTTATAACGTGTAACGTTATATATTATTACGTTATAACGTGTAACGTTATCTAGCTCATCAGTATAACGTATAACACTATGTAGTATTACGTTATAATGTGTGACATTATAAAGTATTACGTTATAACGTGTAACGTTATATAGTATTACGTTATAACGTGTAACGTTATATAGTATTACGTTATAACGTGTAACGTTATATAGTATTACGTTATAACGTGTAACGTCATATAGTATTACGTTATAACGTGTAACGTCATACAGTATTACGTTATAACGTGTAACGTTATATATTATTACGTTATAACGTGTAATGTTATATAGTATTACGTTATAACGTGTAACGTTATATAGTATTACGTTATAACGTGTAACGTTATATAGTATTACGTTATAACGTGTAACGTCATATAGTATTACGTTATAACGTGTAACGTCATACAGTATTACGTTATAACGTGTAACGTTATATATTATTACGTTATAACGTGTAATGTTATATAGTATTACGTTATAACGTGTAACGTGATATAGTATTACGTTATAACGTGTAACGTGATATAGTATTACGTTATAACGTGTAACGTTATATATTATTACGTTATAAAGCGTAACGTTATATATTATTACGTTATAACGTGTAACGTTATATATTATTACGTTATAACGTGTAACGTTATGTAGCACATCAGTATAACGTATAAAATTATGTGGTATTACGTTATAACGTGTAACGTTTTATTCTATTACGATATAACGTGTAACGTTATATAGTATTACGTTTTAACGTGTAACGTTATATAGTATTACGTTATAGCGTGTAATGTTATATAGTATTACGTTATAACGTGTAACGTTAAATATTATTACGTTATAACGTGTAACGTTTTATAGTATTACGTGATAACGTGTAACGTTATATATTATTACGTTATAACGTGTAACGTTATGTAGCACATCAGTGTAACGTATAACACTATGTAGTATTACGTTATAATGTGTGACATTATAAAGTATTACGTTATAACGTGTAACGTTATCTAGCTCATCAGTATAACGTATAACACTATGTAGTATTACGTTATAATGTGTGACATTATAAAGTATTACGTTATAACGTGTAACGTTCTATATTATTACGTTATAACGTGTAATGTTATATAGTATTACGTTATAACGTGTAACGTTAAATATTATTACGTTATAACGTGTAACGTTATATAGTATTACGTTATAACGTGTAACGTTATATAGTATTACGTTATAACGTGTAACGTCATATAGTATTACGTTATAACGTGTAACGTTATATATTATTACGTTATAACGTGTAATGTTATATAGTATTACGTTGTAACGTGTAACGTGATATAGTATTACGTTATAACGTGTAACGTGATATAGTATTACGTTATAACGTGTAACGTTATATATTATTACGTTATAAAGCGTAACGTTATATATTATTACGTTATAACGTGTAACGTTATATATTATTACGTTATAACGTGTAACGTTATGTAGCACATCAGTATAACGTATAAAATTATGTGGTATTACGTTATAACGTGTAACGTTTTATTGTATTACGCTATAACGTGTAACGTTATATAGTATTACGTTTTAACGTGTAACGTTATATAGTATTACGTTATAGCGTGTAATGTTATATAGTATTACGTTATAACGTGTAACGTCATATAGTATTACGTTATAACGTGTAACGTTCTATATTATTACGTTATAACGTGTAATGTTATATAGTATTACGTTATAACGTGTAACGTTAAATATTATTACGTTATAACGTGTAACGTTTTATAGTATTACGTGATAACGTGTAACGTTATATATTATTACGTTATAACGTGTAACGTTATGTAGCACATCAGTGTAACGTATAACACTATGTAGTATTACGTTATAATGTGTGACATTATAAAGTATTACGTTATAACGTGTAACGTTATATAGTATTACGTTATAACGTGTAACGTTATATAGTATTACGTTATAACGTGTAACGTTATGTAGCACATCAGTGTAACGTATAACACTATGTAGTATTACGTTATAATGTGTGACATTATAAAGTATTACGTTATAACGTGTAACGTTTTATTGTATTACGTTATAACGTGTAACGTTATATATTATTACGTTATAACGTGTAACGTTATTTAGCTCATCAGTATAACGTATAACACTATGTAGTATTACGTTATAATGTGTGACATTATAAAGTATTACGTTATAACGTGTAACGTTATATAGTATTACGTTATAACGTGTAACGTTATATAGTATTACGTTATAACGTGTAACGTTATATAGTATTACGTTATAACGTGTAACGTCATATAGTATTACGTTATAACGTGTAACGTCATACAGTATTACGTTATAACGTGTAACGTTATATATTATTACGTTATAACGTGTAATGTTATATAGTATTACGTTATAACGTGTAACGTGATATAGTATTACGTTATAACGTGTAACGTGATATAGTATTACGTTATAACGTGTAACGTTATATATTATTACGTTATAAAGCGTAACGTTATATATTATTACGTTATAACGTGTAACGTTATATATTATTACGTTATAACGTGTAACGTTATGTAGCACAACAGTATAACGTATAAAATTATGTGGTATTACGTTATAACGTGTAACGTTTTATTGTATTACGCTATAACGTGTAACGTTATATAGTATTACGTTTTAACGTGTAACGTTATATATTATTACGTTATAACGTGTAACGTTATGTAGCACATCAGTGTAGCGTATAACACTATGTAGTATTACGTTATAATGTGTGACATTATAAAGTATTACGTTATAACGTGTAACGTTATATAGTATTACGTTATAACGTGTAACGTTATATAGTATTACGTTATAACGTGTAACGTTATATAGTATTACGTTATAACGTGTAACGTGATATAGTATTACGTTATAACGTGTAACGTGATATAGTATTACGTTATAACGTGTAACGTTATATATTATTACGTTATAAAGCGTAACGTTATATATTATTACGTTATAACGTGTAACGTCATATAGTATTACGTTAGAACGTGTAACGTTCTATATTATTACGTTATAACGTGTAATGTTATATAGTATTACGTTATAACGTGTAACGTTAAATATTATTACGTTATAACGTGTAACGTTTTATAGTATTACGTGATAACGTGTAACGTTATATATTATTACGTTATAACGTGTAACGTTATGTAGCACATCAGTGTAGCGTATAACACTATGTAGTATTACGTTATAATGTGTGACATTATAAAGTATTACGTTAAAACGTGTAACGTTTTATTGTATTACGTTATAACGTGTAACGTTATATATTATTACGTTATAACGTGTAACGTTATCTAGCTCATCAGTATAACGTATAACACTATGTAGTATTACGTTATAATGTGTGACATTATAAAGTATTACGTTATAACGTGTAACGTTATATAGTATTACGTTATAACGTGTAACGTTATATAGTATTACGTTATAACGTGTAACGTTATATAGTATTACGTTATAACGTGTAACGTCATATAGTATTACGTTATAACGTGTAACGTCATACAGTATTACGTTATAACGTGTAACGTTGTATATTATTACGTTATAACGTGTAATGTTATATAGTATTACGTTATAACGTGTAGCGTTCTATAGTATTACGTTATAACGCGTAACGTTATATATTATTACGTTATAACGTGTAACGTTACGTAGCACATCAGTATAACGTATAAAATTATGTGGTATTACGTTATAACGTGTAACGTTTTATTGTATTACGTTATAACGTGTAACGTTATATAGTATTACGTTATAACGTGTAACGTTATATAGTATTACGTTATAACGTGTAACGTTATATATTATTACGTTATAACGTGTAATGTTATTTAGTATTACGTTATAACGTGTACCGTGATATAGTATTACGTTATAACGTGTAACGTTATATATTATTACGTTATAACGTGTACCGTGATATAGTATTACGTTATAACGTGTAACGTTATGTAGCACATCAGTATAACGTATAAAATTATGTGGTATTACGTTATAACGTGTAACGTTTTATTGTATTACGCTATAACGTGTAACGTTATATAGTATTACGTTTTAACGTGTAACGTTATATAGTATTACGTTATAGCGTGTAATGTTATATAGTATTACGTTATAACGTGTAACGTCATATAGTATTACGTTATAACGTGTAACGTTCTATATTATTACGTTATAACGTGTAATGTTATATAGTATTACGTTATAACGTGTAACGTTAAATATTATTACGTTATAACGTGTAACGTTTTATAGTATTACGTGATAACGTGTAACGTTATATATTATTACGTTATAACGTGTAACGTTATGTAGCACATCAGTGTAACGTATAACACTATGTAGTATTACGTTATAATGTGTGACATTATAAAGTATTACGTTATAACGTGTAACGTTTTATTGTATTACGTTATAACGTGTAACGTTATATATTATTACGTTATAACGTGTAACGTTATCTAGCTCATCAGTATAACGTATAACACTATGTAGTATTACGTTATAATGTGTGGCATTATAAAGTATTACGTTATAACGTGTAACGTTATATATTATTACGTTATAACGTGTAATGTTATATAGTATTACGTTATAACGTGTAACGTGATATAGTATTACGTTATAACGTGTAACGTGATAAAGTATTACGTTATAACGTGTAACGTTATATATTATTACGTTATAAAGCGTAACGTTATATATTATTACGTTATAACGTGTAACGTTATATATTATTACGTTATAACGTGTAACGTTATGTAGCACATCAGTATAACGTATAAAATTATGTGGTATTACGTTATAACGTGTAACGTTTTATTGTATTACGCTATAACGTGTAACGTTATATAGTATTACGTTTTAACGTGTAACGTTATATAGTATTACGTTATAGCGTGTAATGTTATATAGTATTACGTTATAACGTGTAACGTCATATAGTATTACGTTATAACGTGTAACGTTCTATATTATTACGTTATAACGTGTAGCGTTCTGTAGTATTACGTTATAACGCGTAACGTTAAATATTATTACGTTATAACGTGTAACGTTTTATAGTATTACGTTATAACGTGTAACGTCATATAGTATTACGTTATAACGTGTAACGTTATATATTATTACGTTATAACGTGTAATGTTATATAGTATTACGTTATAACGCGTAACGTTATATATTATTACGTTATAACGTGTAACGTTACGTAGCACATCAGTGTAACGTATAACAATATGTAGCATTACGTTCTAACGTGTAACGTTTTATTGTATTACGTTATAACGTGTAACGTTATATAGTATTACGTTATAACGTGTAACGTTATGTAGTATTACGTTATAACGTGTAGCGTTCTATTGTATTACGTTATAACGCGTAACGTTATATATTATTACGTTATAACGTGTAACGTTACGTAGCACATCAGTATAACGTATAAAATTATGTGGTATTACGTTATAACGTGTAACGTTTTATTGTATTACGTCATAACGTGTAACGTTATATAGTATTACGTTATAACGTGTAACGTTATATAGTATTACGTTATAACGTGTAACGTCATATAGTATTACGTTATAACGTGTAACGTTATATATTATTACGTTATAACGTGTAATGTTATATAGTATTACGTTATAACGTGTACCGTGATATAGTATTACGTTATAACGTGTAACGTTATATATTATTACGTTATAAAGCGTAACGTTATATATTATTACGTTATAACGTGTAACGTTACGTAGCACATCAGTATAACGTATAAAATTATGTGGTATTACGTTATAACGTGTAACGTTTTATTGTATTACGTCATAACGTGTAACGTTATATAGTATTACGTTATAACGTGTAGCGTTCTATAGTATTACGTTATAGCGTGTAATGTTATATAGTATTACGTTATAACGTGTAACGTCATATAGTATTACGTTATAACGTGTAACGTTCTATATTATTACGTTATAACGTGTAATGTTATATAGTATTACGTTATAAAGTGTAAAGTTAAATATTATTACGTTATAACGTGTAAGGTTTTATAGTATTACGTGATAACGTGTAACGTTATATATTATTACGTTATAACGTGTAACGTTATGTAGCACATCAGTGTAACGTATAACATTATGTAGTATTACGTTATAATGTGTGACATTATACAGTATTACGTTATAACGTGTAACGTCATATAGTATTACGTTATAACGTGTAACGTTATATAGTATCACGTTATAACGTGTAACGTTATATAGTATTACGTTATAACGTGTAACGTCATATAGTATTACGTTATAACGTGTAACGTCATATAGTATTACGTTATAACGTGTAACGTCATATAGTATTACGTTATAACCTGTAACGTTATATATTATTACGTTATAACGTGTAATGTTATATAGTATTACGTTATAACGCGTAACGTTATATATTATTACGTTATAACGTGTAACGTTACGTAGCACATCAGTATAACGTTTAAAATTATGTGGTATTACGTTATAACGTGTAACGTTTTATTGTATTACGTTATAACGTGTAACGTTATATAGTATTACGTTATAACGTGTAACGTTATATAGTATTACGTTATAACGTGTATCGTTATATATTATTACGTTATAACGTGTAATGTTATATAGTATTACGTTATAACGTGTACCGTGATACAGTATTACGTTATAACGTGTAACGTTATATATCATTACGTTATAAAGCGTAACGTTATATATTATTACGTTATAACGTGTAATGTTATATAGTATTACGTTATAACGTGTAACGTTAAATATTATTACGTTATAACGTGTAACGTTTTATAGTATTACGTGATAACGTGTAACGTTATATATTATTACGTTATAACGTGTAACGTTATGTAGCACATCAGTGTAACGTATAACACTATGTAGTATTACGTTATAATGTGTGATATTATAAAGTATTACGTTATAACGTGTAACGTTTTATTGTATTACGTTATAAAGTGTAACGTTATATATTATTACGTTATAACGTGTAACGTTATCTAGCTCATCAGTATAACGTATAACACTATGTAGTATTACGTTATAAGGTGTGACATTATAAAGTATTACGTTATAACGTGTAACGTTATATAGTATTACGTTATAACGTGTAACGTTATATAGTATTACGTTATAACGTGTAACGTTATATAGTATTACGTTATAACGTGTAACGTCATATAGTATTACGTTATAACGTGTAACGTGATATAGTATTACGTTATAACGTGTAACGTTATATATTATTACGTTATAAAGCGTAACGTTATATATTATTACGTTATAACGTGTAACGTTATATATTATTACGTTATAACGTGTAACGTTATGTAGCACATCAGTATAACGTATAACACTATGTAGCATTACGTTCTAACGTGTAACGTTTTATTGTATTACGTTATAACGTGTAACGTTATGTAGTATTACGTTATAACGTGTAGCGTTCTATAGTATTACGTTATAACGCGTAACGTTATATATTATTACGTTATAACGTGTAACGTTACGTAGCACATCAGTATAACGTATAAAATTATGTGGTATTACGTTATAACGTGTAACGTTATATAGTATTACGTTATAACGTGTAACGTCATATAGTATTACGTTATAACGTGTAACGTTATATATTATTACGTTATAACGTGTAATGTTATATAGTATTACGTTATAACGTGTACCGTGATATAGTATTACGTTATAACGTGTAACGTTATATATTATTACGTTATAAAGCGTAACGTTATATATTATTACGTTATAACGTGTAACGTTATGTAGCACATCAGTATAACGTATAAAATTATGTGGTATTACGTTATAACGTGTAACGTTTTATTCTATTACGCTATAACGTGTAACGTTATATAGTATTACGTTTTAACGTGTAACGTTATATAGTATTACGTTATAGCGTGTAATGTTATATAGTATTAGGTTATAACGTGTAACGTCATATAGTATTACGTTATAACGTGTAACGTTCTATATTATTACGTTATAACGTGTAATGTTATATAGTATTACGTTATAACGTGTAACGTTAAATATTATTACGTTATAACGTGTAACGTTTTATAGTATTACGTGATAACGTGTAACGTTATATATTATTACGTTATAACGTGTAACGTTATGTAGCACATCAGTGTAACGTATAACACTATGTAGTATTACGTTATAATGTGTGACATTATAAAGTATTACGTTATAACGTGTAACGTTATCTAGCTCATCAGTATAACGTATAACACTATGTAGTATTACGTTATAATGTGTGACATTATAAAGTATTACGTTATAACGTGTAACGTTATATAGTATTACGTTATAACGTGTAACGTTATATAGTATTACGTTATAACGTGTAACGTTATATAGTATTACGTTATAACGTGTAACGTCATATAGTATTACGTTATAACGTGTAACGTCATATAGTATTACGTTATAACGTGTAACGTTATATATTATTACGTTATAACGTGTAATGTTATATAGTATTACGTTATAACGTGTAACGTGATATAGTATTACGTTATAACGTGTAACGTGATATAGTATTACGTTATAACGTGTAACGTTATATATTATTACGTTATAAAGCGTAACGTTATATATTATTACGTTATAACGTGTAACGTTATATATTATTACGTTATAACGTGTAACGTTATGTAGCACATCAGTATAACGTATAAAATTATGTGGTATTACGTTATAACGTGTAACGTTTTATTGTATTACGCTATAACGTGTAACGTTATATAGTATTACGTTTTAACGTGTAACGTTATATAGTATTACGTTATAGCGTGTAATGTTATATAGTATTACGTTATAACGTGTAACGTCATATAGTATTACGTTATAACGTGTAACGTTCTATATTATTACGTTATAACGTGTAATGTTATATAGTATTACGTTATAACGTGTAACGTTAAATATTATTACGTTATAACGTGTAACGTTTTATAGTATTACGTGATAACGTGTAACGTTATATATTATTACGTTATAACGTGTAGCGTTATGTAGCACATCAGTGTAACGTATAACACTATGTAGTATTACGTTATAATGTGTGACATTACAAAGTATTACGTTATAACGTGTAACGTTATATAGTATTACGTTATAACGTGTAACGTTATATAGTATTACGTTATAACGTGTAACGTTATGTAGCACATCAGTGTAACGTATAACACTATGTAGTATTACGTTATAATGTGTGACATTATAAAGTATTACGTTATAACGTGTAACGTTTTATTGTATTACGTTATAACGTGTAACGTTATATAGTATTACGTTATAACGTGTAACGTTATATATTATTACGTTATAACGTGTAATGTTATTTAGTATTACGTTATAACGTGTACCGTGATATAGTATTACGTTATAACGTGTAACGTTATATATTATTACGTTATAAAGCGCAACGTTATATATTATTACGTTATAACGTGTAACGTTATGTAGCACATCAGTATAACGTATAAAATTATGTGGTATTACGTTATAACGTGTAACGTTTTATTGTATTACGCTATAACGTGTAACGTTATATAGTATTACGTTTTAACGTGTAACGTTATATAGTATTACGTTATAGCGTGTAATGTTATATAGTATTACGTTATAACGTGTAACGTCATATAGTATTACGTTATAACGTGTAACGTTCTATATTATTACGTTATAACGTGTAATGTTATATAGTATTACGTTATAACGTGTAACGTTAAATATTATTACGTTATAACGTGTAACGTTTTATAGTATTACGTGATAACGTGTAACGTTATATATTATTACGTTATAACGTGTAACGTTATGTAGCACATCAGTGTAACGTATAACACTATGTAGTATTACGTTATAATGTGTGACATTATAAAGTATTACGTTATAACGTGTAACGTTTTATTGTATTACGTTATAACGTGTAACGTTATATATTATTACGTTATAACGTGTAACGTTATCTAGCTCATCAGTATAACGTATAACACTATGTAGTATTACGTTATAATGTGTGACATTATAAAGTATTACGTTATAACGTGTAACGTTATATATTATTACGTTATAACGTGTAATGTTATTTAGTATTACGTTATAACGTGTAACGTGATATAGTATTACGTTATAACGTGTAACGTGATATAGTATTACGTTATAACGTGTAACGTTATATATTATTACGTTATAAAGCGTAACGTTATATATTATTACGTTATAACGTGTAACGTTATATATTATTACGTTATAACGTGTAACGTTATGTAGCACATCAGTATAACGCATAAAATTATGTGGTATTACGTTATAACGTGTAACGTTTTATTGTATTACGCTATAACGTGTAACGTTATATAGTATTACGTTTTAACGTGTAACGTTATATAGTATTACGTTATAGCGTGTAATGTTATATAGTATTACGTTATAACGTGTAACGTCATATAGTATTACGTTATAACGTGTAACGTTCTATATTATTACGTTATAACGTGTAGCGTTCTGTAGTATTACGTTATAACGCGTAACGTTAAATATTATTACGTTATAACGTGTAACGTTTTATAGTATTACGTTATAACGTGTAACGTCATATAGTATTACGTTATAACGTGTAACGTTATATATTATTACGTTATAACGTGTAATGTTATATAGTATTACGTTATAACGCGTAACGTTATATATTATTACGTTATAACGTGTAAGGTTACGTAGCACATCAGTGTAACGTATAACAATATGTAGCATTACGTTCTAACGTGTAACGTTTTATTGTATTACGTTATAACGTGTAACGTTATATAGTATTACGTTATAACGTGTAACGTTATGTAGTATTACGTTATAACGTGTAGCGTCCTATTGTATTACGTTATAACGCGTAACGTTATATATTATTACGTTATAACGTGTAACGTTACGTAGCACATCAGTATAACGTATAAAATTATGTGGTATTACGTTATAACGTGTAACGTTTTATTGTATTACGTCATAACGTGTAACGTTATATAGTATTACGTTATAACGTGTAACGTTATATAGTATTACGTTATAACGTGTAACGTCATATAGTATTACGTTATAACGTGTAACGTTATATATTATTACGTTATAACGTGTAATGTTATATAGTATTACGTTATAACGTGTACCGTGATATAGTATTACGTTATAACGTGTAACGTTATATATTATTACGTTATAAAGCGTAACGTTATATATTATTACGTTATAACGTGTAATGTTACGTAGCACATCAGTATAACGTATAAAATTATGTGGTATTACGTTATAACGTGTAACGTTTTATTGTATTACGTCATAACGTGTAACGTTATATAGTATTACGTTATAACGTGTAGCGTTCTATAGTATTACGTTATAGCGTGTAATGTTATATAGTATTACGTTATAACGTGTAACGTCATATAGTATTACGTTATAACGTGTAACGTTCTATATTATTACGTTATAACGTGTAATGTTATATAGTATTACGTTATAAAGTGTAAAGTTAAATATTATTACGTTATAACGTGTAAGGTTTTATAGTATTACGTGATAACGTGTAACGTTATATATTATTACGTTATAACGTGTAACGTTATGTAGCACATCAGTGTAACGTATAACACTATGTAGTATTACGTTATAATGTGTGACATTATAAAGTATTACGTTATAACGTGTAACGTTTTATTGTATTACGTTATAACGTGTAACGTCATATATTATTACGTTATAACGTGTAACGTTAAGTAGCTCATCAGTATAACGTATAACACTATGTAGTATTACGTTATAATGTGTGACATTATAAAGTATTACGTTATAACGTGTAACGTTATATAGTATTACGTTATAACGTGTAACGTTATATAGTATCACGTTATAACGTGTAACGTTATATAGTATTACGTTATAACGTGTAACGTCATATAGTATTACGTTATAACGTGTAACGTCATATAGTATTACGTTATAACGTGTAACGTTTTATTGTATTACGTTATAACGTGTAACGTTATGTAGTATTACGTTATAACGTGTAGCGTTCTATAGTATTACGTTATAACGCGTAACGTTATATATTATTACGTTATAACGTGTAACGTTATGTAGCACATCAGTGTAACGTATAACACTATGTAGTATTACGTTATAATGTGTGACATTATAAAGTATTACGTTATAACGTGTAACGTTTTATTGTATTACGTTATAACGTGTAACGTTATATAGTATCACGTTATAACGTGTAACGTCATATAGTATTACGTTATAACGTGTAACGTCATATAGTATTACGTTATAACGTGTAACGTTATATATTATTACGTTATAACGTGTAATGTTATATAGTATTACGTTATAACGCGTAACGTTATATATTATTACGTTATAACGTGTAACGTTACGTAGCACATCAGTATAACGTATAAAATTATGTGGTATTACGTTATAACGTGTAACGTTTTATTGTATTACGTTATAACGTGTAACGTTATATAGTATTACGTTATAACGTGTAACGTTCTATATTATTAAGTTGTAACGTGTAGCGTTCTGTAGTATTACGTTATAACGCGTAACGTTAAATATTATTACGTTATAACGTGTAACGTTTTATAGTATTACGTTATAACGTGTAACGTCATATAGTATTACGTTATAGCGTGTAATGTTATATAGTATTACGTTATAACGTGTAACGTCATATAGTATTACGTTATAACGTGTAACGTTCTATATTATTACGTTATAACGTGTAGCGTTCTGTAGTATTACGTTATAACGCGTAACGTTAAATATTATTACGTTATAACGTGTAACGTTTTATAGTATTACGTTATAACGTGTAACGTCATATAGTATTACGTTATAACGTGTAACGTTATATATTATTACGTTATAACGTGTAATGTTATATAGTATTACGTTATAACGCGTAACGTTATATATTATTACGTTATAACGTGTAACGTTACGTAGCACATCAGTGTAACGTATAACAATATGTAGCATTACGTTCTAACGTGTAACGTTTTATTGTATTACGTTATAACGTGTAGCGTTCTATTGTATTACGTTATAACGTGTAGCGTTCTATTGTATTACGTTATAACGCGTAACGTTATATATTATTACGTTATAACGTGTAACGTTACGTAGCACATCAGTATAACGTATAAAATTATGTGGTATTACGTTATAACGTGTAACGTTTTATTGTATTACGTCATAACGTGTAACGTTATATAGTATTACGTTATAACGTGTAACGTTATATAGTATTACGTTATAACGTGTAACGTCATATAGTATTACGTTATAACGTGTAACGTTATATATTATTACGTTATAACGTGTAATGTTATATAGTATTACGTTATAACGTGTACCGTGATATAGTATTACGTTATAACGTGTAACGTTATATATTATTACGTTATAAAGCGTAACGTTATATATTATTACGTTATAACGTGTAACGTTACGTAGCACATCAGTATAACGTATAAAATTATGTGGTATTACGTTATAACGTGTAACGTTTTATTGTATTACGTCATAACGTGTAACGTTATATAGTATTACGTTATAACGTGTAGCGTTCTATAGTATTACGTTATAGCGTGTAATGTTATATAGTATTACGTTATAACGTGTAACGTCATATAGTATTACGTTATAACGTGTAACGTTCTATATTATTACGTTATAACGTGTAATGTTATATAGTATTACGTTATAAAGTGTAAAGTTAAATATTATTACGTTATAACGTGTAATGTTATATAGTATTACGTTATAACGCGTAACGTTATATATTATTACGTTATAACGTGTAACGTTACGTAGCACATCAGTATAACGTATAACACTATGTAGCATTACGTTCTAACGTGTAACGTTTTATTGTATTACGTTATAACGTGTAACGTTAAGTAGCTCATCAGTATAACGTATAACACTATGTAGTATTACGTTATAATGTGTGACATTATAAAGTATTACGTTATAACGTGTAACGTTATATAGTATTACGTTATAACGTGTAACGTTATATAGTATCACGTTATAACGTGTAACGTTATATAGTATTACGTTATAACGTGTAACGTCATATAGTATTACGTTATAACGTGTAACGTCATATAGTATTACGTTATAACGTGTAACGTCATATAGTATTACGTTATAACCTGTAACGTTATATATTATTACGTTATAACGTGTAATGTTATATAGTATTACGTTATAACGCGTAACGTTATATATTATTACGTTATAACGTGTAACGTTACGTAGCACATCAGTATAACGTATAACACTATGTAGCATTACGTTCTAACGTGTAACGTTTTATTGTATTACGTTATAACGTGTAACGTTATGTAGTATTACGTTATAACGTGTAGCGTTCTATAGTATTACGTTATAACGCGTAACGTTATATATTATTACGTTATAACGTGTAACGTTATGTAGCACATCAGTGTAACGTATAACACTATGTAGTATTACGTTATAATGTGTGACATTATAAAGTATTACGTTATAACGTGTAACGTTTTATTGTATTACGTTATAACGTGTAACGTTATATATTATTACGTTATAACGTGTAACGTTAAGTAGCTCATCAGTATAACGTATAACACTATGTAGTATTACGTTATAATGTGTGACATTATAAAGTATTACGTTATAACGTGTAACGTTATATAGTATTACGTTATAACGTGTAACGTTATATAGTATCACGTTATAACGTGTAACGTTATATAGTATTACGTTATAACGTGTAACGTCATATGGTATTACGTTATAACGTGTAACGTCATATAGTATTACGTTATAACGTGTAACGTCATATAGTATTACGTTATAACGTGTAACGTTATATATTATTACGTTATAACGTGTAATGTTATATAGTATTACGTTATAACGCGTAACGTTATATATTATTACGTTATAACGTGTAACGTTACGTAGCACATCAGTATAACGTATAAAATTATGTGGTATTACGTTATAACGTGTAACGTTTTATTGTATTACGTTATAACGTGTAACGTTATATAGTATTACGTTATAACGTGTAACGTTATATAGTATTACGTTATAACGTGTAACGTTATATATTATTACGTTATAACGTGTAATGTTATATAGTATTACGTTATAACGTGTACCGTGATACAGTATTACGTTATAACGTGTAACGTTATATATTATTACGTTATAAAGCGTAACGTTATATATTATTACGTTATAACGTGTAACGTTATGTAGCACATCAGTATAACGTATAAAATTATGTGGTATTACGTTATAACGTGTAACGTTTTATTGTATTACGCTATAACGTGTAACGTTATATAGTATTACCTTTTAACGTGTAACGTTATATAGTATTACGTTATAGCGTGTAATGTTATATAGTATTACGTTATAACGTGTAACGTCATATAGTATTACGTTATAACGTGTAACGTTCTATATTATTACGTTATAACGTGTAATGTTATATAGTATTACGTTATAACGTGTAACGTTAAATATTATTACGTTATAACGTGTAACGTTTTATAGTATTACGTGATAACGTGTAACGTTATATATTATTACGTTATAACGTGTAACGTGATGTAGCACATCAGTGTAACGTATAACACTATGTAGTATTACGTTATAATGTGTGACATTATAAAGTATTACGTTATAACGTGTAACGTTTTATTGTATTACGTTATAACGTGTAACGTTATATATTATTACGTTATAACGTGTAACGTTATCTAGCTCATCAGTATAACGTATAACACTATGTAGTATTACGTTATAAGATGTGACATTATAAAGTATTACGTTATAACGTGTAACGTTATATAGTATTACGTTATAACGTGTAACGTTATATAGTATTACGTTATAACGTGTAACGTTATATAGTATTACGTTATAACGTGTAACGTCATATAGTATTACGTTATAACGTGTAACGTGATATAGTATTACGTTATAACGTGTAACGTTATATATTATTACGTTATAAAGCGTAACGTTATATATTATTACGTTATAACGTGTAACGTTATATATTATTACGTTATAACGTGTAACGTTATGTAGCACATCAGTATAGCGTATAAAATTATGTGGTATTACGTTATAACGTGTAACGTTTTATTGTATTACGCTATAACGTGTAACCTTATATAGTATTACGTTTTAACGTGTAACGTTATATAGTATTACGTTATAGCGTGTAATGTTATATAGTATTACGTTATAACGTGTAACGTTATATAGTATTACGTTATAACGTGTAACGTTATCTAGCTCATCAGTATAACGTATAACACTATGTAGTATTACGTTATAAGATGTGACATTATAAAGTATTACGTTATAACGTGTAACGTTCTATATTATTACGTTATAACGTGTAATGTTATATAGTATTACGTTATAACGTGTAACGTTAAATATTATTACGTTATAACGTGTAACGTTTTATAGTATTACGTGATAACGTGTAACGTTATATATTATTACGTTATAACGTGTAACGTTATGTAGCACATCAGTGTAACGTATAACACTATGTAGTATTACGTTATAGTGTGTGACATTATAAAGTATTACGTTATAACGTGTAACGTTATATAGTATTACGTTATAACGTGTAACGTTATATAGTATTACGTTATAACGTGTAACGTTATGTAGCACATCAGTGTAACGTATAACACTATGTAGTATTACGTTATAATGTGTGACATTATAAAGTATTACGTTATAACGTGTAACGTTTTATTGTATTACGTTATAACGTGTAACGTTATATATTATTACGTTATAACGTGTAACGTTATGTAGCACATCAGTGTAACGTATAACACTATGTAGTATTACGTTATAATGTGTGACATTATAAAGTATTACGTTATAACGTGTAACGTTTTATTGTATTACGTTATAACGTGTAACGTCATATATTATTACGTTATAACGTGTAACGTTAAGTAGCTCATCAGTATAACGTATAACACTATGTAGTATTACGTTATAATATGTGACATTATAAAGTATTACGTTATAACGTGTAACGTTATATAGTATTACGTTATAACGTGTAACGTTATATAGTATCACGTTATAACGTGTAACGTTATATAGTATCACGTTATAACGTGTAACGTTATATAGTATTACGTTATAACGTGTAACGTCATATAGTATTACGTTATAACGTGTAACGTCATATAGTATTACGTTATAACGTGTAACGTTATATATTATTACGTTATAACGCGTAACGTTATATATTATTACGTTATAACGTGTAACGTTACGTAGCACATCAGTATAACGTATAACACTATGTAGCATTACGTTCTAACGTGTAACGTTTTATTGTATTACGTTATAACGTGTAACGTTATGTAGTATTACGTTATAACGTGTAGCGTTCTATAGTATTACGATATAACGCGTAACGTTATATATTATTACGTTATAACGTGTAACGTTATGTAGCACATCAGTGTAACGTATAACACTATGTAGTATTACGTTATAATGTGTGACATTATAAAGTATTACGTTATAACGTGTAACGTTTTATTGTTTTACGTTATAACGTGTAACGTTATATATTATTACGTTATAACGTGTAACGTTAAGTAGCTCATCAGTATAACGTATAACACTATGTAGTATTACGTTATAATGTGTGACATTATAAAGTATTACGTTATAACGTGTAACGTTATATAGTATTACGTTATAACGTGTAACGTTATATAGTATCACGTTATAACGTGTAACGTTATATAGTATCACGTTATAACGTGTAACGTCATATAGTATTACGTTATAACGTGTAACGTCATATAGTATTACGTTATAACGTGTAACGTCATATAGTATTACGTTATAACGTGTAACGTTATATGTTATTACGTTATAACGTGTAATGTTATATAGTATTACGTTATAACGCGTAACGTTATATATTATTACGTTATAACGTGTAACGTTACGTAGCACATCAGTATAACGTATAAAATTATGTGGTATTACGTTATAACGTGTAACGTTTTATTGTATTACGTTATAACGTGTAACGTTATATAGTATTACGTTATAACGTGTAACGTTATATAGTATTACGTTATAACGTGTAACGTTATATATTATTACGTTATAACGTGTAATGTTATATAGTATTACGTTATAACGTGTACCGTGATACAGTATTACGTTATAACGTGTAACGTTATATATTATTACGTTATAAAGCGTAACGTTATATATTATTACGTTATAACGTGTAACGTTATGTAGCACATCAGTATAACGTATAAAATTATGTGGTATTACGTTATAACATGTAACGTTTTATTGTATTACGCTATAACGTGTAACGTTATATAGTATTACGTTTTAACGTGTAACGTTATATAGTATTACGTTATAGCGTGTAATGTTATGTAGCACATCAGTGTAACGTATAACACTATGTAGTATTACGTTATAATGTGTGACATTATAAAGTATTACGTTATAACGTGTAACGTTCTATAATATTACGTTATAACGTGTAATGTTATATAGTATTACGTTATAACGTGTAACGTCATATAGTATTACGTTATAACGTGTAACGTCATATAGTATTACGTTATAACGTGTAACGTTATATAGTATTACGTTATAACGTGTAACGTCATATAGTATTACGTTATAACGTGTAACGTCATATAGTATTACGTTATAACGTGTAACGTTATATATTATTACGTTATAACGTGTAAGGTTATATAGTATTACGTTATAACGTGTAACGTGATATAGTATTACGTTATAACGTGTAACGTGATATAGTATTACGTTATAACGAGTAACGTGATATAGTATTACGTTATAACGTGTAACGTTATATATTATTATGTTATAACGTGTAACGTCATATAGTATTACGTTATAACGTGTAACGTCATATAGTATTACGTAATAACGTGTAACGTTATATATTATTACGTTATAACGTGTAATGTTATATAGTATTACGTTATAACGTGTAACGTGATATAGTATTACGTTATAACGTGTAACGTGATATAGTATTACGTTATAACGAGTAACGTGATATAGTATTACGTTATAACGTGTAACGTTATATATTATTACGTTATAAAGCGTAACGTTATATATTATTACGTTATAACGTGTAACGTTATATATTATTACGTTATAACGTGTAACGTTATGTAGCACATCAGTATAGCGTATAAAATTATGTGGTATTACGTTATAACGTGTAACGTTTTATTGTATTACGCTATAACGTGTAACGTTATATAGTATTACGTTTTAACGTGTAACGTTATATAGTATTACGTTATAGCGTGTAATGTTATATAGTATTACGTTATAACGTGTAACGTCATATAGTATTACGTTATAACGTGTAACGTCATATAGTATTACGTTATAACGTGTAACGTTATATATTATTACGTTATAACGTGTAATGTTATATAGTATTACGTTATAACGTGTAATGTTATATAGTATTACGTTATAACGTGTAACGTTAAATATTATTACGTTATAACGTGTAACGTTTTATAGTATTACGTGATAACGTGTAACGTTATATATTATTACGTTATAACGTGTAACGTTATGTAGCACATCAGTGTAACGTATAACACTATGTAGTATTACGTTATAATGTGTGACATTATAAAGTATTACGTTATAACGTGTAACGTTATATAGTATTACGTTATAACGTGTAACGTTATATAGTATTACGTTATAACGTGTAACGTTATGTAGCACATCAGTGTAACGTATAACACTATGTAGTATTACGTTATAATGTGTGACATTATAAAGTATTACGTTATAACGTGTAACGTTTTATTGTATTACGTTATAACGTGTAACGTTATATATTATTACGTTATAACGTGTAACGTTATCTAGCTCATCAGTATAACGTATAACACTATGTAGTATTACGTTATAATGTGTGACATTATAAAGTATTACGTTATAACGTGTAACGTTATATAGTATTACGTTATAACGTGTAACGTTATATAGTATTACGTTATAACGTGTAACGTTATATAGTATTACGTTATAACGTGTAACGTCATATAGTATTACGTTATAACGTGTAACGTCATACAGTATTACGTTATAACGTGTAACGTGATATAGTATTACGTTTTAACGTGTAACGTTATATAGTATTACGTTATAGCGTGTAATGTTATATAGTATTACGTTATAACGTGTAACGTCATATAGTATTACGTTATAACGTGTAACGTTCTATATTATTACGTTATAACGTGTAATGTTATATAGTATTACGTTATAACGTGTAACGTTAAATATTATTACGTTATAACGTGTAACGTTTTATAGTATTACGTGATAACGTGTAACGTTATATATTATTACGTTATAACGTGTAACGTTATGTAGCACATCAGTGTAACGTATAACACTATGTAGTATTACGTTATAATGTGTGACATTATAAAGTATTACGTTATAACGTGTAACGTTATATAGTATTACGTTATAACGTGTAACGTTATATAGTATTACGTTATAACGTGTAACGTTATGTAGCACATCAGTGTAACGTATAACACTATGTAGTATTACGTTATAATGTGTGACATTATAAAGTATTACGTTATAACGTGTAACGTTTTATTGTATTACGTTATAACGTGTAACGTTATATATTATTACGTTATAACGTGTAACGTTATCTAGCTCATCAGTATAACGTATAACACTATGTAGTATTACGTTATAATGTGTGACATTATAAAGTATTACGTTATAACGTGTAACGTTATATAGTATTACGTTATAACGTGTAACGTTATATAGTATTACGTTATAACGTGTAACGTTATATAGTATTACGTTATAACGTGTAACGTTATATAGTATTACGTTATAACGTGTAACGTCATATAGTATTACGTTATAACGTGTAACGTCATACAGTATTACGTTATAACGTGTAACGTTACGTAGCACATCAGTATAACGTATAAAATTATGTGGTATTACGTTATAACGTGTAACGTTTTATTGTATTACGTTATAACGTGTAACGTTATATAGTATTACGTTATAACGTGTAACGTTATATAGTATTACGTTATAACGTGTAACGTTATATATTATTACGTTATAACGTGTAATGTTATATAGTATTACGTTATAACGTGTACCGTGATACAGTATTACGTTATAACGTGTAACGTTATATATTATTACGTTATAAAGCGTAACGTTATATATTATTACGTTATAACGTGTAACGTTATGTAGCACATCAGTATAACGTATAAAATTATGTGGTATTACGTTATAACGTGTAACGTTTTATTGTATTACGCTATAACGTGTAACGTTATATAGTATTACGTTTTAACGTGTAACGTTATATAGTATTACGTTATAGCGTGTAATGTTATGTAGCACATCAGTGTAACGTATAACACTATGTAGTATTACGTTATAATGTGTGACATTATAAAGTATTACGTTATAACGTGTAACGTTCTATATTATTACGTTATAACGTGTAATGTTATATAGTATTACGTTATAACGTGTAACGTTAAATATTATTACGTTATAACGTGTAACGTTTTATAGTATTACGTGATAACGTGTAACGTTATATATTATTACGTTATAACGTGTAACGTTATGTAGCACATCAGTGTAACGTATAACACTATGTAGTATTACGTTATAATGTGTGACATTATAAAGTATTACGTTATAACGTGTAACGTTTTATTGTATTACGTTATAACGTGTAACGTTATATATTATTACGTTATAACGTGTAACGTTATGTAGCACATCAGTATAGCGTATAAAATTATGTGGTATTACGTTATAACGTGTAACGTTTTATTGTATTACGCTATAACGTGTAACGTTATATAGTATTACGTTTTAACGTGTAACGTTATATAGTATTACGTTATAGCGTGTAATGTTATATAGTATTACGTTATATAGTATTACGTTATAACGTGTAACGTTATGTAGCACATCAGTGTAACGTATAACACTATGTAGTATTACGTTATAATGTGTGACATTATAAAGTATTACGTTATAACGTGTAACGTTTTATTGTATTACGTTATAACGTGTAACGTTATATATTATTACGTTATAACGTGTAACGTTATCTAGCTCATCAGTATAACGTATAACACTATGTAGTATTACGTTATAATGTGTGACATTATAAAGTATTACGTTATAACGTGTAACGTTATATAGTATTACGTTATAACGTGTAACGTTATATAGTATTACGTTATAACGTGTAACGTTATATAGTATTACGTTATAACGTGTAACGTTAAATATTATTACGTTATAACGTGTAACGTTTTATAGTATTACGTGATAACGTGTAACGTTATATATTATTACGTTATAACGTGTAACGTTATGTAGCACATCAGTGTAACGTATAACACTATGTAGTATTACGTTATAATGTGTGACATTATAAAGTATTACGTTATAACGTGTAACGTTATATAGTATTACGTTATAACGTGTAACGTTATATAGTATTACGTTATAACGTGTAACGTTATGTAGCACATCAGTGTAACGTATAACACTATGTAGTATTACGTTATAATGTGTGACATTATAAAGTATTACGTTATAACGTGTAACGTTTTATTGTATTACGTTATAACGTGTAACGTTATATATTATTACGTTATAACGTGTAACGTTATCTAGCTCATCAGTATAACGTATAACACTATGTAGTATTACGTTATAATGTGTGACATTATAAAGTATTACGTTATAACGTGTAACGTTATATAGTATTACGTTATAACGTGTAACGTTATATAGTATTACGTTATAACGTGTAACGTTATATATTATTACGTTATAACGTGTAATGTTATATAGTATTACGTTATAACGTGTACCGTGATACAGTATTACGTTATAACGTGTAACGTTATATATTATTACGTTATAAAGCGTAACGTTATATATTATTACGTTATAACGTGTAACGTTATGTAGCACATCAGTATAACGTATAAAATTATGTGGTATTACGTTATAACGTGTAACGTTTTATTGTATTACGCTATAACGTGTAACGTTACATAGTATTACGTTTTAACGTGTAACGTTATATAGTATTACGTTATAGCGTGTAATGTTATGTAGCACATCAGTGTAACGTATAACACTATGTAGTATTACGTTATAATGTGTGACATTATAAAGTATTACGTTATAACGTGTAACGTTCTATATTATTACGTTATAACGTGTAATGTTATATAGTATTACGTTATAACGTGTAACGTTAAATATTATTACGTTATAACGTGTAACGTTTTATAGTATTACGTGATAACGTCTAACGTTATATATTATTACGTTATAACGTGTAACGTTATGTAGCACATCAGTGTAACGTATAACACTATGTAGTATTACGTTATAATGTGTGACATTATAAAGTATTACGTTATAACGTGTAACGTTTTATTGTATTACGTTATAACGTGTAACGTTATATATTATTACGTTATAACGTGTAACGTTATGTAGCACATCAGTATAGCGTATAAAATTATGTGGTATTACGTTATAACGTGTAACGTTTTATTGTATTACGCTATAACGTGTAACGTTATATAGTATTACGTTTTAACGTGTAACGTTATATAGTATTACGTTATAGCGTGTAATGTTATATAGTATTACGTTATATAGTATTACGTTATAACGTGTAACGTTATGTAGCACATCAGTGTAACGTATAACACTATGTAGTATTACGTTATAATGTGTGACATTATAAAGTATTACGTTATAACGTGTAACGTTTTATTGTATTACGTTATAACGTGTAACGTTATATATTATTACGTTATAACGTGTAACGTTATCTAGCTCATCAGTATAACGTATAACACTATGTAGTATTACGTTATAATGTGTGACATTATAAAGTATTACGTTATAACGTGTAACGTTATATAGTATTACGTTATAACGTGTAACGTTATATAGTATTACGTTATAACGTGTAACGTTATATAGTATTACGTTATAACGTGTAACGTTAAATATTATTACGTTATAACGTGTAACGTTTTATAGTATTACGTGATAACGTGTAACGTTATATATTATTACGTTATAACGTGTAACGTTATGTAGCACATCAGTGTAACGTATAACACTATGTAGTATTACGTTATAATGTGTGACATTATAAAGTATTACGTTATAACGTGTAACGTTATATAGTATTACGTTATAACGTGTAACGTTATATAGTATTACGTTATAACGTGTAACGTTATGTAGCACATCAGTGTAACGTATAACACTATGTAGTATTACGTTATAATGTGTGACATTATAAAGTATTACGTTATAACGTGTAACGTTTTATTGTATTACGTTATAACGTGTAACGTTATATATTATTACGTTATAACGTGTAACGTTATCTAGCTCATCAGTATAACGTATAACACTATGTAGTATTACGTTATAATGTGTGACATTATAAAGTATTACGTTATAACGTGTAACGTTATATAGTATTACGTTATAACGTGTAACGTTATATAGTATTACGTTATAACGTGTAACGTTATATATTATTACGTTATAACGTGTAATGTTATATAGTATTACGTTATAACGTGTACCGTGATACAGTATTACGTTATAACGTGTAACGTTATATATTATTACGTTATAAAGCGTAACGTTATATATTATTACGTTATAACGTGTAACGTTATGTAGCACATCAGTATAACGTATAAAATTATGTGGTATTACGTTATAACGTGTAACGTTTTATTGTATTACGCTATAACGTGTAACGTTACATAGTATTACGTTTTAACGTGTAACGTTATATAGTATTACGTTATAGCGTGTAATGTTATGTAGCACATCAGTGTAACGTATAACACTATGTAGTATTACGTTATAATGTGTGACATTATAAAGTATTACGTTATAACGTGTAACGTTCTATATTATTACGTTATAACGTGTAATGTTATATAGTATTACGTTATAACGTGTAACGTTAAATATTATTACGTTATAACGTGTAACGTTTTATAGTATTACGTGATAACGTCTAACGTTATATATTATTACGTTATAACGTGTAACGTTATGTAGCACATCAGTGTAACGTATAACACTATGTAGTATTACGTTATAATGTGTGACATTATAAAGTATTACGTTATAACGTGTAACGTTTTATTGTATTACGTTATAACGTGTAACGTTATATATTATTACGTTATAACGTGTAACGTTATCTAGCTCATCAGTATAACGTATAACACTATGTAGTATTACGTTATAAGGTGTGACATTATAAAGTATTACGTTATAACGTGTAACGTTATATAGTATTACGTTATAACGTGTAACGTTATATAGTATTACGTTATAACGTGTAACGTTATATATTATTACGTTATAAAGCGTAACGTTATATATTATTACGTTATAACGTGTAACGTTATATATTATTACGTTATAACGTGTAACGTTATGTAGCACATCAGTATAGCGTATAAAATTATGTGGTATTACGTTATAACGTGTAACGTTTTATTGTATTACGCTATAACGTGTAACGTTATATAGTATTACGTTTTAACGTGTAACGTTATATAGTATTACGTTATAGCGTGCAATGTTATATAGTATTACGTTATAACGTGTAACGTCATATAGTATTACTTTATAACGTGTAACGTTCTATATTATTACGTTATAACGTGTAATGTTATATAGTATTACGTTATAACGTGTAACGTTAAATATTATTACGTTATAACGTGTAACGTTTTATAGTATTACGTGATAACGTGTAACGTTATATGTTATTACGTTATAACGTGTAACGTTATGTAGCACATCAGTGTAACGTATAACACTATGTAGTATTACGTTATAATGTGCGACATTATAAAGTATTACGTTATAACGTGTAACGTTATATAGTATTACGTTATAACGTGTAACGTTATATAGTATTACGTTATAACGTGTAACGTTATGTAGCACATCAGTGTAACGTATAACACTATGTAGTATTACGTTATAATGTGTGACATTATAAAGTATTACGTTATAACGTGTAACGTTTTATTGTATTACTTTATAACGTGTAACGTTATATATTATTACGTTATAACGTGTAACGTTATCTAGCTCATCAGTATAACGTATAACACTATGTAGTATTACGTTATAATGTGTGACATTATAAAGTATTACGTTATAACGTGTAACGTTATATAGTATTACGTTATAACGTGTAACGTTATATAGTATTACGTTATAACGTGTAACGTCATATAGTATTACGTTATAACGTGTAACGTCATACAGTATTACGTTATAACGTGTAACGTTATATATTATTACGTTATAACGTGTAATGTTATATAGTATTACGTTATAGCGTGTAATGTTATATAGTATTACGTTATAACGTGTAACGTCATATAGTATTACGTTATAACGTGTAACGTTCTATATTATTACGTTATAACGTGTAATGTTATATAGAATTACGTTATAACGTGTAATGTTATATAGAATTACGTTATAACGTGTAACGTTATATAGTATTACGTTATAACGTGTAATGTTATATAGAATTACGTTATAACGTGTAACGTTATATAGTATTACGTTATAACGTGTAACGTCATATAGTATTACGTTATAACGTGTAACGTCATACAGTATTACGTTATAACGTGTAACGTTATATATTATTACGTTATAACGTGTAATGTTATATAGTATTACGTTATAACGTGTAACGTTATATAGTATTACGTTATAACGTGTAACGTCATATAGTATTACGTTATAACGTGTAACGTCATACAGTATTACGTTATAACGTGTAACGTTACGTAGCACATCAGTATAACGTATAAAATTATGTGGTATTACGTTATAACGTGTAACGTTTTATTGTATTACGTTATAACGTGTAACGTTATATAGTATTACGTTATAACGTGTAACGTTATATAGTATTACGTTATAACGTGTAACGTTATATATTATTACGTTATAACGTGTAACGTTATGTAGCACATCAGTATAGCGTATAAAATTATGTGGTATTACGTTATAACGTGTAACGTTTTATTGTATTACGCTATAACGTGTAACGTTATATAGTATTACGTTTTAACGTGTAACGTTATATAGTATTACGTTATAGCGTGCAATGTTATATAGTATTACGTTATAACGTGTAACGTCATATAGTATTACTTTATAACGTGTAACGTTCTATATTATTACGTTATAACGTGTAATGTTATATAGTATTACGTTATAACGTGTAACGTTAAATATTATTACGTTATAACGTGTAACGTTTTATAGTATTACGTGATAACGTGTAACGTTATATATTATTACGTTATAACGTGTAACGTTATGTAGCACATCAGTGTAACGTATAACACTATGTAGTATTACGTTATAATGTGCGACATTATAAAGTATTACGTTATAACGTGTAACGTTATATAGTATTACGTTATAACGTGTAACGTTATATAGTATTACGTTATAACGTGTAACGTTATGTAGCACATCAGTGTAACGTATAACACTATGTAGTATTACGTTATAATGTGTGACATTATAAAGTATTACGTTATAACGTGTAACGTTTTATTGTATTACTTTATAACGTGTAACGTTATATATTATTACGTTATAACGTGTAACGTTATCTAGCTCATCAGTATAACGTATAACACTATGTAGTATTACGTTATAATGTGTGACATTATAAAGTATTACGTTATAACGTGTAACGTTATATAGTATTACGTTATAACGTGTAACGTTATATAGTATTACGTTATAACGTGTAACGTTATATAGTATTACGTTATAACGTGTAACGTCATATAGTATTACGTTATAACGTGTAACGTCATACAGTATTACGTTATAACGTGTAACGTTATATATTATTACGTTATAACGTGTAATGTTATATAGTATTACGTTATAGCGTGTAATGTTATATAGTATTACGTTATAACGTGTAACGTCATATAGTATTACGTTATAACGTGTAACGTTCTATATTATTACGTTATAACGTGTAATGTTATATAGAATTACGTTATAACGTGTAATGTTATATAGAATTACGTTATAACGTGTAACGTTATATAGTATTACGTTATAACGTGTAATGTTATATAGAATTACGTTATAACGTGTAACGTTATATAGTATTACGTTATAACGTGTAACGTCATATAGTATTACGTTATAACGTGTAACGTCATACAGTATTACGTTATAACGTGTAACGTTATATATTATTACGTTATAACGTGTAATGTTATATAGTATTACGTTATAACGTGTAACGTTATATAGTATTACGTTATAACGTGTAACGTCATATAGTATTACGTTATAACGTGTAACGTCATACAGTATTACGTTATAACGTGTAACGTTACGTAGCACATCAGTATAACGTATAAAATTATGTGGTATTACGTTATAACGTGTAACGTTTTATTGTATTACGTTTTAACGTGTAACGTTATATAGTATTACGTTATAGCGTGTAATGTTATGTAGCACATCAGTGTAACGTATAACACTATGTAGTATTACGTTATAATGTGTGACATTATAAAGTATTACGTTATAACGTGTAACGTTCTATATTATTACGTTATAACGTGTAATGTTATATAGTATTACGTTATAACGTGTAACGTTAAATATTATTACGTTATAACGTGTAACGTTTTATAGTATTACGTGATAACGTGTAACGTTATATATTATTACGTTATAACGTGTAACGTTATGTAGCACATCAGTGTAACGTATAACACTATGTAGTATTACGTTATAATGTGTGACATTATAAAGTATTACGTTATAACGTGTAACGTTTTATTGTATTACGTTATAACGTGTAACGTTATATATTATTACGTTATAACGTGTAACGTTATCTAGCTCATCAGTATAACGTATAACACTATGTAGTATTACGTTATAAGGTGTGACATTATAAAGTATTACGTTATAACGTGTAACGTTATATAGTATTACGTTATAACGTGTAACGTTATATAGTATTACGTTATAACGTGTAACGTTATATATTATTACGTTATAAAGCGTAACGTTATATATTATTACGGTATAACGTGTAACGTTATATATTATTACGTTATAACGTGTAACGTTATGTAGCACATCAGTATAGCGTATAAAATTATGTGGTATTACGTTATAACGTGTAACGTTTTATTGTATTACGCTATAACGTGTAACGTTATATAGTATTACGTTTTAACGTGTAACGTTATATAGTATTACGTTATAGCGTGTAATGTTATATAGTATTACGTTATATAGTATTACGTTATAACGTGTAACGTTATGTAGCACATCAGTGTAACGTATAACACTATGTAGTATTACGTTATAATGTGTGACATTATAAAGTATTACGTTATAACGTGTAACGTTTTATTGTATTACGTTATAACGTGTAACGTTATATATTATTACGTTATAACGTGTAACGTTATCTAGCTCATCAGTATAACGTATAACACTATGTAGTATTACGTTATAATGTGTGACATTATAAAGTATTACGTTATAACGTGTAACGTTATATAGTATTACGTTATAACGTGTAACGTTATATAGTATTACGTTATAACGTGTAACGTTATATAGTATTACGTTATAACGTGTAACGTTAAATATTATTACGTTATAACGTGTAACGTTTTATAGTATTACGTGATAACGTGTAACGTTATATATTATTACGTTACAACGTGTAACGTTATGTAGCACATCAGTGTAACGTATAACACTATGTAGTATTACGTTATAATGTGTGACATTATAAAGTATTACGTTATAACGTGTAACGTTATATAGTATTACGTTATAACGTGTAACGTTATATAGTATTACGTTATAACGTGTAACGTTATGTAGCACATCAGTGTAACGTATAACACTATGTAGTATTACGTTATAATGTGTGACATTATAAAGTATTACGTTATAACGTGTAACGTTTTATTGTATTACGTTATAACGTGTAACGTTATATATTATTACGTTATAACGTGTAACGTTATCTAGCTCATCAGTATAACGTATAACACTATGTAGTATTACGTTATAATGTGTGACATTATAAAGTATTACGTTATAACGTGTAACGTTATATAGTATTACGTTATAACGTGTAACGTTATATAGTATTACGTTATAACGTGTAACGTTATATATTATTACGTTATAACGTGTAATGTTATATAGTATTACGTTATAACGTGTACCGTGATACAGTATTACGTTATAACGTGTAACGTTATATATTATTACGTTATAAAGCGTAACGTTATATATTATTACGTTATAACGTGTAACGTTATGTAGCACATCAGTATAACGTATAAAATTATGTGGTATTACGTTATAACGTGTAACGTTTTATTGTATTACGCTATAACGTGTAACGTCATATAGTATTACGTTTTAACGTGTAACGTTATATAGTATTACGTTATAGCGTGTAATGTTATGTAGCACATCAGTGTAACGTATAACACTATGTAGTATTACGTTATAATGTGTGACATTATAAAGTATTACGTTATAACGTGTAACGTTCTATATTATTACGTTATAACGTGTAATGTTATATAGTATTACGTTATAACGTGTAACGTTAAATATTATTACGTTATAACGTGTAACGTTTTATAGTATTACGTGATAACGTGTAACGTTATATATTATTACGTTATAACGTGTAACGTTATGTAGCACATCAGTGTAACGTATAACACTATGTAGTATTACGTTATAATGTGTGACATTATAAAGTGTTACGTTATAACGTGTAACGTTTTATTGTATTACGTTATAACGTGTAACGTTATATATTATTACGTTATAACGTGTAACGTTATCTAGCTCATCAGTATAACGTATAACACTATGTAGTATTACGTTATAAGGTGTGACATTATAAAGTATTACGTTATAACGTGTAACGTTATATAGTATTACGTTATAACGTGTAACGTTATATAGTATTACGTTATAACGTGTAACGTTATATATTATTACGTTATAAAGCGTAACGTTATATATTATTACGTTATAACGTGTAACGTTATATATTATTACGTTATAACGTGTAACGTTATGTAGCACATCAGTATAGCGTATAAAATTATGTGGTATTACGTTATAACGTGTAACGTTTTATTGTATTACGCTATAACGTGTAACGTTATATAGTATTACGTTTTAACGTGTAACGTTATATAGTATTACGTTATAGCGTGTAATGTTATATAGTATTACGTTATATAGTATTACGTTATAACGTGTAACGTTATGTAGCACATCAGTGTAACGTATAACACTATGTAGTATTACGTTATAATGTGTGACATTATAAAGTATTACGTTATAACGTGTAACGTTTTATTGTATTACGTTATAACGTGTAACGTTATATATTATTACGTTATAACGTGTAACGTTATCTAGCTCATCAGTATAACGTATAACACTATGTAGTATTACGTTATAATGTGTGACATTATAAAGTATTACGTTATAACGTGTAACGTTATATAGTACTACGTTATAACGTGTGACATTATAAAGTATTACGTTATAACGTGTAACGTTATATAGTATTACGTTATAACGTGTAACATTATATAGTATTACGTTATAACGTGTAACGTTATATATTATTACGTTATAAAGCGTAACGTTATATATTATTACGTTATAACGTGTAACGTTATATATTATTACGTTATAACGTGTAACGTTATGTAGCACATCAGTATAGCGTATAAAATTATGTGGTATTACGTTATAACGTGTAACGTTTTATTGTATTACGCTATAACGTGTAACGTTATATAGTATTACGTTTTAACGTGTAACGTTATATAGTATTACGTTATAGCGTGCAATGTTATATAGTATTACGTTATAACGTGTAACGTCATATAGTATTACTTTATAACGTGTAACGTTCTATATTATTACGTTATAACGTGTAATGTTATATAGTATTACGTTATAACGTGTAACGTTAAATATTATTACGTTATAACGTGTAACGTTTTATAGTATTACGTGATAACGTGTAACGTTATATATTATTACGTTATAACGTGTAACGTTATGTAGCACATCAGTGTAACGTATAACACTATGTAGTATTACGTTATAATGTGTGACATTATAAAGTATTACGTTATAACGTGTAACGTTATATAGTATTACGTTATAACGTGTAACGTTATATAGTATTACGTTATAACGTGTAACGTTATGTAGCACATCAGTGTAACGTATAACACTATGTAGTATTACGTTATAATGTGTGACATTATAAAGTATTACGTTATAACGTGTAACGTTTTATTGTATTACTTTATAACGTGTAACGTTATATATTATTACGTTATAACGTGTAACGTTATCTAGCTCATCAGTATAACGTATAACACTATGTAGTATTACGTTATAATGTGTGACATTATAAAGTATTACGTTATAACGTGTAACGTTATATAGTATTACGTTATAACGTGTAACGTTATATAGTATTACGTTATAACGTGTAACGTCATATAGTATTACGTTATAACGTGTAACGTCATACAGTATTACGTTATAACGTGTAACGTTATATATTATTACGTTATAACGTGTAATGTTATATAGTATTACGTTATAGCGTGTAATGTTATATAGTATTACGTTATAACGTGTAACGTCATATAGTATTACGTTATAACGTGTAACGTTCTATATTATTACGTTATAACGTGTAATGTTATATAGAATTACGTTATAACGTGTAACGTTATATAGTATTACGTTATAACGTGTAATGTTATATAGAATTACGTTTTAACGTGTAACGTTATATAGTATTACGTTATAGCGTGTAATGTTATATAGTATTACGTTATATAGTATTACGTTATAACGTGTAACGTTATGTAGCACATCAGTGTAACGTATAACACTATGTAGTATTACGTTATAATGTGTGACATTATAAAGTATTACGTTATAACGTGTAACGTTTTATTGTATTACGTTATAACGTGTAACGTTATATGTTATTACGTTATAACGTGTAACGTTATCTAGCTCATCAGTATAACGTATAACACTATGTAGTATTACGTTATAATGTGTGACATTATAAAGTATTACGTTATAACGTGTAACGTTATATAGTATTACGTTATAACGTGTAACGTTATATAGTATTACGTTATAACGTGTAACGTTATATAGTATTACGTTATAACGTGTAACGTTAAATATTATTACGTTATAACGTGTAACGTTTTATAGTATTACGTGATAACGTGTAACGTTATATATTATTACGTTATAACGTGTAACGTTATGTAGCACATCAGTGTAACGTATAACACTATGTAGTATTACGTTATAATGTGTGACATTATAAAGTATTACGTTATAACGTGTAACGTTATATAGTATTACGTTATAACGTGTAACGTTATATAGTATTACGTTATAACGTGTAACGTTATGTAGCACATCAGTGTAACGTATAACACTATGTAGTATTACGTTATAATGTGTGACATTATAAAGTATTACGTTATAACGTGTAACGTTTTATTGTATTACGTTATAACGTGTAACGTTATATATTATTACGTTATAACGTGTAACGTTATCTAGCTCATCAGTATAACGTATAACACTATGTAGTATTACGTTATAATGTGTGACATTATAAAGTATTACGTTATAACGTGTAACGTTATATAGTATTACGTTATAACGTGTAACGTTATATAGTATTACGTTATAACGTGTAACGTTATATATTATTACGTTATAACGTGTAATGTTATATAGTATTACGTTATAACGTGTACCGTGATACAGTATTACGTTATAACGTGTAACGTTATATATTATTACGTTATAAAGCGTAACGTTATATATTATTACGTTATAACGTGTAACGTTATGTAGCACATCAGTATAACGTATAAAATTATGTGGTATTACGTTATAACGTGTAACGTTTTATTGTATTACGCTATAACATGTAACGTTATATAGTATTACGTTTTAACGTGTAACGTTATATAGTATTACGTTATAGCGTGTAATGTTATGTAGCACATCAGTGTAACGTATAACACTATGTAGTATTACGTTATAATGTGTGACATTATAAAGTATTACGTTATAACGTGTAACGTTCTATATTATTACGTTATAACGTGTAATGTTATATAGTATTACGTTATAACGTGTAACGTTAAATATTATTACGTTATAACGTGTAACGTTTTATAGTATTACGTGATAACGTGTAACGTTATATATTATTACGTTATAACGTGTAACGTTATGTAGCACATCAGTGTAACGTATAACACTATGTAGTATTACGTTATAATGTGTGACATTATAAAGTATTACGTTATAACGTGTAACGTTTTATTGTATTACGTTATAACGTGTAACGTTATATATTATTACGTTATAACGTGTAACGTTATCTAGCTCATCAGTATAACGTATAACACTATGTAGTATTACGTTATAAGGTGTGACATTATAAAGTATTACGTTATAACGTGTAACGTTATATAGTATTACGTTATAACGTGTAACGTTATATAGTATTACGTTATAACGTGTAACGTTATATATTATTACGTTATAAAGCGTAACGTTATATATTATTACGTTATAACGTGTAACGTTATATATTATTACGTTATAACGTGTAACGTTATGTAGCACATCAGTATAGCGTATAAAATTATGTGGTATTACGTTATAACGTGTAACGTTTTATTGTATTACGCTATAACGTGTAACGTTATATAGTATTACGTTTTAACGTGTAACGTTATATAGTATTACGTTATAGCGTGCAATGTTATATAGTATTACGTTATAACGTGTAACGTCATATAGTATTACTTTATAACGTGTAACGTTCTATATTATTACGTTATAACGTGTAATGTTATATAGTATTACGTTATAACGTGTAACGTTAAATATTATTACGTTATAACGTGTAACGTTTTATAGTATTACGTGATAACGTGTAACGTTATATATTATTACGTTATAACGTGTAACGTTATGTAGCACATCAGTGTAACGTATAACACTATGTAGTATTACGTTATAATGTGTGACATTATAAAGTATTACGTTATAACGTGTAACGTTATATAGTATTACGTTATAACGTGTAACGTTATATAGTATTACGTTATAACGTGTAACGTTATGTAGCACATCAGTGTAACGTATAACACTATGTAGTATTACGTTATAATGTGTGACATTATAAAGTATTACGTTATAACGTGTAACGTTTTATTGTATTACTTTATAACGTGTAACGTTATATATTATTACGTTATAACGTGTAACGTTATGTAGCTCATCAGTATAACGTATAACACTATGTAGTATTACGTTATAATGTGTGACATTATAAAGTATTACGTTATAACGTGTAACGTTATATAGTATTACGTTATAACGTGTAACGTTATATAGTATTACGTTATAACGTGTAACGTTATATAGTATTACGTTATAACGTGTAACGTCATATAGTATTACGTTATAACGTGTAACGTCATACAGTATTACGTTATAACGTGTAACGTTATATATTATTACGTTATAACGTGTAATGTTATATAGTATTACGTTATAGCGTGTAATGTTATATAGTATTACGTTATAACGTGTAACGTCATATAGTATTACGTTATAACGTGTAACGTTCTATATTATTACGTTATAACGTGTAATGTTATATAGAATTACGTTATAACGTGTAACGTTATATAGTATTACGTTATAACGTGTAATGTTATATAGAATTACGTTATAACGTGTAACGTTATATAGTATTACGTTATAACGTGTAACGTCATATAGTATTACGTTATAACGTGTAACGTCATACAGTATTACGTTATAACGTGTAACGTTATATATTATTACGTTATAACGTGTAATGTTATATAGTATTACGTTATAACGTGTAACGTGATATAGTATTACGTTATAACGTGTAACGTGATATAGTATTACGTTTTAACGTGTAACGTTATATAGTATTACGTTATAGCGTGTAATGTTATATAGTATTACGTTATAACGTGTAACGTCATATAGTATTACGTTATAACGTGTAACGTTCTATATTATTACGTTATAACGTGTAATGTTATATAGTATAACGTTATAACGTGTAACGTTAAATATTATTACGTTATAACGTGTAACGTTTTATAGTATTACGTGATAACGTGTAACGTTATATATTATTACGTTATAACGTGTAACGTTATGTAGCACATCAGTGTAACGTATAACACTATGTAGTATTACGTTATAATGTGTGACATTATAAAGTATTACGTTATAACGTGTAACGTTATATAGTATTACGATATAACGTGTAACGTTATATAGTATTACGTTATAACGTGTAACGTTATGTAGCACATCAGTGTAACGTATAACACTATGTAGTATTACGTTATAATGTGTGACATTATAAAGTATTACGTTATAACGCGTAACGTTATGTAGCACATCAGTGTAACGTATAACACTATGTAGTATTACGTTATAATGTGTGACATTATAAAGTATTACGTTATAACGTGTAACGTTTTATTGTATTACGTTATAACGTGTAACGTTATATATTATTACGTTATAACGTGTAACGTTATCTAGCTCATCAGTATAACGTATAACACTATGTAGTATTACGTTATAATGTGTGACATTATAAAGTATTACGTTATAACGTGTAACGTTATATAGTATTACGTTATAACGTGTAACGTTATATAGTATTACGTTATAACGTGTAACGTTATATAGTATTACGTTATAACGTGTAACGTCATATAGTATTACGTTATAACGTGTAACGTCATACAGTATTACGTTATAACGTGTAACGTTATATATTATTACGTTATAACGTGTAATGTTATATAGTATTGCGTTATAACGTGTAACGTGATATACTATTACGTTATAACGTGTAACGTGATATAGTATTACGTTATAACGTGTAACGTTATATATTATTACGTTATAAAGCGTAACGTTATATATTATTACGTTATAACGTGTAACGTTATGTAGCACATCAGTATAACGTATAAAATTATGTGGTATTACGTTATAACGTGTAACGTTTTATCGTATTACGCTATAACGTGTAACGTTATACAGTATTACGTTTTAACGTGTAACGTTATATAGTATTACGTTATAGCGTGTAATGATATATAGTATTACGTTATAACGTGTAACGTGATATAGTATTACGTTATAACGTGTAACGTTATATATTATTACGTTATAACGTGTAACGTTATGTAGCACATCAGTATAACGTATAACACTATGTAGCATTACGTTATAACGTGTAGCGTTCTATAGTATTACGTTATAACGCGTAACGTTATATATTATTACGTTATAACGTGTAACGTTATGTAGCACATCAGTCTAACGTATAACACTATGTGGTATTACGTTATAATGTGTAACGTTATATAGTATTACGTTATAACGTGTAACGTTTTATTGTATTACGTTATAACGTGTAACGTTATATAGTATTACGTTATAACGTGTAGCGTTCTACAGTATTACGTTATAACGCGTAACGTTATGTAGCACATCAGTCTAACGTATAACACTATGTAGTATTACGTTATAATGTGTGACATTATAAAGTATTACGTTATAATGTGTAACGTTATATAGTATTACGTTATAACGTGTAACGTTATATAGTATTACGTTATAACGTGTAACGATATAAAGTATAACGTTATAACGTGTAACGATATAAAGTATTACGTTATAACGTGTAACGTTATATAGTATTACGTTATAACGTGTAGCGTTCTGTAGTATTACGTTATAACGCGTAACGTTAAATATTATTACGTTATAACGTGTAACGTTTTATAGTATTACGTTATAACGTGTAACGTCATATAGTATTACGTTATAACGTGTAACGTCATATAGTATTACGTTATAACGTGTAACGTTATATATTATTACGTTATAACGTGTAATGTTATATAGTATTACGTTATAACGCGTAACGTTATATATTATTACGTTATAACGTGTAACGTTACGTAGCACATCAGTGTAACGTATAACACTATGTAGCATTACGTTCTAACGTGTAACGTTTTATTGTATTACGTTATAACGTGTAACGTTATATAGTATTACGTTATAACGTGTAACGTTATGTAGTATTACGTTATAACGTGTAGCGTTCTATTGTATTACGTTATAACGCGTAACGTTATATATTATTACGTTATAACGTGTAACGTTACGTAGCACATCAGTATAACGTATAAAATTATGTGGTATTACGTTATAACGTGTAACGTTATATAGTATTACGTTATAACGTGTAACGTCATATAGTATTACGTTATAACGTGTAACGTTATATATTATTACGTTATAACGTGTAATGTTATATAGTATTACGTTATAACGTGTACCGTGATATTGTATTACGTCATAACGTGTAACGTTATATAGTATTACGTTATAACGTATAACGTTATATAGTATTACGTTATAACGTGTAACGTCATATAGTATTACGTTATAACGTGTAACGTTATATATTATTACGTTATAACGTGTAATGTTATATAGTATTACGTTATAACGTGTACCGTGATATAGTATTACGTTATAACGTGTAACGTTATATATTATTACGTTATAAAGCGTAACGTTTTATTGTATTACGTTATAACGTGTAGCGTTCTATAGTATTACGTTATAGCGTGTAATGTTATATAGTATTACGTTATAACGTGTAACGTTTTATTGCATTACGTCATAACGTGTAACGTTATATAGTATTACGTTATAACGTGTAGCGTTGTATAGTATTACGTTATAGCGTGTAATGTTATATAGTATTACGTTATAACGTGTAACGTCATATAGTATTACGTTATAACGTGTAACGTTCTATATTATTACGTTATAACGTGTAATGTTATATAGTATTACGTTATAAAGTGTAAAGTTAAATATTATTACGTTATAACGTGTAAGGTTTTATAGTATTACGTGATAACGTGTAACGTTATATATTATTACGTTATAACGTGTAACGTTATGTAGCACATCAGTGTAACGTATAACACTATGTAGTATTACGTTATAATGTGTGACATTATAAAGTATTACGTTATAACGTGTAACGTTTTATTGTATTACGTTATAACGTGTAACGTTATATAGTATTACGTTATAACGTGTAACGTTATATAGTATTACGTTATAACGTGTAACGTTATATAGTATCACGTTATAACGTGTAACGTTATATAGTATTACGTTATAACGTGTAACGTCATATAGTATTACGTTACAACGTGTAACGTCATATAGTATTACGTTATAACGTGTAACGTCATATAGTATTACGTTATAACGTGTAACGTTATATATTATTACGTTATAACGTGTAATGTTATATAGTATTACGTTATAACGCGTAACGTTATATATTATTACGTTATAACGTGTAACGTTACGTAGCACATCAGTATAACGTATAACACTATGTAGCATTACGTTCTAACGTGTAACGTTTTATTGTATTACGTCATAACGTGTAACGTTATATAGTATTTCGTTATAACGTGTAGCGTTCTATAGTATTACGTTATAGCGTGTAATGTTATATAGTATTACGTTATAACGTGTAACGTCATATAGTATTACGTTATAACGTGTAACGTTATATATTATTACGTTATAACGTGTAATGTTATATAGTATTACGTTATAACGCGTAACGTTATATATTATTACGTTATAACGTGTAACGTTACGTAGCACATCAGTGTAACGTATAACACTATGTAGCATTACGTTCTAACGTGTAACGTTTTATTGTATTACGTTATAACGTGTAACGTTATATAGTATTACGTTATAACGTGTAACGTTATGTAGTATTACGTTATAACGTGTAGCGTTCTATTGTATTACGTTATAACGCGTAACGTTATATATTATTACGTTATAACGTGTAACGTTACGTAGCACATCAGTATAACGTATAAAATTATGTGGTATTACGTTATAACGTGTAACGTTCTATTGTATTACGTCATAACGTGTAACGTTATATAGTATTACGTTATAACGTGTAACGTTATATAGTATTACGTTATAACGTGTAACGTCATATAGTATTACGTTATAACGTGTAACGTTATATATTATTACGTTATAACGTGTAACGTTACGTAGCACATCAGTATAACGTATAAAATTATGTGGTATTACGTTATAACGTGTAACGTTTTATTGTATTACGTCATAACGTGTAACGTTATATAGTATTACGTTATAACGTGTAGCGTTCTATAGTATTACGTTATAGCGTGTAATGTTATATAGTATTACGTTATAACGTGTAACGTCATATAGTATTACGTTATAACGTGTAACGTTCTATATTATTACGTTATAACGTGTAATGTTATATAGTATTACGTTATAAAGTGTAAAGTTAAATATTATTACGTTATAACGTGTAAGGTTTTATAGTATTAAGTGATAACGTGTAACGTTATATATTATTACGTTATAACGTGTAACGTTATGTAGCACATCAGTGTAACGTATAACACTATGTAGTATTACGTTATAATGTGTGACATTATAAAGTATTACGTTATAACGTGTAACGTTTTATTGTATTACGTTATAACGTGTAACGTTATGTAGCTCATCAGTATAACGTATAACACTATGTAGTATTACGTTATAATGTGTGACATTATAAAGTATTACGTTACAATGTGTAACGTTATATAGTATTACGTTATAACGTGTAACGTTTTATTGTATTACGTTATAACGTGTAACGTTATATAGTTATACGTTATAACGTGTAGCGTTCTATAGTATTACGTTATAACGCGTAACGTTATATATTATTACGTTATAACGTGTAACGTTATGTAGCACATCAGTCTAACGTATAACACTATGTAGTATTACGCTATAATGTGTGACACTATAAAGTATTACGTTATAATGTGTAACGTTATATAGTATTACGTTATAACGTGTAACGTTATATAGTATTACGTTATAAGGTGTAACGATATAAAGTATTACGTTATAACGTGTAACGTTATATAGTATTACGTTATAACGTGTAACGTTATATAGTATTACGTTATAAGGTGTAACGTTATATAGTATTACGTTATAACGTGTAACGTTATATAGTATTACGTTATAACGTGTAACGTTATATAGTATTACGTTATAACGTGTAACGTCATATAGTATTACGTTATAACGTGTAACGTTATATATTATTACGTTATAACGTGTAATGTTATATAGTGTTACGTTATAACGTGTACCGTGATATAGTATTACGTTATAACGTGTAACGTTATATATTATTACGTTATAACGTGTAACGTTATATAATAATACGTTTTGACGCGTAACGTTATGTAGCACATCAGTATAACGTATAAAATTATGTGGTATTACGTTATAACGTGTAACGTTTTATTGTATCACGATATAACGTGTAACGTTATATAGTATTACGTTATAACGTATAACACTATGTAGTATTACGTTATAATGTGTGACATTATAAAGTATTACGTTATAACGTGTAACGTTATATAGTATTACGTTATAACGTGTAACGTTATATAGTATTACGTTATAACGTGTAACGTTATATAGTATTACGTTATAACGTGTAACGTCATATAGTATTACGTTATAACGTGTAACGTTATATATTATTATGTTATAACGTGTATCGTTATGTAGCACATCAGTATAACGTATAACACTATGTAGCATTACGTTATAATGTGTGACATTATAAAGTATTACGTTATAACGTGTAACGTTATATAGCACTACGTTATAACGTGTAACGATATAAAGTATAACGTTATAACGTGTAGCGTTCTGTAGTATTACGTTATAACGCGTAACGTTAAATATTATTACGTTATAACGTGTAACGTTTTATAGTATTACGTTATAACGTGTAACGTCATATAGTATTACGTTATAACGTGTAACGTTATATATTATTACGTTATAACGTGTAATGTTATATAGTATTACGTTATAACGCGTAACGTTATATATTATTACGTTATAACGTGTAACGTTACGTAGCACATCAGTGTAACGTATAACACTATGTAGCATTACGTTCTAACGTGTAACGTTTTATTGTATTACGTTATAACGTGTAACGTTATATAGTATTACGTTATAACGTGTAACGTTATGTAGTATTACGTTATAACGTGTAGCGTTCTATTGTATTACGTTATAACGCGTAACGTTATATATTATTACGTTATAACGTGTAACGTTACGTAGCACATCAGTATAACGTATAAAATTATGTGGTATTACGTTATAACGTGTAACGTTTTATTGTATTACGTCATAACGTGTAACGTCATATAGTATTACGTTATAACGTGTAACGTTATATATTATTACGTTATAACGTGTAATGTTATATAGTATTACGTTATAACGTGTACCGTGATATAGTATTACGTTATAACGTGTAACGTTATATATTATTACGTTATAAAGCGTAACGTTATATATTATTACGTTATAACGTGTAACGTTACGTAGCACATCAGTATAACGTATAAAATTATGTGGTATTACGTTATAACGTGTAACGTTTTATTGTATTACGTCATAACGTGTAACGTTATATAGTATTACGTTATAACGTGTAGCGTTCTATAGTATTACGTTATAGCGTGTAATGTTATATAGTATTACGTTATAACGTGTAACGTCATATAGTATTACGTTATAACGTGTAACGTTCTATATTATTACGTTATAACGTGTAATGTTATATAGTATTACGTTATAAAGTGTAAAGTTAAATATTATTACGTTATAACGTGTAACGTTATGTAGCACATCAGTGTAACGTATAACACTATGTAGTATTACGTTATAATGTGTGACATTATAAAGTATTACGTTATAACGTGTAACGTTTTATTGTATTACGTTATAACGTGTAACGTTATATATTATTACGTTATAACGTGTTACGTTAAGTAGCTCATCAGTATAACGTATAACACTATGTAGTATTACGTTATAATGTGTGACATTATAAAGTATTACGTTACAATGTGTAACGTTATATAGTATTACGTTATAACGTGTAACGTTTTATTGTATTACGTTATAACGTGTAACGTTATATAGTATTACGTTATAACGTGTAGCGTTCTATAGTATTACGTTATAACGCGTAACGTTATATATTTTTACGTTATAGCGTGTAACGTTATGTAGCACATCAGTCTAACGTATAACACTATGTAGTATTACGCTATAATGTGTGACATTATAAAGTATTACGTTATAATGTGTAACGTTATATAGTATTACGTTATAACGTGTAACGTTATATAGTATTACGTTATAAGGTGTAACGATATAGAGTATTACGTTATAACGTGTAACGTTATATAGTATTACGTTATAACGTGTAACGTTATATAGTATTACGTTATAACGTATAACGGTATGTAGCACATCAGTATAACGTATAAAATTATGTGGTATTACGTTATAACGTGTAACGTTTTATTGTATTACGTCATATCGTGTAACGTTATATAGTATTACGTTATAACGTGTAACGTTATATAGTATTACGTTATAACGTGTAACGTCATATAGTATTACGTTATAACGTGTAACGTTATATATTATTACGTTATAACGTGTAATGTTATATAGTGTTACGTTATAACGTGTACCGTGATATAGTATTACGTTATAACGTGTAACGTTATATATTATTACGTTATAACGTGTAACGTTATATAATAATACGTTTTAACGCGTAACGTTATGAAGCACATCAGTATAACGTATAACACTATGTAGTATTACGTTATAATGTGTGACATTATAAAGTATTACGTTATAACGTGTAACGTTATATAGTATTACGTTATAACGTGTAACGTCATATAGTATTACGTTATAACGTGTAACGTTATATATTATTACGTTATAACGTGTATCGTTATGTAGCACATCAGTATAACGTATAAAATTATGTGGTATTACGTTATAACGTGTAACGTTTTATTGTATTACGTCATATCGTGTAACGTTATATAGTATTACGTTATAACGTGTAACGTTATATAGTATTACGTTATAACGTGTAACGTCATATAGTATTACGTTATAACGTGTAACGTTATATATTATTACGTTATAACGTGTAATGTTATATAGTGTTACGTTATAACGTGTACCGTGATATAGTATTACGTTATAACGTGTAACGTTATATATTATTACGTTATAACGTGTAACGTTATATAATAATACGTTTTAACGCGTAACGTTATGAAGCACATCAGTATAACGTATAAAATTATGTGGTATTACGTTATAACGTGTAACGTTATATAGTATTACGTTATAACGTGTAACGTTATATAGTATTACGTTATAACGTGTAATGTTATATAGTATTACGTTATAACGTGTAACGTCATATAGTATTACGTTATAACGTGTAACGTTATATATTATTACGTTATAACGTGTAACGTTATGTAGGTCATCAGTATAACGTATAACACTATGTAGTATTACGTTATAATGTGTGACATTATAAAGTATTACGTTATAACGTGTAACGTTATATAGTATTACGTTATAACGTGTAACGTCATATAGTATTACGTTATAACGTGTAACGTTATATATTATTACGTTATAACGTGTATCGTTATGTAGCACATCAGTATAACGTATAACACTATGTAGCATTACGTTATAATGTGTGACATTATAAAGTATTACGTTATAACGTGTAACGTTATATAGCACTAAGTTATAACGTGTAACGATATAAAGTATAACGTTATAACGTGTAACGTTATATAGTATTACGTTATAACGTGTAACGATATAAAGTATTACGTTATAACGTGTAACGTTATATAGTATTACGTTATAACGTGTAGCGTTCTATAGTATTACGTTATAACGCCTAACGTTAAATATTATTACGTTATAACGTGTAACGTTTTATATTATTACGTTATAACGTGTAATGTTATATAGTATTACGTTATAACGTGTAACGTCATATAGTATTACGTTATAACGTGTAACGTTATATATTATTACGTTATAACGTGTAACGTTATGTGGCACATCAGTATAACGTATAAAATTATGTGGTATTACGTTATTACGTGTAACGTTTTATTGTATTACGTTATAACGTGTAACGTTATATAGTATTACGCTATAACGTGTAACGTTGTATAGTATTACGTTATAACGTGTGACGTCATATAGTATTACGTTATAACGTGTAACGTTATATATTATTACGTTATAAAGTGTATCGTTATGTAGCACATCAGTATAACGTATAACACTATGTAGCATTACGTTCTAACGTGTAACGTTTTATTGTATTACGTTATAACGTGTAACGTTATATAGTATTACGTTATAACGTGTAGCGTTCTATAGTATTACGTTAAAACGCGTAACGTTATATAGTATTACGTTATAACGTGTAGCGTTCTATAGTATTACGTTATAACGCCTAACGTTAAATATTATTACGTTATAACGTGTAACGTTCTATATTATTACGTTATAACGTGTAATGTTATATAGTATTACGTTATAAAGTGTAAAGTTAAATATTATTACGTTATAACGTGTAACGTTATGTAGCACATCAGTGTAACGTATAACACTATGTAGTATTACGTTATAATGTGTGACATTATAAAGTATTACGTTATAACGTGTAACGTTTTATTGTATTACGTTATAACGTGTAACGTTATATATTATTACGTTATAACGTGTTACGTTAAGTAGCTCATCAGTATAACGTATAACACTATGTAGTATTACGTTATAATGTGTGACATTATAAAGTATTACGTTACAATGTGTAACGTTATATAGTATTACGTTATAACGTGTAACGTTTTATTGTATTACGTTATAACGTGTAACGTTATATAGTATTACGTTATAACGTGTAGCGTTCTATAGTATTACGTTATAACGCGTAACGTTATATATTTTTACGTTATAACGTGTAACGTTATGTAGCACATCAGTCTAACGTATAACACTATGTAGTATTACGCTATAATGTGTGACATTATAAAGTATTACGTTATAATGTGTAACGTTATATAGTATTACGTTATAACGTGTAACGTTATATAGTATTACGTTATAAGGTGTAACGATATAGAGTATTACGTTATAACGTGTAACGTTATATAGTATTACGTTATAACGTGTAACGTTATATAGTATTACGTTATAACGTATAACGGTATGTAGCACATCAGTATAACGTATAAAATTATGTGGTATTACGTTATAACGTGTAACGTTTTATTGTATTACGTCATATCGTGTAACGTTATATAGTATTACGTTATAACGTGTAACGTTATATAGTATTACGTTATAACGTGTAACGTCATATAGTATTACGTTATAACGTGTAACGTTATATATTATTACGTTATAACGTGTAATGTTATATAGTGTTACGTTATAACGTGTACCGTGATATAGTATTACGTTATAACGTGTAACGTTATATATTATTACGTTATAACGTGTAACGTTATATAATAATACGTTTTAACGCGTAACGTTATGAAGCACATCAGTATAACGTATAAAATTATGTGGTATTACGTTATAACGTGTAACGTTTTATTGTATCACGATATAACGTGTAACGTTATATAGTATTACGTTATAACGTGTAACGTTATATAGTATTACGTTATAACGTGTAATGTTATATAGTATTACGTTATAACGTGTAACGTCATATAGTATTACGTTATAACGTGTAACGTTATATATTATTACGTTATAACGTGTAACGTTATGTAGGTCATCAGTATAACGTATAACACTATGTAGTATTACGTTATAATGTGTGACATTATAAAGTATTACGTTATAACGTGTAACGTTATATAGTATTACGTTATAACGTGTAACGTCATATAGTATTACGTTATAACGTGTAACGTTATATATTATTACGTTATAACGTGTATCGTTATGTAGCACATCAGTATAACGTATAACACTATGTAGCATTACGTTATAATGTGTGACATTATAAAGTATTACGTTATAACGTGTAACGTTATATAGCACTAAGTTATAACGTGTAACGATATAAAGTATAACGTTATAACGTGTAACGTTATATAGTATTACGTTATAACGTGTAACGATATAAAGTATTACGTTATAACGTGTAACGTTATATAGTATTACGTTATAACGTGTAGCGTTCTATAGTATTACGTTATAACGCCTAACGTTAAATATTATTACGTTATAACGTGTAACGTTTTATATTATTACGTTATAACGTGTAATGTTATATAGTATTACGTTATAACGTGTAACGTCATATAGTATTACGTTATAACGTGTAACGTTATATATTATTACGTTATAACGTGTAACGTTATGTGGCACATCAGTATAACGTATAAAATTATGTGGTATTACGTTATTACGTGTAACGTTTTATTGTATTACGTTATAACGTGTAACGTTATATAGTATTACGCTATAACGTGTAACGTTGTATAGTATTACGTTATAACGTGTGACGTCATATAGTATTACGTTATAACGTGTAACGTTATATATTATTACGTTATAAAGTGTATCGTTATGTAGCACATCAGTATAACGTATAACACTATGTAGCATTACGTTCTAACGTGTAACGTTTTATTGTATTACGTTATAACGTGTAACGTTATATAGTATTACGTTATAACGTGTAACGTTATATAGTATTACGTTATAACGTGTAACGTTATATAATAATACGTTATAACGCGTAACGTTATATATTATTACGTTATAACGTGTAACGTTATGTAGCACATCAGTATAACGTATAACACTATTTAGCATTACGTTCTAACGTGTAACGTTTTATTGTATTACGTTATAACGTGTAACGTTATATAGTATTACGTTATAACGTGTAACGTTCTATAGTATTACGTTATAACGCGTAACGTTAGGTAGCACATCAGTCTAACGTATAACACTATGTAGTATTACGTTATAATGTGTGACATTATAAAGTATTACGTTATAATGTGTAACGTTATATAGTATTACGTTATAACGTGTAACGTTATATATTATTACGTTATAACGTGTAATGTTATATAGTATTACGTTATAACGCGTAACGTTATATATTATTACGTTATAACGTGTAACGTTACGTAGCACATCAGTATAACGTATAACACTATGTAGCATTACGTTCTAACGTGTAACGTTTTATTGTATTACGTTATAACGTGTAACGTTATATAGTATTACGTTATAACGTGTAACGTTATATAGTATTACGTTATAACGTGTAACGTTATATAAAAATACGTTATAACGCGTAACGTTATATATTATTACGTTATAACGTGTAACGTTATGTAGCACATCAGTATAACGTATAAAATTATGTGGTATTACGTTATATCGTGTAACGTTTTATTGTATTACGATATAACGTGTAACGTTATATAGTATTACGTTATCACGTGTAACGTTATATAGTATTACGTTATAACGTGTAATGTTATATAGTATTACGTTATAACGTGTAACGTCATATTCTATCACGTTATAACGTGTAACGTTATATATTATTACGTTATAACGTGTAACGTTATGTAGCTCATCAGTATAACGTATAACACTATGTAGTATTACGTTATAATGTGTGACATTATAAAGTATTACGTTATAACGTGTAACGTTATATAGTATTACGTTATAACGTGTAACGTTATATAGTATTACGTTATAACGTGTAACGTTATATAGTATTACGTTATAACGTGTAACGTTATATAGTATTACGTTATAACGTGTAACGTCATATAGTATTACGTTATAACGTGTAACGTTATATATTGTTACGTTATAACGTGTAACGTTATATATTATTACGTTATAACGTGTAACGTTACGTAGCACATCAGTATAACGTACAACACTATGTAGCATTACGTTCTAACGTGTAACGTTTTATTGTATTACGTTATAACGTGTAACGTTATATAGTATTACGTTATAACGTGTAGCGTTCTTTAGTATTACGTTATAACGCGTAACGTTATATATTATTACGTTATTACGTGTAACGTTACGTGGCACATCAGTATAACGTATAAAATTATGTGTATTACGTTATAACGTGTAATGTTATATAGTATTACGTTATAACGTGTAACGTCATATAGTATTACGTTATAACGTGTAACGTTATATAGTACTACGTTATAACGTGTAACGTTATATAGTACTACGTTATAACGTGTAACGTTATATAGTACTACGTTATAACGTGTAACGTTATATAGTATTACGTTGTAACGTGTAACGATATAAAGTATTACGTTATAACGTGTAACGTTATATAGTAATACGTTATAACGTGTAACGTTTTATAGTATTAGGTTACAACGTGTAACGTTATATAGTATTACGTTATAACGTGTAACGTTATATATTATTACGTTATAACGTGTATCGTTATGTAGCACATCAGTATAACGTATAACACTATGTAGCATTACGTTATAATGTGTGACATTATAAAGTATTACGTTATAACGTGTAACGTTATATAGTATTACGTTATAACGTGTAACGTTATATAGTATTACGTTATAACGTGTAACGTCATATAGTATTACGTTATAACGTGTAACGTTATATATTATTACGTTATAACGTGTATCGTTATGTAGCACATCAGTATAACGTATAACACTATGTAGCATTACGTTATAATGTGTGACATTATAAAGTATTACGTTATAACGTGTAACGTTATATAGTACTACGTTATAACGTGTAACGATATAAAGTATAACGTTATAACGTGTAACGTTATATAGTATTACGTTATAACGTGTAACGAGATAAAGTATTACGTTATAACGTGTAACGTTATATAGTATTACGTTATAACGTGTAGCGTTCTATAGTATTACGTTATAACGCCTAACGTTAAATATTATTACGTTATAACGTGTAACGTTTTATATTATTACGTTATAACGTGTAACGTTATATAGTATTACGTTATAACGTGTAACGTTATATAGTACTACGTTATAACGTGTAACGTTATATAGTACTACGTTATAACGTGTAACGTTATATAGTACTACGTTATAACGTGTAACGTTATATAGTATTACGTTGTAACGTGTAACGATATAAAGTATTACGTTATAACGTGTAACGTTATATAGTATTACGTTATAATGTGTAACGTTATATAGTATTACGTTATAACGTGTAACGTTATATAGTATTACGTTATAACGTGTAGCGTTCTATAGTATTACGTTATAACGCGTAACGTTATATATTATTACGTTATAACGTGTAACGTTATGTAGCACATGAGTATAACGTATAACACTATGTAGCATTACGTTATAATGTGTGACATTATAAAGTATTACGTTATAACGTGTAACGTTATATAGTATTACGTTATAACGTGTACCGTGATATAGTATTACGTTATAACGTGTAACGTTATATATTATTACGTTATAAAGCGTAACGTTATATATTATTACGTTATAACGTGTAACGTTATGTAGCACATCAGCATAACGTATAAAATTATGTGGTATTACGTTATAACGTGTAACGTTTTATTGTATTACGCTATAACGTGTAACGTTATATAGTAATACGTTTTAACGTGTAACGTTATATAGTATTACGTTATAACGTGTAACGTTATATATTATTACGTTATAACGTGTAACGTTATGTGGCACATCAGTATAACGTATAAAATTATGTGGTATTACGTTATAACGTGTAACGTTTTATTGTATTACGTTATAACGTGTAACGTTATATAGTATTACGTTATAACGTGTAACGTTGTATAGTATTACGTTATAACGTGTAACGTCATATAGTATTACGTTATAACGTGTACGTTATATAGTATTACGTTATAACGTGTAGCGTTCTATAGTATTACGTTATAACGCGTAACGTTTAATATTATTACGTTGTAACGTGTAACGTTTTATATTATTACGTTATAACGTGTAATGTTATATAGTATTACGTTATAACGTGTAACGTCATATAGTATTACGTTATAACGTGTAACGTTATATATTATTACGTTATAACGTGTAACGTTATGTGGCACATCAGTATAACGTATAAAATTATGTGGTATTACGTTATAACGTGTAACGTTTTATTGTATTACGTTATAACGTGTAACGTTATATAGTATTACGTTATAACGTGTAGCGTTCTATAGTATTACGTTATAACGCGTAACGTTATATATTATTACGTTATAACGTGTAACGTTATGTAGCACATCAGTATAACGTATAAAATTATGTGGTATTACGTTATAACGTGTAACGTTATATAGCATTACGTTATAACGTGTAACGTTATATAGTACTACGTTATAACGTGTAACGTTATATAGTACTACGTTATAACGTGTAACGTTATATAGTATTACGTTGTAACGTGTAACGATATAAAGTATTACGTTATAACGTGTAACGTTATATAGTATTACGTTATAATGTGTAACGTTCTATAGTATTACGTTATAACGCGTAACGTTATATATTATTACGTTATAACGTGTAACGTTATGTAGCACATCAGTATAACGTATAAAATTATGTGGTATTACGTTATAACGTGTAACGTTTTATTGTATTACGTTATAACGTGTAACGTTATATAGTATTACGTTATAACGTGTAACGTTATATAGTATTACGTTATAACGTGTAACGTCATATAGTATTACGTTATAACGTGTAGCGTTATATATTATTACGTTATAAAGTGTATCGTTATGTAGCACATCAGTATGACGTATAACACTATGTAGCATTACGTTATAACGTGTAACGTTATATAGTATTACGTTATAATGTGTAACGTTATATAGTATTACGTTATAACGTGTAACGTTTTATTGTATTACGTTATAACGTGTAACGTTATATAGTATTACGTTATAACGTGTAGCGTTCTATAGTATTACGTTATAACGCGTAACGTTAGGTAGCACATCAGTCTAACGTATAACACTATGTAGTATTACGTTATAATGTGTGACATTATAAAGTATTACGTTATAATGTGTAACGTTATATAGTATTACGTTATAACGTGTAACGTTATATATTATTACGTTATAACGTGTAATGTTATATAGTATTACGTTATAACGCGTAACGTTATATATTATTACGTTATAACGTGTAACGTTACGTAGCACATCAGTATAACGTATAACACTATGTAGCATTACGTTCTAACGTGTAACGTTTTATTGTATTACGTTATAACGTGTAACGTTATATAGTATTACGTTATAACGTGTAACGTTATATAGTATTACGTTATAACGTGTACCGTGATATAGTATTACGTTATAACGTGTAACGTTATATATTATTACGTTATAAAGCGTAACGTTATATATTATTACGTTATAACGTGTAACGTTATGTAGCACATCAGCATAACGTATAAAATTATGTGGTATTACGTTATAACGTGTAACGTTTTATTGTATTACGCTATAACGTGTAACGTTATATAGTAATACGTTTTAACGTGTAACGTTATATAGTATTACGTTATAACGTGTAACGTTATATATTATTACGTTATAACGTGTAACGTTATGTGGCACATCAGTATAACGTATAAAATTATGTGGTATTACGTTATAACGTGTAACGTTTTATTGTATTACGTTATAACGTGTAACGTTATATAGTATTACGTTATAACGTGTAACGTTGTATAGTATTACGTTATAACGTGTAACGTCATATAGTATTACGTTATAACGTGTAACGTTATATAGTATTACGTTATAACGTGTAGCGTTCTATAGTATTACGTTATAACGCGTAACGTTAAATATTATTACGTTGTAACGTGTAACGTTTCATATTATTACGTTATAACGTGTAATGTTATATAGTATTACGTTATAACGTGTAACGTCATATAGTATTACGTTATAACGTGTAACGTTATATATTATTACGTTATAACGTGTAACGTTATGTGGCACATCAGTATAACGTATAAAATTATGTGGTATCACGTTATAACGTGTAACGTTTTATTGTATTACGTTATAACGTGTAACGTTATATAGTATTACGTTATAACGTGTAGCGTTCTATAGTATTACGTTATAACGCGTAACGTTATATATTATTACGTTATAACGTGTAACGTTATGTAGCACATCAGTATAACGTATAAAATTATGTGGTATTACGTTATAACGTGTAACGTTATATAGCATTACGTTATAACGTGTAACGTTATATAGTACTACGTTATAACGTGTAACGTTATATAGTACTACGTTATAACGTGTAACGTTATATAGTATTACGTTGTAACGTGTAACGATATAAAGTATTACGTTATAACGTGTAACGTTATATAGTATTACGTTATAATGTGTAACGTTCTATAGTATTACGTTATAACGCGTAACGTTATATATTATTACGTTATAACGTGTAACGTTATGTAGCACATCAGTATAACGTATAAAATTATGTGGTATTACGTTATAACGTGTAACGTTTTATTGTATTACGTTATAACGTGTAACGTTATATAGTATTACGTTATAACGTGTAACGTTATATAGTATTACGTTATAACGTGTAACGTCATATAGTATTACGTTATAACGTGTAGCGTTATATATTATTACGTTATAAAGTGTATCGTTATGTAGCACATCAGTATGACGTATAACACTATGTAGCATTACGTTATAACGTGTAACGTTATATAGTATTACGTTATAATGTGTAACGTTATATAGTATTACGTTATAACGTGTAACGTTTTATTGTATTACGTTATAACGTGTAACGTTATATAGTATTACGTTATAACGTGTAGCGTTCTATAGTATTACGTTATAACGCGTAACGTTAGGTAGCACATCAGTCTAACGTATAACACTATGTAGTATTACGTTATAATGTGTGACATTATAAAGTATTACGTTATAATGTGTAACGTTATATAGTATTACGTTATAACGTGTAACGTTATATATTATTACGTTATAACGTGTAATGTTATATAGTATTACGTTATAACGCGTAACGTTATATATTATTACGTTATAACGTGTAACGTTACGTAGCACATCAGTATAACGTATAACACTATGTAGCATTACGTTCTAACGTGTAACGTTTTATTGTATTACGTTATAACGTGTAACGTTATATAGTATTACGTTATAACGTGTAACGTTATATAGTATTACGTTATAACGTGTAACGTTATATAATAATACGTTATAACGTGTAACGTTATATAGTATTACGTTATAACGTGTAACGTTATATATTATTACGTTATAACGTGTAACGTTATATATTATTACGTTATAACGTGTAACGTTATGTAGCACATCAGTATAACGTATAACACTATGTAGCATTACGTTCTAACGTGTAACGTTTTATTGTATTACGTTATAACGTGTAACGTTATATAGTATTACGTTATAACGTGTAACGTTATATATTATTACGTTATAACGTGTAACGTTATGTAGCTCATCAGTATAACGTATAACACTATGTAGTATTACGTTATAATGTGTGACATTATAAAGTATTACGTTCTAACGTGTAACGTTTTATTGTATTACGTTATAACGTTTAACGTTATATAGTATTACGTTATAACGTGTAACGTCATGTAGTATTACGTTATAACGTGTAGCGTTCTATAGTATTACGTTATAACGCGTAACGTTATATATTATTACGTTATAACGTGTAACGTTATGTAGCACATCAGTATAACGTATAACACTATGTAGCATTACGTTCTAACGTGTAACGTTTTATTGTATTACGTTATAACGTGTAACGTTATATAGTATTACGTTATAACGTGTAACGTTATATAATAATACGTTATAACGTGTAACGTCATATAGTATTACGTTATAACGTGTAGCGTTATATATTATTACGTTATAAAGTGTATCGTTATGTAGCACATCAGTATGACGTATAACACTATGTAGCATTACGTTATAACGTGTAACGTTATATAGTATTACGTTATAATGTGTAACGTTATATAGTATTACGTTATAACGTGTAACGTTTTATTGTATTACGTTATAACGTGTAACGTTATATAGTATTACGTTATAACGTGTAGCGTTCTATAGTATTACGTTATAACGCGTAACGTTAGGTAGCACATCAGTCTAACGTATAACACTATGTAGTATTACGTTATAATGTGTGACATTATAAAGTATTACGTTATAATGTGTAACGTTATATAGTATTACGTTATAACGTGTAACGTTATATATTATTACGTTATAACGTGTAATGTTATATAGTATTACGTTATAACGTGTAACGTTATATAGTATTACGTTATAACGTGTAACGTTATATAATAATACGTTATAACGTGTAACGTCATATAGTATTACGTTATAACGTGTAACGTTATATAGTACTACGTTATAACGTGTAACGTTATATATTATTACGTTATAACGTGTAACGTTATGTAGCACATCAGTATAACGTATAACACTATGTAGCATTACGTTCTAACGTGTAACGTTTTATTGTATTACGTTATAACGTGTAACGTTATATAGTATTACGTTATAACGTGTAACGTTATATATTATTACGTTATAACGTGTAACGTTATGTAGCTCATCAGTATAACGTATAACACTATGTAGTATTACGTTATAATGTGTGACATTATAAAGTATTACGTTCTAACGTGTAACGTTTTATTGTATTACGTTATAACGTTTAACGTTATATAGTATTACGTTATAACGTGTAACGTCATGTAGTATTACGTTATAACGTGTAGCGTTCTATAGTATTACGTTATAACGCGTAACGTTATATATTATTACGTTATAACGTGTAACGTTATGTAGCACATCAGTATAACGTATAACACTATGTAGCATTACGTTCTAACGTGTAACGTTTTATTGTATTACGTTATAACGTGTAACGATATAAAGTATTACGTTATAACGTGTAACGTCATATAGTATTACGTTATAACGTGTAACGTTATATATTATTACGTTATAACGTGTAACGTTATGTGGCACATCAGTATAACGTATAAAATTATGTGGTATTACGTTATTACGTGTAACGTTTTATTGTATTACGTTATAACGTGTAACGTTATATAGTATTACGTTATAACGTGTAACGTTGTATAGTATTACGTTATAACGTGTGACGTCATATAGTATTACGTTATAACGTGTAACGTTATATATTATTACGTTATAAAGTGTATCGTTATGTAGCACATCAGTATAACGTATAACACTATGTAGCATTACGTTATAACGTGTAACGTTATATAGTATTACGTTATAATGTGTAACGTTATATAGTATTACGTTATAACGTGTAACGTTTTATTGTATTACGTTATAACGTGTAACGTTATATAGTATTACGTTATAACGTGTAACGTCATATAGTATTACGTTATAACGTGTAACGTTATATAGTATTACGTTATAACGTGTAACGTTATATAGTATTACGTTGTAACGTGTAACGTTATATAGTATTACGTTATAACGTGTAACGTTATATAGTATTACGTTATAACGTGTAACGTTATATAGTATTACGTTATAACGTGTAATGTTATGTAGTAGTACGTTATAACGTGTAACGTTATATAGTATTACGTTATAACGTGTAACGTTATATAGTATTACGTTATAACGTGTAACGTCATATAGTATTACGTTATAACGTGTAACGTTATATAGTATTACGTTATAACGTGTAATGTTATATAGTACAACGTTATAACGTGTAACGTTATATAGTATTACGTTGTAACGTGTAACGTTATATAGTATTACGTTATAACGTGTAACGTTATATAGTATTACGTTATAACGTGTAACGTTATATAGTATTACGTTATAACGTGTAATGTTATGTAGTAGTACGTTATAACGTGTAACGTCGTATAGTATTACGTTATAACGTGTAACGTTATATATTACTACGTTATAACGTGTAATGTTATATAGTATTACGTTATAACGCGTAACGTTATATATTATTACGTTATATCGTGTAACGTTACGTAGCACATCAGTATAACGTATAACACTATGTAGCATTACGTTCTAACGTGTAACGTTTTATTGTATTACGTTATAACGTGTAACGTTATATAGTATTACGTTATAACGTGTAACATTATGTAGTATTACGTTATAACGTGTAGCGTTCTATAGTATTACGTTATAACGCGTAACGTTATATATTATTACGTTATAACGTGTAACGTTACGAAGCACATCAGTATAACGTATAAAATTATGTGGTATTACGTTATAACGTGTAATGTTATATAGTATTACGTTATAACGTGTAACGTTATGTAGCACATCAGTATAACGTATAAAATTATGTGGTATTACGTTATAACGTGTAACGTTATATAGCATTACGTTATAACGTGTAACGCTATATAGTACTACGTTATAACGTGTAACGTTATATAGTACTACGTTATAACGTGTAACGTTATGTGGCACATCAGTATAACGTATAAAATTATGTGGTATTACGTTATAACGTGTAATGTTATATAGTATTACGTTATAACGTGTAACGTTATGTAGCACATCAGTAAAACGTATAAAATTATGTGGTATTACGTTATAACGTGTAACGTTATATAGCATTACGTTATAACGTGTAACGTTATATAGTATTACGTTATAATGTGTAACGTTCTATAGTATTACGTTATAACGCGTAACGTTATATATTATTACGTTATAACGTGTAACGTTATGTAGCACATCAGTATAACGTATAAAATTATGTGGTATTACGTTATAACGTGTAACGTTTTATTGTATTACGTTATAACGTGTAACGTTATATAGTATTACGTTATAACGTGTAACGTTATATAGTATTACGTTATAACGTGTAACGTCATATAGTATTACGTTATAACGTGTAACGTTATATATTATTACGTTATAAAGTGTATCGTTATGTAGCACATCAGTATAACGTATAACACTATGTAGCATTACTTTATAACGTGTAACGTTATATAGTATTACGTTATAATGTGTAACGTTACATAGTATTACGTTATAACGTGTAACGTTTTATTGTATTACGTTATAACGTGTAACGTTACATAGTATTACGTTATAGCGTGTAGCGTTCTATAGTATTACGTTATAACGCGTAACGTTATATATTATTACGTTATAACGTGTAACGTTACGTAGCACATCAGTATAACGTATAACACTATGTAGCATTACGTTCTAACGTGTAACGTTTTATTGTATTACGTTATAACGTGTAACGTTATATAGTATTACGTTATAACGTGTAACGTTATATAGTATTACGTTATAACGTGTAACGTTATATAATAATACGTTATAACGCGTAACGTTATATATTATTACGTTATAACTTGTAACGTTATGTAGCACATCAGTATAACGTATAAAATTAAGTGGTATTACGTTATAACGTGTAACGTTTTATTGTATCACGATATAACGTGTAACGTTATATAGTACTACGTTATAACGTGTAACGTTATATAGTACTACGTTATAACGTGTAACGTTATATAGTACTACGTTATAACGTGTAACGTTATATAGTATTACGTTATAACGTGTAACGTTATATATTATTACGTTATAACGTGTAATGTTATATAGTATTACGTTATAACGCGTAACGTTATATATTATTACGTTATAACGTGTAACGTTACGTAGCACATCAGTATAACGTATAACACTATGTAGCATTACGTTCTAACGTGTAACGTTTTATTGTATTACGTTATAACGTGTAACGTTATATAGTATTACGTTATAACGTGTAACGTTATGTAGTATTACGTTATAACGTGTAGCGTTCTATAGTATTACGTTATAACGCGTAACGTTATATATTATTACGTTATAACGTGTAACGTGAAGTAGCACATCAGTATAACGTATAAAATTATGTGGTATTACGTTATAACGTGTAATGTTATATAGTATTACGTTATAACGTGTAACGTTATATAGTACTACGTTATAACGTGTAACGTTATATAGTACTACGTTATAACGTGTAACGTTATATAGTACTACGTTATAACGTGTAACGTTATATAGTATTACGTTGTAACGTGTAACGATATAAAGTATTACGTTATAACGTGTAACGTTATATAGTAATACGTTATAACGTGTAACGTTTTAAAGTATTAGGTTACAACGTGTAACGTTATATAGTATTACGTTATAACGTATAACGGTATGTAGCACATCAGTATAACGTATAAAATTACGTGGTATTACGTTATAACGTGTAACGTTTTATTGTATTACGTTATAACGTGCAACGTCATATAGTATTACGTTATAACGTGTAACGTTATATATTATTACGTTATAACGTGTATCGTTATGTAGCACATCAGTATAACGTATAACACTATGTAGCATTACGTTATAATGTGTGACATTATAAAGTATTACGTTATAACGTGTAACGTTATATAGTACTACGTTATAACGTGTAACGATATAAAGTATAACGTTATAACGTGTAACGTTATATAGTATTACGTTATAACGTGTAACGATATAAAGTATTACGTTATAACGTGTAACGTTATATAGTATTACGTTATAACGTGTAGCGTTCTATAGTATTACGTTATAACGCCTAACGTTAAATATTATTACGTTATAACGTGTAACGTTTTATATTATTACGTTATAACGTGTAACGTTAAATAGTATTACGTTATAACGTGTAACGATATAAAGTATTACGTTGTAACGTGTAACGTTATATAGTATTACGTTATAATGTGTAACGTTCTATAGTATTACGTTATAACGCGTAACGTTATATAGTACTACGTTATAACGTGTAACGTTATATAGTACTACGTTATAACGTGTAACGTTATATAGTATTACGTTGTAACGTGTAACGATATAAAGTATTACGTTATAACGTGTAACGTTATATAGTATTACGTTATAATGTGTAACGTTCTATAGTATTACGTTATAACGCGTAACGTTATATATTATTACGTTATAACGTGTAACGTTATGTAGCACATCAGTATAACGTATAAAATTATGTGGTATTACGTTATAACGTGTAACGTTTTATTGTATTACGTTATAACGTGTAACGTTATATAGTATTACGTTATAACGTGTAACGTTATATAGTATTACGTTATAACGTGTAACGTCATATAGTATTACGTTATAACGTGTAACGTTATATATTATTACGTTATAAAGTGTATCGTTATGTAGCACATCAGTATAACGTATAACACTATGTAGCACTACGTTATAATGTGTGACATTATAAAGTATTACGTTATAACGTGTAACGTTATATAGTATTACGATATAACGTGTAGCGTTCTATAGTATTACGTTATAACGCGTAACGTTATATATTATTACGTTATAACGTGTAACGTTATGTAGCACATCAGTCTAACGTATAACACTGTGTAGTATTACGTTATAATGTGTAACGTTATATAGTGTTACGTTATAATGTGTAACGTTATATAGTATTACATTATAACGCGTAACGTTATATATTATTACGTTATAACGTGTAACGTTACGTAGCACATCAGTATAACGTATAACACTATGTAGCATTACGTTCTAACGTGTAACGTTTTATTGTATTACGTTATAACGTGTAACGTTATATAGTATTACGTTATAATGTGTAACGTTCTATAGTATTACGTTATAACGCGTAACGTTATATATTATTACGTTATAACGTGTAACGTTACGTAGCACATCAGTATAACGTATAACACTATGTAGCATTACGTTCTAACGTGTAACGTTTTATTGTATTACGTTATAACGTGTAACGTTATATAGTATTACGTTATAACGCGTAACGTTATATATTATTACGTTATAACGCGTAACGTTATATATTATTACGTTATAACGTGTAACGTTATATAGTATTACGTTATAACGTGTATCGTCATGTAGCACATCAGTATAACGTATAACACTATGTAGCATTACATTATAATGTGTGACATTATAAAGTATTACGTTATAACGTGTAACGTTATATAGTACTACGTTATAACGTGTAACGATATAAAGTATTACGTTATAACGTGTAACGTCATATAGTATTACGTTATAACGTGTAACGTTATATATTATTACGTTATAACGTGTACCGTGATATAGTATTACGTTATAACGTGTAACGTCATATAGTATTACGTTATAACGTGTAACGTTATATATTATTACGTTATAACGTGTAATGTTATATAGTATTACGTTATAACGCGTAACGTTATATATTATTACGTTATAACGTGTAACGTTACGTAGCACATCAGTATAACGTATAACACTATGTAGCATTACGTTCTAACGTGTAACGTTTTATTGTATTACGTTATAACGTGTAACGTTATATAGTATTACGTTATAACGTGTAACGTTATGTAGTATTACGTTATAACGTGTAGCGTTCTATAGTATTACGTTATAACGCGTAACGTTATATATTATTACGTTATAACGTGTAACGTTAAGTAGCACATCAGTATAACGTATAAAATTATGTGGTATTACGTTATAACGTGTAATGTTATATAGTATTACGTTATAACGTGTAACGTTATATAGTACTACGTTATAACGTGTAACGTTATATAGTACTACGTTATAACGTGTAACGTTATATAGTACTACGTTATAACGTGTAACGTTATATAGTATTACGTTGTAACGTGTAACGATATAAAGTATTACGTTATAACGTGTAACGTTATATAGTAATACGTTATAACGTGTAACGTTTTAAAGTATTAGGTTACAACGTGTAACGTTATATAGTATTACGTTATAACGTATAACGGTATGTAGCACATCAGTATAACGTATAAAATTATGTGGTATTACGTTATAACGTGTAACGTTTTATTGTATTACGTTATAACGTGTAACGTCATATAGTATTACGTTATAACGTGTAACGTTATATATTATTACGTTATAACGTGTATCGTTATGTAGCACATCAGTATAACGTATAACACTATGTAGCATTACGTTATAATGTGTGACATTATAAAGTATTACGTTATAACGTGTAACGTTATATAGTACTACGTTATAACGTGTAACGATATAAAGTATAACGTTATAACGTGTAACGTTATATAGTATTACGTTATAACGTGTAACGATATAAAGTATTACGTTATAACGTGTAACGTTATATAGTATTACGTTATAACGTGTAGCGTTCTATAGTATTACGTTATAACGCCTAACGTTAAATATTATTACGTTATAACGTGTAACGTTTTATATTATTACGTTATAACGTGTAACGTTAAATAGTATTACGTTATAACGTGTAACGATATAAAGTATTACGTTGTAACGTGTAACGTTATATAGTATTACGTTATAATGTGTAACGTTCTATAGTATTACGTTATAACGCGTAACGTTATATAGTACTACGTTATAACGTGTAACGTTATATAGTACTACGTTATAACGTGTAACGTTATATAGTATTACGTTGTAACGTGTAACGATATAAAGTATTACGTTATAACGTGTAACGTTATATAGTATTACGTTATAATGTGTAACGTTCTATAGTATTACGTTATAACGCGTAACGTTATATATTATTACGTTATAACGTGTAACGTTATGTAGCACATCAGTATAACGTATAAAATTATGTGGTATTACGTTATAACGTGTAACGTTTTATTGTATTACGTTATAACGTGTAACGTTATATAGTATTACGTTATAACGTGTAACGTTATATAGTATTACGTTATAACGTGTAACGTTATATAGTATTACGTTATAACGTGTAACGTCATATAGTATTACGTTATAACGTGTAACGTTATATATTATTACGTTATAAAGTGTATCGTTATGTAGCACATCAGTATAACGTATAACACTATGTAGCACTACGTTATAATGTGTGACATTATAAAGTATTACGTTATAACGTGTAACGTTATATAGTATTACGATATAACGTGTAGCGTTCTATAGTATTACGTTATAATGCGTAACGTTATATATTATTACGTTATAACGTGTAACGTTATGTAGCACATCAGTCTAACGTATAACACTGTGTAGTATTACGTTATAATGTGTAACGTTATATAGTGTTACGTTATAATGTGTAACGTTATATAGTATTACATTATAACGCGTAACGTTATATATTATTACGTTATAACGTGTAACGTTACGTAGCACATCAGTATAACGTATAACACTATGTAGCATTACGTTCTAACGTGTAACGTTTTATTGTATTACGTTATAACGTGTAACGTTATATAGTATTACGTTATAATGTGTAACGTTCTATAGTATTACGTTATAACGCGTAACGTTATATATTATTACGTTATAACGTGTAACGTTACGTAGCACATCAGTATAACGTATAACACTATGTAGCATTACGTTCTAACGTGTAACGTTTTATTGTATTACGTTATAACGTGTAACGTTATATAGTATTACGTTATAACGTGTAACGTTATATAGTATTACGTTATAATGTGAAACGTTATATAGTATTACGTTATAACGTGTAACGTTATATAGTATTACGTTATAACGTGTAACGTTATATAGTATTACGTTATAATGTGTAATGTTATATAGTATTACGTTATAACGTGTAACGTCATATAGTATTACGTTATAACGTGTAACGTTATATATTATTACGTTATAACGTGTAATGTTATATAGTATTACGTTATAACGTGTAACGTGATATAGTATTACGTTATAACGTGTAATGTTATATAGTATTACGTTATAACGTGTAACGTCATATAGTATTACGTTATAACGTGTAACGTTATATATTATTACGTTATAACGTGTAATGTTATATAGTATTACGTTATAACGCGTAACGTTATATATTATTCCGTTATAACGTGTAACGTTACGTAGCACATCAGTATAACGTATAACACTATGTAGCATTACGTTCTAACGTGTAACGTTTTATTGTATTACGTTATAACGTGTAACGTTATATAGTATTACGTTATAACGTGTAACGTTATGTAGTATTACGTTATAACGTGTAGCGTTCTATAGTATTACGTTATAACGCGTAACGTTATATATTATTACGTTATAACGTGTAACGTTACGTAGCACATCAGTATAACGTATAAAATTATGTGGTATTACGTTATAACGTGTAACGTTATATAGTATTACGTTATAACGTGTAACGTTATATAGTATTACGTTATAACGTGTAACGTCATATAGTATTACGTTATAACGTGTAACGTTATATATTATTACGTTATAACGTGTAATGTTATATAGTATTACGTTATAACGTGTACCGTGATATAGTATTACGTTATAACGTGTAACGTTATATATTATTACGTTATAAAGCGTAACGTTATATATCATTACGTTATAACGTGTAACGTTATGTAGCACATCAGTATAACGTATAAAATTATGTGGTATTACGTTATAACGTGTAACGTTTTATTGTATTACGCTATAACGTGTAACGTTATATAGTATTACGTTTTAACGTGTAACGTTATATAGTATTACGTTATAACGTGTAATGTTATATAGTATTACGTTATAACGTGTAACGTCATATAGTATTACGTTATAACGTGTAACGTTATATATTATTACGTTATAACGTGTAATGTTATATAGTATTACGTTATAACGCGTAACGTTATATATTATTACGTTATAACGTGTAACGTTACGTAGCACATCAGTATAACGTATAACACTATGTAGCATTACGTTCTAACGTGTAACGTTTTATTGTATTACGTTATAACGTGTAACGTTATATAGTATTACGTTATAACGTGTAACGTTATGTAGTATTACGTTATAACGTGTAGCGTTCTATAGTATTACGTTATAACGCGTAACGTTATATATTATTACGTTATAACGTGTAACGTTACGTAGCACATCAGTATAACGTATAAAATTATGTGGTATTACGTTATAACGTGTAATGTTATATAGTATTACGTTGTAACGTGTAACGTTATATAGTACTACGTTATAACGTGTAACGTCATATAGTATTACGTTATAACGTGTAACGTTATATATTATTACGTTATAACGTGTAATGTTATATAGTATTACGTTATAACGCGTAACGTTATATATTATTACGTTATAACGTGTAACGTTACGTAGCACATCAGTAAAACGTATGACACTATGTAGCATTACGTTCTAACGTGTAACGTTTTATTGTATTACGTTATAACGTATAACGTTATATAGTATTACGTTATAACGCGTAACGTTATATATTATTACGTTATAACGTGTAACGTTACGTAGCACATCAGTATAACGTATAAAATTATGTGGTATTACGTTATAACGTGTAACGTTTTATTGTATTACGTTATAACGTGTAACGTTATATAGTATTACGTCATAACGTGTAACGTTATATAGTATTACGTTATAACGTGTAACGTCGTATAGTATTACGTTATAACGTGTAACGTTATATATTATTACGTTATAACGTGTATCGTTATGTAGCACATCAGTATAACGTATAACACTATGTAGCATTACGTTATAATGTGTGACATTATAAAGTATTACGTTATAACGTGTAACGTTATATAGTACTACGTTATAACGTGTAACGATACAAAGTATAACGTTATAACGTGTAACGTTATATAGTATAACGTTATAACGTGTAACGATATAAAGTATTACGTTAGAACGTGTAACGTTATATAGTATTACGTTATAACGTGTAGCGTTCTATAGTATTACGTTATAACGCCTAACGTTAAATATTATTACGTTATAACGTGTAACGTTTTATATTATTACGTTATAACGTGTAATGTTATATAGTATTACGTTATAACGTGTAACGTCATATAGTATTACGTTATAACGTGTAACGTTATATATTATTACGTTATAACGTGTAACGTTATGTGGCACATCAGTATAACGTATAAAATTATGTGGTATTACGTTATTACGTGTAACGTTTTATTGTATTACGTTATAACGTGTAACGTTATATAGTATTACGTTATAACGTGTAACGTTGTATAGTATTACGTTATAATGTGTAACGTTATATAGTGTTACGTTATAACGTGTAACGTTTTATTGTATTACGTTATAACGTGTAGCGTTATATAGTATTACGTTATAACGTGTAGCGTTCTATAATATTACGTTATAACGCGTAACGTTAGGTAGCACATCAGTATAACGTATAACACTATGTAGTATTACGTTATAATGTGTGACAATATAAAGTATTACGTTATAACGTGTAACGTTATATAGTATTACGTTATAACGTGTAACGTTATATAGTATTACGTTTTAACGTGTAACGTTATATAGTATTACGTTATAACGTGTAATGTTATATAGTATTACGTTATAACGTGTAACGTCATATAGTATTACGTTATAACGTGTAACGTTATATATTATTACGTTATAACGTGTAATGTTATATAGTATTACGTTATAACGCGTAACGTTATATATTATTACGTTATAACGTGTAACGTTACGTAGCACACCAGTATAACGTATAACACTATGTAGCATTACGTTCTAACGTGTAACGTTTTATTGTATTACGTTATAACGTGTAACGTTATATAGTATTACGTTATAACGTGTAACGATATAAAGTATTACGTTAGAACGTGTAACGTTATATAGTATTACGTTATAACGTGTAGCGTTCTATAGTATTACGTTATAACGCCTAACGTTAAATATTATTACGTTATAACGTGTAACGTTTTATATTATTACGTTATAACGTGTAATGTTATATAGTATTACGTTATAACGTGTAACGTCATATAGTATTACGTTATAACGTGTAACGTTATATATTATTACGTTATAACGTGTAACGTTATGTGGCACATCAGTATAACGTATAAAATTATGTGGTATTACGTTATTACGTGTAACGTTTTATTGTATTACGTTATAACGTGTAACGTTATATAGTATTACGTTATAACGTGTAACGTTGTATAGTATTACGTTATAATGTGTAACGTTATATAGTGTTACGTTATAACGTGTAACGTTTTATTGTATTACGTTATAACGTGTAGCGTTATATAGTATTACGTTATAACGTGTAGCGTTCTATAATATTACGTTATAACGCGTAACGTTAGGTAGCACATCAGTATAACGTATAACACTATGTAGTATTACGTTATAATGTGTGACAATATAAAGTATTACGTTATAACGTGTAACGTTATATAGTATTACGTTATAACGTGTAACGTTATATAGTATTACGTTTTAACGTGTAACGTTATATAGTATTACGTTATAACGTGTAATGTTATATAGTATTACGTTATAACGTGTAACGTCATATAGTATTACGTTATAACGTGTAACGTTATATATTATTACGTTATAACGTGTAATGTTATATAGTATTACGTTATAACGCGTAACGTTATATATTATTACGTTATAACGTGTAACGTTACGTAGCACACCAGTATAACGTATAACACTATGTAGCATTACGTTCTAACGTGTAACGTTTTATTGTATTACGTTATAACGTGTAACGTTATATAGTATTACGTTATAACGTGTAACGATATAAAGTATAACGTTATAACGTGTAACGTTATATAGTATTACATTATAACGTGTAACGATATAAAGTATTACGTTATAACGTGTAACGTTATATAGTATTACGTTATAACGTGTAGCGTTCTATAGTATTACGTTATAACGCCTAACGTTAAATATTATTACGTTATAACGTGTAACGTTAGGTAGCACATCAGTATAACGTATAACACTATGTAGTATTACGTTATAATGTGTGACAATATAAAGTATTACGTTATAACGTGTAACGTTATATAGTATTACGTTATAACGTGTAACGTTATATAGTATTACGTTTTAACGTGTAACGTTATATAGTATTACGTTATAACGTGTAATGTTATATAGTATTACGTTATAACGTGTAACGTCATATAGTATTACGTTATAACGTGTAGCGTTATATAGTATTACGTTATTACGTGTAACGTCATATAGTATTACGTTATAACGTGTAACGTTATATATTATTACGTTATAACGTGTATCGTTATGTAGCACATCAGTATAACGTATAACACTATGTAGCATTACGTTATAATGTGTGACATTATAAAGTATTACGTTATAACGTGTAACGTTATATAGTATTACGTTATAACGTGTAACGATATAAAGTATAACGTTATAACGTGTAACGTTATATAGTATTACGTTATAACGTGTAACGTGATATAGTATTACGTTATAACGTGTAATGTTATATAGTATTACGTTATAACGTGTAACGTCATATAGTATTACGTTATAACGTGTAACGTTATATATTATTACGTTATAACGTGTAATGTTATATAGTATTACGTTATAACGCGTAACGTTATATATTATTACGTTATAACGTGTAACGTTACGTAGCACATCAGTATAACGTATAACACTATGTAGCATTACGTTCTAACGTGTAACGTTTTATTGTATTACGTTATAACGTGTAACGTTATATAGTATTACGTTATAACGTGTAACGTTATGTAGTATTACGTTATAACGTGTAGCGTTCTATAGTATTACGTTATAACGCGTAACGTTATATATTATTACGTTATAACGTGTAACGTTACGTAGCACATCAGTATAACGTATAAAATTATGTGGTATTACGTTTTAACGTGTAACGTTTTATTGTATTACGTTATAACGTGTAACGTTATATAGTATTACGTTATAACGTGTAACGTTATATAGTATTACGTTATAACGTGTAACGTTATATATTATTACGTCATAACGTGTAACGTTATATAGTATTACGTTATAACGTGTAACGTTATATATTATTACGTTATAACGTGTAATGTTATATAGTATTACGTTATAACGTGTAACGTTATATATTATTACGTTATAACGTGTAACGTTATCTGGCACATCAGTATAACGTATAAAATTATGTGGTATTACGTTATAACGTGTAACGTTATATAGTATTACGTTATAACGTGTAGCGTTCTATAGTATTACGTTATAACGCCTAACGTTAAATATTATTACGTTATAACGTGTAACGTTTTATATTATTACGTTATAACGTGTAATGTTATATAGTATTACGTTATAACGTGTAACGTCATATAGTATTACGTTATAACGTGTAACGTTATATATTATTACGTTATAACGTGTAACGTTATGTGGCACATCAGTATAACGTATAAAATTATGTGGTATTACGTTATTACGTGTAACGTTTTATTGTATTACGTTATAACGTGTAACGTTATATAGTATTACGTTATAACGTGTAACGTTGTATAGTATTACGTTATAATGTGTAACGTTATATAGTGTTACGTTATAACGTGTAACGTTTTATTGTATTACGTTATAACGTGTAGCGTTATATAGTATTACGTTATAACGTGTAGCGTTCTATAATATTACGTTATAACGCGTAACGTTAGGTAGCACATCAGTATAACGTATAACACTATGTAGTATTACGTTATAATGTGTGACAATATAAAGTATTACGTTATAACGTGTAACGTTATATAGTATTACGTTATAACGTGTAACGTTATATAGTATTACGTTTTAACGTGTAACGTTATATAGTATTACGTTATAACGTGTAATGTTATATAGTATTACGTTATAACGTGTAACGTCATATAGTATTACGTTATAACGTGTAACGTTATATATTATTACGTTATAACGTGTAATGTTATATAGTATTACGTTATAACGCGTAACGTTATATATTATTACGTTATAACGTGTAACGTTACGTAGCACACCAGTATAACGTATAACACTATGTAGCATTACGTTCTAACGTGTAACGTTTTATTGTATTACGTTATAACGTGTAACGTTATATAGTATTACGTTATAACGTGTAACGATATAAAGTATAACGTTATAACGTGTAACGTTATAAAGTATAACGTTATAACGTGTAACGTTATATAGTATTACATTATAACGTGTAACGATATAAAGTATTACGTTATAACGTGTAACGTTATATAGTATTACGTTATAACGTGTAGCGTTCTATAGTATTACGTTATAACGCCTAACGTTAAATATTATTACGTTATAACGTGTAACGTTAGGTAGCACATCAGTATAACGTATAACACTATGTAGTATTACGTTATAATGTGTGACAATATAAAGTATTACGTTATAACGTGTAACGTTATATAGTATTACGTTATAACGTGTAACGTTATATAGTATTACGTTTTAACGTGTAACGTTATATAGTATTACGTTATAACGTGTAATGTTATATAGTATTACGTTATAACGTGTAACGTCATATAGTATTACGTTATAACGTGTAGCGTTATATAGTATTACGTTATTACGTGTAACGTCATATAGTATTACGTTATAACGTGTAACGTTATATATTATTACGTTATAACGTGTATCGTTATGTAGCACATCAGTATAACGTATAACACTATGTAGCATTACGTTATAATGTGTGACATTATAAAGTATTACGTTATAACGTGTAACGTTATATAGTACTACGTTATAACGTGTAACGATATAAAGTATAACGTTATAACGTGTAACGTTATATAGTATTACGTTATAACGTGTAACGTGATATAGTATTACGTTATAACGTGTAATGTTATATAGTATTACGTTATAACGTGTAACGTCATATAGTATTACGTTATAACGTGTAACGTTATATATTATTACGTTATAACGTGTAATGTTATATAGTATTACGTTATAACGCGTAACGTTATATATTATTACGTTATAACGTGTAACGTTACGTAGCACATCAGTATAACGTATAACACTATGTAGCATTACGTTCTAACGTGTAACGTTTTATTGTATTACGTTATAACGTGTAACGTTATATAGTATTACGTTATAACGTGTAACGTTATGTAGTATTACGTTATAACGTGTAGCGTTCTATAGTATTACGTTATAACGCGTAACGTTATATATTATTACGTTATAACGTGTAACGTTACGTAGCACATCAGTATAACGTATAAAATTATGTGGTATTACGTTTTAACGTGTAACGTTTTATTGTATTACGTTATAACGTGTAACGTTATATAGTATTACGTTATAACGTGTAACGTTATATAGTATTACGTTATAACGTGTAACGTTATATATTATTACGTCATAACGTGTAACGTTATATAGTATTACGTTATAACGTGTAACGTCATATAGTATTACGTTATAACGTGTAACGTTATATATTATTACGTTATAACGTGTATCGTTATGTAGCTCATCAGTATAACGTATAACACTATGTAGCATTACGTTATAATGTGTGACATTATAAAGTATTACGTTATAACGTGTAACGTTATATAGTACTACGTTATAACGTGTAACGATATAAAGTATAACGTTATAACGTGTAACGTTATATAGTATTACGTTATAACGTGTAACGATATAAAGTATTACGTTATAACGTGTAACGTTATATAGTATTACGTTATAACGTGTAGCGTTCTATAGTATTACGTTATAACGCCTAACGTTAAATATTATTACGTTATAACGTGTAACGTTTTATATTATTACGTTATAACGTGTAATGTTATATAGTATTACGTTATAACGTGTAACGTCATATAGTATTACGTTATAACGTGTAACGTTATATATTATTACGTTATAACGTGTAACGTTATGTGGCACATCAGTATAACGTATAAAATTATGTGGTATTACGTTATTACGTGTAACGTTTTATTGTATTACGTTATAACGTGTAACGTTATATAGTATTACGTTATAACGTGTAACGTTGTATAGTATTACGTTATAATGTGTAACGTTATATAGTATTACGTTATAACGTGTAACGTTATATATTATTACGTTATAACGTGTAATGTTATATAGTATTACGTTATAACGTGTAACGTTATATATTATTACGTTATAACGTGTAACGTTATATAGTATTACGTTATAACGTGTAACGTTATATAGTATTACGGTATAACGTGTAATGTTATATAGTATTACGTTATAACGTGTAATGTTATATAGTATTACGTTATAACGTGTAACGTGATATAGTATTACGTTATAACGTGTAATGTTATATAGTATTACGTTATAACGTGTAACGTCATATAGTACTACGTTATAACGTGTAACGTTATATATTATTACGTTATAACGTGTAATGTTATATAGTATTACGTTATAACGCGTAACGTTATATATTATTACGTTATAACGTGTAACGTTACGTAGCACATCAGTATAACGTATAGCACTATGTAGCATAACGTTATAATGTGTGACAATATAAAGTATTACGTTATAACGTGTAACGTTATATAGTATTACGTTATAACGTGTAACGTTATATAGTATTACGTTTTAACGTGTAATGTTATATAGTATTACGTTATAACGCGTAACGTTAAATATTATTACGTTATAACGTGTAACGTTAGGTAGCACATCAGTATAACGTATAACACTATGTAGTATTACGTTATAATGTGTGACAATATAAAGTATTACGTTATAACGTGTAACGTTATATAGTATTACGTTATAACGTGTAACGTTATATAGTATTACGTTTTAACGTGTAACGTTATATAGTATTACGTTATAACGTGTAATGTTATATAGTATTACGTTATAACGTGTAACGTCATATAGTATTACGTTATAACGTGTAGCGTTATATAGTATTACGTTATTACGTGTAACGTCATATAGTATTACGTTATAACGTGTAACGTTATATATTATTACGTTATAACGTGTATCGTTATGTAGCACATCAGTATAACGTATAACACTATGTAGCATTACGTTATAATGTGTGACATTATAAAGTATTACGTTATAACGTGTAACGTTATATAGTACTACGTTATAACGTGTAACGATATAAAGTATAACGTTATAACGTGTAACGTTATATAGTATTACGTTATAACGTGTAACGTGATATAGTATTACGTTATAACGTGTAATGTTATATAGTATTACGTTATAACGTGTAACGTCATATAGTATTACGTTATAACGTGTAACGTTATATATTATTACGTTATAACGTGTAATGTTATATAGTATTACGTTATAACGCGTAACGTTATATATTATTACGTTATAACGTGTAACGTTACGTAGCACATCAGTATAACGTATAACACTATGTAGCATTACGTTCTAACGTGTAACGTTTTATTGTATTACGTTATAACGTGTAACGTTATATAGTATTACGTTATAACGTGTAACGTTATGTAGTATTACGTTATAACGTGTAGCGTTCTATAGTATTACGTTATAACGCGTAACGTTATATATTATTACGTTATAACGTGTAACGTTACGTAGCACATCAGTATAACGTATAAAATTATGTGGTATTACGTTTTAACGTGTAACGTTTTATTGTATTACGTTATAACGTGTAACGTTATATAGTATTACGTTATAACGTGTAACGTTATATAGTATTACGTTATAACGTGTAACGTTATATATTATTACGTCATAACGTGTAACGTTATATAGTATTACGTTATAACGTGTAACGTCATATAGTATTACGTTATAACGTGTAACGTTATATATTATTACGTTATAACGTGTATCGTTATGTAGCTCATCAGTATAACGTATAACACTATGTAGCATTACGTTATAATGTGTGACATTATAAAGTATTACGTTATAACGTGTAACGTTATATAGTACTACGTTATAACGTGTAACGATATAAAGTATAACGTTATAACGTGTAACGTTATATAGTATTACGTTATAACGTGTAACGATATAAAGTATTACGTTATAACGTGTAACGTTATATAGTATTACGTTATAACGTGTAGCGTTCTATAGTATTACGTTATAACGCCTAACGTTAAATATTATTACGTTATAACGTGTAACGTTTTATATTATTACGTTATAACGTGTAATGTTATATAGTATTACGTTATAACGTGTAACGTCATATAGTATTACGTTATAACGTGTAACGTTATATATTATTACGTTATAACGTGTAACGTTATGTGGCACATCAGTATAACGTATAAAATTATGTGGTATTACGTTATTACGTGTAACGTTTTATTGTATTACGTTATAACGTGTAACGTTATATAGTATTACGTTATAACGTGTAACGTTGTATAGTATTACGTTATAATGTGTAACGTTATATAGTATTACGTTATAACGTGTAACGTTATATATTATTACGTTATAACGTGTAATGTTATATAGTATTACGTTATAACGTGTAACGTTATATATTATTACGTTATAACGTGTAACGTTATATAGTATTACGTTATAACGTGTAACGTTATATAGTATTACGGTATAACGTGTAATGTTATATAGTATTACGTTATAACGTGTAATGTTATATAGTATTACGTTATAACGTGTAACGTGATATAGTATTACGTTATAACGTGTAATGTTATATAGTATTACGTTATAACGTGTAACGTCATATAGTACTATGTTATAACGTGTAACGTTATATATTATTACGTTATAACGTGTAATGTTATATAGTATTACGTTATAACGCGTAACGTTATATATTATTACGTTATAACGTGTAACGTTACGTAGCACATCAGTATAACGTATAGCACTATGTAGCATAACGTTCTAACGTGTAACGTTTTATTGTATTACGTTATAACGTGTAACGTTATATAGTATTACGTTATAACGTGTAGCGTTATATAGTATTACGTTATAACGTGTAACGTCATATAGTATTACGTTATAACGTGTAACGTTATATATTATTACGTTATAACGTGTAATGTTATATAGTATTACGTTATAACGTGTACCGTGATATAGTATTACGTTATAACGTGTAACGTTATATATTATTACGTTATAAAGCGTAACGTTATATATTATTACGTTATAACGTGTAACGTTATGTAGCACATCAGTATAACGTATAAAATTATGTGGTATTACGTTATAACGTGTAACGTTTTATTGTATTACGTTATAACGTGTAACGTTATATAGTATTACGTTATAACGTGTAGCGTTCTATAGTATTACGTTATAACGCGTAACGTTAGGTAGCACATCAGTCTAACGTATAACACTATGTAGTATTACGTTATAATGTGTGACATTATACAGTATTACGTTATAATGTGTAACGTTATATAGTATTACGTTATAACGTGTAACGTTATATATTATTACGTTACAACGTCTAATGTTATATATTATTACGTTATAACGTGTAACGTTACGTAGCACACCAGTATAACGTATAACACTATGTAGCATTACGTTCTAACGTGTAACGTTTTATTGTATTACGTTATAACGTGTAACGTTATATAGTATTACGTTATAACGTGTAACGATATAAAGTATAACGTTATAACGTGTAACGTTATATAGTATTACATTATAACGTGTAACGATATAAAGTATTACGTTATAACGTGTAACGTTATATAGTATTACGTTATAACGTGTAGCGTTCTATAGTATTACGTTATAACGCCTAACGTTAAATATTATTACGTTATAACGTGTAACGTTAGGTAGCACATCAGTATAACGTATAACACTATGTAGTATTACGTTATAATGTGTGACAATATAAAGTATTACGTTATAACGTGTAACGTTATATAGTATTACGTTATAACGTGTAACGTTATATAGTATTACGTTTTAACGTGTAACGTTATATAGTATTACGTTATAACGTGTAATGTTATATAGTATTACGTTATAACGTGTAACGTCATATAGTATTACGTTATAACGTGTAGCGTTCTATAGTATTACGTTATAACGCGTAACGTTATATATTATTACGTTATAACGTGTAACGTTACGTAGCACATCAGTATAACGTATAAAATTATGTGGTATTACGTTATAACATTGTAACGTTTTATTGTATTACGTTATAACGTGTAACGTTATATAGTATTACGTCATAACGTGTAACGTTATATAGTATTACGTTATAACGTGTAACGTCATATAGTATTACGTTATAACGTGTAACGTTATATATTATTACGTTATAACGTGTATCGTTATGTAGCACATCAGTATAACGTATAACACTATGTAGCATTACGTTATAATGTGTGACATTATAAAGTATTACGTTATAACGTGTAACGTTACATAGTACTACGTTATAACGTGTAACGATATAAAGTATAACGTTATAACGTGTAACGTTATATAGTATTACATTATAACGTGTAACGATATAAAGTATTACGTTATAACGTGTAACGTTATATAGTATTACGTTATAACGTGTAGCGTTCTATAGTATTACGTTATAACGCCTAACGTTAAATATTATTACGTTATAACGTGTAACGTTTTATATTATTACGTTATAACGTGTAATGTTATATAGTATTACGTTATAACGCGTAACGTTATATATTATTACGTTATAACGTGTAACGTTATGTAGCACATCAGTATAACGTATAACACTATGTGGTATTACGTTATAACGTGTAACGTTTTATTGTATTACGTTATAGCGTGTAACGTTATATAGTATTACGTTATAACGTGTAACGTTATATAGTATTACGTTATAACGTGTAACGTTATATAATAATACGTTATAACGCGTAACGTTATATATCATTACGTTATAACGTGTAACGTTATGTAGCACATCAGTATAACGTATAAAATTATGTGGTATTACGTTATAACGTGTAACGTTTTATTGTATTACGATATAACGTGTAACGTTATATAGTATTACGTTATAACGTGTAACGTTATATAGTATTACGGTATAACGTGTAATGTTATATAGTATTACGTTATAACGTGTAATGTTATATAGTATTACGTTATAACGTGTAACGTGATATAGTATTACGTTATAACGTGTAATGTTATATAGTATTACGTTATAACGTGTAACGTCATATAGTATTACGTTATAACGTGTAACGTTACATATTATTACGTTATAACGTGTAATGTTATATAGTATTACGTTATAACGCGTAACGTTATATATTATTACGTTATAACGTGTAACGTTACGTAGCACATCAGTATAACGTATAACACTATGTAGCATAACGTTCTAACGTGTAACGTTTTATTGTATTACGTTATAACGTGTAACGTTATATAGTATTACGTTATAACGTGTAACGTTATGTAGTATTACGTTATAACGTGTAGCGTTCTATAGTATTACGTTATAACGCGTAACGTTATATATTATTACGTTATAACGTGTAACGTTACGTAGCACATCAGTATAACGTATAAAATTATGTGGTATTACGTTTTAACGTGTAACGTTTTATTGTATTACGTTATAACGTGTAACGTTATATAGTATTACGTTATAACGTGTAACGTTATATAGTATTACGTTATATCGTGTAGCGTTATATAGTATTACGTTATAACGTGTAACGTCATATAGTATTACGTTATAACGTGTAACATTATATATTATTACGTTATAACGTGTAATGTTATATAGTATTACGTTATAACGTGTACCGTGATATAGTATTACGTTATAACGTGTAACGTTATATATTATTACGTTATAAAGCGTAACGTTATATTCTATTACGTTATAACGTGTAACGTTATGTAGCACATCAGTATAACGTATAAAATTATGTGGTATTACGTTATAACGTGTAACGTTTTATTGTATTACGTTATAACGTGTAACGTTATATAGTATTACGTTATAACGTGTAGCGTTCTATAGTATTACGTTATAACGCGTAACGTTAGGTAGCACATCAGTCTAACGTATAACACTATGTAGTATTACGTTATAATGTGTGACATTATACAGTATTACGTTATAATGTGTAACGTTATATAGTATTACGTTATAACGTGTAACGTTATATATTATTACGTTATAACGTGTAATGTTATATAGTATTACGTTATAACGCGTAACGTTATATATTATTACGTTATAACGCGTAACGTTACGTAGCACATCAGTATAACGTATAACACTATGTAGCATTACGTTCTAACGTGTAACGTTTTATTGTATTACGTTATAACGTGTAACGTTATATAGTATTACGTTATAGCGTGTAACGTTATGTAGTATTACGTTATAACGTGTAACGTCATATAGTATTACGTTATAACGTGTAACGTTATATATTATTACGTTATAACGTGTAATGTTATATAGTATTACGTTATAACGCGTAACGTTATATATTATTACGTTATAACGTGTAACGTTACGTAGCACATCAGTATAACGTATAACACTATGTAGCATTACGTTCTAACGTGTAACGTTTTATTGTATTACGTTATAACGTGTAACGTTATATAGTATTACGTTATAACGTGTAACGTTATGTAGTATTACGTTATAACGTGTAGCGTTCTATAGTATTACGTTATAACGCGTAACGTTATATATTATTACGTTATAACGTGTAACGTTACGTAGCACATCAGTATAACGTATAAAATTATGTGGTATTACGTTTTAACGTGTAACGTTTTATTGTATTACGTTATAACGTGTAACGTTATATAGTATTACGTTATAACGTGTAACGTTATATAGTATTACGTTATAACGTGTAACGTTATATATTATTACGTCATAACGTGTAACGTTATATAGTATTACGTTATAACGTGTAACGTCATATAGTATTACGTTATAACGTGTAACGTTATATATTATTACTTTATAACGTGTATCGTTATGTAGCTCATCAGTATAACGTATAACACTATGTAGCATTACGTTATAATGTGTGACATTATAAAGTATTACGTTATAACGTGTAACGTTATATAGTACTACGTTATAACGTGTAACGATATAAAGTATAACGTTATAACGTGTAACGTTATATAGTATTACGTTATAATGTGTAACGATATAAAGTATTACGTTATAACGTGTAACGTTATATAGTATTACGTTATAACGTGTAGCGTTCTATAGTATTACGTTATAACGCCTAACGTTAAATATTATTACGTTATAACGTGTAACGTTTTATATTATTACGTTATAACGTGTAATGTTATATAGTATTACGTTATAACGTGTAACGTCATATAGTATTACGTTATAACGTGTAACGTTATATATTATTACGTTATAACGTGTAACGTTATGTGGCACATCAGTATAACGTATAAAATTATGTGGTATTACGTTATTACGTGTAACGTTTTATTGTATTACGTTATAACGTGTAACGTTATATAGTATTACGTTATAACGTGTAACGTTGTATAGTATTACGTTATAATGTGTAACGTTATATAGTGTTACGTTATAACGTGTAACGTTATATTGTATTACGTTATAACGTGTAACGTTATATAGTATTACGTTATAACGTGTAGCGTTCTATAGTATTACGTTATAACGCGTAACGTTAGGTAGCACATCAGTCTAACGTATAACACTATGTAGTATTGCGTTATAATGTGTGACATTATAAAGTATTACGTTATAATGTGTAACGTTATATAGTATTACGTTATAACGTGTAACGTTATATATTATTACGTTATAACGTGTAATGTTATATAGTATTACGTTATAACGCGTAACGTTATATATTATTACGTTATAACGTGTAACGTTACGTAGCACATCAGTATAACGTATAACACTATGTAGCATTACGTTCTAACGTGTAACGTTTTATTGTATTACGTTATAACGTGTAACGTTATATAGTATTACGTTATAACGTGTAACGTTATATAGTATTACGTTATAACGTGTAACGTTATATAATAATACGTTATAACGCGTAACGTTATATATCATTACGTTATAACGTGTAACGTTATGTAGCACATCAGTATAACGTATAAAATTATGTGGTATTACGTTATAACGTGTAACGTTTTATTGTATTACGATATAACGTGTAACGTTATATAGTATTACGTTATAACGTGTAACGTTATATAGTATTACGGTATAACGTGTAATGTTATATAGTATTACGTTATAACGTGTAATGTTATATAGTATTACGTTATAACGTGTAACGTGATATAGTATTACGTTATAACGTGTAATGTTATATAGTATTACGTTATAACGTGTAACGTCATATAGTATTACGTTATAACGTGTAACGTTATATATTATTACGTTATAACGTGTAATGTTATATAGTATTACGTTATAACGCGTAACGTTATATATTATTACGTTATAACGTGTAACGTTACGTAGCACATCAGTATAACGTATAACACTATGTAGCATTACGTTCTAACGTGTAACGTTTTATTGTATTACGTTATAACGTGTAACGTTACATAGTATTACGTTATAGCGTGTAACGTTATGTAGTATTACGTTATAACGTGTAGCGTTCTATAGTATTACGTTATAACGCGTAACGTTATATATTATTACGTTATAACGTGTAACGTTACGTAGCACATCAGTATAACGTATAAAATTATGTGGTATTACGTTTTAACGTGTAACGTTATATAGTATTACGTTATAACGTGCAGCGTTATATAGTATTACGTTATAACGTGTAACGTCATATAGTATTACGTTATAACGTGTAACGTTATATATTATTACGTTATAACGTGTAATGTTATATAGTATTACGTTATAACGTGTACCGTGATATAGTATTACGTTATAACGTGTAACGTTATATATTATTACGTTATAAAGCGTAACGTTATATATTATTACGTTATAACGTGTAACGTTATGTAGCACATCAGTATAACGTATAAAATTATGTGGTATTACGTTATAACGTGTAATGTTATATAGTATTACGTTATAACGCGTAACGTTATATATTATTACGTTATAACGTGTAACGTTACGTAGCACATCAGTATAACGTATAACACTATGTAGCATTACGTTCTAACGTGTAACGTTTTATTGTATTACGTTATAACGTGTAACGTTATATAGTATTACGTTATAGCGTGTAACGTTATGTAGTATTACGTTATAACGTGTAATGTTATATAGTATTACGTTATAACGTGTAGCGTTCTATAGTATTACGTTATAACGCGTAACGTTAGGTAGCACATCAGTCTAACGTATAACACTATGTAGTATTACGTTATAATGTGTGACATTATAAAGTATTACGTTATAATGTGTAACGTTATATAGTATTACGTTATAACGTGTAACGTTATATATTATTACGTTATAACGTGTAATGTTATATAGTATTACGTTATAACGCGTAACGTTATATATTATTACGTTATAACGTGTAACGTTACGTAGCACATCAGTATAACGTATAACACTATGTAGCATTACGTTCTAACGTGTAACGTTTTATTGTATTACGTTATAACGTGTAACGTTATATAGTATTACGTTATAACGTGTAACGTTATGTAGTATTACGTTATAACGTGTAGCGTTCTATAGTATTACGTTATAACGCGTAACGTTATATATTATTACGTTATAACGTGTAACGTTACGTAGCACATCAGTATAACGTATAAAATTATGTGGTATTACGTTTTAACGTGTAACGTTATATAGTATTACGTTATAACGTGTAGCGTTATATAGTATTACGTTATAACGTGTAACGTCATATAGTATTACGTTATAACGTGTAACGTTATATATTATTACGTTATAACGTGTAATGTTATATAGTATTACGTTATAACGTGTACCGTGATATAGTATTACGTTATAACGTGTAACGTTATATATTATTACGTTATAAAGCGTAACGTTATATATTATTACGTTATAAAGCGTAACGTTATATATTATTACGTTATAACGTGTAACGTTATGTGGCACATCAGTATAACGTATAAAATTATGTGGTATTACGTTATAACGTGTAACGTTTTATTGTATTACGTTATAACGTGTAACGTTATATAGTATTACGTTATAACGTGTAGCGTTCTATAGTATTACGTTATAACGCGTAACGTTAGGTAGCACATCAGTCTAACGTATAACACTATGTAGTATTACGTTATAATGTGTGACATTATAAAGTATTACGTTATAATGTGTAACGTTATATAGTATTACGTTATAACGTGTAACGTTATATATTATTACGTTATAACGTGTAATGTTATATAGTATTACGTTATAACGCGTAACGTTATATATTATTACGTTATAACGTGTAACGTTACGTAGCACATCAGTATAACGTATAACACTATGTAGCATTACGTTCTAACGTGTAACGTTTTATTGTATTACGTTATAACGTGTAACGTTATATAGTATTACGTTATAGCGTGTAACGTTATGTAGTATTACGTTATAACGTGTAATGTTATATAGTATTACGTTATAACGTGTAACGTCATATAGTGTTACGTTATAACGTGTAACGTTATATATTATTACGTTATAACGTGTAATGTTATATAGTATTACGTTATAACGTGTAATGTTATATAGTATTACGTTATAACGTGTAACGTCATATAGTATTACGTTATAACGTGTAACGTTATATATTATTACGTTATAACCTGTAATGTTATATAGTATTACGTTACAACGTGTAACGTGATATAGTATTACGTTATAACGTGTAACGTTGTATATTATTACGTTATAAAGCGTAACGTTATATATTATTACGTTATAACGTGTAACGTTATGTAGCACATCAGTATAACGTATAAAATTATGTGGTATTACGTTATAACGTGTAACGTTTTATTGTATTACGCTATAACGTGTAACGTTATACAGTATTACGTTTTAACGTGTAACGTTATATAGTATTACGTTATAGCGTGTAATGTTATATAGTATTACGTTATAACGTGTAACGTGATATAGTATTACGTTATAACGTGTAACGTTATATATTATTACGTTATAACGTGTAACGTTAAGTAGCACATCAGTATAACGTATAACACTATGTAGTATTACGTTATAATGTGTAACGTTATATAGTATTACTTTATAACGTGTAACGTTATATAATATTACGTTATAACGTGTAACGTTATATAGTATTACGTTATAACGTGTAACGTCATATAGTATTACGTTATAACGAGTAACGTTATATATTATTACGTTATAACGTGTAATGTTATATAGTATTACGTTATAACGTGTACCGTGATATAGTATTACGTTATAAGGTGTAACGTTATATATTATTACGTTATAAAGCGTAACGTTATATATTAAAACGTTATAACGTGTAACGTTATGTAGCACATCAGTATAACGTATAAAATTATGTGGTATTACGTTATAACGTGTAACGTTTTATTGTATTACGCTATAACGTGTAACGTTATATAGTATTACGTTTTAACGTGTAACGTTATATAGTATTACGTTATAGCGTGTAATGTTATATAGTATTACGTTATAACGTGTAACGTCATATAGTATTACGTTATAACGTGTAACGTTCTATATTATTACGTTATAACGTGTAATGTTATATAGTATTACGTTATAACGTGTAACGTTAAATATTATTACGTTATAACGTGTAACGTTTTATAGTATTACGTTATAACGTGTAACGTTATATATTATTACGTTATAACGTGTAACGTTATGTAGCACATCAGTGTAACGTATAACACTATGTAGTATTACGTTATAATGTGTGACATTATAAAGTATTACGTTATAACGTGTAACGTTTTATTGTATTACGTTATAACGTGTAACGTTATATAGTATTACGTTATAACGTGTAACGTTATGTAGCTCATCAGTATAACGTATAACACTATGTAGTATTACGTTATAATGTGTGACATTATAAAGTATTACGTTATAACGTGTAACGTTATATAGTATTACGTTATAACGTGTAACGTTATATAGTATTACGTTATAGCGTGTAATGTTATATAGTATTACGTTATAACGTGTAACGTGATATAGTATTACGTTATAACGTGTAACGTTATATATTATTACGTTATAACGTGTAACGTTATGTAGCACATCAGTGTAACGTATAACACTATGTAGTATTACGTTATAATGTGTGACATTATAAAGTATTACGTTATAACGTGTAACGTTTTATTGTATTACGTTATAACGTGTAACGTTATATAGTATTACGTTATAACGTGTAACGTTATGTAGCTCATCAGTATAACGTATAACACTATGTAGTATTACGTTATAATGTGTGACATTATAAAGTATTACGTTATAACGTGTAACGTTATATATTATTACGTTATAAAGCGTAACGTTATATATTATTACGTTATAACGTGTAACGTTATGTAGCACATCAGTATAACGTATAAAATTATGTGGTATTACGTTATAACGTGCAACGTTTTATTGTATTACGCTATAACGTGTAACGTTATACAGTATTACGTTTTAACGTGTAACGTTATATAGTATTACGTTATAGCGTGTAATGTTATATAGTATTACGTTATAACGTGTAACGTGATATAGTATTACGTTATAACGTGTAACGTTATATATTATTACGTTATAACGTGTAACGTTAAGTAGCACATCAGTATAACGTATAACACTATGTAGCATTACGTTATAATGTGTGACATTATAAAGTATTACGTTATAACGTGTAACGTTATATAGTATAACGTTACAACGTGTAACGTTATATAGTATTACGTTATAACGTGTAACGATATAAAGTATTACGTTATAACGTGTAACGTTATATAGTATTACGTTATAACGTGTAGCGTTCTATAGTATTACGTTATAACGCGTAACGTTAAATATTATTACGTTATAACGTGTAACGTTTTATAGTATTACGTTATAACGTGTAACGTTATATATTATTACGTTATAACGTGTAACGTTATGTAGCACATCAGTGTAACGTATAACACTATGTAGTATTACGTTATAATGTGTGACATTATAAAGTATTACGTTATAACGTGTAACGTTTTATTGTATTACGTTATAACGTGTAACGTTATATAGTATTACGTTATAACGTGTAACGTTATGTAGCTCATCAGTATAACGTATAACACTATGTAGCATTACGTTATAATGTGTGACATTATAAAGTACTACGTTATAACGTGTAACGTTATATAGTATTACGTTACAACGTGTAGCGTTCTATAGTATTACGTTATAACGCGTAACGTTATATATTATTACGTTATAACGTGTAATGTTATGTAGCACATCAGTCTAACGTATAACACTATGTAGTATTACGTTATAATGTGTGACATTATAAAGTACTACGTTATAATGTGTAACGTTATATAGTATTACGTTATAACGTGTAACGTTTTATTGTATTACGTTATAACGTGTAACGTTATATAGTGTTACGTTATAGCGTGTAGCGTTCTATAGTATTACGTTATAACGCGTAACGTTATATATTATTACGTTATAATGTGTAACGTTATGTAGCACATCAGTCTAACGTATAACACTATGTAGTATTACGTTATAATGTGTGACATTATAAAGTATTACGTTATAATGTGTAACGTTATATAGTATTACGTTATAACGTGTAACGTTATATAGTATTACGTTATAAGGTGTAACGATATAAAGTATTACGTTATAACGTGTTACGTTATATAGTATTACGATATAACGTGTAACGTTATATAATAATTCGTTATAACGATTAACGTTTTATAGTATTAGGTTACAACGTGTAACGTTATATAGTATTACGTTATAACGTATAACGGTATGTAGCACATCAGTATAACGTATAAAATTATGTGGTATTACGTTATAACGTGTAACGTTTTATTGTATTACGTTATAACGTGTAACGTTATATAGTATTACGTTATAACGTGTAACGTTATATAGTATTACGTTATAACGTGTAACGTCATATAGTATTACGTTATAACGTGTTACGTTATATAGTATTACGATATAACGTGTAACGTTATATAATAATACGTTATAACGTGTAATGTTATATAGTATTACGTTATAACGTGTACCGTGATATAGTATTACGTTATAACGTGTAACGTTATATATTATTACGTTATAACGTGTAACGTTATATAGTATTACGTTATAACGTGTAGCGTTATATAGTATTACGTTATAACGCGTAACGTTATATATTATTACGTTATAACGTGTAACGTTATGTAGCACATCAGTATAACGTATAAAATTATGTGGTATTACGTTATAACGTGTAACGTTTTATTGTATTACGCTATAACGTGTAACGTTATATAGTATTACGTTATAACGTGTAACGTTATATAGTATTACGCTATAACGTGTAACGTCATATAGTATTACGTTATAACGTGTAACGTTATATATTATTACGTTATAACGTGTAACGTTATATAGTATTACGTTATAACGTGTAGCGTTCTATAGTATTACGTTATAACGCGTAACGTTATATATTATTACGTTATAACGTGTAACGTTATGTAGCACATCAGTCTAACTTATAACACTGTGTAGTATTACGTTATAATGTGTAACGTTATATAGTATTACGTTATAACGTGTAACGTTTTATTGTATTACGTTATAACGTGTAACGTTATATAGTATTACGTTATAACGTGTAGCGTTCTATAGTATTACGTTATAACGCGTAACGTTAGGTAGCACATCAGTCTAACGTATAACACTATGTAGTATTACGTTATAATGTGTGACATTATAAAGTATTACGTTATAATGTGTAACGTTATATAGTATTACGTTATAACGTGTAACGTTATATATTATTACGTTATAACGTGTAATGTTATATAGTATTACGTTATAACGCGTAACGTTATATATTATTACGTTATAACGTGTAACGTTACGTAGCACATCAGTATAACGTATAACACTATGTAGCATTACGTTCTAACGTGTAACGTTTTATTGTATTACGTTATAACGTGTAACGTCATATAGTATTACGTTATAACGTGTAACGTTATATATTATTACGTTATAACGTGTAATGTTATATAGTATTACGTTATAACGTGTAACGTGATATAGTATTACGTTATAACGTGTAATGTTATATAGTATTACGTTATAACGTGTAACGTCATATAGTATTACGTTATAACGTGTAACGTTATATATTATTACGTTATAACGTGTAATGTTATATAGTATTACGTTATAACGCGTGACGTTATATATTATTACGTTATAACGTGTAACGTTACGTAGCACATCAGTATAACGTATAACACTATGTAGCATTACGTTCTAACGTGTAACGTTTTATTGTATTACGTTATAACGTGTAACGTTCTATAGTATTACGTTATAACGCGTAACGTTATATATTATTACGTTATAACGTGTAACGTTACGTAGCACATCAGTATAACGTATAAAATTATGTGGTATTACGTTATAACGTGTAACGTTTTATTGTATTACGTTATAACGTGTAACGTTATATAGTATTACGTTATAACGTGTAACGTTATATAGTATTACGTTATAACGTGTAACGTCATATAGTATTACGTTATAACGTGTAACGTTATATATTATTACGTTATAACGTGTAATGTTATATAGTATTACGTTATAACGTGTACCGTGATATAGCATTACGTTATAAGGTGTAACGTTATATATTATTACGTTATAAAGCGTAACGTTATATATTATTACGTTATAACGTGTAACGTTATGTAGCATATCAGTATAACGTATAAAATTATGTGGTATTACGTTATAACGTGTAACGTTTTATTGTATTACGCTATAACGTGTAACGTTATATAGTATTACGTTTTAACGTGTAACGTTATATAGTATTACGTTATAGCGTGTAACGTCATATAGTATTACGTTATAACGTGTAACGTTCTATATTATTACGTTATAACGTGTAATCTTATATAGTATTACGTTATAACGTGTAACGTTAAATATTATTACGTTATAACGTGTAACGTTTTATAGTATTACGTTATAACGTGTAACGTTATATATTATTACGTTATAACGTGTAACGTTATGTAGCACATCAGTGTAACGTATAACACTATGTAGTATTACGTTATAATGTGTGACATTATAAAGTATTACGTTATAACGTGTAACGTTTTATTGTATTACGTTATAACGTGTAACGTTATATATTATTACGTTATAACGTGTAACGTTATGTAGCTCATCAGTATAACGTATAACACTATGTAGTATTACGTTATGATGTGTGACATTATAAAGTATTACGTTATAACGTGTAACGTTATATAGTATTACGTTATAACGTGTAACGTTATGTAGCACATCAGTATAACGTATAAAATTATGTGGTATTACGTTATAACGTGTAACGTTAAGTAGAACATCAGTCTAACGTATAACACTATGTAGTATTACGTTATAATGTGTGACATTATAAACTATTACGTTATAATGTGTAACGTTATATAGTATTACGTTATAACGTGTAACGTTATATAGTATTACGTTATAACGTGTAACGTTATATAGTATTACGTTATAACGTGTAACGATATAAAGTATAACGTTATAACGTGTAACGTTATATAGTATTACGTTATAACGTGTAACGATATAAAGTATTACGTCATAACGTGTAACGTTATATAGTATTACGTTATAACGTGTAGCGTTCTATAGTATTACGTTATAACGCGTAACGTTAAATATTATTACGTTATAACGTGTAGCGTTCTATAGTATTACGTTATAACGCGTAACGTTAAATATTATTACGTTATAACGTGTAACGTTTTATAGTATTACGTTATAACGTGTAACGTTATATAGTATAACGTTATAACGTGTAACGATATAAAGTATAACGTTATAACGTGTAACGTTATATAGTATTACGTTATAACGTGTAACGATATAAAGTATTACGTCATAACGTGTAACGTTATATAGTATTACGTTATAACGTGTAGCGTTCTATAGTATTACTTTATAACGCGTAACGTTAAATATTATTACGTTATAACGTGTAACGTTTTATAGTATTACGTTATAACGTGTAACGTTATATATTATTACGTTATAACGTGTAACGTTATGTAGCACATCAGTGTAACGTATAACACTATGTAGTATTACGTTATAATGTGTGACATTATAAAGTATTACGTTACAACGTGTAACGTTTTATTGTATTACGTTATAACGTGTAACGTTATATATTATTACGTTATAACGTGTAACGTTATGTAGCTCATCAGTATAACGTATAACACTATGTAGCATTACGTTATAATGTGTGACATTATAAAGTACTACGTTATAACGTGTAACGTTATATAGTATTACGTTACAACGTGTAGCGTTCTATAGTATTACGTTATAACGCGTAACGTTATATATTATTACGTTATAACGTGTAATGTTATGTAGCACATCAGTCTAACGTATAACACTATGTAGTATTACGTTATAATGTGTGACATTATAAAGTATTACGTTATAATGTGTAACGTTATATAGTATTACGTTATAACGTGTAACGTTTTATTGTATTACGTTATAACGTGTAACGTTATATAGTATTACGCTATAACGTGTAGCGTTCTATAGTATTACGTTATAACGCGTAACGTTATATATTATTACGTTATAACGTGTAACGTTATGTAGCACATCAGTCTAACGTATAACACTATGTAGTATTACGTTATAATATGTGACATTATAAAGTATTACGTTATAATGTGCAACGTTATATAGTATTACGTTATAACGTGTAACGTTATATAGTATTACGTTATAAGGTGTAACGATATAAAGTATTACGTTATAACGTGTAACGTTATATAGTAATAGGTTACAACGTGTAACGTTATATAGTATTACGTTATAACGTGTAGCGTTCTATAGTATTACGTTATAACGCGTAACGTTATATATTATTACGTTATAACGTGTAACGTTATGTAGCACATCAGTATAACGTATAAAATTATGTGGTATTACGTTATAACGTGTAACGTTTTATTGTATTACGTTATAACGTGTAACGTTATATAGTATTACGTTATAACGTGTAACGTTATATAGTCTTACGTTATAACGTGTAATGTTATATAGTATTACGTTATAACGTGTAATGTTATGTAGCACATCAGTCTAACGTATAACACTATGTAGTATTACGTTATAATGTGTGACATTATAAAGTATTACGTTATAATGTGTAACGTTATATAGTATTACGTTATAACGTGTAACGTTTTATTGTATTACGTTATAACGTGTAACGTTATATAGTATTACGTTATAACGTGTAGCGTTCTCTAGTATTACGTTATAACGCGTAACGTTATATATTATTACGTTATAACGTGTAACGTTATGTAGCACATCAGTCTAACATATAACACTATGTAGTATTACGTTATAATGTGTGACATTATACAGTATTACGTTTTAACGTGTAACGTTATATAGTATTACGTTATAGCGTGTAATGTTATATAGTATTACGTTATAACGCGTAACGTTAAATATTATTACGTTATAACGTGTAACGTTTTATAGTATTACGTTATAACGTGTAACGTTATATATTATTACGTTATAACGTGTAACGTTATGTAGCACATCAGTGTAACGTATAACACTATGTAGTATTACGTTATAATGTGTGACATTATAAAGTATTACGTTATAATGTGTAACGTTATATAGTATTACGTTATAACGTGTAACGTTTTATTGTATTACGTTATAACGTGTAACGTTATGTAGCTCATCAGTATAACGTATAACACTATGTAGCATTACGTTATAATGTGTGACATTATAAAGTACTACGTTATAACGTGTAACGTTATATAGTATTACGTTACAACGTGTAGCGTTCTATAGTATTACGTTATAACGCGTAACGTTATATATTATTACGTTATAACGTGTAATGTTATGTAGCACATCAGTCTAACGTATAACACTATGTAGTATTACGTTATAATGTGTGACATTATAAAGTATTACGTTATAATGTGTAACGTTATATAGTATTACGTTATAACGTGTAACGTTTCATTGTATTACGTTATAACGTGTAACGTTATATAGTATTACGTTATAACGCGTAACGTTATATATTATTACGTTATAACGTGTAACGTTATGTAGCACATCAGTCTAACGTATAACACTATGTAGTATTACGTTATAATGTGTGACATTATACAGTATTACGTTTTAACGTGTAACGTTATATAGTATTACGTTATTGCGTGTAATGTTATATAGTATTACGTTATAACGTGTAACGTGATATAGTATTACGTTATAACGTGTAACGTTATATATTATTACGTTATAACGTGTAACGTTATATAGTATTACGTTATAACGTTTAGCGTTCTATAGTATTACGTTATAACGCGTAACGTTAAATATTATTACGTTATAGCGTGTAACGTTTTATAGTATTACGTTATAACGTGTAACGTTATATAGTATTACGTTATAACGTGTAGCGTTCTATAGTATTACGTTATAACGCGTAACGTTATATATTATTACGTTATAACGTGTAACGTTATGTAGCACATCAGTCTAACGTATAACACTATGTAGTATTACGTTATAATGTGTGACATTATACAGTATTACGTTTTAACGTGTAACGTTATATAGTATTACGTTATAGCGTGTAATGTTATATAGTATTACGTTATAACGTGTAACGTGATATAGTATTACGTTATAACGTGTAACGTTATATATTATCACGTTATAACGTGTAACGTTATATAGTATTACGTTATAACGTGTAGCGTTCTATAGTATTACGTTATAACGCGTAACGTTAAATATTATTACGTTATAACGTGTAACGTTTTATAGTATTACGTTATAACGTGTAACGTTATATATTATTACGTTATAACGTGTAACGTTATGTAGCACATCAGTGTAACGTATAACACTATGTAGTATTACGTTATAATGTGTGACATTATAAAGTATTACGTTATAATGTGTAACGTTATATAGTATTACGTTATAACGTGTAACGTTTTATTGTATTACGTTATAACGTGTAACGTTATGTAGCTCATCAGTATAACGTATAACACTATGTAGCATTACGTTATAATGTGTGACATTATAAAGTACTACGTTATAACGTGTAACGTTATATAGTATTACGTTACAACGTGTAGCGTTCTATAGTATTACGTTATAACGCGTAACGTTATATATTATTACGTTATAACGTGTAATGTTATGTAGCACATCAGTCTAACGTATAACACTATGTAGTATTACGTTATAATGTGTGACATTATAAAGTATTACGTTATAATGTGTAACGTTATATAGTATTACGTTATAACGTGTAACGTTTCATTGTATTACGTTATAACGTGTAACGTTATATAGTATTACGTTATAACGCGTAACGTTATATATTATTACGTTATAACGTGTAACGTTATGTAGCACATCAGTCTAACGTATAACACTATGTAGTATTACGTTATAATGTGTGACATTATACAGTATTACGTTTTAACGTGTAACGTTATATAGTATTACGTTATAGCGTGTAATGTTATATAGTATTACGTTATAACGTGTAACGTGATATAGTATTACGTTATAACGTGTAACGTTATATATTATTACGTTATAACGTGTAACGTTATATAGTATTACGTTATAACGTGTAGCGTTCTATAGTATTACGTTATAACGCGTAACGTTAAATATTATTACGTTATAACGAGTAACGTTTTATAGTATTACGTTACAACGTGTAACGTTATATATTATTACGTTATAACGTGTAACGTTATGTAGCACATCAGTGTAACGTATAACACTATGTAGTATTACGTTATAATGTGTGACATTATAAAGTATTACGTTATAATGTGTAACGTTATATAGTATTACGTTATAACGTGTAACGTTTTATTGTATTACGTTATAACGTGTAACGTTATGTAGCTCATCAGTATAACGTATAACACTATGTAGCATTACGTTATAATGTGTGACATTATAAAGTACTACGTTATAACGTGTAACGTTATATAGTATTACGTTACAACGTGTAGCGTTCTATAGTATTACGTTATAACGCGTAACGTTATATATTATTACGTTATAACGTGTAATGTTATGTAGCACATCAGTCTAACGTATAACACTATGTAGTATTACGTTATAATGTGTGACATTATAAAGTATTACGTTATAATGTGTAACGTTATATAGTATTACGTTATAACGTGTAACGTTTTATTGTATTACGTTATAACGTGTAACGTTATATAGTATTACGTTATAACGCGTAACGTTATATATTATTACGTTATAACGTGTAACGTTATGTAGCACATCAGTCTAACGTATAACACTATGTAGTATTACGTTATAATGTGTGACATTATAAAGTATTACGTTATAATGTGCAACGTTATATAGTATTACGTTATAACGTGTAACGTTATATAGTATTACGTTATAAGGTGTAACGATATAAAGTATTACGTTATAACGTGTAACGTTATATAGTATTACGTTATAACGTGTAACGTTATATAGTATTACGTTATAACGTGTAACGTTATATAGTATTACGTTATAACGTGTAACGTTATATAGTATTAGGATATAACGTGTAACGTTATATAATAATACGTTATAACGTGTAACGTTTTATAGTATTAGGTTACAACGTGTAACGTTATATAGTATTACGTTATAACGTATAATGGTATGTAGCACATCAGTATAACGTATAAAATTATGTGGTATTACGTTATAAAGTGTAACGTTATATAGTATTACGTTATAACGTGTAAGGTTATATAGTATTACGTTATAACGTGTAGCGTTCTATAGTATTACGTTATAACGCGTAACGTTATATATTATTACGTTATAACGTGTAACGTTTTGTAGCACATGAGTATAACGTATAACATTATGTAGCATTACGTTATAATGTGTGACATTATAATGTATTACGTTATAACGTGTAACGTTTTATAGTATTAGGTTACAACGTGTAACGTTATATAGTATTACGTTATAACGTATAACGGTATGTAGCACATCAGTATAACGTATAAAATTATGTGGTATTACGTTATAACGTATAACGTTTTATTGAATTACGTTATAACGTGTAACGTTATATAGTATTACGTTATAACGTGTAACGTTATATAGTATTACATTATAACGTGTAACGTTATATAGTATTACGTTATAACGTGTAACGTCATATAGTATTACGTTATAACGTGTAACGTTATATATTATTACGTTATAACGTATAACGTTTTATAGTATTAGGTTACAACGTGTAACGTTATATAGTATTACGATATAACGTATAACGGTATGTAGCACATCAGTATAACGTATAAAATTATGTGGTATTACGTTATAACGTGTAACGTTTTATTGTATTACGTTATAACGTGTAACGTTATATAGTATTACGTTATAACGTGTAACGTTATATAGTATTACGTTGTAACGTGTAACGATATAAAGTATTACGTTATAACGTGTAACGTTATATAGTATTACGTTATAACGTGTAGCGTTCTATAGTATTACGTTATAACGCGTAACGTTATATATTATTACGTTATAACGTGTAACGTTATGTAGCACATCAGTATAACGTATAAAATTATGTGGTATTACGTTATAACGTGTAACGTTATATAGTATTACGTTATGACGTGTAACGATATAAAGTATTACGTTATAACGTGTAACGTTATATAGTATTAGGTTACAACGTGTAACGTTATATAGTATTACGTTATAACGTGTAGCGTTCTATAGTATTACGTTATAACGCGTAACGTTATATATTATTACGTTATAACGTGTAACGTTATGTAGCACATCAGTATAACGTATAAAATTATGTGGTATTACGTTATAACGTGTAACGTTTTATTGTATTACGTTATAACGTGTAACGTTATATAGTATTACGTTATAACGTGTAACGTTATATAGTCTTACGTTATAACGTGTAATGTTATATAGTATTACGTTATAACGTGTAATGTTATGTAGCACATCAGTCTAACGTATAACACTATGTAGTATTACGTTATAATGTGTGACATTATAAAGTATTACGTTATAATGTGTAACGTTATATAGTATTACGTTATAACGTGTAACGTTTTATTGTATTACGTTATAACGTGTAACGTTATATAGTATTACGTTATAACGTGTAGCGTTCTCTAGTATTACGTTATAACGCGTAACGTTATATATTATTACGTTATAACGTGTAACGTTATGTAGCACATCAGTCTAACATATAACACTATGTAGTATTACGTTATAATGTGTGACATTATACAGTATTACGTTTTAACGTGTAACGTTATATAGTATTACGTTATAGCGTGTAATGTTATATAGTATTACGTTATAACGCGTAACGTTATATAGTATTACGTTATAACGTGTAGCGTTCTATAGTATTACGTTATAACGCGTAACGTTATATATTATTACGTTATAACGTGTAACGTTATGTAGCACATCAGTCTAACGTATAACACTATGTAGTATTACGTTATAATGTGTGACATTATACAGTATTACGTTTTAACGTGTAACGTTATATAGTATTACGTTATAGCGTGTAATGTTATATAGTATTACGTTATAACGTGTAACGTGATATAGTATTACGTTATAACGTGTAACGTTATATATTATTACGTTATAACGTGTAACGTTATATAGTATTACGTTATAACGTTTAGCGTTCTATAGTATTACGTTATAACGCGTAACGTTAAATATTATTACGTTATAACGTGTAACGTTTTATAGTATTACGTTATAACGTGTAACGTTATATAGTATTACGTTATAACGTGTAGCGTTCTATAGTATTACGTTATAACGCGTAACGTTATATATTATTACGTTATAACGTGTAACGTTATGTAGCACATCAGTCTAACGTATAACACTATGTAGTATTACGTTATAATGTGTGACATTATACAGTATTACGTTTTAACGTGTAACGTTATATAGTATTACGTTATAGCGTGTAATGTTATATAGTATTACGTTATAACGTGTAACGTGATATAGTATTACGTTATAACGTGTAACGTTATATATTATCACGTTATAACGTGTAACGTTATATAGTATTACGTTATAACGTGTAGCGTTCTATAGTATTACGTTATAACGCGTAACGTTAAATATTATTACGTTATAACGTGTAACGTCATATAGTATTACGTTATAACGTGTAACGTTATATATTATTACGTTATAACGTATAACGTTTTATAGTATTAGGTTACAACGTGTAACGTTATATAGTATTACGATATAACGTATAACGGTATGTAGCACATCAGTATAACGTATAAAATTATGTGGTATTACGTTATAACGTGTAACGTTTTATTGTATTACGTTATAACGTGTAACGTTATATAGTATTACGTTATAACGTGTAACGTTATATAGTATTACGTTGTAACGTGTAACGATATAAAGTATTACGTTATAACGTGTAACGTTATATAGTATTACGTTATAACGTGTAGCGTTCTATAGTATTACGTTATAACGCGTAACGTTATATATTATTACGTTATAACGTGTAACGTTATGTAGCACATCAGTATAACGTATAAAATTATGTGGTATTACGTTATAACGTGTAACGTTTTATTGTATTACGTTATAACGTGTAACGTTATATAGTCTTACGTTATAACGTGTAATGTTATATAGTATTACGTTATAACGTGTAATGTTATGTAGCACATCAGTCTAACGTATAACACTATGTAGTATTACGTTATAATGTGTGACATTATAAAGTATTACGTTATAATGTGTAACGTTATATAGTATTACGTTATAACGTGTAACGTTTCATTGTATTACGTTATAACGTGTAACGTTATATAGTATTACGTTATAACGTGTAGCGTTCTATAGTATTACGTTATAACGCGTAACGTTATATATTATTACGTTATAACGTGTAACGTTATGTAGCACATCAGTCTAACGTATAACACTATGTAGTATTACGTTATAATGTGTGACATTATAAAGTATTACGTTATAATGTGTAACGTTATATAGTATTACGTTATAACGTGTAACGTTTTATTGTATTACGTTATAACGTGTAACGTTATGTAGCTCATCAGTATAACGTATAACACTATGTAGCATTACGTTATAATGTGTGACATTATAAAGTACTACGTTATAACGTGTAACGTTATATAGTATTACGTTACAACGTGTAGCGTTCTATAGTATTACGTTATAACGCGTAACGTTATATATTATTACGTTATAACGTGTAATGTTATGTAGCACATCAGTCTAACGTATAACACTATGTAGTATTACGTTATAATGTGTGACATTATAAAGTATTACGTTATAATGTGTAACGTTATATAGTATTACGTTATAGCGTGTAATGTTATATAGTATTACGTTATAACGTGTAACGTGATATAGTATTACGTTATAACGTGTAACGTTATATATTATTACGTAATAACGTGTAACGTTATATAGTATTACGTTATAACGTGTAGCGTTCTATAGTATTACGTTATAACGCGTAACGTTAAATATTATTACGTTATAACGTGTAACGTTTTATAGTATTACGTTATAACGTGTAACGTTATATATTATTACGTTATAACGTGTAACGTTATGTAGCACATCAGTGTAACGTATAACACTATGTAGTATTACGTTATAATGTGTGACATTATAAAGTATTACGTTATAATGTGTAACGTTATATAGTATTACGTTATAACGTGTAACGTTTTATTGTATTACGTTATAACGTGTAACGTTATGTAGCTCATCAGTATAACGTATAACACTATGTAGCATTACGTTATAATGTGTGACATTATAAAGTACTACGTTATAACGTGTAACGTTATATAGTATTACGTTACAACGTGTAGCGTTCTATAGTATTACGTTATAACGCGTAACGTTATATATTATTACGTTATAACGTGTAATGTTATGTAGCACATCAGTCTAACGTATAACACTATGTAGTATTACGTTATAATGTGTGACATTATAAAGTATTACGTTATAATGTGTAACGTTATATAGTATTACGTTATAACGTGTAACGTTTTATTGTATTACGTTATAACGTGTAACGTTATATAGTATTACGTTATAACGCGTAACGTTATATATTATTACGTTATAACGTGTAACGTTATGTAGCACATCAGTCTAACGTATAACACTATGTAGTATTACGTTATAATGTGTGACATTATAAAGTATTACGTTATAATGTGCAACGTTATATAGTATTACGTTATAACGTGTAACGTTATATAGTATTACGTTATAAGGTGTAACGATATAAAGTATTACGTTATAACGTGTAACGTTATATAGTATTAGGATATAACGTGTAACGTTATATAATAATACGTTATAACGTGTAACGTTTTATAGTATTAGGTTACAACGTGTAACGTTATATAGTATTACGTTATAACGTATAATGGTATGTAGCACATCAGTATAACGTATAAAATTATGTGGTATTACGTTATAAAGTGTAACGTTATATAGTATTACGTTATAACGTGTAAGGTTATATAGTATTACGTTATAACGTGTAGCGTTCTATAGTATTACGTTATAACGCGTAACGTTATATATTATTACGTTATAACGTGTAACGTTATGTAGCACATCAGTCTAACGTATAACACTATGTAGTATTACGTTATAATGTGTGACATTATAAAGTATTACGTTATAATGTGCAACGTTATATAGTATTACGTTATAACGTGTAACGTTATATAGTATTACGTTATAAGGTGTAACGATATAAAGTATTACGTTATAACGTGTAACGTTATATAGTATTACGTTATAACGTGTAACGTTATATAGTATTACGTTATAACGTGTAACGTTATATAGTATTACGTTATAACGTGTAACGTTATATAGTATTAGGATATAACGTGTAACGTTATATAATAATACGTTATAACGTGTAACGTTTTATAGTATTAGGTTACAACGTGTAACGTTATATAGTATTACGTTATAACGTATAATGGTATGTAGCACATCAGTATAACGTATAAAATTATGTGGTATTACGTTATAAAGTGTAACGTTATATAGTATTACGTTATAACGTGTAAGGTTATATAGTATTACGTTATAACGTGTAGCGTTCTATAGTATTACGTTATAACGCGTAACGTTATATATTATTACGTTATAACGTGTAACGTTATGTAGCACATGAGTATAACGTATAACACTATGTAGCATTACGTTATAATGTGTGACATTATAATGTATTACGTTATAACGTGTAACGTTTTATATTATTAGGTTACAACGTGTAACGTTATATAGTATTACGTTATAACGTATAACGGTATGTAGCACATCAGTATAACGTATAAAATTATGTGGTATTACGTTATAACGTATAACGTTTTATTGTATTACGTTATAACGTGTAACGTTATATAGTATTACGTTATAACGTGTAACGTTATATAGTATTACATTATAACGTGTAACGTTATATAGTATTACGTTATAACGTGTAACGTCATATAGTATTACGTTATAACGTGTAACGTTATATATTATTACGTTATAACGTATAACGTTTTATAGTATTAGGTTACAACGTGTAACGTTATATAGTATTACGATATAACGTATAACGGTATGTAGCACATCAGTATAACGTATAAAATTATGTGGTATTACGTTATAACGTGTAACGTTTTATTGTATTACGTTATAACGTGTAACGTTATATAGTATTACGTTATAACGTGTAACGTTATATAGTATTACGTTGTAACGTGTAACGATATAAAGTATTACGTTATAACGTGTAACGTTATATAGTATTACGTTATAACGCGTAACGTTATATATTATTACGTTATAACGTGTAACGTTATGTAGCACATCAGTCTAACGTATAACACTATGTAGTATTACGTTATAATGTGTGACATTATAAAGTATTACGTTATAATGTGCAACGTTATATAGTATTACGTTATAACGTGTAACGTTATATAGTATTACGTTATAAGGTGTAACGATATAAAGTATTACGTTATAACGTGTAACGTTATATAGTATTACGTTATAACGTGTAACGTTATATAGTATTACGTTATAACGTGTAACGTTATATAGTATTACGTTATAACGTGTAACGTTATATAGTATTAGGATATAACGTGTAACGTTATATAATAATACGTTATAACGTGTAACGTTTTATAGTATTAGGTTACAACGTGTAACGTTATATAGTATTACGTTATAACGTATAATGGTATGTAGCACATCAGTATAACGTATAAAATTATGTGGTATTACGTTATAAAGTGTAACGTTATATAGTATTACGTTATAACGTGTAAGGTTATATAGTATTACGTTATAACGTGTAGCGTTCTATAGTATTACGTTATAACGCGTAACGTTATATATTATTACGTTATAACGTGTAACGTTATGTAGCACATCAGTCTAACGTATAACACTATGTAGTATTACGTTATAATGTGTGACATTATAAAGTATTACGTTATAATGTGCAACGTTATATAGTATTACGTTATAACGTGTAACGTTATATAGTATTACGTTATAAGGTGTAACGATATAAAGTATTACGTTATAACGTGTAACGTTATATAGTATTACGTTATAACGTGTAACGTTATATAGTATTACGTTATAACGTGTAACGTTATATAGTATTACGTTATAACGTGTAACGTTATATAGTATTAGGATATAACGTGTAACGTTATATAATAATACGTTATAACGTGTAACGTTTTATAGTATTAGGTTACAACGTGTAACGTTATATAGTATTACGTTATAACGTATAATGGTATGTAGCACATCAGTATAACGTATAAAATTATGTGGTATTACGTTATAAAGTGTAACGTTATATAGTATTACGTTATAACGTGTAAGGTTATATAGTATTACGTTATAACGTGTAGCGTTCTATAGTATTACGTTATAACGCGTAACGTTATATATTATTACGTTATAACGTGTAACGTTATGTAGCACATGAGTATAACGTATAACACTATGTAGCATTACGTTATAATGTGTGACATTATAATGTATTACGTTATAACGTGTAACGTTTTATATTATTAGGTTACAACGTGTAACGTTATATAGTATTACGTTATAACGTATAACGGTATGTAGCACATCAGTATAACGTATAAAATTATGTGGTATTACGTTATAACGTATAACGTTTTATTGTATTACGTTATAACGTGTAACGTTATATAGTATTACGTTATAACGTGTAACGTTATATAGTATTACATTATAACGTGTAACGTTATATAGTATTACGTTATAACGTGTAACGTCATATAGTATTACGTTATAACGTGTAACGTTATATATTATTACGTTATAACGTATAACGTTTTATAGTATTAGGTTACAACGTGTAACGTTATATAGTATTACGATATAACGTATAACGGTATGTAGCACATCAGTATAACGTATAAAATTATGTGGTATTACGTTATAACGTGTAACGTTTTATTGTATTACGTTATAACGTGTAACGTTATATAGTATTACGTTATAACGTGTAACGTTATATAGTATTACGTTGTAACGTGTAACGATATAAAGTATTACGTTATAACGTGTAACGTTATATAGTATTACGTTATAACGTGTAGCGTTCTATAGTATTACGTTATAACGCGTAACGTTATATATTATTACGTTATAACGTGTAACGTTATGTAGCACATCAGTATAACGTATAAAATTATGTGGTATTACGTTATAACGTGTAACGTTTTATTGTATTACGTTATAACGTGTAACGTTATATAGTCTTACGTTATAACGTGTAATGTTATATAGTATTACGTTATAACGTGTAATGTTATGTAGCACATCAGTCTAACGTATAACACTATGTAGTATTACGTTATAATGTGTGACATTATAAAGTATTACGTTATAATGTGTAACGTTATATAGTATTACGTTATAACGTGTAACGTTTCATTGTATTACGTTATAACGTGTAACGTTATATGGTATTACGTTATAACGTGTAGCGTTCTATAGTATTACGTTATAACGCGTAACGTTATATATTATTACGTTATAACGTGTAACGTTATGTAGCACATCAGTCTAACGTATAACACTATGTAGTATTACGTTATAATGTGTGACATTATAAAGTATTACGTTATAATGTGTAACGTTATATAGTATTACGTTATAACGTGTAACGTTTTATTGTATTACGTTATAACGTGTAACGTTATGTAGCTCATCAGTATAACGTATAACACTATGTAGCATTACGTTATAATGTGTGACATTATAAAGTACTACGTTATAACGTGTAACGTTATATAGTATTACGTTACAACGTGTAGCGTTCTATAGTATTACGTTATAACGCGTAACGTTATATATTATTACGTTATAACGTGTAATGTTATGTAGCACATCAGTCTAACGTATAACACTATGTAGTATTACGTTATAATGTGTGACATTATAAAGTATTACGTTATAATGTGTAACGTTATATAGTATTACGTTATAACGTGTAACGTTTCATTGTATTACGTTATAACGTGTAACGTTATATAGTATTACGTTATAACGCGTAACGTTATATATTATTACGTTATAACGTGTAACGTTATGTAGCACATCAGTCTAACGTATAACACTATGTAGTATTACGTTATAATGTGTGACATTATACAGTATTACGTTTTAACGTGTAACGTTATATAGTATTACGTTATAGCGTGTAATGTTATATAGTATTACGTTATAACGTGTAACGTGATATAGTATTACGTTATAACGTGTAACGTTATATATTATTACGTAATAACGTGTAACGTTATATAGTATTACGTTATAACGTGTAGCGTTCTATAGTATTACGTTATAACGCGTAACGTTAAATATTATTACGTTATAACGTGTAACGTTTTATAGTATTACGTTATAACGTGTAACGTTATATATTATTACGTTATAACGTGTAACGTTATGTAGCACATCAGTGTAACGTATAACACTATGTAGTATTACGTTATAATATGTGACATTATAAAGTATTACGTTATAATGTGTAACGTTATATAGTATTACGTTATAACGTGTAACGTTTTATTGTATTACGTTATAACGTGTAACGTTATGTAGCTCATCAGTATAACGTATAACACTATGTAGCATTACGTTATAATGTGTGACATTATAAAGTACTACGTTATAACGTGTAACGTTATATAGTATTACGTTACAACGTGTAGCGTTCTATAGTATTACGTTATAACGCGTAACGTTATATATTATTACGTTATAACGTGTAATGTTATGTAGCACATCAGTCTAACGTATAACACTATGTAGTATTACGTTATAATGTGTGACATTATAAAGTATTACGTTATAATGTGTAACGTTATATAGTATTACGTTATAACGTGTAACGTTATATAGTATTACGTTATAACGTGTAACGTTATATAGTATTACGTTATAACGCGTAACGTTATATATTATTACGTTATAACGTGTAACGTTATGTAGCACATCAGTCTAACGTATAACACTATGTAGTATTACGTTATAATGTGTGACATTATAAAGTATTACGTTA